>JARDYH010000005.1:72818813-73510479 GCA_029215795.1 Anniella stebbinsi | reverse complement strand
TCATTTTAAAATATATAAAACAAGGCACAATCGAAAAACACAGAATAACATACTTTGACCTAATTCTACTTAGAGTTGGATCTTTTCCCACACCTACTCTAAATGTAAATCTAGCTTTGGAAGATTTTTCACATTGAAAGTTCATACCTTTTAAATAAAGGTCAGCTTTCTTTTCTATTCCTTTGATAATAAAAGGTTTTTCTTTTTATTATCATTAGGCTGTAGCATCTAATACCTTGCTAAATTGTACTTTCACAGTATGTTACTCTAAAAGATGTAACTCTGTAAGTAATCAGCGGACAAAGAGGGCAACTCTGGGAACAGAATAAGAATGAGCTGATTATAAAATGTGATCCTGGAATAAATGACATTCACCCCATCCCTCATGTCTGTTTGATGTCGGTTCAATATCTACAAGCAAAAGGAAACCTAAATTCCAGAAAGAAACATTTAGAATGCTATCATTTTATGTATGTCATCCATAATGTGCTAGTATTTTTTATTATATTTGTTTCTATAAATGCAGGATGGATTGTTGGGAAATAAAGCTGTGTGCATACAATAAAATGAACTTAAAACATTAGCAAGAGCCAGTGACATTAACAATAGCATCCAAAAATAACTAATATTCTTTTTTTTCTATGCTTCTCTTAGCCAATAAAAGTGCACATCTGAGAACAGGTCTACATTATAGTGCTCTCAATGGGATGCATGTTTTAATGTGCTTTAGAGTGTGCATTCTAGCATAACTAAAAGTTAGATCATAGCTTCAGAGTGATGGCAGTGCCTTCAATAATGCTACTACTAGCCAGGTCTGAGTGGCTCTGAGACATCATTACTCACAACATGATTTGTGATCATAATCATGAAGGGAAAAGAATCCCTATTACACTTTTCAAATGCTGCGGAGTATGCTATGCTATGTATCATCTCCCTATGACTTAGGGGGCTTGCCAATATTAATCAATTTTTATACACAAGGTCTGTTTCAGTAGCATTATTGCCATCACTCTCTGTTTACCATACTCCTCTTAGTTGGCAGGGAGTTCCCTTGGTCTTTATACATCTGGACACAGTCATGGTAGGCAGGGTTGAGGATACAGGGTTGTGGGGAAGGTCTGGGTTTATATTTATAAAACAAGGATCAACATACAAGAGCAAAAGAAACAAACTTGTTACAACTCCTAGATACATTAACTCTAACTCTGGCTCATTTAAAGGGTAGGACAACTAAATGTGTGCGGGACAAGGATTGGTTCAGATCAAATTCTCCACCACCTCTCTCTCACCTATTCCCAACTAACAAGTTCCAAAATCAGTCTCAACTGTCCATGAGACCATGCTCTTTTACCCTCCTCTCCTTGATTCTGTCATGGAAGAGGGGCCTCCGTCTTGAGGAACAGCTTTTCTTGTCCTGCTGCCAAACATGCCAGATCACTTTGTTACCTCATCCCTAAAACAGCTTTTCCAAACGTGGTTCCCTCCAGCTTCATTGGACTACAACTCCCAGCATCTCCCAGCCAGCATGGGGGATCTGGTGGGCACAATGTTGGAGAAGGCAGCCTCGAAACCGTATATTTTTTTCCACAAGTGTGTTGAGGGGTGAGAATTCAGCACTGCCAGATCGTGTGTGCAATCATGTGAAAATGTTAAATGTTCCTTCAGGTGCTTTTGAGGCTGCCTTTTACGGTAATTTGTTTTGTAAAATTAAAACATAGCCTCAGCGATATCTGACTTTGCATTTACTTCTTAAATAATGCTGCCTCAGTTCTCTGAGACTCTGCATATTAATTTTACATTTTTACTAAGCAGTTAAAATAAATGGTTGTATGGATTAGCACAGCTAGACTGAGTCAGCTTCTGATGTGTTATTGAAATATTGCCTGCATGAGCAATTTGCAGTCAGAGGGCAGAAATAATTCTAATGAGGTCAATTAGCATTTGGAGTTCTTTTTAGTAGCTTTAATTAAGCACAACCTTATAGCAAGGGCATGTATGATCCCCCCCAACACACACACAAACACACACACATTCCTTTGTTAATGAGAGCTAAAATGAGGGAGTTTATATCTGCAATAGATTCTTCTCCTATTCACTGTGTGCTCTCTAAACAAAGAAGCCAACAAAACACCACAATAGTGTTTTCCTGTAAGCCCATTGATTCGCAAGAGACACAGATGGACATTCAAGCAGACACTCCATCAATCAGACAATTAATTACACACCGGTAATGATAGTCATGTGATTTCAGGTTGCTGCACTTTTCAGTCTCTTCTGTTTGAAACTCTTGAATTGGATAAAAGGTCCAGTATGTGGAAAGGAGTTGCATATTGGGACTCTGTGAACTGGTTCATGCCATCAAAATAAGCCAACGTGGTTAAATTACAGCACGTACCGGTTTCGGGCCAAGCACGATTTCCCTCTGGGCGTCGCTTGTCATGTCATTTGAACCCAGGAAGCATGGTTTGTTGGAGGGAGAAACAATCTACCCAATAACCCATGGGCTGTTGTAGGGTTGGTTTGTTTTAATCATGAGAACCAGCCCTGGATATATATACTTCTACCTCTTTTTTTAGTGGTCTGCCTTACTTTGCTTTTAAATGTTTTTACACAAAACAAACAAACAGAAAACCAGGCATATGGTGACTTTGGAAGAATCTGTGTTCCAAAGGACACTGGGAAAATATTCAAGGAACCAACTGAAATACTAGATTTCTTTTAGACAGAATCCTAAGCAATGTTCACTAATAGTGACAGACGTTTGGCATTGTTTTAACATACACTGACATAATATAAATACCCTGATCCAATGAGGCCAATCAGCATTCAGAAACAGGTTTTGCACAGGCAGTGATCTGTATCAGTATTCACATCCTGAACTCACTGAGCTGTCTGGATGAATAACTAAAGCTGCCTGAAGTATTTAACCTAAATGTTCAGAACTCTGATAGTTTCTATATTTGTAGAAGTAATCAATAACCACTATTAAAATATTCTTTTCAGATACCTGGAAGGAAACCATTTATCTTCTGTGCCAAAGGAACTCTCTGTGTTAAGACACTTGACACTAATGTAAGTATCTCAGCATTTGGTGACAACCCAATGTATTCTTCCTTTCCATAACGTTGGGCATCTGTGTTTTGCTTTACAGTCATAATGGTGTTTGGCAGACACACACATTCATTTAGGGCACAATCCTATTGATTGTTCTATCAGTGACCGGATGCCCCCAAACATGGAGGCATCTGATAATCCAATGATGTGTGGAAGGAATGGCTGAGTCTTCAGTGGCCCTATTTGCATACTGAGGTGCAGTGAGATCTACTAATGAGCAGGCCTTCTCAGTGGCAGCCCCCCAGTTATGGAATTTCCTTCAGATAGGATTGTGTGGCTCCTACTTTCTTACCCTTTTGGCACCAGGCAAAACCCTTTTTATTCTCACAGGTTTTTTAATCTTTTTACCATTTCTGCTGCCATGTTTGTTTATTGGGGTGTTTTTTTCAGTTTCAGTATACAGATTTTGTGGGGATTTGTGATTTTTATTCTATAGCAATTTACTATAGGTTGACTAATATTATAAATAAATAAACAACAACAAATAAATACTCTCCTAGATAATCAGTCCTTGTTGATAATATGCTTTGAACTTGGAGTTTGTTTTAGTTTTGACCTAAATTTGAAGGAGAAAAGTTGTTTTTATTGCATCAATGATATTTATTATGTGCAATTTTTCTTTAGTGACTTGAGCAACAACAGCATCAGCATGTTGGCAAATTACACCTTCAGTAATATGACACAGCTATCAACACTGTAAGTAGCTACTTGTTCTGGCATCAGCTCTAATTGCTGTTCCGTGTGAAGTCAGCTACGTACATTAAGCAGCGAGTATTTAATTTTTGTAAGTTACTGAATTCTTCTCTGCCTTTGCTTCAATAAATAAGAAATACAATCTCTGTTCTTTTATTCTCCTAGGATCCTCAGCTACAACAGGCTACGGTGTATCCCAATCCATGCATTCAATGGGCTTAAATCTCTCAGGGTGTTGTAAGTTTTTCTTATTCACTGTTTTAGAGTTATGCCTTAAAGAGGCTGCTGCTGATGGCAGGATTTTTAACAAGCAGATGGCTTTCACTGGATTCACCACATCACACACATTTCCAGACAGTTAGCTCCAATATGTTTGTACTGACATGTAAAATACTTGTAACAATTGATCCAGGTGTTACAATATTAGGGTTCTGTGCAGAGCGTGAAATCCTTTTGAGCTATAAGAAGATTATTCATTTTAAAGATTCTAGAAAAGTAGGCTACTGCTAACAGGCCCTGTATTACATGCTTCGCTATTGTTTGTAGCAACATACACAATTACTGTTAAATGGTACATTCTCTCTTACACAGTATAGCGGAAGCTTGTAACTAGAATGACCAAGAGACCAGTCTAGGAGCAAGTCAAGCAATGATGAGCTCTGTAGCTTCCCTTTCAGTTATCGGCTGGCTGAAAACACTTTTATGCCTTAGGAAGTAGAGGAAAAAACTACAGGAAATATTTGCCGCAACTTCCTTTCTTTTCTGCAATAAATGGAATTGAACTGTCAGAAGCATATGGGTTGCACTACCCACATGTTTCTTAAAGGTTCCTCTCTGAGATATGAACAGGTGCCACTGTGGAATGTGTGGAAGCGGGCAAGAATGAGTGACAGGCCAATTGGAGCTCATGTATGGCTGGATGTAGCCAGTGATCTGCCAGTTGGTGGTCCAGTATGAGAATCTGTTTTACTAAGGCAGTGTCATCCATGATGAGTCTTGTTCCATCATTTGAGAACTACTGGGAAGTGTTAAGTAGTAATTTTCAATGTATATCGAGGAGATAATTCACTATATCTTGATTGATAAGCCCACAGTTTTTGTTTGCATCTGTACAAGGGTTAAGTTGCAAGCAAATCTAAATTAGCTGTGTTTCCACAGGATGTGGCATGAGTGTGATACTAAGGGATAGTTTTATAAATCCAGATGCTGGCTCCTTGCTTGCTTGGAAGACCTGCTCACTCATGTCTCAGAATAGGCTTTTGCACTGAGAGAGATAACATGGAGCTCTTTCACTCCTGTGCAAAGTGAAATGAAGCATAAATGAGTGTCTCTCTTTCTGTGCATTTGGAAGCCTCCAGATTGATTTGATTTATTATGGTCTACAAAACTCCGATGTCAGCGACAACCCTCGCCACATGTCATCTATGTTGTTATTAAAAATCAATTCTCCTAAGGGGGAAAAATGCTTCCGAGCGACAGTGTGCAATCTGTTAGTGTCATTTATTTATTATCAGGATTCCCGAGAGAAACTCTGTAAGAAATAATCGGCAAAAGTGTTTCCACATTTCCTGGTGTCTTTTTAGAATGGACACATATCTCATTGTCTGGCTTTGATGTGCAGGTAACAGGTCTTTTTCATGCATGAGCCACTCCTTTCCTAATTATTTTGTTTGCCAGCAAATTTGCTCTATCAATATTAAATAGGAAAATTATCCTATCAATCAGGATGCACTGGGGAATACTAAATTTAATGCTAGGTATTTTTATGTGTGCCTTGTTCAGCAGCTCAGAGTATGGATTTCTCTTAGCACATCTTCATACATTGCATTTTGGGGCGATTTTTAAAGCATATGCCTAGGGTTTTTTAAGCATACACCTGAAAGTGTGAATGAAACAAAGAGCTGTTAAAAACACATTTTGTATAGAAACACTCATAAGAAAGGTGGGATTGGCTGTAGTTCCTTATTAAGTGTATACTCTGTGGCAAAGCCAGGTTTGTTGAATTACAGTGTGTGAAAATTCCCTGGAAATGCACTATTAGTCCTCAATGAGACTTTCAAAATTTGTTTGCTTGTGGTTTTTGTAATGCTTACGAAGCAAAAGTGGAAACAGCTATCCAAAAAAGTGTAGCCCACCTGTTTTTTTATATATTTTAACTGTTTTGAGTGTTTAGGCACTGAACATATGGTATATAATGAAATACATAGCTGAATATATTGGTTGGATCCATACTAAGTTAGTTTCACATAGCTCCCATTGAAATAATAAAACTCATGCCATCATTTATTTCTCATTGATTTCAATGGGTATTAAGTTCAGCTAACTTAGTCTGGATGTAACCCACTGATTATATGGGTAATACAATGTCAGTGCTGTATGTATGAGTTCCTTTTCCTCTGGAGATAACAGAAAAGGGAATAGTCAAAGGACACTGAAACATTTAACTTTTTGCCTCACATATGTATTGGTGTTAGATTGCACTATCTATAGATAAAACTGGCCTAGTAACATATTATTATCTTTGAAAATATGAAATGGTTGATATATCTTTGTTTCTGTGTTTTAATTACAATACTTAAACTCTTCTTTTTTAAAATCAAACTTGGGCTAAATAGTTTGTGATTTCTGTCAAATACTGTTCAACAACATCTTTTTACCTCATATAATAAAAATATCTTCAGATAGTAAAATATGGCATTACTATATGAGTTGTTCTTCAGAGAAAGAGTGCAGACAAAAATGAAAAAGTAGTGGAATTTTCTTTTTATTCCTGTTCAACAAATCCCAATATTAAGCAAAAGAAAAAAAATGGAAATTGGATTGTTAACTTAGTTTGAACATGTTTCAAATTGGAGTTTGAACTGTTTGGAATAAGAGTGGACTTTTATAAACTTACACAATACAGTGCCTATACCCAAGATTTCCTGAGCTAGAGTGGACCATGCATAAATAATTCTAATATCAATCATAATGAATCAGCATTAAAAATTGGCTGCATTTTTGTAATACCCTTACTCCCTACAGAAAAGTTCAGTATTAACCAGGATAATATGTTTCACTATTATGTTTCTTGTTTAAAAATGAAGTGTAAACTGTTAAAATAATATCTGCTTAAAATAGTCTGTGAAAGAAAGCCAAACAAACAAACAAACAAACAAACAGTGTATTTAAGCTCTACTGTTCAATCCAGGGATTGGGTTGCAGGATTATGTGGTTAACTTTGGTTAGAACAAACAGGGGTTCCTGTTTAACACAGAACCTGAAACCACGATTCTAGCTCATTTCAGATCTGGAGTTTAGTGATAGTCCCAGTTAGCTCTGTGGTGAGCGCAAATACTGAAGTAATGGTTAATTGTTGTTGCACCTGGCTATTGGAATGTGTGCATTAGGATGGAGTGGCAGAGGAGAGGACTGTGTTATCACATGTATCCTGCTTTGATTATAATGCCAGCATTATATCTGTACCAGAGCTTTTCTTAGAATATGGTGGGTTTCCCAGATGACATAATTGTCTTGAATGAATTTCCAACTTTGATATTTTCTCAGATTTTTTTTTATGTACTGGAACTGTTACAAGCTGTTGCAGATCTTTTCTGAAAATAGGTGTTACCTCTGAATCTTCCCTTTAATATTCTCTATTCCATATAGTTGTATGTCTTTGCATTCTCGTGGAAGGCTTTATGAAAGAAATTAGACTGTGTATGTGCATTTTCCCCATTCTCTTAATAACAGTAAAGCATCTTCCTCAAACAGTTTTACTTTTAATTTGTGAAGGCGGCAAAATATGTGTTTCCCAAGTTATGTCTCCAGTAGGTTTTCAAAAGTAGTTTAAAAAGATGTGCATATCTTATCATGTGTTTAGTGGACTTAATTCTAATATATTATTCCCTTCCAGGACTCTTCATGGCAATGATATTTCCAGCGTCCCTGAGGGGTCTTTTAATGATCTTGTGTCACTTTCCCATCTGTAAGTATTGTTCAGCTTAGTAGCCTAGTGACACTGTATGAATCATATTGCTACACAGGATTTGTACAGCTATTTTATGTTCAGTTCTGTTTATACATATTACCATTGTGCAAATTTCATCTTCAGAACAAATCTGAAAGCAGGCTGCATTGATGATAAAATGATTTATAAATAAATCATTTTTCCATTGATGATTTATAAATAAAATTTTCACAAATATTTTAACTGACAAAGGAATCTTCACATCTTCTATGTCATATTTAAATGCCCAAATATGAGGAAAATATGAAAAATCCTGGAAAAGCTGGGTTGTTAATAATACTTGGTTGGGTGAATAGATAGGTGTGCAAGTTATTGTTTGGATACATTGGCTAGTGGATGTTGTTGATTATTAAATTTCCTAGTAGCAAGTAAGTTGTTCTAAAATTTCTGGCCCAAATAAATAATCATCACAATCATTTCCATAATAACCACCACACACAGATGACCTCCTCCAGGCATCCATCACTTAGACTAGGAGGAAGGGTTGTATTGTAAAGAACTGAAATTAAAAGTCTTTGGAGTAGATTTTTTAAATGTAGCATTCAAAAGGTTTCTCTAACCCCAACTCTTAATTAGCTCTTTGACCTTAATTCAACCTATTTTATTCAATCAACCTCCAGTCCAATGACTGTAAAACTAGAATGCCTCATTCTGAGATAATATATTCTGGGTCAGTTATTTATCTTGTCTTTGAAGAGAAATAACATGTTTTGTTTTCAGAGTAGATTGTCTTACATGGGCTCAAATCATATAATGTCATATAAACATATTTAGGTTTTCTTAGAATTTATATTAAGTGTAAATAATATTGTGATGAATTAAAGAAATCATAATTATCTTTTTAGAGAAGCATTGAAATAAACCAGATCATAAGCATGAGCAACCAAATATGTAAAGGACACATAATTTAAATTTATTTTTTATGCTTTGGTTTGATTTGAAACATGTGTCATCCCAACGGCTTGGAGCAGGTTACAATATATTAAATCATAAAACCTATTACTGTGATTGAAATCACCATCCTACTCATCCCTGTCCATTATCAAATTTTAAATGTTTTAACTATATTTTTTTAATGTTGTAAATTGCTGCAAAATATATTTTTAGATATAGTCATGTGGTCTATAAATTGATTAACAAACAAACAATAAATAAATAAACTAGATGCCTAGGAGGACAGAGGTCCAGGTTTTTTAAGAGCTGCCAAGAAGGAGTTTAGGGTGCAATACTATGTATTTTTAGACAGAAAAAGGTCCTTAAACTCCCAGCAGTCCCCAGCCAGCTATGGGGAATTCCCCAGCTAATTACATGCCTCTGTGCATGTGTAGATTTCAAAGTTTAGTTTCAAACAGGTTTTACCAGCAGTTCAGCCTGGAGTCTCTTTTTAATGCTAGTGCTCAACACAGAGGCATGTTGATGATAGCAATTTGAGTGCTTCTGAACATGTGCTGATTGCTTATCGGGTTTTTACTGGTGGAGTGTCATTCTTACAGACAAGGAATTACTAGAGGCAACAGCAGGTCTTTCAGCTGTATTGACAGAGAAAGATTGGTTCTCTTATTTTATGGTGCATGGCTATTTTCACTGATGTGATAGAAAATCTTGATGGGTTGAGCTCTTCTTCAAATTTAGATAAGCCAATATTGTAACATTTTCCTCAGTGCTTGCTTTGAGTCATTTCCAGCCAGTACTACTGGCCAAGCTATAGCTATTTATCCATGTGCAACCTCTATAAAGGAGCTTCATTCAGTACAGTTGAAAAACAGTTTTCCAAGTAGAATAGAAATGGCATGTGTGCTATCATGCAATGGAAATGTGCATGTGTACCCTAGCCATATTTTATTTTACCCAACACTTCATGAATTAGGGGTTTAGGATGAGCAAGGGCTCAGAGATGGGACAAGAAATGGATTCAGGTGGCAGCACTACAATCTGTGGAGATTCCAAGGGATGGTGGATGAGAAGCAGGGGATATTGATCAGCTGGAGAGAGGTAAGTGGTGGCATCAGGAATGTGAGGGAATGGTTAAGAAAGATGGAGAAGACTTATTCAGTAGAAAGTGTGGAGAATATCTTAAAGAAGAAAGGGGACAGAAGAAGGAATGTTGTGAAGGGGCAAGCGGAATGATAGTGAAGATTCTAGCAGTAGTATTTATGAAAGTGGAGACGCTTACAAAGAGGAAGACTTTATGGTGGAACTTGTTGGAGATGTGTTGCCTTCTATCATTTGGCTATATGGAAATTTTGGTGTGTTGCTGTTGCTTTACCAAGCAATCTGATACGTTTCTACTCAACGAGAGTTACTTACAAATTCAGAGGATTGTAGTCATTGGAATTTATGCCACCTTGTTACAGTTTCCATCTTGAAAGTGACAAATGGATAAACTTGAAATTTTCATTTTCTTTTCAATTGTTCCTTTTCACTTTTAGAATGTTCACTTTTAGAATGTTATATTTAATCAATGCATAGATATTTGTGATACATTTTGATAGGGCAAGCAATATATAAGTTGATTTATTATTATTATTATATTATTAATAATAATAATAATAATAATAATAATGGTAATAATAATGTGTGTAGGACTCTAAATATATATGCCGTGTGTGTGTGCACGCACACACATCAGCTCATAATTAAATTTATAAATAGAATATAGATTTGGGCCCTTTAAGAAAGTGTTTCTATTGCATTTATTTCATTTTGATGGATGAACCCCTGCCAGTAATTCAACTCATGAACTCTCAGCATGAATTTGGCTAAGGCAGAGTTGTTTAATCAGTCATGTCTGTGGAATTATATCAACAACATTAGTGGAATTTCATCTGTCAGTATTCCGTCTGTTTCCCTCCCCCCCCCAAAAGATTTCTGAACATGAACTTTATTTTCAGACATTCCTTGTGTTATCTCTAAACAGAAAATGTCAACATTCAATTTCTGATCATTTTTTGTGTAAATAATTTCCTAACTTTCTCTCTAGGGACTGAATCCAACATAATGTTTTTCTTTCACAAGAACTATTGCTAAGCACTCCTGTGGAGTGAAAACTTAATGTCAAAACCAGTCTAAGACCACTGAGTTCATTGCCCTTAACCTTTAGATCCTTGTCCTAAAACATTCCACTTCACCTGCAAGATCAGTGCTAAGTTATGTTATACCAAAATCTTAAGTGGAAGATAGCCTTAGAAAGCATGTTCCAACAGCACTGCACTGTGTATTCATTAAAAACATTTTAAATGTTCACTTGTAATGCAAAACCCATTTCCTGTTTACTGCCTTGAATTTTGTATTAGAAGTCACAGGGAAATACAGGGATCACCATACTGAATATGTCAGCCCATCAAGCCTAATCCCATACAATTTTACATCAGCTAGAAATAAATGTAGTGACCCGAATAAAATTACAGAGATAGGAATGAATCACTCAGTAAGAAATACTTCATTAAGGGTACAATCCTATACTAATGGTAGTAAGCTCCATACATCAAATGGCACTTATTTCTGGGTAGACCTGCATAGGATTCTGTTGTAAACGTAAGTATTTTGACACATTTTATTATGAACAAAAATCTAACTTCTTTAAAAACTTATTCCGTTTTTAAAGACATCATCAATATCAAATTACAAACAAGCAATGAATTAAAATTCTAAGATTCACAAAGAATATTATCAAGATTATATAACCCGTTACTTGACATCACAATCATAATTCAGGGCATTTAGCATAATCTATCTGATCTAGTGATGTGAATGATTAACCTGCAACCTGTCAGTTTATTTACTAACTACTACATAGTATGGTAAGGGGGAAATGCTTGGAATTATAAAATGGGAGGAATTATAGCAAGCAGAAAGCCAAGTGTTTGGTAGAAAAGCAATGAAAAATATTGTAGAAGCAGAGGTGGTTGCAATGTTTACAGTTTATATGTCCTCTACAGACACTTGAAAGCCACAGTGCTTTACAGGATGAGTTGACTGGCAACTGGCCAGGTAGTAGAGGGTGGAAAGTAGAGTAGAAAGGAATAAAGAGAGAGAAAAAGGCATTGTGACAGGATTAATATCCCTCAGTGTGTAGTCATTGTTTTCTCACCCTCCTCCCTGTATTCCTGCCATCAGCTTCAGATCTCCTGGGACATATATGTCCTTGGACCAAATAGTAAGAGAGGCAATGGCCATGTCTCTTTCATGTGTAATACCACAGTTCTAATGACCTCAACGATGTGTTAAAGGTGATTCTGTTCCAGAATTGCCTTGCGCTACTTCATAAGGAAAGAGACCTGATTGTTTCCAGAGTTGCTGTGGGGTCAGGGATTCCACCTCATCTCTCTTCAAAGTAGCAGTAACTCTATTTGAGCAGGGTGGTATTCTACCATACTTAAGATAGAGGCTCAGTCCACACAACACATTTCTCTATGCAGTTTGAAAACTCCAACAGTTGAGTTTGTAGGGGGTACTGTGTGGTTATCCTCGACCACTTGCTGCTGTTGTCCCTGTCTCACCTTTACTATTTAGGCCCTACAGCACCACAGCCCAGCAACCTGGCCTCCAGATAACTTCTTTATACCACTGCCACCAGTACCTTCCTCAAGTACACCCACAGACCACACCAGTAGATGGAATTAACAAGAATTTATTAATAAGAAATTGCGTGTCAACAAGCTTAATGGTAACTTCAGTTCAATTGCGTATCGGTTACAAGGTTTCAATGCTTATTGGTTTCAGTCAGAACTCTTATACTTTAACAAACTATTCTTTATTTAATCTATGCTCTAAAATCTTATCTCAATCTCTCAATCAAGCACTCTTCTCATCTAATAATCCTGCTTCAGACTCTCTCTCTCAATACTCTGAATTCTCTCAAATCTCCCCACAATCAACCCTTCAGCTCTCTCTGTCAGACACATATATACACGCCACTCACTCTCTAGCTCTTCCCACTCTTACACAACCAACCAACCAACCAACCAACCAACCCAGGCACTCTAAACAACTACACAAAAAAGGGAGGCCGCAGTTGTATTAATAAAAATAGAGAGTGCCAAAGCACACAACCACACCAATAGCAACCACTGCTAATCTATCTCATTGTAAATACAATAAACTCCAAGTTTATTTATTTATTTATTTATTTATTTATTGCATTTGTATACCACCCCATAGCCGAAGCTCTCTTGGCGGTTTACATAGGATTAAAACAATTATAAACAATATACAAAAGTTAAAACAGCAAAAGTATGCAATATACACATACATTTAAAACCACTATAATAACTTTAAAAACCTGTAAGCCTAAAAACAAAAACAAACTCAAGCTCCTCAGATATTGCCAAATGCCTGAGAGAAGAGGAAAGTCTTGACCTGGCGCCGAAAAGATAGCAATGTTGGTGCCAGGCGGGCCTCGTCAGGGAGATCATTCCACAATTGGGGGGCCACCACAGAGAAGGCCCTCTCCCTTGTTGCTGACCTCCGAGCTTCCCTTGGAGTAGGCACTCGGAGGAGGGCCTTAGATGTTGAACGTAGTGTTCGGGTAGATTCATGTTTTCAGTGTACATACATAAATGCACTGGGTAACTGTGTACCAGTTTTTAGTGTACATACATAAATGCACTGGGTAATTGTACCCCAAGTTAATTTACATCAAACAATATAGTACATATTCATCCATACAAATCATATCCATCTAATTATACATAATGACAGGAATCCAAGATAAGTCCCGTTTCGAGAAGGTCCACTTCGTCAGATCCAATAGTATTATTTTGAGTCTGTTGAAGGATAAACATAAGTATAGAGAAAATATATTTACAATACTGAATGTATTATTTCAAAAACCCAGATACATTATCACATATAATGGAATAACAAACTCACTTGGGGTGCAATTACCCAGTGCATTTATGTATGTACACTAAAAACTGGTATGTTTAAAAAGCATGGTTTTTGTCTATTGTCCTATTACTTTATTGGTTGTTACAGCAGCAGGTGAATTCTAACTTCCACTTTAAATTTGGTTACCAGTGAGGCCATATGCTAGCAGTCAAATCTGATTTCTATACTTGCATGTTATGACATGGTAAAAAAAAGTTGTAAACAGATATAAAATACCTGTGTGAATCAACAGTTAATATAACTTTAGTCCTTTAACTTGGAGTTTTTTGTATTTACAGTGAGATAGATTAGCAGTGGTTGCTATTAGTGCGGTTGTGTCCTTTGGCACTCTCTATTTTTACTCTAAACAACTAGCCAATCAGCACTCACTTTCCATTCAGGCACACAGCTAGCCAACCCAGGCACTCCATACTTACCTAGACCTTTAACTACAAACAGTAAGTACATTTTGGCCTAGTTATTTACTTAACCTGTTGTTATTATTCTTACTTCCTTTTAAAGATATAAACAAATGCATATCACAAACAATAAACTTTTCAATATATTTACAACTACAAACAGTAGAACATCACAACATGTTCCATCTCCACCATTGTGTGACTGTGGGTTCCTATGGAGTTGAGTAAAAGTCAACACAGTGTTTGATTGACAGTTCCTCCACCTTCTCTCCTCTCCCAGTCCTCCCATGGTATCCCATCAGCCACTGAGGAAGAAAAACAATCCCGGTGGCTGTCCTAGAGTGGCACTCCCTCCTTTCGCTGATCTAGCCAAGGAACTCTATAGCCAGTGAGAAAAGTCCACTCCACCGAGCTCTCCACACAACATGGAACACAGCGTGGATATTCTGCATGGAGTGTTTTCTAAAAAAAACCTCCACCATGGGGTGGGGTTTTCCCTCCAGACAACATATTTCTCAACAGTGGTGTAAAAACTCTACTGTGGAGTTCTAAAACCACCGTAGAGAAATGTGTTGTCTGAACTGAGCCAGAGAGTGGGCAGGGCTGCCTTGAAGGAAGCTAGACTGAAAACATCTTCATCCCTACTTCTGGTCTCCCTGTGTGGACAGCTACTACCAAGGATGATGTCCTTTCTAGTCTTAGGAGATGGTTTGTCCTCTATACTCCACCATAGCTGTAAGATGAGAATTCATGCTGAAGATGTGGTGCAGCAGGAGGCATGGCAACTGAAGGCAGAATTGGGATTGTTACTTAGATGCTGAAACTGGCCACATAACGTAGCAGGAACCAGCAATTGTGATTAAAGACACACATCGTTTATCATATAGTTTTCTTTTCATCATATTTGCATTAAAAATGTAATCATGGAAATATATTCTAATAAAATCTGTCAAAACTTGTAGCAACTCTGTGAATAACAGTGTGGGTTGTGTTTGCGTTTGTTCCTTTTTTAACCCCCTAGGGCGCTTGGTACCAACCCTTTGCACTGTGACTGCAACCTGCGCTGGCTTTCTGAGTGGGTAAAGGCAGGCTACAAAGAGCCAGGGATTGCACGGTGCAGCAGCCCAGACGACATGGCAGACAGGCTGTTGCTAACAACACCAACTCACCATTTCCAGTGCAAAGGTAGGTGCAAGCTTTTAGCATGCGGTGCGCTTTCTCTAATACCCCATGCTCATTTCCACATTTCATAGGAAGCTACTAGGTCAATCTGTTTGACCATCTAATTCAGTATTGTTTACTCAGGCTGGAGATGGCTCTCCAGGAACTCAGGCGATGATTCTTCACATCACCTGCCACCTGATCTTTTTCACTTGAGATCTTAGGAATTGAACATGGGACTTCTGCATACAAATTATGTCTATCACTGAGCTATGGTATTTCCCGATCAAATGCACCAATGCATTTTGCTGGACTGAGGATTCTCACATACTCCTAATACGTTCTTCAACTGTTCTGCAAAGGTGGGAATTGTTGTCAGCTCTGCCAGACATCAGTCTTTAGTGTATCCATGCGCCTCTTTCTGACTGCAATAAGAACTTTCTGTAGCAAGGCTGACACCCATGAGGTTATTGCAGTCACCTGGTGCACATCATTTTTTAAAAAAAAATCTGAATGGATTTGTGTCTAGCCTTTAAATAAGATGTAAGAAGGGTAATAGGCAAGAGAAGCTACTTAAGGCTGTAATCTCCATAAACCAACAGTTAGTTCACTCAAAGGCAAAGCTAGACCAACTTTTTATGTGAACGGCTGGATACTACCTAGCCATAGTCAGCGTTTTCCCCAGTCATGTCAGTTTTGTCCTGTGTTTGATTGTCGCAAAGTAAATGTGTGCTCCACTGACAGGAGGTATAGCGTCTATAGTTGAACTGTCATTCCATGTTTTTAATACACAGAATTTGGCTGTGTTTTAAAAGCGGTTTAAAGTGTTCAGCTTTGAAGTGAAGGATTTAACAATGTTTACATGTGCACTCTCCCCCCTCCCTCTCTGTCTCTCAAAACCTTTTTTGATTAAACATTTTGTATGCAAAAAAAAATGTCAATTGTTTTCTGACAGAAATCTTGTTTGTTTTTGTTTGTTTTAATGGAAAGCTGCTGAGTCCCTCAACCTTTGAAAGCTGCTGATTTTTCATAGCAGCAATCATGCATATCTATAGAGTGTCTCAGCATCCACCACTAATTTCCAGATAGACACAGTAGATTGTAATTGCACCCAGTGAACAACCTCTTGCCTTTCAGACAGTTTGCTCAGATTAAAATCTCACATGTGCTTTCCAAATTGTACAGTTCTCTGTAATAAGCTATGAGACTGTCTTCTGTACGTAGGAAAACATGTGTTTGTTTTAATGGATTTTTATGTTTTTAATTACTGTTTACATTTTCAGCCCTCCCCGCCTTTTTTGTTTAAACTACCATGGGGCATTGAAGAATGTTGAAAAAATATTTCATGTAAATAAAAGAAGCATGACAGTAGAATCTTGGAAAATAAATTTGCATGCATGTCAGGCACACTATCAGGATATGGTATACTCTGGTGTAGCTTTACTGATGGCCTTTCTCTGCTGTCACTCACGTCATTCACTTGCTATGCTGTAGGGAGACCAGAAACCCTTTTCCTGCTGCTGTTCCTCTGCTTCCAAGGCAGGCATGACGTGCTCATGAACCTACTCCAGCCTCTCAGCTATTTCTTAGCTTGATGGGAGTTGTAATCCAGCTCATCTAGAGGATCAGGGGAGCTAGAGTGTAGGGAGGGAGGCTAGACTGAGCGTTGTTTGGAAGGAAAACCTCCTCTCCCTGCTTGCAGTTGTTACGTATCCCCAGTGGGCTGTAGCACTACAGTGATCCTGGAACTCCAAACCCATGAAGGACACTTTGAGCTGAGTGGTGAGAACTCTGAATACTTCAAAGAATCTTGAAGGGATAGGAACAGGGATCATGGGGTGAGTGCCTGGGAAGCCATCTTCTAACTTTAATTTTCACCTGCCCGCAATCTCTAGGATGAAGGGAAACACATGGCAAACCATATACTTCCCTTCAATCTAATGGCCACTTGGCCTGCTGATGGAGATTTTGCACCTCTGTGTTGTCCTTATGCTGTCAAGCCTCCATGAGGGTAGGGCAGTGCACATGTACAGCCTTCAGTCTTTCAGTTTTGTTTGTTTATTTGTTACATTTATATCCTGCCTTTTGCTCCAAGGAGCCCATTGTCCTCCTCTCTGTTTTATCCTCACAACAACCTTGTGAAGGTAGGTTAGGCTGAAAGTCGGCGACTGGCCCAAAGTCACCCAGTGAGCTTCATAGTCAAGTGGGAACTTGAACCAAGATCTCCCCAATCCCAGTCCAATACTCTAACCACTGCACCATTGGCTTTCAGTCATAGTGTATCTGCGCTACCATATTTTAATCATTTTTAAAGCAATATTTTTCAACGTACTTAATTGTCTGCTTGCTTTATTCAGAGAGTTCCTACAATTATTTTTCTGCCCTCCTGGTTAGCAGAAGGCACCCACTTTACCATTAAAGGGAATGGTGTTACACTTCCAGATGATGCATAAGAATATATTCATAGTTTTTCTATTGTCCTGTGCCCAAGTATATACCTTAGGTCACTTTTGGTTTGCAACTTTGGGACTTTTGGGTCCTTAGTTGCCCTTACTGTAAAAAAGTTATCACAATGAAAATTAGGGATGAACAAAAATTTCTAAAGTGAAATGGATTCACCCTGCTACTTCACATGATGATAATAGTTGGAACGTAAGAGGTTTGTTTGCTTTCTACTGAAGACTGCTAATTATATGTGATTGTGAAATATTAATAGCTTGATAAGAGCCAGTGTGGTGTAGTGGCTAGTGTGTTGAACTGGAAGTCAGGCGATCCAGGTTCCAGAACCCACTCGACCATGGAAGCTCACTGGGTGACTTTGAGCGAGTCACAGACTCTCAGCCCAACCTACCTCACAGGGTTGTTGTGAGGTTGAATGGAAAGGAGGAGGATTGTGTATGCTGCCTTGGATTTCTTTGAGGGAAAAAGGCAGGATATAAATGTAAAAATAAATACATAATTTCCAAAGAGTAAAATTTGATTATTGTATTAATTATTTCAATTGCATGACAGAATGAACGTCCTAAAAAAACCTTTCTTTCAGTTCAGTAAACTTCTGCAGATTTATTTTTATTGTTTTGCGATGCTGCCTCAATACTCTCTTTGGGTGCAAGCCACTAAATAGTGCTATCTTGTCTAATTCAATGGGAGCACTTTTAAGTTCCAACAGCAACATATACTGAGCAGCAATGAATGATGATTACTTGGAAATGCCTCACGTTTTAGTCATATATTTTTCAGGTGTACTCTTGTTTCTTTTCAGGGGTTGTCGATATCAATATTGTGTCCAAGTGTAACCCTTGCTTATCCAATCCCTGTAAAAATAACGGGACTTGCAACAATGATCCAGTGGATTTTTACCGATGCACTTGCCCATTTGGCTACAAGGTATGTTGACAGCTGGGCTGCACCACTGAAAGACTTCTTCAGTTGTCTGTTGAGTACTTAAGTAATGTAACCTGTTGGTGGGGATTACATTTATGAGGAACAACTTGCACAAAGGGTGCCAGTAATTATTATGGGATATGCATTCCAAAAAACCTGAGTTCCTGGTATGAGTGCTAAAATACATATTCTGATCGTACAAGTTTGATAGGTGGAATAGATGCAGGTCACGAGGGTAGAAAGGGTAGAAGACAAAACAATAGTGAAGCACAAGAGTAACTACTACAAGATACATGGGAGAAACTGGACAAGCTCCCTGCAAAAAAATCCTACATCTTTGCTGCAAATTTCTGAACAAAAGTGACATTTAACAAGTTCAAATGTGAACCATATGAAAGGAGTATTCTCTTCATATCAAGCTGTTCTCCACCAGAGTGCCATGCTAATTCAGTAACAATACCTTGCTTCCTTCTCACCAGCCAGCACCAAATACGCCTGTCCATCTGGAAACTATTTCCTTTAGCTTGATAAATTGTCCTAAGGCTGCCCTCTCATCATTTGTTATTCCTTGTTTGATGCAGACATGGAGAAAATCTTGTGTGGAGGAGTGCATTGCTACATTGGTGGGATGGCAGGAACCCTAATCCAAGTATGATTAGGCAAGAAAGCTGAAAGAGTTTAAATGATCACTCAGTGCAACTAAAAAAAACCGGTTTCCTTATCTGGAGCATATAATTCATAACTGTAGAAGCAACAGGCCCTCAGCCACATGTGTTGCCACAGATGAAAATAGTCTCTGATATGATTAAAATTGGAGTGTTGAAGTAATTCAGTAGGATCTAGTGCATAAAGTCATGGACTTCAATGCATGGATTCCAGTTTTAGCTCAGAAATGGGTGGCTCAGGTGGTGCTTGCATGGGAATTTCTCCTGTTCTTCAGTGAGCACTTTAGTGTCTAACCAGATATAAAAGAATCCCCTTCCCCCAAAACTAGGTCAATATCATTCAGAAGAACCCATGGAAGCATTGATTATAAAGATGGCCTCACTGTAAGCCTCTTCTGTGTGAACAAGTGGGGAACTATAGTAAGACTTTGTTCAGGCTTGGTGACGATCAGATGTGCTTCGTGCAATCAACCTACCAAAAACGAATATGAACACACCCTCATTGGCCTTATTCACAGGACTGTTTTGAGGATATGCAAGGAAAAGATTGCAAATTTCTGTGGTTACATTATACTGGATCAGACCATTGGTTAATTCATGCCCATGCTGATAGGGGCTTTTACAAGTTGAATTCCAAAACATCTGGAGATCTACATTCTGCCTTCCCTTGTTCTTGAACCTGTTGCCTGTCAGATGTGTTGGGTTGCAACTCTCAACATAAGGAGATATTCTAAGAAATGAGAAGTAGCTGGTCCTAAGTTGTTCATCATCATTTCCCACAACCCCACAGTCACCTCTGCATATCAAATTGCATATCTAGATTTTTGAGATGACAAGTCCCAGCATTCCTGACCATGGAACATACTGACTTGCAATGATGGGAGTTGTGGTCCAACACCTTTGGAGGGCACCAGGTTGGGGAAGGGCTGCTCTAAACAAAAAAAGAGAAGTAGGTGGCCCTAAGTTGTTCGTGATCAGTTTTCCACAACCCCACAGTCACCTCTGCATATCATATTCTCCACCCTGTCCTCATGGTTTATCTGCTTTGGGAGAATGAGATTTTCACTTGCACTTTCTGCCTCCTTAGGGAGGATGTGGCGTTAAGGCTTGTGAGCCTTAACTCCCAATTTCCCTGCTTTTTGGTGTTTGGTTGGAATCTGTAGAGCCTTAACATTGTTTTTGTAATTTGTAGGTTTTTTGTTTAATGAATTTCATGGCTTTGTGTAAAGGATGACTGGATTTTATACAGTTGACAACCAAGCCAGCGTTAGCCAGAATGTTATACCATCTTGACATCCAATATAAAATCAAAGCTAGTGTTATGTGTTGAACTCACTTTTAACATTAATAAATCAACCAAAATGCTTGCATCTCCCTCATTTTTAAAGATAAAGAGATGAAACCTGGCATCATGGTAGCTCTTAAGTAGGGATATAGCTGTGCCAAGAATGAAGCAGATCTGTTCATGCCTTGATGTTTAGGAATTTTTTAAAGTTCAAACAGAAATCTCGTTGGGGTCCAGGACCTTGAGCAGTACTAGTTTAAAAAATGAAATTAAAGATAAAGAGATGAAACTTGGCACCATGGTAGCTCTGAAGTAGGGATTTAGCCATGCCAAGGTAGAAGCAGATCCGTTCATCCCTTGATTTTTAGAAATGTTTAAAACTTCAATTTAATTTTTAAAATTAACTAAAATGCTTACAATTCCATCATTTTTAAAGATAAAGGGATGAAACTTGACAGCATAGTAGCTCTTAAGTAGGGATTGAGCCATGCCAAGTTGGAAGCAGATCTGTTTATGCCTTGACTTTTAGGAATTTTTAAAACTTCAAACCCAATACTCCTCTTTGGGGTCTAGGGCCTTGAGCAGTACATTAAAAAAAAGAAAGAAAGTAAAGATGAAGAGATGAAACTTGGCACCATGGTACCTCTTAAGTAAGGCTTTAGCCATGCCAAATTCAAAGCAGATTGGTTCATGCCTTGAATTTTAGAAAAAAAAATGAAGTCAAACTTTTTAAAAATATATCCTAAAAATCAAGGCATGAACTGATCTGCTTCCAACTTGGCATGGCTCAATTCTAGGGTGACCACTAGGGTGTGGCCTAGTGGCTAAAGTGTTGGACTGGGAGCTGGGAGATCTGGGTTCTGCTCCCCACTTAGCCATGGAAACCCATTGGGTGACTTTGGGCCAGTTGCAGACTCTCAGCCCAACCCATCTCACAGGGTTGCTGTTGTGAGGATAAAATGGAGAGGAGGAGGATTATGTATGCCGCCTTGGGTTTCTTGGCGGAAAAAAGGTGGGATATAAATGCAATAATAAATAATAATAAAAAACTGTCAGAATTTCCCCAGATTTCTCCTGGTTTTTGTTCTAACCTCGGTGTCGGGGGGATTTTATGCAATAGTCTATAATGACCTGGAATTACACACTTTCCCTTTTAAGGCCACCATTAGCGTGGCGGGGGGGGGGGGGAATGACATGCTTTCTGGATGTGTGTCATTCTCTCCCACTGCTCCAATCAAGGCCTTAAAAGGGAAAAACGTGTCATTCCCAGGCATTATAGAAAAGGGCCTGATTGGAGCAGTGGGGTGGGGGTGAGAATGACATGCTTTCCCCTCCTCCGCTCCAATTGGGGACTTTAAGGTGGCCCCAGAAAGCCATTTTCCTGCCCCCCCCCCACTAGGTGTCCTCTTTTTTGGTTTCCCAAATATGGTCACCCTACTCAGTTCTTGCACAGGCTGCATTTCCATCCCTAGATATTTACTCAAAAGTAAGACCCATTGAATTTCCTTGGTTCTTGAAAAGCAACACACTTGCTTTTAGATTTGCCAGTCTCAGCATTCTGTGTGTGCTATGAATGCCTGCTCTGTCTGTCCCTATAGTTTCCTGCAAGGTCCAGCCAGGGGAAGCCAGTAAATTAAACCCAGGGGTGGAGGGTGGGATTCCCTCAAGTTCCTCTGACAGCAGGTGCTGTAGAACATGGACCTTCCAGGAGTGTTGAGGCTGGATTTCTGGCAGACCCAGCCAGGCAACTTTATGGCCTGTTAGTCCCTCCATTTGGTAGCCTGCAGAGCACCTGCCTCATAAGGCAAATGGCCACATGAGAACTGTTATTATAGCCTGCTACTTTGTTTGTCTTTAGTAGTCTGTGGTCCAGATCTCTTCAGAAGTGGGAATAGTGTTTTGTGGTTGGGGTCAGTCTAAATTATCTCCAGGGGTCCCTTACTCAGTGCCTCTGATAGCAAAGAGATTGAGGATTTTCCCAACTCTGTTACTCTTGAAGTTACTAGGCCTGTTGAAAATAGATTTTATAACATAAGCATGAAAACATTTTAACTTGTTAAACCAATGAAAACATGCCATACAAGAAGTCTTAAGATATGAATGGTTTATAAAGAAAACTTGTTAAACCAATGAAAACATGCCATACAAGAAGTCTTAAGATATGAATGGTTTATAAATGGTTTATAAAGAAAAGTAAATGCAAAAGAACATCAGATGCAGAAGTGAAATCTGAAACATTACTAGTAGTAGTAGTACTAGTAGTAGTAGTATCCTGCCTTTTGCCCAATGCTGGGCCTCAGGGCAGCCTTACAAAACTAAAACATATACAGCTAAAACCTATAAATAGGAATATACTAGGCTGACTATATGAAAAGGAGGACAGGGCTCATGTAACTTTAACAGTTGTAGAGAAAAGGGGATTTCAGCCAGTGTCATTTGTATGCAATTAGTTCCTGGTGAAATTCCCTCTTCATCACACCAGTTAAAGTTGCAGGGGCCCTGCCTTCTTTTGTATATGGTCACTCTAGTATAGTGCCTGCAACTTTAACTGTTGTGATGAAGAGGGAATTTCACCAGGGACTAATTGCATACAAATGACACTGGCTGAAATTCCCTTTTCTCTACAACTGTTAAAGTTACATGAGCCCTGTCTTCCTTTTCATATGGTCAGCCTAAATATACAAAAGTTAAAAATATAATTAAATACTTTTCAATATTAAAGCATTTTAAACATTTTAAATATATAACAATTTAAAAGTCAAAGGTATAGACAGAGGTCCAGATGATTTGCCAAAGGCCTGCTGGAACAAAAAAGGGTTTGTCTGCATCCAAAAACACATCAAGGAAGGAGCCAGTGTAGACTGCAAGGATTAGAAAGAAAATCCATGTGTGTACACTATGCAAAATACATGACAGCTCAACTGTTTCTAAACCTTATTAGAAAAACAGGCTGACTAGGCTGAAACCAACATTGTAGGCCCAGAAGCACTTTGAAAGGTTTCAACATTGTACTTAAAACTTAACACCGGCCCAAACTAATTAAATGAAGTGTTTGAAGCTTTCAACTTATAGCAGTGTGTATGGGGTGGGGGCGTGGGGATAGAAAGAAATGTATAGCCACCTATTCCCAGGAGAGATCTGAAGATCAGGTTACCATGGATCCAGAGGAACCACACCCTGCTTCACCAGGGAGCAAAAGAGCAAACTGGCCTTATGGAAAAAAAAAAAAAAAAGATAGCCCAAAATACTCTCAGAGCCAAAGGAATGCATGTTCCAGAAGAGAAAAGAGAAACTCTTCTTCTTCTTCACTCAAAAGGTCTGTGCTAGAGGCAGCGGCCATTTCATTCACCCACCCCACATTCTAAGGCAGGAGGGAGGGGGAGAGCAACACTACTGAGCATGTGTCGCGCTATGAGGGAAGATGGCCGCCTCATTGACTTGAATGAGAGGTTAAAATAGTCCTTAAAAGTCAACTGAAGGGAAATTTAAAAAACCCGAAAAGCTTTCCACCAACTACAGTTAAGGAGGAAGAAGACCCCACCACTGGATTACTTAATAAGGCTCTAGAAATTATGCAAATTGTGAGCACAAAAGTCGCAACCTGGAAGTTAATTTTACAAAAGCAGGGAGACAGGTTTGTATTCCTTTTCTACCTTAAACTGTTCTCCTTCCCTCAATCTTTCACCAATCTTCTTGAAATTTTCAGGTAATGTAAAACAAACATTTCTTTCTGGCACCTGTAAATTTCAGAAAGGTTGATGAAACATTTTCAATTTTATGGCTGTTATAATGACCCCCCACCCACCAATTATCACTTTAACATGGCGGAATGTGTTTTTTACTGACGGCCCTTAACAATGGAGGCACAGCTGTGCCTCCATTAATCTAGTCTGCTACTGTCTACTGGCAGTGGTTCTCCGGTGCCTCAGATCTTCTGCAGTGCTCCTACCTGAGACCTAGAGACCAGAAAATTGAACCTAGGACCTTTATGCATGCTAAGGATGTGCTCTCTCTCTCAAACACTTTGTGCATTAAAAGTAGTATAGAAATGATGATAATAACAACAGTTGAGGGGCTTCATCATTCATATACAGACCCAGGTTGTGATTCAAAGAGTTTCCTAGGCATGTCCAGGTTCTTCTCTGCACCCATTAGTTTTTTCCCATTTACTTTCCCCCAATTTCAGCTTCTTATGTCAGGGGCCACTCTCAAAGTTCACTTGATTTTCAGGAGTGACTTCTCAGGAAGTATAAGAGGGCACGGTTTTGGATGTCGGGTTCAGAAATATACCCTTCACAATAAGTGCTCCCAATGCAGCCTTTCTCAACATATGTATATGCTTTGGAAACAATAATAAAAGCCATTTTTATGTAGAATTGAGAAACAGATTTAAAGCAAAATGGATAGTGTGGTGGTCAAACAGGAAATCAGATGCATTAGCAAGACTTTAAAAATGGCAAAACAGCAAAATACTGAATGTACTGGTGCTTCCTCCCAAGCTTAGCAATGAATCTATCGTGCAGCCAGTACCTATTATAAGATCCTCTGCTATGGGTTATTAAAGTGATTTATTGGTTATTGCTGCAGAGCATTTTTGTGAGAGTCAATGTGCAAACCCATGACTTTATGCTTTCTTTATGTAATTGTTGTTGAAATAACATCATAAGATTTTAGATATACTCATACACACGCGTGCACACACACACACACACACACACATTTTCTAATATTGGGCTTATGTTTACACACTTGCAGTTCAACTCTATAAATATTTTACTCAGAAACTGCAAAGTTCAAGGAGACCTCCCTTCTGAGTAATGAGTTTATGGTTGTAATTTTTGGATCTCCTCCCCCCTCCCTTGACTATAAAATCTTATTCTGAACTGGAGATGATGTAGAATGACTGTCAGGACAAAAAAAGACAGCCATTCTACCTAAATTGTGGGACTAGATGATGTGCAGAGCATTTTTTCCTCACAAAACTTTGTGAAGTGCCCACATTTACTATTATATTTCATATTAAAGATGAGAAACTGTGCCTATAACTGGGTAGCTTTGGGCACCACAACTTGTTATCTTAACTAAAATAAAGCAGGCTTTGAAATTATGCATTTATAAAACAAAGTTGAAATCATTTTAGAGTGAGGATGCCATTCCCACTTACTTATTTGTTCATTTCTTTAAAAATATTTATACATCTTAAGGGTATAAATCTTCCCAAAGTGGTTTATAAAATAAAAACACAAAACAGTATTTTTGCTCCTTCAGTTAATACAATTGACTAAAATGGTAATATGAAAATATCATTCCACTAAAAATATCAGTAGCAAATAAAAACAGAACATGTAAATTATGTAATATAGATCAGCAGCAATTAAAATTTTGCTTAAATTTCCAGGTCTTTATAGGTCTCTTTAAAAATAGGCAGGGAAGGAGCCAGGCATACCTCTTGTGGTAGGGCATTTTATAAGGATAGGGCCATCACATAAAAGCCCTTGTCCCTGTGGCCATCAACCTGATAGACCAGGGGCAATCTTAGGGGCCAGGACAGTTCCTACAGGTTCCTACAGCTGTTTAGGACTTTAAAGATAATCACCAGCACTTTAAGTTAGGCCTGGAAACACACTGGCAACCACTGCAGCTGGTACAGAACTTGTATTATATGCTCTGATTGCCTAGCCCCACAAGCAACCAGGCAACTACACATTTAACTGGGAGTCCATGTCACAGGCTGGCCAAGGTATTAATTTGAAACTTTTAACATTAACAGAAGTGCTTCTTTTTTTTGTGGGGTGGGGGGTAGTGGGGTGTTGCCAAATGAACCTGCTCAAAAGCCCACATAAGGCCTGTCATTCAGTCCACAAAGGAGGCAACAAAAGAGGCACAATTCCAGAGCATGGAGCCACAGAAAGTCATTTCCCCCTCTACTCTGTTCTCCTCCTTTTGAGTCAGAACAGCCCTCTGAAAGCCCTCTATCTCCCTTGTAAGACCTGCTCCATCCCCACCCCCTTTCCCAGGTGGTTTAAACTGCATACAAAACACATTCATACAAAAATGACTCAAAGCACTGCTGCTCTTACAAACAATACAGCCTTTAACAATGGACACAATTCCCTAAGTGCAATCTGTCACATCCCTGCACCTTACATTCTATCACATTCTTGCATCTGTCTGACAAAGATTTCAAAATGTTATCTTTAGCACACACAAAAAAGAAAGACTTATCAAACCATAGCTGTCTTGTGTCTTCAGTAGATTGATGCTGATCTGTGTAAAAGTGTGGCAACACATATATTCAGTCCGTAGATTCTTACAAGTATATACTAACAGTGTAAAAATGTATGAGTGGCTTAGTTACTAACGCTTAAAGACAGCCTTTGTTAAGTGGCTTTTCTAATTTGTTAGCAATATTATCCTCAAAATGATCTTCCAAGCGTACACTCTATTTCCTAGCATTGAAAAACAATGTTGAAACCTGTGGTAGCTCCTAGTGCTACTAACCAAAAGGCAATCTGCAGCTCTTCCATCTTTTCCTCATTAATGCGTTTTTTTCTGTAAAGAAAATAGATGGAAGAAGCGGTGGAGAAACATAGGCGAGTGGAAGACGTCATTTTTCTGAACTCCCTATAAAATTCCATGAATGAGGCAGGGTGATTGCACAATAAAATCCTCATCTGGAAGCACTCTGTGTCTATATCACTTTGGGGGAATGTGCTGAGGATAAAAGTCACTTGCACATGCTGCTGGCTGAGCTGTTATTTGGGGGAGTTTGGGTCACTCTCCCCTGCCCCTTCCCATCAGATGATGCCATACCCAAGTCCATGTAGAAAGCCCAGAATTCAAGATGTGCCCACTTCCATTTATCTCAGAGCAACTTCTACCTCCCATTTGGAGGGCAATGGACACAGTGAAATAGGCTGACCTTTTCAAAAAAGATGAATGGTCCTTCTAGAGGAGCAAGGCTTGTGGAGCCTTTTATAAGATATTATTAAATTTAGTCATCTTAAATGCTGCAGGAAATGTCTTGGTTATTATACTATTCTATATGTTCTTTATCCTGGAAAATATTTATGCTGGCTAACATTTCAGTAACCTTTAAACGACTCATAAACTCATCATAACTCAATGAGTATTAATGTAATATTGCAGAGAGAAGGAATGGATAGGATTTTCATTCTTCAAAAGGTTAAAACCAAACTTTCATATACGAGAGAACTAATCAACAGGTAGAATGCATTGTTTCTGACATATCACAAATGGCCATAGAATTCTTGGACACATACCCCTTGAAAAGAAAGGACAACTTACAAAGTAATCCTACCAGTCATTTATCTCTGGGGAGATGGGAGATCCACAGACAGAACAACTGTCAAATCCATTGCCCTGCTGTTTTGCTGTGAGCTGAGCATGAGGTTGGGGCAGCCTTTTCCCCATCCCTCTCATTGTAGGATGCTCCAGGGATGGTATGGAGTCCTGCCATTTATGTGGGTTTGTCAAGGAAATGATCGGGCTATGGATGTAGCATCTTTACACCCAACACAGACTTTTCTCTGTTTCCCCCTCTCTGCCAAGTGGCACATTACTGGTGAAACATGTACAGCGACATGCCAGGGGACTTCTAGCAGCACAGTTGTTGCCCTGCTGGTGGAGCAATGCTTATGACGCTTCCTGACCACCACCACCCCCATCTTGCTTTTACGTGAGGTTTGGAGTACTCCCTTAAGCTGTCCTGAATCAGTAACAGCTGAGTATGTAATTCGGATGCTGTTTTGGAAAGACCGTACTGATTATGGCCATGCATTTCTAGAGAAAATAATTGGCAATTGCCTGTTTAAGAATATAAAAACATAGGAAATATCCTACTCTATTGAACCGGCTTCCATTGGGTCCAGAATACTCTCTGCAACACTGAGCAGCCAGATATCTCCAGGAAGTTCACAAGCTGGGACAATGAGTGACAAGCATCTTTAGTGTCCCACATCACATGTTTTGATCAAACCACCAACCCTCAAATAAACCTACAACAGCTCTTGAATTATTAATGAGCCCCCAATAAACAACCCTTAAATAATCCATGGTAGCTTGATTGCTGCAGCATATGCAGGGCACGATTTGCATAATCATCCAGGTGCAGCTTCTTGTGTCGTCTAAATCCAGGAGGTATGGCTTATTGGAGGGTTAAACCACCCTCAATTAACCCATGAGCTGTTGCAGGGTTATTTGAGAGTTCTTTACCCTTCCAACAAGTCATGTTGCCTTGGTTCTGAGGACACAGCAAGCTGCACCTGGGCGGTGATTATTTAAATTGCACCCAGCATGTGCCAGTAGGATGTGATAATTAAAGGTATATAGACCCTAAACATGGAGTTCCATTTTCAGCTATTATTCTAACCACTTTATCTACTATCCATACATTTGATATTGTGAACTGCTGAGAGATTCTATTATACTCTGCAGTATATAAATGCTACAAATAAATAAATGAAATACATTTGTCTAAGCCTTTTTAAAACAACCTACACCAATGGCCATCACCACACCTTATGGAAGAAAATTTGATAATTAAACACACTTTGCAGAAATACTTCTTTTTGTCTTTACGAGCATCAGCATTTCACTATTATAAATCTCTATCATAACACCTCTTAAATGTTATAGCCCAAATCTCTTTAGTTTTTCTTTGTGCAGAAAATGGTCCAATAGATAATTTTACTTGCCCTTTCCTTTACCATATTGTTGTTTGGTTGGGGCAAGCAGAATTGTGTTCGGTATTCCAAACGCATCATGGATTTACATAAGGCATTGTGATACAGTTATTTTATTTTCCATTTCCCCCTAATAATTCTTAACATAATTTCCTAATAATTTTTAACATAGAATTGTTTTTTTGTAACAGACACTGGGCAGAATCCAGTGGGCTGATTCCCTTCTGCCCTGCTCATTATGCTGCGCAAACTATGGGTCCTGCGGATTATGTTCTGTGAGTGGGGCCCACTGCTTACGCTTACGTAACAGTGATTTAGTGCTTCCCAAAGGAAGTCCTAAAATGAATGGAAACACTTGTTTCTCAATTGGAGCTCTGCCGACATGCCACATTTTAAAAATGAGCATTTTCACTGATTTTTAAATGCCCTGGAAATGCCAAATCTTCCTTCCAAAAGTGGCAACAGGAATTGGTGAGGCGTAAGGAAATAAGTGCCCTAAGTGCCCTGTTTGGATTCTGACCAATGTTCCACTATGATTCTAAGCTTTATGTTATATGGAGGGGAAACTGTGCCATAATAATTGCTTTAGACGTAAAACGGAACTGACCTTTAAAATATATACATTATTTTGTATTTTTTGTAAAATAAAGCATATAATTTAACACTCCTTTATGATAGAGGAAATAGAAAAAAAACATTACCAGCTTAGACATCATTCCTGAACTCAGTGCCCTCCAGATGTTTTGGACAATGGTCAAAAATTCTGAGAAAACATCTGGAGGACACCAAGTTGGGGAAAGTTGAGAGAAGCTACAGCAATTTGGATCCAGTTTTATTCAACCAATCAGAGCATCCCTGAGTCTGACCAGAGTTCTAGAAGGCTCCTGCTGGCTGAAAGATGTGGAGACATTTTTTTTCTGATTCCCCCTTTCCTCTGCAGCCCCAATGCCAACCCCCAGTGTTCCAGAGGATCCACAACTCCCTTCTGGATGAGATTTGGGTAGGGGGAATTGCAGGGGGAGGGGAATCAGTCAGGATCATCTCCTCCTCCCCCATTCAGCCAGTAGAAAAGTTCTGCTGGCTCAAAAGACAAAAGGGACCCTTCTGTCCATGAGATGCTTATACTGTTGGTTTGTTCATATAATCTTCCTTTGAGGTTAGGCATCTTAAACTTCAGTCCTATATGCACCTACCTGGGAATATATTCCATTGGGTAGTATCTGATATTAGACCTACTCTGCATAGGACTAACATTGGATTCTATTCAATGGTGCTTACTTCCGAGGAAACACTGCTAAAGACACAATACTGAAAGTATTTAAATTCATTTAAAGAATAGAATGACATGAAGTTTCATTTCTTTAAAGGATCCTATCTTTGATGAGTTAATTATATTACAAAGATCCACATTACAAAAGAGGTCCACATCACCTCTTTAAAAAAAACGCTTCCTCACAGTTTTTTGGTATTGCTGGTTTGCTGAGACGTTGATTAAGTTAAGAACATGACTTATGCTGCTTTATGTCTCTAATCATATTAATTTCTTATTGTTTATATTGAATGCTTTACAAGTGACAAGTACATAGGGAGCAAATATCCAAACATTAGGTGATACAATTATTTAGCCAGTGCCTTGCAGTTTCTATCCACTTGCTTTGCAGTGTCAAGCACTCATCTATATTCTCCTTTTCTCAAAACACTGTCATAAGAAAAAAAATGGTTTCCCTGAATTGGAACGGGTGATCTGATTCTGACAGCTGCTTCCTTTTGTGTCTGCCAATGAGAAAATGCAGGCAAAGGAAAATAGACTGAGTAAGCTTCTGCATGAAAGATAGAAAAGGACTAACCATTTTTCATGAACTTTTCTTGATAGGGTCGAGACTGCAGCATACCCATTAATGCTTGCATTCAGAATCCATGCCATAATGGGGGGACTTGCCATCTCAGTGACGCAAATCAAGATGGATTCAGGTAACTGAAAGCAAATTGTGTCATACAAAAATACCCCATAACTGAAAATCACCTGGCCAAATATATTAAATTAGGGCATGATCCAGGTAAAGCTAGGCATTTAGTCACATTGAATGGGAGAGTTAAAACACACACTTAAATCTTTCCCATTTGAAACAATGGGGCTAAAATACTTAACTTTGGCTGTATCATGGCCTTAATTGGGTTTCACTGTGACATATTGTTTCCTTTGAGACAGGCAACCATATTGTTCACTTAATTCATGCAAAAGGCTGTTCCGTTACAGTTTTTTGTGTGGATTATAATAAATTAACTTTTGAGGCATTTCAAGACAATTCTCCTTTTTAAAAATTTAGTGTCTTTCTTTATAAGCAATTGCAAAACACTCTTCTTCTGAAGTTGCCTCATAGTCAAATATGGTTTAAAGAAATGTCTTGTTGTAAAAGACTACGGTAAGTACCTGTTATGGAAGCGGCTTGAAGGTTTCATGTGCCAGCGAAACTTCCTCATCTGAGGCTGAGAAATAAGCTATGGGTGCCTCTACAAGAACGATTTAAAGCTCTTTCAAAGCGCATTACCGATTTTACCTCCACATGAACAGAGCGCAAATCGGGGGGTTGAGACGCTTTTCTGTCCGATTATGCACATTATCGAATGTATGTTAAATAGCAAGTTTTAATTTATCACGGGAGTTAAAGCACCTTATGACCATGTAAACAAGCGATGCTCCGCATGTAAACAACTTTAAAGCGTGTTTCATACAACCGGTAATGCGCTTGACCGCCTCCCGTGTATAGGGATTAGGCGTAAAAGCGATTGGGAGAAGATGCGCATAATTGGCCAACCGGGCGTCAAACCAAAATCTTGTAGAGGAGACCTATGTCAACTGATTACTTTTGCCTCAAAGAAGAGATGAGCATTAGGAGCCCCAAATTCTTCTCCACTTGGTATTAAAGTCACTTGATTTATAACTCAAAATAACACATTAGAGAAGCATTTCTGGTTCTGCCCCCCACCATCCCTAACTTGCCTTCCCCAGCTCTAACTTCCTCTTCTCTCAGCCAGACATGGGACAGCAATGGTGCTCTGGCCAAGGACCTGGGGGAAGGAAGGAGGTTTCTCCCTCCTTGTGCCTGGCATACTGCATTGTAGTACACCAGGACAAAAAGGCTTTGTGTTCATTGGGAACTGCTGTTTTTCAAAGATATATAGCAATATCAGTAAATAAAGGGAAGGGGCCTGAGGGTGCATGGGAGGAGGGAGGGGTTTCACAGGAGGGATAGAATTCATTTGACTTGGACATACACCAAGTTATTTTCTGATTTCTTGGGAAATAGCTTGGTTCATTTCCAATCTTATCCGGTGAGAAGGGAGGAGATTTTGCCCATCACTAGATTTTAAACTAACTGCCCGTGATTTTTACTAGTTCATTCCAAGTTCTGCTGTTTTGAGATAAGAATATGTAAAGGGCTGAAGAAATGGTGAAGGGGTGGGGGGACAAAAGAGTGAGAAGTCAAACAGAGGGTACCTGCATAAGCAGCTGTAGGGGGCATGAGTTTGAGGAGAAAATGGCTGGAACCGAAAGGGTTAATCACCCCGTCCACATCCTTCACCCCACCTACTGCTATTCCTTCCATCAAACTGACAACCTCCTGCAGGTTCTTTTCATTATTTTTTTTTAAAGTCTAGGGACAGTTTCACTTAGCTACCATGTGCCGTATAGTAGGTTCTGAGGGTAAACAATCCAGAAGCAGAATGCTCCCATACTAGGGATTTAGCTCCATGTTTCACTCCTGCTGGCGACAGGAGGAATTGCATTCCTATATCCTTTGTGCTTCAAGATGAGAGACTGTTTTCTCACATAACGTGATGTGTATGAAACGTTATAAGGAGAAGCCCCCTTGGAATTTTGTATTGTGTGGCCTGCAAAAGAAATCATACCTTCTATACATCCCCCCCCCCCCCCAGAGAAACGTATTAATACACAAGCTCAGCTGCCAAACTTGTCAAATCTTTACTCTTGTAAAGGGAAATTTAAGCCAAAGCATTCCTCCATATGAAATGTCAAGTGGTTTAACTCTCAGGTTCCTGAAGTCACAGACAAGAAAAATTATCTTTAAAGTAATGGTAAGGTGGTGACATAAGCCAGGAAATTCACCCTGTTATGACTGAAACTCCATCCTCACACCCTTCCTTCTCCTGCTGTGCCTAGGTAGTATAAGGGGCCCAAACAGCAGGTGATTCCACTTCTCATATTTACTGTTGTAACACACTGCCACAACAGTGTCGGCAAAGGGCATGGGATCAGATGGGATTCTTAAACAAAATCTCTTTCAAGCATTTAACTGTAAACAATTTAGTCTAAGGTTGTGTTTCCTCTGTGTGACAATTAGCTTTCCTCTTTTTTTCTTTTTCCCCTATCTTCATGATTTAAGAGACAGCAAACAAGTTTAGATGTACCCATTTCACAGTTTCTGTTTGCTTTCTCCACAGTTAGATTTTTAAGGATTGCTATTTTTTAATATTCTGACTACATTGTACGTATCTTAGTAATTCTATTTTTAGAATGTGTTTTTATTTTATAGGACTGTAGGTTTCATCCTAGTCTTGCACCTTGAGATACAGAAGAATAGAATCTAAAATGATAAATAGTTATAAATAATACAGATTTCAAACTAATATCTGTTTACATTCTTCTATATCTAAGATGATGGTGTAAAAATATCAGACAGGTACTCTCTCCCACCTATTTACTGCCTCTGCTGAGGATATTTGCAAAGGAATCCAACCTTTATATCAGTTCTAGATCACTGCTTGAAGTCCTAAGAGCATTGGGTAAAATTAACTTAAAGTGAAGCACTTTATAGCCTGTTGACATCATTGGGAAAAGGTTTAAGAATGTGTTCAACTAATGCATTTAAATAAATGGGATTCACAAATATTTAACTTTGGCTGGATAATGCCAATTGTGATGAAGCCATTATAGCCCCTTTGTTAATTGGGAATGTAGCTGGAGCACATCTGTCTGCAGTACGTTTCCTTCCAATAACACAAACCTCACAGAAGAACTAGTATTTTTAAAAAACAAAACAAAACCCCAAACTCTAAACTTATAGATTTTGCAGTGTTAATATTTCCATGGTTGATGAATGAGTTCAGTGCCCATGGGCTATTGGGTCTGTCCAGTTGATATGCAGGTGTGCATAGTAATTACCACCAAATGGCCCTAAAACAATTGCTGAAAAAAATATGTTGTGAATACAACAGCTGATTTGTAAACTACAGTACATCTGACCAGCATTAATTTCATACAAATACTAAATCAATGGATCAGAGCATCACAATATCATTTAGTACTTTCAATACAGCCAGCCGTTATATCTTCCGCAAGAAGATGTGCCTCCAAAAGTCACAGTATTATATTCTGGGCTATATACACTCATGGCCCTAGGTTGAGATTAGAGATGGGTGAACATGTGGTGTTCAAACTTATTAAGGTTTGTCAAATTCCTCCTTGAAGCTCAGTTCACTTTGTGTTACGAAAGCAGCATCCCCACCCCAGATGGGAGGAAAATCTCATTTTTAGAAATTGGGTTGTCTCAGAGCTGACTCAGAACCTAGAGTTCACAACCCAACAACAAATCTTGGGGTCTCTTCCTGTGTTGTAAGTAGTTAACAACCCATACTTAGACCATAGTGCAGGGTTCACATAGAATGACAACCCATGATTTGATGACAACCCCTGCTCAACCATACTCTGGATTGTCATTATGTGCAAACCAGGCTTATGCCTTCAGGGTTTAACAATTCACTCTTCCCCATGTTTTCTCTGGAAGTAGTACATTCAATCTAACTTCACCAGCTCAAACTTCCATATGAAATGAAACTTTCCTCTGAGTTTCTTCAGTGGGCCCAAAGAAAGGCTAATCAACTTTGCCCTCCCTGAAGCCTTGGTGTTGCTTATGGAGACAAAACTTTTAATGACATATGGTTCTTTGGCTAAAGATGCAAGTAGAGTAAGCATATTTTTCACAGTAATTGCTTCAGCAATCACGTGGGAAATTGGTCTTCTAAATCTGTATCCATATAAATTAATAATTCTGGTAACCAAATTTTATGAAGAGTTCTCTCTCCTCTCCTCCTTCAAGCATGGTTTCTGAGACTAATATAACTAAAACTAGAATGTTGTATGCTAGTAGCTGCGAATACACAGAGTTTGAAGTTCTCCAACTCTCATGTTTTGGCTGATTGCCATATTAATAGTATATTCTTAATTGTATACATCACCTGTTCAGTCAGAATGTGGCACACAGAAAATACAAACAGCCAATACAGACTCCTGACTTTTCTTTTTTGAATTGGAAAAATATGTCTCTTTGCTCATTGTGTGCCTATTTGCAGCCTAGAGCACATTTTTATGGCTGAGTTATAAACTCCTGAAAAATTGGGTTTTGTAATGGAAATGGGAGACATGATGAATGGATCACTTTATTTAATTACAGTTCTTTTATCCACCTCCCTACCCCTCTTTTCTTGGCTACAAAAATGCTGTGCCAGCTCTTCTTCGCCTCTCTTATCTCCCTCTTGTGATCCCATGTATCTCCACAGGGTCGGAATGAGGACATTTTTTATTGGTTCTAATGAGGTAAAAGACAGGCAAAGAAAATATTTCATACTGATTTAGTGTGCTTTAAGTAGAATTGATTCAAGCAGTTTGTTTTCAGTCATCCCTTCTAAAGATATATCCTTATCCCTTCCAGCGATCAGTGGTTAGTGTAGAATGAGCAGTGCCAGGGTTCTTCTGCACAAATCAGTTCACATTGCTTTGTGGTACTTTTTTTAAAAAACACAGCAACAGCATTGCTGCTTTAGCACAGTCTGCAAGAATCCAAGTTTTTGTTTAGTCATGCTGCGTTCATTTGACCTCTTTGTCCTTAAAAAAAGGGTGAATTTTTCCTTTGGCTTAAGAGGGAGGAGTATTGCTATTCTTTTGCTGCTCAGTAACATTAAGTAACCAAAATCTTTTCATAAAGACATGGCATAACTTCCATGGAATTGCCTACTTCTGCACTGTATCCTTTCCTAGCTCTTTCATTTCATCATTTTAATTACCGTATTTTCCGGCGTATAAGACGACTGGGCGTATAAGACGACCCCCAACTTTTCCAGTTAAAATACAGAGTTTGGGATATACTCACCGTATAAGACTACCCCTCTTCTAACGCTACCGGTACTTTCCCCGCTCACACTGGCTTAGTGGTGAAGACATTTAGTGGGGTAGGATAAAAGGCAGACTGCTCCTACCACGCTAGTCCCTCAACCCGTGGCAAGGAAGGAGGAAGAAAAATGCCTCGTTTGTAGAGAGTGCCGCCCTCCTCCCCTCCGCGTGCCCACCGGCGCCGAATGGGAGCGGACGTCCTGGAAAGGTAAGGGCCCCCCTCCTCCCCTCCACGCGCCCCCTCCTTACCTTTCCGGGACGCCCACTCCCGTCCGGCGCCGGCGGCTACTGCCAGCGGGCTTTGCGGCCTGCTCTAGAGTGGCGCGCTGGGTGATGTCATCACCCGGCGTGACACCCTGGAGCAGGCCGCGAAGCCCGCTGGCAGTAGCCGCCGGCGCCGGACGGGAGCGGGCGTCCCGGAAAGGTAGGGGCCCCCCTCCTCCCCTCCGCGCGCCCCCTCCTCACCTTTCCGGGATGTCCGCTCCCGTCCGGCGCTGGCGCCTACTGCAGCCCCCCTCCGTCCGTCCTATACCCGGCGTATAAGACGACCCCCGACTTTAGAGAAGATTTTCCAGGGTTAAAAAGTCGTCTTATACGCCGGAAAATACGGTATGTGGAGTTCTCTCTCTCTCTCTCTCTCTCTCTCTCCTCTTACTCTCTCCTCTCTGTCTGTCTCTGTCTTTCTCCCATTCTCAGTCACAGGCTTTTGGTGTAAGAGCTCCAGTCAACTCCCTTCTACTGTACCATGCACAACCCACTCCATTACTATAGCATTTTCCCAATATCAGCCTACAAGACCCCTTGCCAAAAAAGGGGTGGTAGTGTTTTAAAGAGTAATAGGAGAGATAAGAGGAGAATTAGGACCTATAACTGTACCCACAGTGTTCAGTGCTATTGCGAGTAGTACTACTTCCGATGGATTCTGTCATTACTACAGAGTCCATTTCACATTGTAGAGACTACAAGCATGATTTTGGTGAAATAGTTTGATCACACATTGGCTGCATTCTCCCATTGGTTTCTGGGGCAAAGAAAATGTCCTCAATCCACTTCTACTGCACTTACAATCTGTGTCTTCTGTCACCCCTAAGCATTATGATAACAGTGAGGGGGTGGGGGAGGGGAAAATCGTTTAAATCATTGTGCTTTGAAGAATATAACTGATGTCTGTAAGTAGCTTGCCCCAAGCTCAGGTAGTTTAACTCAAAGCTTTTACAGGTAGATCTGAAAACCAGTTCTCATATCACCTTTCCCTGCTCAGTACTTGTGCCAATTTCTACAATAAGCAGAATCAAGTGTGCAGCTTTTTCTAGAAAATATCAGTTCAGGCTCAAATTAAGAGTTGCATGTTTGAATGCTTCCTCACAAGAAAATAATTCCCTACAGAGTGGGGGGGGGAAGGGCTTCCATGCAGAAATATTCATGCATGCAACCCCCTCTCCCCTCCCATACTCACATCTGTATGCATCCATACCTTCATCTGGCCATTAATCTGGGAAACCCACCCTCTGAACTGCATATGAGCTGCAGGACTGAAAAGATCAGGAGATCCTATGATGTTGTTTTATGTTTTCATTAAGTGATCCTACTAAGGAAGTACATGGTGCAGTTTCTGATAATTTCTATGTGAGCTTCCACTCCTAAAACAATTAGCTAATTTGTGTGAAACCTTCAAATATAACATACACTCAGCATGTCATGAGTTTTTATAGCAATCCAGGGCAACTGAATCTGAGGCTGCCTCTACAAGAGAGGTTTAAAGCTCTTTCAAGGTGCTTTAAAAAATTTACCTCTACAAGGAGGGAGCGCAAATTGGGCATAGAGGCGCGCTATCCCTCCGATTGTGCGCATTATCGAATGCGCTTTAAATAGCGAGTTTTATTTTGCGGCGGGATGTGAAGCCGGCGCCCTGCCTCCCGAATGCTGCTGCTGCTGCTGCTGGCTCCCCTGCTCGGCTCCTGGCTCCGCTCCTACCGGGCTCCCGCTGATCTCTCGCTCTCGCGCTCCGTCTTCCAGCTCCCTTTTCCCTTTTTCTTGCCCTGTTCCCCCCCTTGCTCCGTTTCATTCAATCGCCCCATCAGTTCCTTTGCTCTCCAGCATAACAACTCGCAGGGACCTGCCTTAAAGAGACAGGCGCCCTCCCGCCCTCCCCCCTCCCTGCCTGCCTCTCGTGCAGAGGTATTAGGCGTAAATGCGCTTCAGCGATGAAGCGCATAATCACTTAACCAGGCGCAAAAGCGAATCCTTGTGGAGGGGACCTGAGGCACATGAGCCAGGAAGAGAAGATAAAACATTTGCTAGGCATTGAAGCTTAAATCTGCACGAACGTCCTAGTTTAACACCACTTAACTTTTAGAGGTCAACACATACAGTGTGCACAGTTCTTAATTCGAACTTATTTCAGACATAAATATAAATTAATCTTACTCTCTTCTTTACTTGTGTGTTAAAAGTTGTTCTTGCCCTATTGGATTCGAGGGAAAAAAATGTGAAACGAATCCAGATGACTGTGAAGATAATGATTGTGAGAACAACTCAACTTGTATGGATGGGATAAACAATTATGCCTGCCTTTGCCTCCCCAATTATACAGGTAAGCAAATCATTGCTAGAGATTTGGTCAAAAGTTCTAGGTTTGTACCTTGGACTTTCCATTTTAGGCCTAAAGACAACAGCTCTTATATGATGGATGGAAAACTGCACAAAAGAGTGGATTCAAATGCTAGGTGGAGTCAGATATAGCTTAGCTTATGGCTTTGGGATCAGCTAGGAATGCAACTATTTGAAATATCTCAAAGGAATTCAATGGGGGTGAGGAAAATGTTAGTGGTAATGGAGATATCATTTCTACATATCGTTGTGCCAGCTCTGGCCTGCAAAGACAGGTACACAGGTGCATGAATGGAAGCAATAAGAGCCACCCCTTTCAGAGGCATGAAGTATGCTGCAGCCTACTCAAACAAGAATCACAATTCTAGTCACTGATGCCCAGCACTAGAGGCTCTTACCCACTCTTGCCCTCTTCCACCTCCCATGAAGTCTTAGGGATCCAGCTGGCCCACCGGCAATATTCCCCCTGAATATTCATGTTTTGAACTAGCATATTGTAAGGGATGGGGGAGGAAAATTAGGAAAAGGGAGCCATGTTTGTTAAAGAAGTGTTGGGAGGGAGATTATCTTGTGGGGTTGTACTTTTGTGTAGCATGGAATGGACCAATACTCCACTTATATAGAATGCTAGCAAGGGAAGTGGAGGTTATGGTTTTTTTTAAAGCGGTTTCATTCAGGTTTTCAGGATAGGCATATCACCTACCTTGGAATTCTCCATCTCCCCATCTCTGTTGTATGTGTGCTGGGATAGGCTGCACAACCACATTATACCTGCCCCAAGGAAGACCTCACACCTTCCAAAGCAACTACGTTTTACTATACATACTTATACATACTTATGACACCTCAGCATACGGATCTCACAAAAGAACATATGAAAGATGTGTGTGTGTGTGTGTGTGTGTGTGTGTGCGTATGTGTGTATGTGTGCGTGCATATGTTTGTATGTGTATATGGGTTTGGACTTCAGCTCCCATGAGCCCCAGTCAGTATGGTTAATGGTCAGGAATCCTGACAATTGTAGTCCAAAACATCTGGAGGGCACAAAGTTGAAGAAAGCTGGGACTGTAGCAAGGAACTATGGTTTCCCATTGTGTCTGAAGTAGCTGATTGCCTAAAATAGGAATGTGGGGGAAAACAACAATACAATTTTATGGAGTCGAGTCGGAAGGTGCTTATTTCTAAATGTGGGGTCTTTATTCTGTGAGTGTTTTATGCAGTCACGTCTGTAAGCTCTGTTTATAAGTATGTGGAGAGGCTCTGATAGCTCAATGGTGAAGGGAAAGCAGTTTGCATGTGTTTAGAGGATTATTATTATTATTATTATTATTATTATGCTGTTTTTCCTTAAGAATTCTGTGTATTCACTGACTGATCTTGGGTTAGTCACATTGCTGTGGAAGCTTACTATGCAAGCTAGAACATGGATTTTTCAGCATTCTGGCTCATATGGTGAACCTCCATGGCTAAAGGAGGCTCCCTTCCATTTGCCATCCCCTGCAACAGATACTCATCATTCAATGACCAATGAGGTTGCTCAGTCTTTGGGGGGGGCAGGGGAAGGTTGCCCCTTAGGTTTTTTTTGCTACATTTTTTTTGGTCCTTCTACAAATCTTGCAGTTTCCCCAAGGATGCTGATACCTCACTCTTGTGCATGGCTGGTGTCATTTTAGCTACATAACAATCAGCACTCATTACCGAAACAGGGAATGAGGGGTATTTTGAACCTCCAGATTCAAAAGCAGTATGCCTCTCTGTGCCAGTTTCTGGGGAATAACAATAGAAGAGAGCTATTGCCTTCATGTCCTGGCGTCTTTCCATAGGCATCTGGTAGGCTACTGTGAGAAAGAGGATGCTGGACTCAATGGACCTTTGGCCTGATCATTCTTAATTCTCAGCTTAATGTGATGTCCATTTGCTATATGTTTTGGACAACAAAAGTGGTTCCTTTTTCCACTTACAGGAATGCTGGTAAAGTGAGTCCCCCTTAAGACTATAGAAACTAGGGATGTGCAGCGGATCGGATCCGATCCACGATCCGAATCCGATCCGCCACCAAAATCGGGAAAATCCGATCCGATCCGATCAACCTCCGATCCGATCCAATCCGCCGAGGTCCGATCCAGATCGGACGCCATTTTGAATGCTTTTTCCCATAGCCAAGTATTGTTTTACAAAAACGCCTATAACTTTTTCATTTTTAAAGATAGAAGGATGAAACTTGGGCACATTGTAGACTGGTTAGGGATAGTTATCTGTGAGAAATTTCAGAAAGATTGGTGCATGCGTTTTGTGGCAATTAATTTTTTAATAAATAACCAGGAATGCCTATAACTTTGTCATTTTTAAAGTTACACACATGAAATTTTGCCACATTGTAGGTGGTACCTTGGGACCTATGTGTGTGAAATTTCAAAAACGTAGGTGCTTGCCTTGTATGGCAATTAATTTTAGAAAAATGGGTAGTAGTGGGATAAATACAGTTATGCCTCCCATTTTTTTATTTTTAAAGATACAAACAGGAAACATGGGCACATTACAGGGAACACTTCGCTTGATATGTGTGTAAAATTTCAGAAAGCTGGGTCCAGGCATGTGGTGGCAAGGTGTCTGCACACACCACTTTGAAGACTGTAGAAAATTTCTCCTGTAACGATCCTAGCGATCAGAGAGTGATCCTAGGCTCAGCCGTTCTGCTTGAGTAAAAAGTGAAAGTATCAAAGCAGACACGAGCCAAGTGCTTTAATGTAGTTACTTTGTTTCTCCTTTTGTAATGGATACTAGCTCAGTTGCAGCCATGCATGCAAGGATCAAAGAGATCGAGAGAGAGTGTTTCCTTTTTCTTCGCGGGAGGCAAGAGTGGGAGATGGGGGAAACCAAGCCTCTGTGGAAAAACTTTTGAAACGTTTAATCTAAAAATTCCATAGCCATCAAATGCCTGGACCTATAATTCTGAAATTTCTGACACATATCTACCCCTAACCCATCTACAAAGTGAGCAACTTTCAGACTTCTAACTTTTAAAATAAAAAAGTTATAGGCGTTTCTTTCCTCATTGTTTCAAAAATACCTTGCCACCACATGCCTGGACCCAGCTTTCTGAAATTTTACACACATATCAAGCGAAGTGTTCCCTGTAATGTGCCCATGTTTCCTGTTTGTATCTTTAAAAATAAAAAAATGGGAGGCGTAACTGTATTTACCCCACTACTACCCATTTTTCTAAAATTAATTGCCATACAAGGCAAGCACCTACGTTTTTGAAATTTCACACACATAGGTCCCAAGGTACCACCTACAATGTGGCAAAATTTCATGTGTGTAACTTTAAAAATGACAAAGTTATAGGCATTCCTGGGTATTTATTAAAAAATTAATTGCCACAAAACGCATGCACCAATCTTTCTGAAATTTCTCACAGATAACTATCCCTAACCAGTCTACAATGTGCCCAAGTTTCATGTTTGTATCTTCAAAAATAAAAAAGTGGGAGGCATAACTGTATTTCTCAATGGGAAAGTGCAATGCAATGATTCCCTATGGGCAAGTGCTTTCCAATGATTCCCTATGGGCAAGTACTGTCCAATGATTCCCTATGGGCAAGTACTGTCCAATGAATCCCTATGGGCAAGTGCTGTCCAATGAATCCCTCATTGTTTCAAAAATTAATTGCCACACCAGGCAAGCACCAATGTTTCTGAAATTTCACACACATATCAAGCCAAGTGGTACCTGTAATGTGCCCAAGTTTCCTGTTTGTATCTTCAAAAATAAAAAAGTGGGAGGCGTAACTGTATTTACCCCACTACTACCCATTTTTCTAAAATTAATTGCCACACAAGGCAAGCACCTATGTTTCTGAAATTTCACACACATAGGTCCCAAGGTACCACCTACAATGTGGCAAAGTGTCATGTGTGTAACTTTAAAAATGACAAAGTTATAGGTGTTTCTTTCCTCATTGTTTCAAAAATTAATTGCCATACAAGGCAAGCTCCAATGTTTCTGAAATTTCACACACATATCAAGCCAAGTGGTACTTGTAATGTGCCCAAGTTTCCTGTTTGTATGTTTAAAAATAAAAAAATGGGAGGCGTAACTGTATTTACCCCACTACTACCCATTTTTCTAAAAATTAATTGCCACACAAGACAAGCACCTACGTTTCTGAAATTTCACACACTTAGGTCCCAAGGTACCACCTACAATGTGGCAAAGTTTCATGTGTGTAACTTTAAAAATGACAAAGTTATAGGCATTCCTGGTTATTTATTAAAAAATTAATTGCCACAAAACGTATGAACCAATCTTTCTGAAATTTCTCACAGATAACTATCCCTAACCAGTCTACAATGTGCCCAAGTTTCATCCTTCTATCTTTAAAAATGAAAAAGTTATAGGTGTTTTTGTAAAACAATACTTGGCTATGGGAAAAAGCATTCAAAATGGCGTCCGATCTGGATCGGACATCCGGTCCGATCCGATCCGACCATCCTCCGATCCGATCCGATCCGACCCCCCAGGTCCGATTCCGATCCGCTATCCGATCCGATCCAGGGGGTCAGTGCACATCCCTAATAGAAACACTGCACATATCAATTATTTCAGCATGCAACTATCCATTTATTTGTTTTATGCATTTATATTTACACCCATTTCATAAGGTCAGGGAGTCCTATAAGATTTTTTTTTAATTGTCACAATGAATAATGTAACAGTAACAATTAAAACATACTAAAATATATAGCAAAATATATACCTAACCTACCTAATTTCCACCTTTCCTCTGACAAATTATGTATTTAAGGGTCCTGCCCTAATTCACTCAGTATATCAGTAGCAAATTTTGAAGGTTTCTCCCCAGCTTTAGATGTTTCTTGTATCCCCCCTTCCCTGATTTTATGAGTAGGAACTATATCAGCCCAAGCATCTAAGAATACAAGCAACCAAATCATAATTGCTTATATGCAGTGTATGGTGGTAAGAAAATATCCACATTCTTTTAAACCATGAAAACGTGAACTGGTCTTGTTACTCTCTGAGCTTCAGACACTTAGTGAAAGGCTCCTTGTAAGCTGGAGTATATTACATATCACGGAATTTAATAAGTATCAGTTTTGAGTGGCTTGGTAAGTAAATCTAAAATTTCCCAAACTCTTAAAATGTTGTTTGGGGCCCTTTTGGGACTCTTGTGTAAATGGTTGGTTGGGAAAACCCTTAAACCTGAATGAATTCTAATTGTTGCATTAACCATTTTTCTGCCAGAAACCTTTACAATGCTTGAGCTCAGTCTAAAAGAAGAACTTAGTAACTGATGCTTTAAGCCAGTGGTTCTTATTGCGTTATATCTATATATTAGCCATTCATTTACTTTACAGTTTTGCTTTCTTTATATACAACAGAAACTCGACACAGCAAAGTAGTAACGTCACCTTTTATTTTCTTTAACAGTGCAAGCCTGTACATGCCTACTCTGAAGTGAGTCACATTGGGCCTGTTCAGATGACACTTCAGGCTCTTTGGTTAGCGAAACTGTGGTTCTCTGGGGTTAGCAATAACCACAAGCCGTGCTGTCACACACAACACTTTAAGCCATGGTTAGAGCCACTAACCCTGCTGCTGACGGTCCGACTCTGGTTAGCGAGTGAACAGGGTTTAGCAAAATGCATCGCACATGACACCTTAAACCCTGCTGCTTAACCAAAAGCCTTAATCAGCAGGGTTTAAGTTGTCTTCTGAGCAGGCCCAGTAAACAATTTGCAGCTTTACTGTATCAAGGGTTTATTTATAAACAGAAATATTGCATTAGAAATACCATCATATAAATGCCAAAACATAGTCATGGAAAATAATTGCCATAAAAACAGGTGCTATTAAATAAACCTAAGCATCAGAGGATTTATCCAAATTTATTTTAATCTATAATATTCTATGGCTTATTGATCTTATATTATGTTAACATTTGGAAGTGAAGCAAATAATGTGAGTCACACCAGCAAATCTCTGAATAGCCTTATTTTTACAATAATCTAAAACAATGTTGGAAATTCGGATATAAATGATTCTGAGTACAAAATTGTATATATGGTTTCCAATTATGTGTGAACAAATCTAATCTTGGCACTTTTCTCTGAGTCTTATGTAGTTGGTCTTTTTGGCCATCCTTGCATTTTAGCAATCTATTTTTTTTCAAATGGGGTGTTTTTATTGTTTCCAATAGTTCACATGTAAGAAATAAACAGCAGTTATCATATAGCATGCCAATTCCAAATATTCCAAATACTGGGGGGCGGGGGGGGGGGGGGAGATCAGACTCCTGGTCTAAGACCAGAGAGGTGTCTCCAAACCAGGAATCTGTTCCAGGAATCTGGTGTATCCTATGCCTGTCTCACCCCAACCCCAGATTCTGATGGTCATAGAATTGCTCTCTGAATAAAAAATACAAAAGTAGCATGAAAATAACACATCCCTGATAACACTGCTACAGTCCACCAATCAGGGATTGTGCTTTGAACTAAGCAAACCAATCAGGGACTTCATCTTGTTTTCTGGCAATTGATTCGGAATAGAGATCCTACATCTTCGCAGTCTTGCTGGAAATAATTTTGAACAAGGGGCTTAGGCTGGGATTTCAGTGTTGATAGTGCTTTCTTTCAGTGAGTCATTTCTGTTCCTGCTCAGTATAGCTAAAATCTAAAGCTCTTGGCATGAAAAGTCAAGCTGTGAGGAAAGTTTTCAGTCATCTTCCACTTAATTCTATAACGAAGCTCACTTGTAAACCTTGTGGAGTTGGTTTCCCTACTAGAATGTTTATCTTAAATTATTTTAAGTGAAAGGCTCAGACCTGAATGGATATTTAGGTATACAGATCATAGCTTTGTGTTTCAAGAAAATGTCTTTCAATAATCCTGGGAAAACAGAATGTTATTATTGCCTTGTGTTTAGTGCACAACATAGAGCTATTCCCCTTACTAAATCCCAAAGGCTTTTGAATTCATCCCTTCATTCGGAGGCTGAAAAGGAAAGTAGGCAGCTTGATTGTAGAAGTGTTTGGGGATTTAGATGAAAGGCTAGAAATGGTTGGATAATTTAGCATAGAAAAGTGGCAGAAAAAGTACAATATGTATAGTATAGTACAGTATATAATAATAATAATAATAATAATAATAATAATAATTTCTTACCCGCCTCTCCATTTGGATCAAGGCAGGGAACAGCATTAAATATAAAATATGATAAAATACATAAAACTGATTAAAAACATGGTACACATTATTAAAATAGCAATAAAACATCCTAAGCCATATGTAGATTAATTTTACACATATTCTAGTGGTGTTTTTCTTTTCTATAGCTAATAATTGGCCAGCAACTGAATAAAAGTGGGGTCAAATATTGCTTCTAACTTGTTTAAAATATTACAGTTGAACAATTTAACCACCAATAATATCAGGAGTGGAGCCAGCTAGGATGAAGGAATTTTATTTCAGTTCCTAGGGAATTATGTGATAATCACAAGGATCAAGCCTGACTGGTCTGTCATGCCCCAAATTTAAGAATGGAGTAGCTGCTTATAAGTTTCTTCAGGAGTATATTGCATTTGATAGATGATAACATTGCTCTAAAATTCCATTGGAAAGATCTCGTTTGGATGCAAAGAGGTCCAGGTTTTAGCCTTAGTTATTTTATCCTTCCAACTCTACTATTCTATGATTCTATATAAAATCAATTAAAAAAGGCCATGGTGTCTGTTGCCATAAAGCACCTCTTCAGTTACTTACAATGTAATCCTATGCATATCTGTTTAGAAATAGATCCCAGTGAAGTGAGTATAGGATTACAGAATTAATCTTTTAATCTTTGTCAAATGATTTTATAGTAATAGGGTTGTTGTTATTTTGTTGTTGTTTTGCTTTCTTTCTTTTTTGAATACTGAAATAACTTGGAAATATTATATGCCCGGTGGTAGTACACATTGGATTGTACCATTGGTAGGAAAGTCGAAGAAAGTTCTGGAGCTAGTGGACTTTCTCTAGCACAATGTTGAAATTAATCTATTGATTTTTACAATACACAAAACAAAATAAAAATAAGAACTTACCCTTCAAGAACAATTTCAGCAATGTTGATGGAGGCTGCAATCCTTTGCAGACTTACATAGGCGCAAGACACGCTGAGCACAGTGGGATTTACCTCCAAGAATACAGCTACAGGATTGTGCTGAGAGAGACATTCAAAGTTCCCAGGCTTCTTTCCAGGCTCTGGGAATGGAAATGGCTATGGCCTGATCCAACAGGAAGTGGAAATGGATCGCTTCCTATTTAGGCAAAGCATGGCTTCTCCTCTTCTCAAAGTCTGGGAAGAAGCTTCAGCAACCACATGGCTCTTCGAAGACACCACAAGAAGGAGGCCGTGTGCTACTTGGAGCAGTTACCCCATCTGTCCCAATTCGGGATGAAAAGAAAGACCATTTTGCATTGAACTGGACAATGCAACTTTTAGTTCATCATTTCCAATGCTAGTCTAATTATTCTCTCCCCCCACATATTTTTTTAATCTTGCAATAACGTTTAAGCTGCATGTGTTTTTCACTAACTTTACTGGACCATAGTAGCGGGTTTCCCATAAGCATCTGGCTGGCCCTGATCTGCTGAATTAAGTGGGCCTTTAGTCTGATCCAGCAGGGTTTTTCTTATGATGTTATGGCAACATCTCTCACTACATACATATTATGAAAGGTACAAGTGTTGCCAGATATTGCATTCAAAGGTCTTCCAACACATTGCTTACTATTTTATATGTTTGTACTAATTTCTAGTTAGTTAGTTGCAAACATTACCCAGTTCTCAGCTTATCCTTGACCCTTTCGTTTTGGGGAAATGGTTGTCTTATAATGTTTTTACTAGCATTTGGGCTCTGCAAAGGTTGCTTTTCCATAAAGTTTTTTAAAAAATCATGCCTTCTTTCTTATTCTGATTAAATTATGAACAAATCTAAGGAATTTTCTAAATAGTATTGCAGTAAAAAAAAAAATATGGAGCACATGGCATTTGGCTATACCTTAACAAACTGGCTGTTAAGAGTGCAGCAAAATTGGGATTTACAAAAGATGTTGATACAGCCAGTAGTCGTCTCTTCCATCGATCAAGAATCAATGTGATTCAGATTATGCATTTAAAATGCTAAATTTTAGATGAAATAAATGGCATATATTCTGATGTGGACATTCCAGTGTGGTAAAACACCAAATTCATTAAATGAAGCCAACTGCACGGCGAATAATTCTATGCAGACCTGTTGTTGTTGTTTTGCTGCCTTAGTTTCGGAGTCATAAGAGATCATGAAGAGTGGTTTAAGGCCTGTAGGCACCATTAAAGTCCTGCTTAGCATCTCACTTGCAGAAATGCAAGATAAATAATGCATAGCTTTGGTAACTATTTTCTGTTTAGATTCCCTCCTCCCACCCTCAGTTTAAACTAGCAGTAGTGCTTTCTAGCTGCAAAAAAAAAAAAAAAAAGCTTAAGAACATAAGAAGAGCCATGCTGGATCAGACCAAGGGTCCATCTAGTCCAACATTCTGTTCGCACAGTGGCCAACCAGCTGTAGACCGGGAACCTACAAGCAGGACACAAGTGCAACAGCACCCTCATGCCCATGTTCCCCATCCACTAGTACACATAGGCTTACTGCCTCTGATACTGGCGGTAGCTCATAGCTATCAAGACTAGTAGGCATTGTAGGCTCCTCCACCTGGAATTTATCTAACTCCCTTTTAAAACCATCCATCACTGCATCTTGTGGTAGTAAATTCCATAATTTAACTATGCGCTGTGTAAAGATGTGCTTCCTTTTATCTGTCCTGAATTGCCCACCAATCAGCTTCATGGGATAACCCCATTGGGTGCTAGTACTATGGGAGAGGGATAAAAATGTCTCCCTACCCACATTTTCCACACCATGCATAGCTTTGTACATCTCTATCATGTCTCCCCTTAGCTCCCTTTTTCCAAGTTAAATAATCCCAAATGTGGTAACCTTCCTTCATGGGGGAGATGTTCCAGACCCTTGATCATTTTTGTTGCCCCTTTCTGTACTTTTTCACTCAACGCCTCTTTATTTATACATCATTACAAGTTGGGCATTTTGAAGGATATTTACAGTATTTACAGCTTGGATTGCTTCCTTACTAGCCTTTAAGTCTGGGATGGACTTAAAATATTTTTTTACTGGAAATGCAAATGATGATACCATCTTGTTGCATTCCAGTGGTTTCTGTAGTCTTCTAGCTTGTGACAGGGTTTGGGTTTGTTTGTTTGTTTTGACCTTAAAATTTAGTTGCAACATGAGCCTATTCAGTATAGACTGTCAAATTACTGTTGAAGCTTTTTAGGGCTACCGTTAGTAGCTTCCTCCTTGCCATATTTTTATTTTAAAGTAGGATGTCTTTTATCTCTATTTCTTTTCAACATTTGCACTGAGATGTTGAATCAAGGCTCTGAAAGGCTAAAATATTAAGGGTATAAAATTGGTCAACATGAAAAAAAGCTGTATGCAGATTATGTTCTCTTCAACAACCAATAATATCAATGCTAAATTTGATGGAACAGACATAAATATTTAGCGGGGCCTGGCATATAAAATCAATTTGGGAAATCTGAAATATTGCCCTTGCACATGGAAGAAGAGCAGAAGAGAGTGGTAGAAAATCTTACAGGGCCCAGCTGTAAACAAAAGGTACATTATTTGGGAATATGTTTCTCACATGACACAATAATTATTGGAACATAATTTTTACTGATATGGATAAGGTCAAGCAGACAAGAAAACATGGACTAAGTTGTCAGTTTCATGGATGGAACGAATAGCAGTAGTAAAGATGGAAGTATTGCCAAAAATAATATTCTTATTTCTTTCACTTGCTATTAAGCTCCCGCAGAGGTGTTTGAATAAAATATGAGATCAATAAATATATATGGAACTATAAAATGCCTAGAGTTAGAGCAAAAATTATGCAAAAACAAATATCTAAAGGTGGATTACAGATAAGAAATGTTGAATGTTATCACCATGCATTACATTGGTGGCACTAACACAATGGTTTCAAGAACATAAGGATACTCCACTGTGAATGGTAGAGCAGATAGGAGTATCAGAATGGATATGGGCTACCTCCCAAGAAAGAAAGAAATTTCAAGCAAATGGAATTAGGGATCCAATAGTATGGGACCAGCATAGATCTGTTTTAGCTCCAGATATTTCAAACTTGGCTCCAGTAATACATTGGGGCTGGATTCCAAATTGTAAGAGAAATGGAAAATTTCACTAAATGAATAGAAACAGGCATAAAAACATTTCAGGATTTTATGAATCAAGGGATAATTCTATCCTATAACCAGATTAGACAAAAATGTCCTGACACACAGTCCCCCCCCCCCCAATATTTACAATTGCAAAGTTATATTCAGGATATGACAAGAGGGATAAATATAAATAGAACACTAACATCATTAGAAAAAGTGTTTAACAGGAAGTATTGGGGAGCACTTTCTTTAATATATAAGGCAATATTAGAATCTATAAATAGACATGATTGTATAAAGCAAAATTGGGAGAGATAATTTAATGTCAGAATTATGCGGGCGCTCACAGTAATTTTTGGGGAGATAACCTCTATGGAGAATCTTCATAAAATACTGTAAGCAAGGTATACCTGTAAAGATTGCTAAAATGTATCCAGATGGGTCTGATCTATGGTAGAGGTGTGATAGAGGTAGTTGTTCATATTTGGTGGGAATGTGTGGAGGTTAGATATTATTAAAGATATTATCCAATACCGGTTGGATGTTATTAAAGATATTACAGGTTATGTAATACAGTTAAATCCTAAAACAATATTGTTCGGAGTAATAAGGGTCAGCTTAGGAAGGCGCAGACTGTGATTGTAGTGTATATGGTAATGACAGCTTGCAAGTTGTCAGCAAAGACATGGAAATCATTGACCATACCAACTCTGGGTCAGTGGGTAAGGAAGATCTGATGAATAAGACCACAGTTTGTAAACAGATATGGGAAGGAAGAAACTTCTCAATGGAAACTTTCCAGAGTAATTGGACCTAATTTATGCAATTTTGGAATCAATATTGACCAAATGATTTGGCATTAATGGATATTCTGACTATGTGAAAAGAGCAATACTGAAAGTAAAGTGACTACAGTAATTTTATTTTACTTTATGAAATATAAAATGTATATATGTATAAACAAAAAATATTTATTTTTATTTATTTCATTTATATCCTGCCTTTTTTCTCCAAGGAACCCAAGGCAGTGTACATAATCCTCATCCTCTCCATTTTATCCTCACAACAACAACCCTGTGAGGCAGGTTAGGCTGAGAGTCTGTGACTGGCCCAAAGTCATCCAGTGGGTAGACGAGTGGGGACAAGAACCCGGATCTCCCGACTCCCATTCCAACACTGCACCACTACATCATAGTGACTATCTTTTAAAAATCAAATAAATTCCTCAGCAGGGCTAAAGGGTCCTTGTGTGGAAGCAACCTTGAAATGTCATTCACATAAAAATCCAACTCATGATAAGGTTCATTTAATTACATATATTGTTAGTGCACATACTGTGTTGCCATGGAGGCTAGTAGTCTGAGAATGATTGGATAAAAATGTTTGCCTGTTACACTTGAAACAACTTTAGACTTTTAAAATAAATGTACTACAAATAGACCAGCAAAGATGAAAACAAAACAAAAAATGTTCTTTTTAAAAAGATCATTTACCATTTACTGAATTTGAGGTCGAAAACATGTGATGTAAGACTTTTCTCTCTGTTTTCTCTCTGGTGGCCGTTCAGTTCTTTCTCCTGAGCTCTTTTCCTCCTAGTCTATCACCAACTGACTTTTCTTCAGCCCCTTTCCCAATATTCTGCATCTGTCCTTTCATTGATCCAGCATACTAAAATGTCATAAGATTAAGCATTATTACATGTGCATACACACACTGTGTCACATGTTACATTATATGCACAATGTGGGGCATATGCATTAACCCTCCCCTTTGCCTCATCTCTCTTCCTTCTCCCTTCCTGATCTGCCCAAAGGTTAAGCTTTGAACTTTTTCAAAGTTTCAACATTTTCTGCAGGTCTACACTGCTGAAGCTTCAGTTTACAGCAAAAATGAGCAAAAGTGGTCTGGTAGATCTCTAGTAATAAGCCTTTCACTACCATCTTTTTCTATAAGATGCTAAATTGAAAGATGTAAAATATGGGTGTTGCTTTTTGAGAGTATATTAGCACAGGCCAACTTAGAATTTGTCTATCATGTCAAACAAGTACCAGGACAATGTTATATACATTTTTTCTGAGTTTGGTGTGGTTTGGTATGGCACTTGAGATCATTTTTATTTCAACTAAAGCAGTCACAAAAAAAATGTTTCTGAGGAAATATGCCTGTAGCACAAAAACTAGATTATAAACCTACAAGCAGAGAATTCGATTTGAAAAAATGTATTGCTAACAGTTCCTAGTGATTTTGGTGCTTTGTAAATAAAATATGACTATTGCGATGATGACAAAAAATAGTGAGCTTCCTGACTCATGCTTGTAGAGTAGTGAAATGAGATCTCATTCGGGAGTGACTCAGGAACAAGAATTCAGCTTCATGCTCTAGATCATAAGCTTAATTATTGTGACCTTCAGGTCTCACTAAGTACATTGGAGACTGTATCGGCCCTAAGAAAAATTCTACAATCTATTTAATGTAATACCTTTATCAGGTCAAGTCAAAGATCGCAAAGAATGTCAAGATCTCCTGATCTCTTAAATTTTGAGGAAATGAATACTATCTGCAGGGTAAAAATGGTGTTATATAATTTATGGTGTAAACCCATGGGAGTGCCGCCCATTAAATGGAAGCCTCTAATCTCGGAGGCTTCCGAGTATCCTGTGCCCTGCCAAGCTGCTGCTGGCAGCGCAAGGGGAACGATGGAGGCAGTTTTTGTCTCTGCGTCCTCCTTTTAAAATTTTTCCTGGAGACAGTCTCTGAACCCCTGAGCCTGTCTAGAGAAGTTGCACTGCAGGGACACAAAATGCAATGGATCCTGGCCTCTCCTCTACCTTCCCTCCCTGCTAACTGGAAAAGCCTCTTTTTGACTTCTTAGAGGTCATTTGAGGTCACAGTGTCTACAGCTTTGGAAGAGGGAATCTAAAAAATCCTATAGGATAGCTTCCTTAATTATTTACTTAAATATACCTTTAATTCATTACCTAGATATTTCAAATATAGGAAAGTCTGGCTATAATCCAGGTATATTGACTGATGATAAGCATGAATAAATGCACTAAATAAACATGAAAGCTTGTTTGTGGTCCCAGACTATTTTGGGTTATTGAAGAGGTTACCTGGATCACAGTCCATTGAACAAGGTCTCTGATATAGCCCTGGACTCTCTCTTTTTAAAAAAATTTAAGCAAATTATCCACCCTTAGATGGGAATGATTCTGTTTTTCAAAACATATGGCTTTATTACTTGGTGTAATTGCAAGGGAATTTGCGAGGGTACAGGATGGTGTTTTGTTTCTAATTTGTGAGTTTGGATCTAGGAAACATTCAAGATATAATTAAGCCACATATATGTGGCGGCTAAGAGCATTTATTAGAAAGGATGTGAACAGATGCTTCAAACTGGTGTAATATTTTTCTTATTCCATTTACTATGTAAGGATGATAGGGAAGTGGCAGGAACCAAGGAACCTGAAAGTCCTCTGGATCTTCCATGAGGCTTTAAAAAGATAGGGGGGGAAAAGGAAAGGAGGAATCATTTGGGTCAAACGTTACATTGATTACATAGTGTGTAGCTTTCTCTCTTGTTTTTGTTTACCCAAAAGTAAATACACAGGGCTATAATCTGAAATGGGATCACTATGCACAGGGAGGGGGGGTTAATCCTTCCTTCCTGAAATTTGGTCCCCAACCCTGTAGGGAAGTTAAAAAGAAAACAGCATAAATTGGGACCCATGGGAATAGAGGGCCGAGTTAGATGGGGGTGGGGGAATTGAGAAAGAGGTCAGTAGGGCAGTTTTCTATCTATAAGTGTTATTAAAACTATTTCAATGAGGTATTATAAGGGCCAAATTAAACATTTGGCTAATTATGCATAGTGTAAGCTGTGCATGGTACTTTTATTTACCTTTATGTAAGTGTGCAGGACCCTGATTCTGATCAGGACCATGGCACTCATGTGTGTGTTTGGGGGGTGTAAAACTCAGATTTCCTTTTTAAAATTATACACACACACACCACTATGAGGGTGGTTTAAAAGAGGGGGGAAGCCTCCACTGACTCCACTGTAAACAACTTTTTTTTAACACCCCCCCTCCCTGGAATTTTGGGAGGAAAAATGTGGGCAAGTTATGTGTTTTTCTAAACTTTCCTGGAGTGTCATGGTCCCAATCTGAATTGGGGTTACCCATACTTACACGAAAGTAAATAAAATGATCATGTATATTTTAGTTTGGCCCTAAGCAAAAGGAAATAGTTGTGTGCTTGGTTCAGAATAAGAGGAGAGGAGCTGAATGATACATTGGGTAGAAGAGAAATGTGATTAGTCTTTCTATTACCTAAATTCCTCTGTCTGTTTGGCAAGGGTGACTTTTTGGGTAAAAGTAAGCTTTATATGTCTAGCCAACCCATAAAAGAAAAAGACACATTCAACAACTCTTTGGTGCAAAAAAACCAACAACAACCTTAATTTCAGGCTTAGCAAAACTTTTTGCTCCATTCAGAGGCTATTAAAACAATTTGCAAGAAACCAATCATTTTGGGAAGAGTACTTCTTTCTCCATTACAGCACCGATACTATGAAGGAAACTAGAATCTCCAGTCCCAGAAACATTTATACTAGTATTTGTATACACTCCCATTATATCACATAGGTACATTTTATAGGTACTTACAAATGAAGGTAAATGAAGTTAATGACAATTTTCAATGCCGGCATAAATTCATGTTTTCTGTTGTTTCACTTGCTCAGATATAGTAGTAATAGTGCAATTAGTATCTAACTTAAGTTGGTGCTCTACAAAAGAGAATATGCCCCATCCTGACTCAGCTGCTGATTTAAAAAATAAAATCTCTGGTTTTGCATTTTCTGCAGAACTGAACAGGTGTCAGCTGGATTTATTACTGTTCTAGTACTACCTCAAACTGATTTCCCTCTTTCCTAAGTAAGTCCCAGATTGATACATGATAGGCATAGCACTTTCATAGCAGTAAGCTATGAACTGAACTAAAATTGGTTGAGAATTTTATTGTAACCATACCCAACTGTGTGGTTTTTAAATACTCATTTGGCCATTTCACAGAACCTGACTTGAGTTAACCAAGCAAGGTGAGTGCCATAAATTATTTTTAGAAGGAGAGCTCCATGTGGTTCTGACTTTGTGCAATGCCTTTGGGCAGTGTTTACAACTGATACTTAGCTCAGGTTTGTGATTTAAATGCTTATTGGCAATATTGCAGGATGTTATGGTTTGATTTTGATGCCAGTAATCCTTAAATGAGTTTTTTTCATTAAGATGAATACTTAGCAGAATGTGAAATTGACTCTGATCTGCTAGCATATTTTACAGCTTCATTTTTGCTTTTGAAAGTTTTGTTGTAAATAGATGTATAGGCAGGGATATGTATGAAATGTGTGTTGGACTCGGTACACATACCACTTGTCTGTGAAGTTTTACAATGTGACTGAAACTGCTCAGGAGACTTCGGGATCAGGTTTGGTATGGGGGTTTAATAAACTGGATATTACTTACAAGAAAGGGGTTCTAGATCTATCATGGCCATTATCTCAAGGCTGAGGTACTGTAGTGTCACAAAATATATAATACTCAAAAGAAAGTTTTGCACATTTTAGACCTGTTCACTATTAGAAGTTAGAAATACAAAACTAGGCCTTGGATTAAACAGGTAATAACTAAAACCAGCTGAACTGTTCTTTGCACCTGAGGGCCATTTTACTAAGAAGACATAATATTCCTTTGAGTCCAGGAGATTCTGTGCCCTTTCAGTGGATGTTGAATAATGATATGCAGTCTTAAATCTGTTTAGTATTACTAAAAAGCCTCTTTTTTTACTGTTTTCAATCAAGTTAAAATATTATTCCAAAAAAATAACATATTGGCTCTAAATGAATGTTAATGCATAGTTCTTCCTTTTTATGCAGCACCAATAATGCCACTGAACATATTAATAAATTAATTGCTTGTTTTCATTGCTGCTGGAACTTTCTAGATGATGAACCACCAGCTAAAGCTGTGCCTAAGCAAGGAATGTGAACTAATCTCTAGTGCATGTGCCACTACTCTATCCTGTGGTAAAATTTGTGTTGCTACATTGAAATGGATCCCATTATCAGTGGATTGTTCCACATTCTAGAGGGAAACTGTGATAATCCATTGCAACAAAGACCTCCATCACACGTAATCCCCCTCCCCCCGTTTGCCTCTGCATTTTTTTACCTTTGAGGCATCAAGCTTATGATCCCTTTCACCTGAATAGCTGCTCTTTCGTACCTTCACTCCTTGGCTCATTAGCTTTTCGGCTCCACTCCACTCCACCCCTCCCCTTCTCTTTCTCCCTCCAGTCAGGTCCTGGCAGATGAGTACTTCAACCTCATCGCCTTCCTGCCAGGCAAAAATGGAACAACCCTTTATGGCTCTTTGGGAGCATCGAGGGAGTACTATCCTGTCTCTGCAGAGATTCAGGCGTTGTATGATTTTAAAAAAGGCTTTCGAGCCTGGGATGAAAGGTTTGGGTTTTATATTGAGGCTTAGAGCCAGCTGCTGGGAGAGATTGCTTTTCCCTGCCAGGACCTGATGCAATCCATTCAAGCCCCCAGTTCCTTTAAAACTACATGGAGATTTAGGGCACGTTAAATACGCCTAGGGAAAATAATCCAGACTTTTAGTGTTCTAGGAAAGGCTGGGGAAGAGGCGAGGTGTCAGCAGGACAGGCACAGTATCATGTGAGTATCATAGTGCAAATCCTCACACCAGGCATGGCGAGAGTGCACTAAATCGCTGGTGTGATGGAGCTCAAAAACAACAGAGTCTTGTGTCACCTTAAAAACTAACAGATTATTGTATCCAGATTGTACTTCATCAGATGCATTTTCATCTTGCCCACCAAAGCTTAGGCCACAATGAATCTGTGCCACAAGATTTGTTTCAGGTTTGTGAGCTCACTTTTCTTTATTCTGCATAACCTCAAACCTTTTCCTTAATCTCTTCCTCTTAAGCAGATCTTTATCCCTGAACTTTATGTTGGAGGGAGTTCAGGAAAATCAAACAAGTTCTCACAGGAAATTTGTATTAAACCCCCTCTTAATTTGTTTCTTACTTCAGGGGAGCTATGTGATGAGGTGATCAACCAATGTGTACTTGAGCTAAACCCTTGCAAACATGACTCCAAATGTATCTCACTTGACAAAGCATACAGGTAAGTAAGCACATATCAATATTTCCATGTTGGGCTATGTTAAACCACAGGCTGTAGTGGGATTAGTTTGACTAAGTAAACAAAGTCCCAGTGTGTGGTTGTGTGTTGCTTTATTACTACTACTACTACTATTACCTTAGAGAGAGGCTTATGAAATTCCACATATGAGGTTGAAGAGGGTTCTGCTCTTTGGTCCGTCTCTTTCCAGCCTGCAACCATTTAATGCTCTCCTTCTAAGTGTGTGTATGTGTGTGTGTGTGTGTGTGTGAGAGAGAGAGAGAGAGAGAACTAGAAAAGGAGCTAGGTCACTAACAGCAGTCATGAAAACGGTGATGTATTTTTCAAGATGCTGCCCCCTTAAGCAAAGACCCCCTCTAGATGGATTCTGTTTGACACCTGGTTAGCCGATTATGCGCATAATCGCTGAAGCGCTTTATCGTAAATGCTTGTACACAAGAGGTAATTGAGCGCACAACTGGTGGCCTTACCGGTTGTTTGAAATGCGCTTTACAAGTAGTTAATGCGGAGAATTGCTTGTTCACATAGGCAAAATGCGCTTTAACGGCCGGAGCAAAATAAAACTCGCAAATTAACGCGCATTCGATAATGCGCATAATCGGAGAGATAAAGCACCTCAACTCCTGATTTACGCTCCGCTCTTGTAGAGGTAAATTTTTTAATGAGACTTCAGAGAGCTTTAAACATCTCGTGTAGAGGCAGCCAAACAAACAAAAGTGGAAGAGAAGTTGGAAGCGAGGGAGGGAGACATGCCAGCGCATGTGTGTTCTCCTGCCTCAGGTGGTGGAAGAGCTTGCCCTGGCTTTGGAAAGGTAACTTCAAGGAGTTCACAAAAGGGAAGTTTTCCATCTCCTCATCTATTCAATTTTGGGCAATTTGCCCCTATGGCCCCTCTTACAGTGAATAAGAAGGTCTCTGACCCTAAAGAGAGGTTTGGGGGGGATGGCATAAGTGCCTGCAGGAAAACGAGGTAAAAGAAGAGTTTCCTTTCATGAACTTTATTAAGTTAACTTAACATAGCATCCAAGCAATCATAACCATTACCAGAAACTTTATTCAAATACTAGCTATAGGATCCTCACATGCCAGTTTGATGCATTTTTTCCTTACATGTTTATTCTTTTGAGTGTTGTAACTGTATGCCAATTCGGAGCCATTCTTTCCTCCCCAAACCAAAATATGTACATGACGACAGTAGATTGGCTGCCAGCTGAAAGGGCTAGGAAAAAGTCACAATTAACTCCTAAAGGAAAGGAAACTGTTGAATGATTTAGGTCAGTGCCTGAAATGACCTCTTCTGAGTAGGAACAGAAAAAAGCCCTGCTCTTTGCCGATTCTGTGATATGTCTTCAAGGTTTCTCTTTCAAATAATTCATGGCGGGACTAACCCTTTAGTCACAGCCTGCTAGGAAGCAGGGGGAGTATGTCAGTTTCTACTTTTGCTTCAGAATGTTCTGATTGGTTCCCCCGTTTAGCATTTGTACATTTTGACATTTAAACAGTTCTGTTTAAATTGAGAGAGTGTCTCTGTTCAAATTTATTCTCATGTAAGGGACTATCTGTTAAACCCCAGCAGTAGTAGTCAAGGAGGACCTCTGGGTTTTTGTTAAATATATATTTTAATATTACTTTATAGACTTAGAGGGATTCTAAACTGCACAAGGCACAATGTACATTTGTTCCCAGAATTTATAGAGTTTCTGGCACAGGAACTATATTGTGGTGTGTGTGTATCGGTGGTGCACCAGCTGTACTAATATGGGACCATAGTAATGGATCCATTGTTTCCTAGGATAATTACAACACAGATGAGTATGGAAATTTTGTAATACCACTTTTCTTTGCACAATCCCCCCACCCCATAGTCTGCTGTTTTCTCTCTACTTACAGAGGAGCCACATCCTAATTTTGTCCCATCTTCACAGATCTGAGCTGGCATTTATGTGCATGCTTCGGCCCTGCCTGGTCCCAGGTTTCTGCTGTGCTGGACAGAATGCAATACAGGAATAGCATCAGAGAGAGTCAATAATGTGATTTTATTCTACAAACAAGGATCAAAGGGACAATTCAAAATAATAATAATAATAATAATAACGATTTATTTCTTACCCGCCTCTCCGTCTAGATCGAGGCGGGGAACATGATAAAATACATAAGACTAATTAAAACATGACAAATATTATTAAAACTGCATTAAAACATCCTAAAACATCCTAAAAACATTCTAAAAATTACACTGGATATGCCTGCCGGAAGAGAACAGTCAATCAGTTCCAGCCATCTTGATCCATTTTGAGGTCCAGAGATTTTCTCTGCTGATATGTGATCTTGAAGTATTGGATTAACATAATAATTTGGGTAGACATTCTGATTCTTGTGCAAAACGTTTTAGGCGCTATTTTCAAAATGGCAGACAGTTTTCTTTAGGTCGCTAGTTTTCGTCAACCACAGAAGTTACTATCTTGTGTTTGGTATCAAATTATAGGTTTTTAGGGTCAAAGAGTTCAAAGAATATGTTATTTTAATTGTCGGAGTACTCCTTCCACCATTTTCCAAGATGGCGCTGAAATGTCTCATTTTCTCATTTACTTGACAAATCAACTTACAAATGTGATTTTGGCTTCAACCTATAGGGTTTTTTGGGTCAAGGAGGTCAACATGACATTAATTTTGATAGAAAGGCTGTCCTTCCACCATTTTTAAAAATGGGTCCAAACATTTATTGATATATGCAATCATATTTAATGGGTTCTTCTCTTTTCAGGTTTGGTGAAATGAAAAATATGAAACTATGACTGAAAAGGCTGGAACTAGTGTTCTCTTGATAATTTTGATTTCCAGGATAACTCTTCATTATCAGGGACACATGGCACTCATGCTACAGCTCTTGTGCTCTTTCAGAATTGCTGTGGTGGAGTAGGGCCTGGCAAGCCAACAATGGCCCATGATGGTTAAGCATTTTGAGCTAAACAGTGGGCCTTTTCAGATGACACTTCAGGCCCTGTGGTTAGCGAAACTGTGGTTCTCTGGGGTTAGCACTAACCACAAGTTGTTCTGTCATGCCCAACACTTTAAGCCATGGTTAGAGCCGCTAACCCTGCTGCAGATGATCTGACTGTGGTTAGTGAGTGAGCAGGGTTTAGCAAAATACATAGCACAAGACACCTTAAACCCTGCTGCTTAACCAAAAGCCTTAACCAGTAGGGTTTACGGTGTCTTCTGAACAGGCCAATAGTATCTAAAGACTTACTAAAACATAAAAAAGTATACCAAAATATTAAAGCAGTTTAACATAACCGTTTTTGCAGTTACTTTCTAAACATTTACAAAAATGTGTGCATTTAATCACTGTGTTTTGACACGGACATCTCATTGTACTACAAACCTTACAGTTACATACACATAAAAGATCACTTGGCATGAAGTTCAAGAACTTTTTTGGGTGTAGGACATCATCATTTTCCCAACCACAATCCCATGTGCCTACTTTTGGATGAACACTTCATACCAGATAAAATGTTCTTGTCATGTGCCCTCTTATAGAGAATGATGTGGGAGGAAGCTTACTAATTGGTACAGAACTTTTATACTCACTGAAACACAGACTGTCAAAAGTGTCACATTTTTATTGAAGTTTCCAGACGTGTACAAGGTACTTTCCCACTTCCTCAAAATGACAGTTATCAGATGTTTTCCCAAATTTGGTAAGGTATTTTGTTGGTTTGGCACTTAGAGCTCTAACTTCATCCCAATTTTGCTCATTTCGTCATCTCCTGTTAGAATATGAGCCTTTATGACTGCTCTTGACATCTGTGTGCCTAACTTTTTGAAGAGTTCATGAACTGGAATAGAACAATGATTCCACCCTGTTCCAAAACATACCCATAACTGAGTTACACCTCTGGAAACCCAACTGGACATAAATCAAAGAAGCAAGTCGACATCAGTATCATTCGAAAGCGCAAGAACTCTCTCTGTACCATTGTGAACTGCCCAGTTTACATGTGGAATAATTCTAAAGTCAGCCTCTTCCAATGTATTCTTTAGTTGTTCAAGAACACGAGTGCCTTCTCTTGTGAACTGAACTGCAGGTTCCAACTCATCATCAATGACTGAACCGCTAGATACCAGTGGACATATAGCTTTTCTTGCTTCCTCTTGCACTCTTGTTCATGCTAATTTCTGCAGATTTGTCTCGTTTAAGGTAGATGACCAGACTTTTTCAAGCTGACAAGTATTGCTTTATTGTTTTCGATTACAGCCAGATCTATTGTACCACTGGTAGATTCTCTTATCCTCCTGCATTCCTTTACTGACACCTGCAAATAGCTGTCGAAAACAAAATTAAGTTATTGAATAGAACATATGGATGTTGATCCCTTGACTACATTGTTAACAACTTCTCCAAAGTTTTTCATTGCTGACATCTTAACCATTCATATTTGGGGCATAAAGTCACCTACACCAGTGGTTTTCAATGGTGAATTCAAAATCCTCAGGGGAGAGATGCTTCTCGAGCTATGCTATGAGAATGTATTTTGCTGGTTTTGTAGGTGCATTACCATCAAATGATGTATTTGTTGACAGTACATCATGCTTCATAATTTTCTCTATTGAGTCTCCCCTTTCTTTCGTAATCTCCATATCTCTATGTGCTTGATCAATTACTTCCTTAGTTATAAGTTTGGGTGTGGTAGGCTCTGGGATGCTTTTTCTTGCAAAAGATGGTAGTTTTACTTTAGAGATTGTGTCTGACAGATTATATATATATATATATATATATATATATATAATCCCCTGCCTGAGGTGCTGATACACGTCTGAACCAATGCCTAAAGACATCAAGAATTTGATCCGTTATAATATCATTCGCATATTGTTTTGTTACAAAGCTGCGAAGCCACACTGACTCAGTTACTTCATATGGATTTCCATGCTGTTGAATGAAATCTAGGAGTCGTGCAACATTTTCATCAAAATGCTCACCATTTCCCCCAGAAGATCATGATGGGGTATGGTAGCACATCAATCGACTAAATCAGAATGGGTAAGCTCTCAAAACAAATTTCCTATCAAAACCTCGAGGTACACTAACTTGTCACTCAGCAACCTGATTATTTCTTCGCATTTGCCCTACGATGCCTTTTGAACTTTTCTGGGACCTTTGAATGATTTGCTTCAACTTCATATCAGGTGCTACAGCACTTAATCTTCCCTCTTTATCCTTCACAACAAAATGTCCTTCAATGAATTTTTGGTAAAGGAAGGAGTTCTCATGCTCCAGTTTCTTTACTCTCTCCAGGTACCAATTGCTATACCGTAGGTAATTGATGCAATCAAAGTCATGAAAAATGGGAAGCAAAGACTGCACATTTTCAATATGCAGATTCCAGTTACCATCACAATAATCAACAATCAAGTTTTTCACTAGGGAAACTATCTTGAGGAAGACTCCCAGTTCTTACGCAGTTCAGATTTCTCTCTACACTCTTTAACAAAAGCTTCAAACTTCGTTCTCAGATATTCAGCCTTCCCACTTAGTGCATCAAACATTTTGTGAGCTTTTATTTTGTTTTGGTCTCTTAAGTCAAGTACATCCTGTACTTTAAATGACTTCCGCAAACACTGATTTGCACCAAAAAACATCCCACTGTGTTTGCATTGCCTCTGATATTATGATCATACCTTGGAAAGACCAAACATATAATGAATTCCATTCAATACAGACTGAATAGTTTTACTGCCGAAAAATTCTGCTTCAATAAGTGCATCATCCATGCCACTTCCACAGATATATTTTCCTACACACCTTAATGCTACTTTTGTCATATGGAACATGCCCATCATGAGATACAGATCAGTGAATTCTTGTGGACTAGACAAAAAAAATCTGTTACAACATTGGTTGCCTGTATGTTTCCGAGCCCGATTCAAGGTGCTGGTTTTAACATATAAAGCCTTACATGACTTGGGACCACAATACCTGATGGAACGCCTCTCCCGACACGAACCTACCCGTACACTACGATCAACATCTAAGGTCGTCCTCCGAGTGCCTACTCCGAGGGAAGCTCGGAGGTCAGCAACAAGGGAGAGGGCCTTCTCTGTGGTAGCCCCCCCAATTGTGGAATGATCTCCCCGACAAGGCCTGCCTGGCACCAACATTGTTATCTTTTCGGCGCCAAGTTAAGATTTTCCTCTTCTCTCAGGCATTTGGCAATATCTGATGAGCCTGGGTTTTTTTTTGTTTTTAGGCTTATAGCTTTTTAGAGTTATTATAGTGGTTTTAAATGTGTGTGTATATTGTATGTTTTTGCTGTTTAAATTTTTGTATATTGTTTTTGATTGTTTTAAACTTATGTGAACCGCCCAGAGAGCTTCGGCTATGGGGTGGTATACAAATGTAATAAAATAAATAAAATTAATAAATAAAAAACCCTTCATCACATAAAACTGGTAGGACAGGCTGGTCTTAGTTGGACACGAACATTTTGAATGTTTTTTAGAGCTGTATACACAGTCACATAGTCAGCACGTGGATGTGGTATATCTGGCAAGAAACCAACTCTTGACAATGGAACTATATCCTTGGAGATTGTAGCACAAATTTCACTTCATGTAGGAACTTTCTTTTTTTCTTCATTTGACGGACCACACCGAAAAAGCCTTATGAAAAAATCATTCGTAGATGCTTTTGCAACAACATCATCAGAAGACATGATATCCATATCATCCGAGACAGTGAAGGCCTCTGGAAGACTAGGTCAAATGACTGGACTGTAGTAATTTTTCACCTTTTGGCATGGCAAGTCTGAAACAAGTTTGCAGCTCCGTTTCTCTATGCCTGTTGCTGATATTGGGCCTGTTTAGATGATGTGCTAAGCCATGGTTAGGCCTCCAACCCTTTTGCAGCTAATGGTTAGTGAGCAAGTTTAAACCATGGTAATGTAGCCCCATGGTTAGGAATGATTCACACGACTCACAAAGCCATAATGGGCCTGTTCAGAAGCCACCTTAACCACAGAGCCTGAAGTGTCATCTGAATGCTCATACTGAGAAAAAAGATAAAAATGTGAACTAATAATAGTAGCTGACTAGTATATAAAATAAAATATACTAAAATTTCATTCCTTTTTTTAATTAATGTTTAATAAACCATAATATTTTAGCATACATCATGAAAAAATGACCATATAAGCTACTCATTCATTAAATGGCCTATTGTAGCGATAAGTGTTTGGATGCCATTTTTAAAAATGGTGGAAGGACAGCCTTTCCATCAAAATTAATGCCATGTTGAACTCCTTGACCCAAAAGCCCTATAGTTTAAAGCCAAAAATCACATTTGTATGTTGATTTGTCAAGTAAATGAGAAAATGTTACAACATTTCAGCACCATCTTGGAAAATGGTGGAAGGAGTACTCTGACAATTAAAATAGTGTATTCTTTGAACTCCTTGACCTCAAAAACCTATAATTTGATGCCAAACACAAGGTAGTAACTTCTGTGGTTGGTGAAAACTAGTGACCAAAAGGAAATTGTTTCGCACAAGAATCAGACTGTCTACCCAAATTATTGTGTTAATCCAATACCTCAAGATCACATATCAGCAGAGAAAATCTCTGGACCTCAGAAATTTTATGGGAGTATATTGTGAGGACAGGATTATCTAGTTAGTTGGTATATTTCTGTTGTATAAAGGAGGAAATGATAGGCTAAAGTTTTGGTTTGGGCAAGGAATGTGGGAAGGGCTGGAGAATAAACAAAGTCCATATTCTTGGTTTTGGCACTACAAGATGTATGGTTAGGCAAATTGGAGGAACTCTACAGTCGAATGTAGTTGACAGGAAGGAGGGAAGTCATAAAAAAAATCCGGTACAAGAGTGAAACAGGTTCATAAGACACAAGGCAAATAACAAGGTCCAGAGTGTGGCCTGGATAAGCAAGCTTTGGGATTCCACTCCAGTACTTTAACAGGATAGGCTGGACCCAAGCCTCCATTCACAGAGATGAAAGATGGCTATTTAAAAACTACAATTTCAATTAAGCAAGAGAGTGTTGACAGTAGCTAAGCAGCCCTGCATTACATGATGTCACCACTCCTGGAAATGAAAGAAATCTGGTAATTGGTTACTGTTGTGATTAGTACTAGCTTTTGGAAAGGATCACTCAAGCACAGAGGTGACAAAACAAATGCAATAACACAAGAAATCAGCAACTGGGGAAGAAAGTATAAGCAAGAATTTGGAGTATTTGGCTGCACTAATAGTGGTGACCTGTATGGCAGATCATTCTTGTTGCTTTTGGCTTCTGTGTCTGTGATTCTTTAACACTGACAATTTTAATACAATTCGTCACCCTTCTAAATTATGGAATTTATTTGTTTTTATTTGAAAATTTTCTAATCACACTTCATGAAAACTTCCAGTGTGGTATATACAGGAAACCTAATTTAATGAAACCTGTTGTTCCAATTGTCCAGTGTGTAGGTATTAGAGCACAGTTATAAATAAGCTTTATTATTCTGGAGCATGGAATTACTACCTGACAGAATAAAGCACTGATTTAATGCAGCCCTTTCAAGAAAAGTGGTGGTTCTATCATTACTGCAATAGCCAATACACATCATAAAAGTGATCCATGGCAGCTTTGAATAAGGACCTGCGCATCGTTCATTATTACATCACTTTATATTAGGACAACAGGGATCAATAAAACAACAGGATTAAATGCTGCTATTTCCTCCCACAGCATCTTATGATGGGTACCATTTGCTTGCCAATGTGCCTGAAGCATTGCTAGGCTCCTTTGTTATGTCTCTGCAAAACTTTGAGAAGGAATAGTCCCTAGTTTTAGTAAGGCACAATCTCTAAGTTTTTCAATTCCAATATATTGCTTACAGAGGTGTAACTCCACCTGATACAAATGTTGTTCTGAATAGCAGCGAGAATGATCATATTCTGAGTCAGTGCTGAGATGCAATTGTTCAGTGTTGCAAATTGAGGAAAGAGAGCATGGACATAGAGACAATGCAAAAGTGTTGATTTGTAGCTTGGGCAAGAAATCTAGTTGTGGATGGATACTGTAAAATGCTGATAGATGGTGGATGATCTTTTCAACAGAGCACGAACCCCTTTGATTAAGAAGCTGGCCGAAAGAGGAAAATGGGTACCTTACCCATAGGCAAATGAGCAAGGGTGAGGGCTTTAAGACAAGCAGAAGAGGCAGGACTGGTATCTGGGCATCAGTGGATTTAGCAGGAGGTGGATTTAGTGGATTTAGTGGAGCAGGAGGTGGATAAGTGGATTTAGCAGAAGATGCAGAAAGAGAATTGAATGCTGTTGAAGCCTACTGGTCATCTGATGTAGTAAATTGACTTCCCAGTTTTCCAGATAATCATTGTAATTTTTATGTATTTACACTTTACTTGTTTATTTAAAGTTATATTCTGCCTTTCAGTGTAAAATCTCAAGGTTGCTTACAATGACATTAAACTAAATATAATTAAAAGTTCCATTAAAACCAACACTATAAAATACATACAAATAAAACGACATTAGAAGATGTGATTTGGCTGGCCTGAAATAACTGTAAATTTCTCTTCTACCCTGTCTTGGAACTATAGGGAATAAGGACTTTATACCTGTTCCCAGGATCCAGCATTTCATATCTAAGGCAACTGAAATTCACAGCTTCAAATGTTCCAAAGAGGTCTGCATAGATAACCAGACTGATTCGGAAACATATTTCACTTTGACCTGCTAGTGTGAAACTACTCAACACCGGCAGAGATATTGGGTGTCTCTACATTAAGGGGAAAAAATACACCCTTAGTGGGCTTTCTTCTTCCATAATCTTTCCGGGGTTACGATGGGTAACCACATGATTTGGAATTGAAAATTTCCCCTCTCAGCAATGCTGTATATGTTCAATGAAACAGCACCATCTAGTGGCAGTGTTGTAGCGCAATGCTGGCTTTACACAATGCGGATATCCTGTGATAATTTAAATTACTGCATAATCTTCTACCTTTTTAAAAGTGAGATTACGGGAGAGGGGGTGAACGCAGGAGATGTCCTGGAGGTTGACAATGCCATGCAAAGGACCCACAAACTTCCATGATGGCCAGTCATCAGTGTGCAGCAGAGAAGTTCTTTGACTTTCATGATCTAGACACCTAAATCATACAAATAAAAACAGCAGATTCAGAAATCAGTAATCCAGCTACATTGAAAGACCAGATTCTTGTTCAAGCATTAATCTGAATGCACGAGGGCTGAAGGTGGGGATGAGGCTAACCCTGCCCCCAATATCCCTGTGCTGTCCCTGTCTGCTCTAATCCTCCCCTGACGTTAATGTGTTTAGCATGAAGGTCTGACGAAAGCTATACACATTCAGGTGAATGTGCTTAGAAGCCTTTATGCAGTTGGAAACGCTCATTGAACAGGATTTCCAATCACAGGGATGCTTTTCAGCACGTTCACCTGAATGAGTGTTGAAGCCCCCTTCATACTAAATTCATGAAGGTCAGGGTGGAGCAGATGGGGACATTGGGAATTGCTTTAGCATGTACACACACACACACTGCCCCTTTCCCACTTTAGCCTTCATGTGTCTGAACTGGGCTTAGGAGTCCTTTTACATGGGTGTACTACTGTCAGGCCAGTTGGAGCCTAAGATGAATCAATTTGCAAATTGTCCAAATCTATCGCTCAGCTCCTTTAATCACACTTTCTCTGACCAGAGACCACAGCCACATAGTAGGGTGAAATGAAGTGATAATCTCTACCCCATATTATCTCCTGATCCACCTCTCTCCCCAACTTTTTGTATCAGTCTTTCTTGCAAAAAGAAGGAGCAGTCTAGAAGTTAAAACCCTTGCATTAAAATTAAATAACATGTTGACATCTAGAGTTCAGAGGTATATGGAAGTACAGTCTCCAAAATATGTAACATATGCTAAACTAGGGAAGTAATAGACATTCCTCTTTTGTTCTGGTTTGGATGACATGCTCATTATTTTCCAGCTGTAGAGTAATATCCAGCTGGGAGGTTTGAAATGTGGTTTATAGGCTGGAAGACATTTACGTCGGTCCAAAACATAGTGTCTAAGATGTTGAGAGACTGCCCAGTTTTCCAGAGAGATCTTCTCCCCCTGGCCTGAGACCTTGAATGCCAAGTTTCAGCCTAGTGCACATTTTTTATGGTTGAGTAATAAACCTCAGAAAATAGGATTTATAATAGAAATGCTGACACAACTTTAATACAACCAATTTAACAACAATAAAAAAGTAAAATGCTCTTTGTTTGCTGATCTTAGGTTCCTCCAATCCACTTTCTAGAAATGAATTGGTATTTGAAAGCAGGTGAATGGTGTTATCCTATTATTCTATCTTCATATTAAGATCTGAGATATAAATTATTCTATTCTTTTCATAATAATTACAGTTCAAAGTCAGATATATTAAGAAAATAAAAATGATAATCACCTCCATAAGAATGGAGGTAAATTGTTGCACAACAGTTTTCCTTGAGGGAATTATGATGTTCATTTAACTATATGCTTTCACCATTGAGAGTTAAGCATTAAATGTTTTAAAAACCCTCTCTTTCAAGAGCTAGAGCTGTTCTACATGAGGCATTTATTGTGCCTTACTTGTGTGATTTAAGGATAGAGGGAGAAGTGAGGAAAATATGACCCAGATGCCAGAGCTTGGGTAACTAGGGAAAGAAAGAGGCCTGGGATGCGCGCGGGGCTCACCTTTAAAGGCCAGCCCTGCCCACACCTCACCGTGGTCAGGTGAACTTGCAGATACATAGTCTTTCCTCCTCTCCCCGTCCACAAAAACCTGCCCCCACCCTAGCCATGCCAGCAGGGTGGGAAAGGGGGCTTATTGTAATTCCTAACTCATGGTTGTTTACAAGTTCTTTAGACGATGTCATGATCCTCCAGTTTTGCTTCTGTTTTTAAGACTCCTTTCTGGATTTACATTGGGGGAAATGGGGTATTATTTCTGAAAGCGAAAGAGCTACTTGTGTATATGTACTATTTTGTTATAGGACAACACCACCTAGAGGTTATGTAGCAGAAAAGCAGAAAAGGAAAAGGTCTTTGCGTAGAGCGTTGCTCTCAATTATGCAACAAAACTGAAAATAGATACAGCGATTAATAGCCTCTTATAGAAAAGCTCTTAAACTCAGATTCACTTAGCAAGATCTCCCTAAGTTCTTTCTATACTTTACAGTGATCTATAGCTCTACACTACCTTGTATACTAACTCTTTATTCTTGCTTCCACAAGCAATGCCTCTTGGTGCTTCTACACTAGGGATTTTGTGTGGAATCGTGATGTTTTATTTTTATGGGGCATGCAGACAATGATATCACCCAACCATTCTCATCTTGTAATTTCATTATGGCTCTTCTGTCTTTTCTCAGACCACAGTTAGCCTGGCTTCTTTATAAAAATGGAAGTGGAGCACAGCTGTAGGTGCCTTTAGCACTACTCTTCTCCCCTTTTTTGTTAGGACTGAGTTTTGAAGTGATATATCGGAAAAGTAAATCTATCACAACTTAGCCTCTATTCACTATAACTTTTGAGGTGGATGCCATTTTGTTTTTTAATCAATCCTTTAATTGTTGCTAAAATGTTCTGATTAGTTTATTTTTTTATGATAGAGTACAGCGCAACAACACCAAATTCTATAAAGTTCATTCTTTGGAAATAACTTAAAATGCCAAAAATGGCAATGACCAGAAATGTTTTTTTAAATCAGAATGATTGTATTACTGTGTTATAGCACTATAAGACCATAACATACACAGAAACATTACAGAATTATGATGTTATAGCACTATATCCTTTCATTAAAAAAAAGTGGAGTGGAGGAGGTATAGTGCTATAACCCTATATATATATATATATATATGTGTGTGTGTGTGTGTGTGTATTGTACACAATAATGCAGTAATACTTTGTTTTTTAAATAATTTTTAAAGCTTTTTGGTTGCTATCATGTTGGTGGTGACCAGAAACAGTTTTTTCCCTGGGGAAAATGAAAATAATACAGTAGCATTATAGCAGGACTGCATAGCCCTGCGGCCATATTTTGTGTGCCCCCCGTGTCACACACACTCCACTGCTGCCACCACTAATTGGGGTCCCTGCAGGGTAGCAGCAGTCCTGATTGGGGTTCCTGGGGAAGGATGGAGGCTTTAGCCTCTGCTCACCCCAGTAATGCTGAGCCTACACCTCAGTATATGTATTTGTATGAGTATATTAGCACACACGTGTGTATCCGCCACCCTCCCCAGCTGACACCAGATGTGTCCCTCAAAGCCAAAATGCTTGTACATCCTTGTGTTGTGGTTTATAGTGCTCTACTTCTCGTTCATTTTTTAAAAACCTAGCTGAACAAGTGTTTTAGAAATAAAAAAATTAAAAGGTTGATTAAAAATAACAGTGGCATAAAATGCCATCCACCACAATTAATGTCTATAATGAACATGCGCTGAGCATCAAATGGCTCAACCCACGGCAGCTATGTCAAGCCTACTTGTGTGCACTGAACATAGTTGGATGTATACATACATAAAGTGCAATACTCCTGATAGTCTGGGAAGCCACTTGGACTTCTACATATAGATTACAGTGGGTAAGCAATGATTGGGTAACACTAGGTAGCCTTCTCTCTGGAAGTAGCCTCTGAAACCAGACACAAATATTCTTCAGATTTATCAATAACATATCAAAGTTATGCATATGCAAAAACAAAATTAGAGAAACAGTCTTTGCTCCCACTTCCCTTTGGGCTGTGTTAAACTCACATCCAATCCACTTCTGTATAACTTAAATCTTCATCTTTATTTAACATAACATAAATAGTAAACATCTCATAAATACAGGATCAATACTGAGTAATAGAAGGATGAGGGATGGATGAGTTGTGTTGCGTCCTGGGGTCTTGGCTATAGGCTCCTGGCCACGTTTCTTTCAGATCACCATGGAAATGACACACTCAGAAGCCAAAGGTTTACTCATAAGGAGATTTATTGAGCATCTTTACAGGTATGCCCAAAGAGTGGACGCAAACGGTGGAACTAACGGGCTGTGCCGTGAGAAGCAGAGACAGCCACTTCCCAGAAGCCTTTGGGAGCCACCATGGCTCATAGGATTCCTGGCCTAGACAAGGTGGATGAGGTGAAATGGTTGGATGAGATGAGATATGATGAAATGGGTTGATGAGGTGAAAATGTAATGCAAGGCCAAGCCTTCAGGCTGCAGTCTAGAGCAGCAGCAGAGAACCAGGCCTGAGGGAGGTTTCTTCCAAACTGAGGAATTGCTGGTGCATCAGATAGAAACTCTTCCTAGGGACAACTAATCAAGTTTGTTTGTTTTTGTCAGATTATGAAATATGCAGTGCCTTTTTGCTTTTGGTTGTATAACACTTTCATCTTTACAAGGCTTACATCATATAACAACATGGGTTTAGCTTATGGATTGATGCTCTTATTGCAGATGTGAATGCTTACCTGGTTACAGTGGAAAACATTGTGAAACTGATGACGATGACTGTGTGGGACACAAATGTCGCCATGGTGCATTGTGTGTAGATGCTGTCCATGGGTACACCTGCATTTGCCATCAAGGATTCAGGTAAGCAAAGTGGCATAGTTCCTCCAGACAATAGATGATCTCTGAAACTGGAATGTGCTACTTCAGGCCTAAAGAACTACCATTTGGTTCAGCAGCTCTTTTGCTAACATTTAGTAGTTCACTGTCTGCTGAGAAGACCATTGTAGACATCACACTGTTTCTTTCAGACACTTCTGGCCATTGGTCAGGGACTGTTAGGGTAGGCACAGTAAACAGAAAGAGAGCAGTAAAAAAATTAAGATAAATTGTTTACTGGCAAGCCTTGCAACATTTGTTAGTAGAGGAAGCCTTCCTGTTTTGAGACCTACATCCTTTGTTGATTCAGTCTTCCAAGAGAATGGGTTTTGCAGGAAGAGGATTTAATATAACCAAGAGCCCTAAAATGCAAGAACATACTCCATACTTGGAGACTGGCAATACTGGTTATTTGAAGTGTTGTGCCAAAGCCTTTAAACAGGAATTATTGCAAACTCCACAATCTAGGTACTGACATGGCGCCACTAGATAGACAGTGCTTATGTACTGTATACTATATCAATTTGAATTAAGTCTCCAGTTTTCTTGTATTGGTTTTGTGATAATCCAATGATCTTGTGGAACATACAGATTAAGAAAGTCAAGACAAAATGCCATTTGTGTGTTACTTTTAGCATATTTAACATACCCTACTGTAACTAGCCCCAAGTACATGTAACTGAAATAATTGGTCATTCTTCACTCGTTTGCTTGGGCTTCCATTTCCTACCCTTCCTCAGTTGTTTCCATTTAGTCTATTTTTACAAATAGACACGAGGAATAATTTGTCTTTTCATTCTTCGCAAATGCCATGTAAAAAATTCTAAAAAATTTTTGGAACCATTGTGTTCCAGTGAAGACAGATATAACATTTTAAGTGTACTGGAAGTGGTCTGAACATGCATTCATTGTCCTGAAAATGCATGAAGGTGCATACAGACATGCCTAAAGAAATAGATGGTTTCTTTCTATTCAGTTTACCTATTGGCTTTGTTTTTCAAAATGTTACAACTATCTCCACATTTAAATCTGTGTTCATAGAGAATATAAGGCCATGGCAAGCTCAGAGGCTGAGTGGGAATGTTCAAATTATGTTTTATGTTGTATAGAATTCTTACCTCACTAACCCTCCCCCATTGCCCCAAGTCTTGAGATTCTGATTGTCATAATAGTGTTTTGCTTTTGGGGTACAAGATGTCCATGGCTCTGCTTGACAATTTGAAGTTTACTTCTGACAGCTGCCAATAGACTAACTCTTCTGAAAATCTCACTGTATGTCAAAGATAAGGGCACTTCGCCAAATGGATTCATTAACCATTGCCTGGGGAGTTGGATACTGCTTCCTTCCAGACAAATATTTGAAAACACACACACACATTCACAGCAATAGAGCAATAGCACCTGAAAAAATGGACTCTGATAAGATAGAAATGTGGAAGCATTTGTGAATCCTTTTGCTGGACATTGAACTCAAAGCAATTTACTGTTTTCCTTCTTTTTTAATGTTCTTTTGTTATTACCACATACTTCTGTTGCTTTACTCTACTTTTGAAGAACAGGTATTGATCTTTAGGGTAATGCAAGGCCATATTTTGTAAGCTCGGTGCTTACAAAATATAAGATAAACAACTGAATTTCTTTTTCCACCCTAACTATTATCTCCTTACATCTTCTCTTGACTTTATGCTAATGGAAATATTGGTTTAAGTTCCTAAACCCATGTTCCTAAAAACATATGTTTGTTGGTGGCACATTATTTTTGTTACTGGGTAAGTACCATGGATAAAAGTAACAACAAACAGATGCTTTTAGGAACAAAGCTTTTATGCAGTGAAGCTATATATATATATATATATATATATTTGTGTGTGTGTGTGTGTGTGTGTCTCTCTCTCTCTCTCTATATATATAGAACACATACACAGGGAATTTGGCATGGTAAAATGTTTTCAGAATGTGTGTTCTGCCTTTCTGGCAGGTAATCAAATATCCAAGGTAATCTAACAACCAGAATCAAAATTGTACATAGATGTTCTTAAGCTGACAACACAGAGAGGAAGTATGAGCCTCACAATATACTTTAGGAACAAAAACAACATAATAGCTTGGTTTAGATTTAATTTATAGAATTAATATAGAACACAGATATGGTATTGTAATAAAACAATACTAGCAGCACCATCCCATACATGCCTGCTCAATGGGATTTACTCCCAAGCTAACGTGTATAGGATTGCAACCTTAGAGAGCAATCCTATTACCCCCTAGACAGTTCGGATTCCTGGATCTGAGGCCTCCTCCCCCTCCTGGAGTAGAGAGAATTGTGCTGGCTGCCTCTCTGAGGTTGCAAAGGCGGCGCGCTGGTGGGCATGGAAGAGAGGGGACACCTTACACAGTATCCAGAGGCCTCCCCAGTCTCCTTCCCTCCCCCTCCTCAACAACTCAGTTAGATGGACGAAAAAGCCCATGTAGCTAAATTGCAGCATGAGAGTCATAGTGGAGGTGAAGATTGCCTCTGCTACACCTCCCACTCTGCACTGAATTATGATTATGATTATGATTAACATTTATATACCTCCCCATAGCCGAAGATCTCTGGACAGTTTACAAAGATTAAAACACTGAACATTAAAAACCGATACACAAAATTTAAAAACATAAAAACAGATTACATACCAACTATTCTGGGGTCAGTTAAAAAAACCTCAACATATGCTGTTAAATGCCTGGGAGAAGAGAAAAGTCTTGACCTCGCACCGAAAATATAATGTTGGTGCCAGGTGAGCCTCGTCATGGAATAATTGGAATACTGGAATAATCATAAGCATGTGAGTTCAGAGTCTTGTGCGTATCAAGGGTGGATCCGATAGAATTGCACTCTTAATGGCTGGAATATTTTTTAATCCTGTGCTGAATGCTCATACTTATCACTTTATATGCAGTGAGATTTGCAATTCCCCACTGTCCACTCACACCCTATTATTTCACTCACAACGCACCTACAAGGTTCCTGTTTTTGCCAGACATACAGGATGGGCCTCTAAAAAAAATACCAAACATTGCAATGAAAATAAGCTATGCAAACTCGCCAACATATATAAGTTTACATAACTATGTAAACTTTTATGGGAGAGACCTGTGTTCAAATGCCTGCTCAGTCATCCTCACTGTGTGGCCTTGGTCAAGTCACAATCTTTCAGTTTAATGTAGCTCACAGAATGGTTATTTTGAAGAAAGAATGCTGTAATTTTTGACGGTACGTTGACTTCCTTGGGGAAAGGGTGAGGGTACACATGATAAGTAAAATATTAGCCATAAAAATTGAACAGAATCATAGTTGCTTCCTCTTAGAGCAATAAAGACTAAACTCTTCTGTAATGCACTTTTTATTCTGTAGACATGGCAGTTTAAAACTAAAGATTAAAATTATGCTAACAAAATACTTTTACTTATTATGCTTTACATGAATTTGGCCTTCTCTATTTTCCTGGCACGCTGCTCTACTGAGGATTTGGATTCCCACCCTCCCACTCTTTTTCTTTTGATAAAGACAGCAATTGCAAACATTGTGAGCACCACATGGTTGAGTTCTGTGATGTGTGTGCATGTAAAATCAATTTCAATTCATTTACAAGAGAGTGCTGTGGTACATGCCTTGGGCATTAACCGTGCAGTTATTTGAAAGTCTAAATGGCAGTGAAAGAGCGGGATTGCTTCGGGTGGCCTATGGGAATGGAAATGAGGATAATTGTAATAAACTGCAGCTGTTGATAATACCTTTGGCTAAAGTCTAAAGAAGTACAGAATGATCTTCTAATGAGTGTGTTGAGCTGCTTCCACACTAGGCTTTTAATGTGGAATTGCCATGCCTTGTTCACTCACATTGTACGGCACTGTATTCATTTGTAATTATGCCCTGTTTCTTCCAGTGCTGCTTCCGTCTTTTTCCTTCTGTAGAAAATCTGACTTGTTTGAGGAGGAGGAACAGCTCAGTCTTCACGAGTGTAGATACATTTAAGATATAATCCTATGCATGTTTAGATAGGAAAAATAGTCCTACAGCAACCGAAATTGCCCAGCTAGAAGTGATGGCTGGGGAATGCTGGGAGCTGTAAGAATTTGTTTCTGTCTTAACATGCATAGAATTGCACCTTTAGTGCTACTCTTCCACTTCCTTAAGTGGTGTGGTTTGGATATGGGCAGTGACATATTGGGCAGGTAAACCTACCCCAGCTCAGCATGCATTCACTATAACCTTTGTAATAGGCACCATTTTATAACTCTGGTGTTTTATTTTTTTTAAAAAAAAAACTCAATCTCTTAACTATTGCTAAAATGCTTTTCAGGTTATCATTTAACAATAAAATTAGCAAAATACTGTTTACATCAAAGAATGTTATAGTCATTCGTGTTTTAAAATGTGCCCAATCTACACTTAAAATCCAATTTTTTAAATTATTAAAACATTAGCAAAATACTGCTTAAATGACAGAGTATTATAGCATTATAACACTATAATAGTATTTTTAAAAATAAAAGGAGGGGAACTTTTCCGGCCACTTCCATTTTAACGTCTTTTTTTCCAAATTAAACATTTCCCGTCTACGCTTCTAATCCAATGCAAATGATTTATTAGTACTAGGAGCCACCTGTCTAGAAGCAGCCCTGGAACCTCTGGTGCATAATATCTCTAAGATCACCAGGCATGACAGAAATCTTATACCAAATAAATAAATAAATAAATAAAAGCTCCATTTAAGAGCATGAAACCTGAATGTAGATTATCCTCACACATGCATGTATAGTTGCTGAAAATTGTAATTTCTAAGCTTGTGTACATATAGTGAAGTACACACATAATGAATCATCTGCATGAAAGAACAGCCATGGTAAGAGTTTGTCGGATTCAAAAAGACTCTAAAAGAGATTGGAGACTAGCAAGTGTATGCTGCTCTTGTAATCTGGGCACTGAAATTTCGAGATCATCTCTTTGAGCTTCTGTTTTCATCCATCTTAGTCAAAGGCATAATTGCTAAGGAAAGGCTGGCTTTCCTTTATTTATTTATTTATGTTTATACAGAAAAAAGTCCCACAACTTCCAGCATTCCCCAACCAGTACAACTTTTTTTTTGTCTAAACATGTGTAGGATTGCAGCCTTAATATATTTATATGTTACATATTTCATCCTGCAAAGAAGTCTTTCCCAGATCAGCTTACAAAATGTGTGTGTGTGGGGGGGGGAAATGCAATCCTTTTTAAAAAATACAGTGAATTACATCTTAATAAGTAGAAACACCATGTAAAAGCAATGAAAAACTAATGTCAGAGTAAACCTATTAAAACGCTAAGAAATAAACCATTTTTTTTTCATTTAACGCCATAAAGGTAAGAAAGCAGGCATGAGGCAAACCTCCTTGGTAGGGTGACCATATGGAAAGGAGGACAGGGCTCCTGCATCTTTAACACTTATATAGAAAAAGGAATTTCAGCAGGTGTCATTTGTAAGCATGCAGCACCTGGTGAAATTCCCTCGTCATCACAACAGTTAAAGCTGCAGGAGCCCTGATCTCTTTTGTAGCTGGTCACTGTGACTGTTGTGATGAAGCTTTAACTGTTGTGAAGAAGAGGGAATTTCACCAGGTGCTGCATGCATACAAATGACACCTGCTGAAATTCCCTTTTCAATACAACTGTTAAAGATACAGGAGCTCTGTCCTCCTTTCCATATGGTCACCCTACTCCTTGGAGAGACATTCTTCTTCCCAGATGCCACCGCTGAGAAGGGTCTCTGATCTGGGGAGTGCTCATTGTGAAAATCTGTTAACAGGCGCCACTTTTAATCTTAAATGGGTGGAGAGAGAGGAATGGGCAGCTCAGTTTTAGGAACTTGCATGCAAAGATACTGTCTTTTTTTGTAAATCACAGTCAAGTAGTTTTGGATTTATGCTCTGCAGAGCAGTAGCAAATAAAGTTTATCTCACTCTTTATTGACAGCTACTGAGTAGGCAAGCTTATTCGTCTGGATGCTTTTAAAATAAATAATACGTTCTACCCCTCCCAACTATCGACTCCGTGGTTTTTGCTTTGGTACGAACTCTCTTTAGAATTCATGAACCCCTGGTAAGAAAGAGTCTGCTTGTTAAACCTTCCCTTTAGCAATCCACCTGCTTTTCTGATAGTTGCCACTCTAGAGGGGAAACATATATTACAACTACTGAGCTTTGTATAATGCATGTTGCTTTATTCCTTTGTTATATGGCTATTTCAAAAGTTCCCCCGCTGTGATATTTTGCAGCAAGGAATCTCTGCAGCAATCATTTAAGTAAACAGGGATCATACCAAACTGTAGAACCTAATCCTTCAACCACAGGCACTTCATTCAAGTTGGAGCCAGATGGCAGATTCACATTCTTCTTGTGTAGATGTACAGATAGTGCCCCTGACAAATATTTGTGACATTGGTAACTGAACAGCTGCATCAGTGAAGCCAGCCTGCAAATGGGGTGAGATTGCAGTTTCAACAGCATCATCATGTTGGTATAATGTCACAGGAACTGTCTAGAAATCTGGAGGCCGCTGGCATGTTTTATGTAGAAGTTTTGGGGGGCTACTACAGGGCTATTTGAGCCACAGTCCTGAATTGGGAGTAGGTTGCACTGAAATCAGCGATACTTTCTTTTGAGTAAACCTGTTTAGGATTGGGCTGTTAGAAGCATTTATTGATTGATTGATTGATTGCCTGCCGTTAAAAAAAAAGCACTCAAGGCACGTACAACATAATACTCAAATAAAACAATATACCTGCGCCAGTGGAGCCTGGTGGCTCTTATTTCAGTGGGGTAGTGAATCTACTCCAGGTTTTAGTCAGAACCATTCAGAACTCTAAAGGAGCTATCCAAAATGCTGAGCCCTTCTGACTGGTTCTGACTGAAACCTAGAGCAGATTCACAGCCCCACTGAAATAGGAGCTACCAGCTTCCACTGGGCTTCACTGTTTGTGCAGGTGTTTCCTGGGATAACAGACTTGATAACAAATGCATGGTTATCTTTGGCATTCAGCTTTACAATACAATGTCTAATAACTTTTACGATTGAGAATTACATTTCTATTCCATGTAAAAATAAGCCGTACAGGGTTGCCTAAACCTTTACCTCATCGTCCTGCAATAATATTCCAGTGCATAGAACTCTCTTCTAGAACAAGCATATCTCCTCAGCCCGTTTGTTTAAATGTTGGCCACCACAAAGTCCCGCTGATGTATGAATCTTCTTGGCCACTGAGATCAAGATCTGGGGATAGGAACTTCTTGCAATCCAGCTATCTGTTAGATTGCTGTTCATTGCCAAATGAGTATCTTCAGTTGTGGCCCTTAGCTTTGGAATCAGCTTCCCAGCACTGTATGACAGATGCAGGAGCTTGCCCTTTTAAATGGGCTGAACAGATGTTTCTTTTTATGGCTGGTGTTCATCAGTAGTTTTAATGCTGGCTCTTGGTATAATTTTGTCTCTTGGTGTGTAATTTCATTTGTATTGTGAAAACCTTTTAATTGTGTCCCACTTTGGGAATTTGACAGGACTGCAAAGCAGGCTTAAAATAAGCTAAATAAATAAAGTATCCAAGAAATGTGGAGGAACAGGCTCCAGTCAGTATTGGCTGCCTTCTACTTTGGATTTCCATTACGAGAACTGTCTCAAGTAGGCAGCCTTCCTGTCGGCATATGGAGTACGTCTGTGCAGCACTGGCAGGCTATTGTGCTATGGAAGAAAAGTTTGGGTAACACATTTAGAAAAGTGTTAATATGCATTTTATACAAGAGAAGATTATGGCTTGAATACAAAGGGTAAAAAGGTGTTGAATCACAGTAATGCATTTTGACTTCACACCGTGTTTGAGAGAGTGGTAGGTCAGTCCACCAGAGCATTAAGACATACTAAAATTGGTATCGTCAGTCTCAGGATTTGCTCCAGCCTGTCTCTGCTCTCCTTTGCCTGTCACTGCAGATAGGATTAGATGTTGATAAGAAACAGAAGGATTATAGTGTGTGGTGCTTCTTTCATTTGATTTACGTTTCAAATGTGCACAGTGAAAGGAACATCTCTGTCCCAAGCCCTTCTGTTACTGAGGGTTGGTGGCCTATGAATTTCAGTATTAGCCATGTTGTTCTTCTTGACTTGAAATTCAAAACTATATCAAGGCTGTAGTACATATAACACTGCAAGTTAGAGGTTGGTGAGCCTTGTAGCTGCCCATGGGGCTTTGAGTAAGTTCTAAAGGGCCCAAGAGATTCAACTTCTAGCAGCCATAGATATTAACTGTTTTAACTTGCATCAAGCTGAGCTACATAGAATGTGTGATGACGTTTAAGGGATACTTCTAGAATGACTTTAGAGTAGTTTCACCTTCCTTTGAAGGAGTGCAGGTGGCCACATTTGGAAGATCTTGCAATGGTATCTTGATGGGAAGTTACTAAGAAAAAAATCTGTGGAAAAATGTTAGAAACAGGGACAGGCTATGAAGGATTTTCCCCAGTTCTGGTCCCCAACCCATTTTTGCAGTAGTATATCTCTGCAGGTTTGGGATCTATAAGTTTGTCTTGTTTTACATGGTACTCTGGGATACTGCACAGTCTTTACTTCTACTTTTGATTAGCCTTACTCTAAATGACTTAGGCTGTATTCTCTTCAGAGGCTAACCATTAGGAAGTCTTATTTATTCCTTTATATTTATGTAGGCTGCAGTCCTTTGCACACTTACATCAGAGTAAACTTCACTGAATACAGAGGGGCTTAATTTGGAGTAATCATGGTATTTATATGCCACCTTTTACCCTCCTTCTTTTGGAGCATTTTGCTTCAGTGCAGAGAAGTTGTTAACTTCACACATATTTCCTATTCTTAAACTATACATTTTCACCCCTTATGCATGTGCTTATAGCTGCTTGCTTTTACTCCAAATCCATTAAAAGGGGCTTTGCTGCAAGAAAGAACTGAATAAGTGTCAGGGCACGTACAACGTCTTTGGAAACAAGATATACTTTACTTCTTCTGTATGCTGTGGTGTGACTTTCATTGCATTAGTTATTCACAAGGTGTAGTGGCTCCAAATGATCAGAATATGCTAATGATACTCCTTATGCCATGCAAAGTTTTGGAAGTTGTTGTAAAGAGGGGACATGAGGGCTAACAGCAATTACATTGGTGGATTTCTCTACACAAAAGGGGGAAATGAAATAAGCCTCCCTGTTTCTCTCAGCTTAGCCACATTGCCTGCTTAACATGCAAAGCTAGTTATATTTGAAAATTAGGTGAGGCCAGCTGGCCTAATGGGCATGCCATTACAATCTACTGTTTACAGTGAGAACAATCAAGTCTCATCTTGTTGAAAGGTCACAGTAGTTCTCCACACATCGGCCGCCACCCCAGGATTGTGTGCTTCTCCGCAAGGTGTCTGTCATTGCGTATCCCACAAGGAAAAGCAAATTGCCTGGAAAACATTCAGACAAATGAGGATACTAGGAAACACTGTAGGGGGAAAACCCAGTGCCTATATTATTCAAAAGTTTAATCTCAAACCCCTTCTTCATATACTTCTTCAGCCTTGTATTATGGATCAGTTAGCTGAAGCATCCAGGTTGAAGTTTGAAGCCTGTGTCCCATATAACGATTGTCTTCCGTGCATCTCACTTCCATGTAGAAACAAGCGTGAACCCCCTTCACTTGTATTGAACCCCAACATGTCTCTTTCACTGCTAGGGATATGGAACAGCTCCAAAGTTACTGTGTGTGAAGTAAGACTCAGAAGCTAGTAGTGACACTAGATTTTTTTTCTGTTAGTGAGGGTCACATTAGATGTGACATTTGTAGTTTGCCCTTGCATAGTTGAGGGTTTTTTTTAAAAAAATAATAATAATAAGAGGGGTTAGCCAGATCAGGACTGTGCTCTGCATTTTTTTTATTAGCTGTTTTATTATTTTATTCCACCTTGGGAGCGCTGCCCGACTGAGATGCAGATAAGAAATAATTTAAATTAAATAAATAAATACATAAATAAATAATTACAGAGGGGCTTGAAATCCCTGCCCCTAACATGGCTGCAATAGAATCCACCTGCCATGCCTTCTGTTCACTGTGGAATTAGAGTCCCCATTGGAGATAATGGGAGCTTTCTTCCCATTGCAAATTGCAGGCACAGTGAGGCAATTCCCATTGGGATCATGGCAGGAGCAATCGTTTAAAGCCCCCCTACACACACCACACTCCTGATCCAACTCAGGGCCTCCCTGTGCAAATATTCGTGGTTTTTTTTTAAAATCAACTGTGCAAGGGCAAGCATGTGAAAATATCATGCCTATTTTGGTCCTCTCCTGAAAAGACAAGAGTAGATGTCATTAAAAAGTAAGAGTTGAATTCCAGTTCAAACCTGGTTTCAATTTAAATAAGCTTATTTAAATAATAAATAAATAAATATTTTTTAATCAGAACATAGGCAGAATGTGGATACAAACAGAAGAAATATAAAGTGAGTTGAAACTTTCTAAAAAAAACAAGAATGGTGATTGCAAAGCAAGTGCTTATAAAACATTAATTTTCAAAACTGTAATAGGAGACTACTTCATGTCTTCCTTTGAATGATTTAGCTTTGAAAGGTTGATTTAATTTTGTTTTTGTTGTTTTTCTTTCCAAATGTCACATGAATATCTATCCTAATTGAATATTTAGCATACAAATAATTCAGACACATTTTTTTATTTAAATAAGGCTTTAATGAACTGTTTTTCTAACCTGAAATTTGTTTGGTGAAGCCATGTATCTGAAATTGATGATTTTCCATTGGGGGTGGATGGAAGTGGGTAATATACAATATTTGTTGCTCATACCCATGAGCATATATATATATATATATATATATTGGGTTATCCATGCAATATTACCTGGGATAATTCTCCGTTTATGAACCTTTTCACAATTGTCTTGTTAATGATTATCTGATACCCATAGTTTTCTATATGGGCATGCTGATGGGATCACTTAAAAATCAACGTGAGATCTGGAAATGTTAATTCAGATTTGGACCAGTATTTGTCACCTCCATACATTGGAGCAGCAGATGTTGACAACTCATTATGTTAGATTTGACCCTCATATCATTAAACTTATGCCTAATGCTGGTGAGGTCAGAATAATTTTTTTCTTTTCCTATTTTTAAAGTGGCTTCTTCTGTGAAAATCCTCCACCGATGGTTCTGCTGCAGACCAGCCCTTGTGACTATTATGAATGCCAAAATGGAGCACAGTGCATTGTAGTACACCAGGAACCAGTCTGTCGTTGCTTGGCTGGTTTCGCTGGCCAGAAGTGTGAGAAACTCATTACTGTCAATTTTGTTGGGAAGGACTCCTATGTTGAGCTGCCACCAGCCAAAATCCGTACTCAAGCCAACATCTCCCTTCAAGTAAGTCATGCATATAAGATTACAAGTGTTTGGTCAACCCAGTTCTAGTTCAAAAGTATTTCAGTGGTCCTTCTGTCTCATGTAATGTGCCAAATGTTTCTCACCACTGGGAAGACAGCACAACCGGTGTGCCTGTGGTGAGCAATCCCCATTCCAGCCATCACTAAAAGAGCACCTGACATCTTTAGCAGCTGATTAAATTAATCTACTTTATTTCACAAGCGCTTGATGCAATTGACAAATCTCTTAGTGGGGGAGATCCATGACCTCTCTCCTCATAAGATACTTGGAAGCAGAAAAATAAGAAAAACAACTTATTTTTACTTGCAGTTTTTAATACTTCTACCCCCCCCCCCCCAGTCACTCTGGAATAAAGAAGCAAAATATGTCATGTGAGCTATGAGCACATGACATTCATTTGCATAGGCTACATTTTGAGCTTGATTTTGAAAATAGGTTTATAACAAAAGTATATTTTGGATGGTAACATGAAAGCCAGACTTGTTTACTACATGGAACTTTCACAGATGGTGTTCTCAAAGCTTATTTTGCAGTTAAAATATTGCTTCTCCATCTGGTAGCTAATTGCCACTCAAGCAAAAAAATAGTTTTTGCTAGACATCTCTTAAAACAGGGTTAAGGAGAGCTTCCTAATGAAAAGAACTCACACATAAATAAAAAGTAATTTTCAACTTGCTTGGGAGTAGTTCATTTGATTTTTTTTCTCTTTAATGTGAATATTTAGCTTTTAAATACTGCCATTTGTCTTGGACATTACAAAAAATACTCTGTTGACATATCGGCAGCAGGAATAATTAGAACCAACATTTGTTCTTGGTGGCTACCTCAAAGTCCATATTTTGGGTCCTTTAAACAAGGAAGTATGTAGGAAGTTGTGTACAGAAGCTGCAGAGAGTATAGCTGTAATGTGAGTCCTTAAAACATCAGTGCAACTAGACTAGTTATAACATAAAATCTCCTGAATCGGCTTTGCCATGCCAATAGCTGCAGTGAAAGAGTCTTCCTCAGACACCACTGCTATCCATCAGAGTCCTTTTGAGTGCCTGACAATGCAATTCTATACATGTCTACTTAGAACTAAGCCTGTTGAGTTCAATGAGATTTACTCCCAGGAAAGTGTATATAGCTGGGGTGTGGGGTACCCTGTTGAATTCCCACCATCCCTGATCATTGACCATATTGGTTGGGGCTGATGGGAATTAAAGTTGACCAACATCTGGAGAGCCATAGGTCCCCCAACCCTGGTGTATAGGATTGCAGGCTAAGATACAGTACGAATATTAGTAATAAGCTACAAGTTACATTATTCATGCTTTTAAAGCAGCATGCTTAAGCATTTTTATTTTGAAGAAAAAAACAACTGTGGGGCTCTCATTTGCAAGTTTCCTACCAAAAATAGCTGCCACCAGCTTCTATTTTCCCCTAGAGGTGTGTTTTTTTGTCAGCAAACTGGTGTGGGACTCTAATCTGGATAAGGAGCACATTCTGGTTTGGAGTCCAGCAGCTGTTCCCCCCCCCCCCCCAATAAAAGTGCCCTGTTTAAGCATACTTTTTAAAAGTTTGTATAGCATACTGGCTCAGTTCGGACGACACATTAGGCAACGGAGGAGGGGGGAACAATCGTCAGTTGTGTTGCTTATTGTGTCGTCTGGAGGGCAACACACAACGCACACACAACTGACAGTATGTTAATCAGGCACTTTAAACAACAGAGCGAAACAACGGGCTTGCACGTTGTTTAGCCAAAGCCCCGTTGTTTAAAGTGTCGTCCGAATTCAGCCCCCCTCTCTCCGTGGACTATTCCATTTCGGAATAGAGTTCTGCTGCCTAGAACAGCCAAAAAACCCCAGCCGCTCTATGCAACCGGCAGAACTCACGGTGCATGCTGGGATACGGCTTTGGGACACATGGAGGAGAGGTTACAACCAAAATGGCCGCTGCAAGTTCCTTGCAGCCGGGGCGTTTGCCAGTTCCAAGCAGCGCTGGCTGCAGTGTGTCGCCTGTGGAGCTCCTCCTGCCTAACGCACGGTCAGTACGTTATTTACCCCTCCATTGCTTAATATGTCGTCTGAACTGAGCCAATGTGTAGTTGTCCCTCAATGGCCTGCTGTCGCTTGCTAAGCCCTTTGTAGATAAAATAGCTCAAATGCAGGCGCACTTGGGACACCAAATGTGACAAAAAATCCAGCCATTGGTGCTGCTTCATATTGGCCTGGTTCAGAAATAATGGAGTGTGTAAGCTTTCGCTTCCACTTTTAAACTAACCAGGCTTCTTTGTTACATAGGAACTCAGAATAACTGTGGTTAGTTTAAACGGTGGTTAGAGAACAAGGCAGGATCATAAATCATAGCTTGATTCTGTCTTGTCTGAACAAAGCTTTCCTTAAACTAACTGGGATTCCCCCAGCTTCAGGCATAACAAGGAGCTCTGGTTAGTTTAAAAGTGGAGCGGGGGGAAGCTTCCAATCTTCCTGCAGCCATGTCAGAGGGGGTTGAGGTGGGAAATGGGGAGCATGTGAACCCAGGCTCCTGACAGCTAGTGCAAGTTATGCTAAACTCTGGTTTAGCATTACATTTGAAATGACCCATTGTAGATTAACTGTAAATCAACTGGTACTACTTGAGGATGCAGATGGGATATTTGGTGACCCCATCCTGTCCTGGCATGTTATTGCAGTATTTCTTGAAGTCATTGAAAATAGTTTACTTATTTTAATCCCTTCAGTTCATGGTTGATGTTTCTATCATTAGTCTGTGCTTGAATAACATTTCTAGAATTTTATTGAGTTAGATTTAACATCTTGTTTCTAAGCCACCTTGAGCTGTGGAGGAGGTGGGATAAAAGTGTTTTATTTAAATTGTTGTTTTATTTGGGAGAGGGGTATACTGTTTGAAGCATTATGATAGTCAGTTTGGGTGCTTTTGAAGCAGGAAAGCTGGATATAAATTATAGAAACAAGCAAACTCAGGATTTGCAGTTCAGTCTTTGGTCGCAATAGTAGTTCTAATATACATTTCAAGCTCCATCTGTTCGCAAGCTTCCCTCTTTGAAACTGACCTGGGGGGTGTTTGACATAAGCAATGAGTCTCAATGTAGATCTTTTTCACTGGTGTTTCTTACAGTACATAAATTGTGTGTATTCAATTTATTCACTGTCTGTGAGCATTTGTGCTAACAAAACTCTGTGTATAGAATAAGCACAGTAGCTGTGATCTGGTTCCCAATTTCCATTGCATACAGAGATGCCTGTTGGCATGTCTACTGATGCAACATATAAAACAGTGTGCATAAACAAATGACTATTTTCTTCACTAAATAGCTGAATGCAGTGGCATTGGGAGAAATGCTTTGTTATCCACTATTCTTTATGAATAGTATGAAATAATACTCATTGTAAGAGTACACAAATATATTGTGTATTTGCCTTTGCTTCCTTTTCTATCACTGTTAATTTTCTTCACTTTGACATTCAAAGGTAGCAACCGATAAAGACAATGGCATCTTATTATACAAAGGGGACAATGATCCTCTGGCTTTAGAGTTGTACCAAGGTCATGTGAGGCTTAGCTATGACACGCTGAACTCTCCACCCACAACTATATACAGGTAAGTCACTGTCTTAGGAAATGAAGTTTTCCTCTTTTTTCTTACAATTTATGTAAACAATTTATGTGTGTTTAGAATGTTTGTTTTCAATTGCATTTTCCTTATCAGATTCTGAGAGAAAGATGTAGTTGGTATAAGTGGGAAAGAGAGGTGTTTTCCCCTTTTCCCCAGACATTCCATTTAAAAAATAGGCAAAATCCAATATTTTTGTAGACCCTTGTTTCATTATTCTACAGACTTCTTACTCTGAGATTGATCCTGACCCGGAACTAGTTCTGTCCCTTTTGATCCTCTCTCCATCACCATTTCTAAGGAATGAGGCCCATTGTTTTCAGGTGATTTAGTATTGGTCCAGAGGGCTTTTTAAAACTGGGGCAAATAATGAAGTATCAAATCATGAGCTATCTATTCCAGTCCCTTAGTATGAGGTAAAGCCATTTACCGTTTGAGACAAAGAGGCAACTGATGTATCATACCCAGCATCTTCCATAGATCAGCTGCAGATACTGCCACAACCAGAGAGCAGGTGCACACCAGAAAGGTGCTTACACAGCAAATAACAATACATGTCTTTCACAACAAAGACAAACCGTATCTACAATGAGTAGATTTAAAAAGCAAAAACTTTAGTGAGTCCGACCTGAAAAAAATATCCTTTTCTGGTCACAAATATGGTGATCATCAAACACTAAGAGCAGGCATTTTACGCATCACTTGTATTTGTCATGAGTATACTGGTATTTCCCACAAAGAAGTTGTAAACTGTAAATTATATGTGTATACTTAATGTGCATCATGGAGACACGCTCGATCAGGGCTCCGGAGTGTTTAATTTATTGTGCATTTATTAAAATATTTATATTCTGCCCTTCTGTGGCAAAGACATGATTTAAGGGGCTTACAGCATTTAAAAGTTATAATTTCATAAAAACAACGCTATAAAACAATTGACCAAGGAGACAGGCTCAGCAGTTAAAGTCAAAGCGCAAAGACTTCATGTTTGCTGTTTATACTTCACACATTTGCTGTGAGAACGCTGAGTGTATACCTGTGGCAAAGACAACTGCTATGCAAGGGGTGCTTCTGAACAAACAGTTCCTAGCGCTACCAATCAAAAGTCGTTGTGCAGCTCTTCCATCGTGCCTTTGCTTAACGGAACATTTATGATAAGAACAAAGATTGAAAAAGCAGTGAGAAAAGACAGCAAGGTTACAAATGGGAGACAATGATGTCTGGAGCACCTGTAAACTTCTATGAATGAGGCAGAGCAACGGCACAATTAATGCCTTGTCTGGAAGCACTGGAGCCGCTCTGAAAGAGAGCAAAACCCAACCATTGAGTCAAAGGACATTTTTTATTAGATTCCAACTTCCTGTCCCTACTTGTGTAGTTTTTGATGCCCCAGAGGAACCAAAGATAGCATCTTTTATTTAAAAGGGATCCTATCGCCCTGCACAGCAAGCTTAAAAGGTCCAATTTTATGTATGGAGAAGCAGGAAACTGCTTACAGAGTCTCAATTCTTCATGTGAAATTTTTTAATACTCCGGAAACAAGGCAGGATGGGTAATTAGCTCAGTTTGGAGCTGCCGTCTGTTCCTTTCAGGGGCCTGCATTCTGTGCAACAGAGTGGCGGCAAACTCAGTAGTCTGCTTTCTCTGCCGGCAGTGTATTGACTAATTAGGCAGTACATTGGCTTCTGCAAACTCTGTCCTGGAACAGAAAGGCCAATCGTTAGGTCTGAGCTAGCCTGTCTACCCATCGTAAGGGTTTTTGTTGGTTACTTTCACCAGTGATTATAGCCTGGTGGGATAGCCATGAAAACAGACTCTTTATTTTGCAGCTAATCCTAATTGATTCCATGTTATAGCAAAGGCAGAGTTGTTACAGCAGTTTTATGCCACTAATTAGAACATAGGGGAAGGCTCATTAGTTGCAGACAACAGATGAGGTGACAGATCAGAGCGGGCGCCTGCTCCCTATTGTTGATAGTAGAATGCTGTCGTGACAAGGGGCTGTTTCTGATATCACAGCATTTTATGGATCCTCTCCTTCCTGGAAAAGTTACCCGTGGCGCTGAGCATCAGTGTCCTCATTATTCCCGTGCCCTTCATATTGATCAAGGAGGAGGTCTCCATTCAAAATGACACCTCATTACCATAAGATTAATGGCCTGCTCGCTGACTGTGTTTTACACTGTGTGATCTGTTGAGATGGTGAAAGCTGCTGCTTAATGTGATGCCCTTTCTAAAATGTCACTCTAATCTTTTATTAGTTTAAGGAGCATAGCAGAATGGGGATTAGCATCAACCTCGGTAAGAAAAGACTGGGCTAAGGGAGAAAAACTGTAGCTAAAGAATGTCAAAAGCCCAGGGAGGTAGGGGACCTTCTAAGTGGATTAGCTGTTTCCCCCCCTCATGAGTAGGTTTTAGAATGGGGGAAATCCCAATTCCTTTTGGTTCTTACTCTGTAAATAGTTATGTTTTCCTAGCAGTAAATCTGGGGTTCTATTGAGAAGTCCCATGATGTCGATTGGGATGCTGCTGCGGGCATTAGAAGTCCCATCTTTGCCAAGCCAGTCCCACCAGTCAAGGGGGACTGGCATGTCAGGAGGCAGGGGTCACAGAAAATACTCTGCTCATCAAAGGCATACAGCTATTTCATGTGCTTACCGTAATCCACTGCCACTGAGTGCTACCATCCACACCATGATATGAGGCCAATCCAGACAACAACTGTTCCAATCAGACAGCAAGAAAATATATACAGAGCAGATACCTTAAGAAAATGAGCCAAGCCACAAAGTATGTATCACACATTATATAAAATATATGATCAAGGAATTTAAAATAAAAGATTCTCTAGAAAACATTTACCCATTTTAGAGATTGGGGAACATAAAACCACAGGCTGGGGGATGACAGCACATACTGCTTTATCTTTCTTTCTTTGTTTCTTCCCCCCCCCTTTCATTATCTTTTCCTTCCTTCCTTCCTTCCTTCCTTCCTTCCTTCCTTCCTTCCTTCTTTTATCTCTCTCTCTCTCTCTCTCTCTCTCTCTCTCTCTCTCTCTCTCTCTCATGCATAGAGACAGTTCTCATACAACCACACATAACATACACCTCTTTTTTCTTTCTTTCAATACCAGATACTAGGGATAAACAACAGGAAATCCTGTTGTGATCATGCTGTGCTTGTCAGCTTCCCAAATCAATACCTCACCAATTAAATCTCCATAGCTTTCATTTCCCCTCTGCCGCCCAAAACCAGGAGGGGAAAAAAACAGGGCAGTTGATCCTCCCAGTTCCTTGCCCCTTACTTAGAGGAAGGATTCAGAAAGCACAGAAGGTGTGAACCAAATGGCAGTTCCTGTCCATGCAGTGTCTTGTCTTAGATTTCCACCATTACCAGCCTTCCTGCCCCTTCAGTAAAGCAGAGGCACCCATTTGGAACATTATGCACAGAACAACCTTGTGAATTCCAGTTGTGCTCCATGCTAGCACACTGGTACCAGTTACAAACAGACTGAGTAAAAAATGATGTAGAGAAAAGTTTTTAAAACCTGCCTGATAACGTGTGTGTGCACAAGCCTGCAGATGCTTAAACTAGGGATTGGAGAACCAGAGCTGCTCACTGAGATTCTCCAAATTCCGCTTTGAATCTCCCTTTGCCTCATTCTCATTTTCAACCTGGCTTTCTTTTCATTTGAGCAAGCAAAGTGCTCATTTCAAAAGGGGAAAGTGTGGGCTTTCCCCCAGTTGATCAAAGCATGAAAATACATTTTTTTAAAATGCAGATTTTGAAGTGCACATTTTTCAATAATAATAATAATAATAATAATAATAATAATAATAATAATATACATTTCAAAAACAACTGCAAGTTTTATCATGTGCGACAAGCTTGATCATGTGCAACAAGCTTGATCATGTGTGAGCATTTTTCCAGAAATGCGCTCCTATTCACTTTTGGGGTTCTGGTAATTTGCAAATTCTCAAACATCTCTTGCCTAACCTTAAACTATTTCCCATCCAAATAGTTTCAGAAGAGCTCAGGAAAAGCCAACCCCAGAACCTGGCTTCAATGTCAAGGTTTGCTTTAAAACATCTCAAATGGGATGTTAATAACATTTGTTCTTCAAGCAGCATTTCCCCAGACATTGCTACTTCTATTGTAAAATAGAAACAGCCTGCCCTAGAGGTTGGTTGGTTGGTTGGTTGGTTCGTTCGTTCCCACCATGAGAGCTTGACATTTACTCCCAGCTACCTTCATGTGACCAGATCATTTTTATAGCTGGAATCAGTGTTTTAATTGAGCTGCCTGGTGCTGGGCATTTCAGACCTAATGTTAGGGTCCTGTAACATGTGTGCTTCAATATCCTTCATGAATTAGGGTGTTTCTTTCTACTATATAAGCATGTTGGCTGGGGAAAAGAGTGTCTTCAGGTATTTGTAAAGTGCTTTTCCCTCACCATAGCCAGTATGCAGGGTTAGAGAGGTGTGCATTGAGCCCCAGCATCTCTCTCTTTTCATATGTAAATCCAAGTAAATATTAAAGAGGAAGGGTGCAAATTTATTTCTTTTGCATCACAAAGTTAGTTTTTCTCTACTTAACACCAGAAAGAACTGTGTTTAGTTAGTTACTGTGGGAAGCAGGATGTAGGACAAGATAGGCTTTTGTTCTGATCCAGCAAGCTCTTCTCATTTCCTTATTCTTTACACTGCTTTACAACAAAAGCTCCTATATAAATAGCAGCTTGACCTGATAGGTTTCTTTGATTTAATCACACAAAGTGATATAAAATGGGTTGCTAGTGTCTATTGCAGTCTATCTGCTAGATGGGTAGATGAAGCCACATCAGGATCTTGCTTATTTGTTATTGCTCAGACAGATTCCATAAATGTAGAATGAATGAAATAGACTGAGATTCTGTTGGGATTCACTTCACATTTCTTCAGCCTTATGTCTTGGAGCAGAAAGGTCAAAGTTTGCATTAATATTTTCCTGGGCGCTCAACATAATGTCAGGTAGAAGTCAGTAAATATCTTTTGACAGAACTTACATAAAGTATATTCCCATTTATCACTAACTTTGAAAGAGAGGGAAATTAACTCAAGAAAACCCTTCAATCAAACCAGGAGTGTTCTATCAAGTTATAGATATGGAATGGTTGATGGAAACTTTAAAACTGGAAACTTTAGAACAGGCAGCTATATTGTTACCAAAAAAAATCCTAAGAAATTTTGCATGTTAATATTTCCCATATCTCTTGGTGGTGGTAGGGCTTTTATTGCTTCATTTTAAATATTTTTATTTCAAGGTTAATTTTCTTTCTTTTTAGCATTCTACTTATTGATGTTCTGCTTTGTAAGAATTTAGGTTAGGATAACAAATGTGATTATATCTGATATTTGCAGGACAGAATTTTTTTATTGATTCTTTTCTTCACTGGATAGTTTTGTTCTGTGCTGTTATTGGAATGATGAACATTTTAAAACAGGACTTTAGAGCCTACATCTTTTAGGAAAATATCCACTGTCAATATAAAGCAATGTAATCAGCCAACTAACGGCTCCATTTGCCATTCCCCTGAGAACTTGTTTATGCGCGGTATTAAAAAGCTTTAGCATTAGTTTTAAATTTTCAGACACTGCACTTTCTGCAGTACTTAAAATTAGAGAAGAACGTTGCACTGTTAAAACAAGATCAGAAGTAGGCTGTTAAACTGATCATTCCCACACAACATATTTTCAAATTATATGTAGAGGAAACTTATCACATGGAATAGTATTAGCATTATGCAGCGTTCCCCAACCTGGTGCTCTCCAGATGTGTTAACTATAACTCACAGCCAGCTGCAGGCTGTTTTAAGGCTTTAAAGGTCAAACCCAGCACCTTGAATTGAGCCTGGAGACAAATTGAGAGGCAGTGAAGATCCTTTGACATTGGAGTGATGTTTTCACAGTAGGCAGGCTCACTTAAAAAGCTAGCCACTGCATTCTGTACCAGTTGAAGCTGAGGGCATAAGAGCCTTTCCAGAAAAAAAGTTGATGACTCTAACACAAAATGATGATGGGCATACATTTTCTCTGAAGAAGAAGATTCCTTGAAACTATACTGGCTCATGGTATTATAGAAGAGAGGGAGAGAAAGATAGAGGGAGAGGGAGACGGAGAGGGAGGGAAAATAACCATAAGAAAAACAACAAAAAAGTGTATTTTATGTTGTATCTAACCCTAACTTATTCTCAGGTTTGACAAACAAAATCAGTGCTTTCTCCTTCCAAAAATGCAGACAAATAGCATACACACACACACAACCCCATTACACATTTAGCCAAAATTCTCTAAGATTGCAAGTATGGTTTCTTGTACATCCTTCAATTTTCCCCCATTGTACTGTATATATGGTACTCCATTGCTATGATTTTAACACCTATCATGCATTTTTGTTTTTGGTAAATGTATCCAGCGCTCTGAACATAATTAGAAGACTCATTGGCTGTGTTCAGACAACACATTAGTCAATGGTGGTTTAAGTTGTCAAACGTGAGTTGAGCAGTCAACGGTTGGTTATTGTGTTGTCTGTCAGCCAAAAACAACCCCACGGTTGACTATTTTGCCAAAATAACCAACTGAGAAACACAACCCACTGCAGAGTTGACTATCTGCAGAACCTTTGGTTAGCGTGTTGTTTGTCGGGCTCAGTGGACTATTTTGGAGGGTTGAGTGGACTATCTCGGCTGGCTATAGAGTCCCCTGGCAAGAGTGACAAAAGCAGCAGCTTCCACTCTAGTCCAGCCAGCAGAACTTGCAATGGCTGCTGGGATAGCACCGGGAAGACTGAGGGAGGAGGGAGGGCGGGGAGAGGGGTGGGAACTGTCAGTCAAATGTTGGGTTGACTATTAGTCCACTCAACACCAGCCCCAACCACCCACATGTTGCATGGGGTGTACCCACAAAATAACCAACTGTGAATTGGCTACTCAACCCACCATTGACTATTGTGTTGTCTGAACACAGCCGGTATCAGCCTTAACTGCAAACTGCCAGTTTGCAATGACAATTCATGGGTTTAACCCATGATTTATCAAGGCTTCCTAGGAGCAAGCAACAGTACTGCCTCCCTTCCGCTTTGTTTCCAGTTTACAAAACAACTTAGAAATGCCTCGTTCCTGGGTTGTGCTCCATCACATCCATACCATGTGCTCAGTTTCTCTCCGAACCTTGTTTGGGGAGAAACAACCTAGAGTTTTAGCCTAACAACAAACCATGGGTTAAAACTATGGGTTGTTCTTCCCTGAGCAACTGATATGGAGCACAACCAAGGAATGGAATGTTCCTTGGTTATTTTATAAACCAGAAAGAAAGTGGAAGTGGTGAGTGGGCAGGAGGCAGCATACTTGCTCACTCCTGCACAGCCCTGACAATTCATGGATTAACCCATGAATTCTCATTACATGCAAAATAGGTCATAATGTTAAACACCTGCTTACAACTGGATACTCTTAATTGTTTAGCAAGAGTGGCTGTGAGGGCCTTGAGCTGGACTAGGATTATAGCATGCAGGGAGGTGAGGTTTAGCCCTTTTGTCTCTGCCTTGTTTTCCCATTGAAATGTATCCACATCATCCTGATTTTTAAAAAGGGCTCTCATTTTGTGTTAAATCATATCATTCTGTTTAAAGATTGTATAATAAATTGTTTAAGGAAAGCTTAAACAGGCTTACATGTTGCTAAAATCTGAGCTTACATATAGGGTTTTTTAATTAATTAGCTTTGTGAGGCATCCATTGCCCTATACATTTCCAGATAAGTAACTGAACAAACCTAGTTCTTTACCTGGTTTCATATAGTTGTACTGGAAATGCTGAGCCTATGACTACGTGTTGCCACCCAATTCAAAAAATTGGAAGTGATTTAATTTCCTGGCTAGCTATATCTGGTTTCTAAAAGACAGCAGGATAATTTTTTTCAGAATGTTCAGCTTCCAGTTTCAGCTAAACAGCTTCATTTTCTGCCTTCCATTCAAGCTGGGAACACTTTTAATTATCTCCAGTACTATGCACAGTCAACAGAGTAACTGCAAGTGAATAAAGTCAGTGCACATCATTTCAGAGCAAGAAGTGAGATTGTATACCACTTCTGGGTCTAAAACATCCCTTTGAACATGCTTAAATTTTTGTCCTGTTAGTTATTAATCATGATTTTGGTATTGATTTTTATTGTGCAAAAGAAGGGGCTAGCATTGTGGCCACATTTCCATCCTGAATGTAAAAATATAGGGAAGTCTTCCTGTCTTGCAAATTTTCTTTTGGAATGTCATACTTGCTTATATTTAGAAACTCGAGTATCTGGCTATCTGTGAGTCAACTACACATGTCAGTCCATCGTGACTGTTTTTTCCAAACATTTTGTTTGTGTGTGGGGACAAAGAGGGGTGTTAGTAGAAAACAATTGTTCGAAGCTGTAATCTGTACTGGAGAGATGCTGCTTACCTTATTCCTTGTGGTCCTTTTTTCTTCTTCCCCAGGGGTGGGGAGTGGAGAAACATATGTGTACCTGACTGAATATTACAGGTAGATTAACCCTTTGATCAATTGTTGTTTTTCTGGTTAAAAAAACCCAAAGCCTACAATTAAATAGAATTACCATTGCAAATGGATTGCAATATGGCTCAGAGTAAGAATCCTAACAAATTCATTAGGAAGGTACTCTTTGGATATAGCAGAGAGCAGACTGAAGCTAATATTTGTGTTAGTCTAGCAGCTAAGAGTGTGTTCATTATATGTATATATTCTGTTGCTCAAAAGGATGTTCATTGCTTGTTTAGAAGATGGTATGTGTGTATATTCTTGCGAGCACATTGAAGGATTAGAAAGTGAAATAGCTTGGTAAGGGAAAATAGGAAGGTGTTAATGGATCAAATATCCTGATAATTTAGCTCTGAGAATCTTGGCTATTTTTCAAGCATGAGCCACCTTGAGCCCAGGCAGGACCACCAAAGTCACTTGTGGGCTTTTAATGGGATGGTGTGTGTGTGTGTCTCCTCTTCCATCCTGAACAACAGGCAATGCTGTCTACCAGTCTTAGTTGAAGGCCTTTTCAGGCCCCTCCTCCCTATCTCCCTCCACATCATCGAAGCAAGGCCTCACCTGTCATTTGTCCCAGGCACGCAAATTCAAACAGGCTAAATTGGTCCTTGAATTGGGATGGATCTTTTTCTTGTCACTGAGAGAAGTACTCTGCTCTATCCAATGTTGCAACATCTCCTGGTGCAGATCCACGTTGTGTTCTCTCTCGCCAATGTATTTTCCTTCTACCTCCAAGGGTCTCGCAGTACACCACTGCTGTTAAACAGTCATGTTGCTCTTTTCCTCTTGGGCTCCTTCCTCACCACAGCTAATTGGCAGATGGTCTTGCATTCTCCTTACCCACCCCAGCCACCTTACAGCTGAAAAACTTCAGGCCTCCTGACTCCCCACCCCTGAAACCTCATCTGGTAGCCCAGATCATAATAGCTGACCTCTCACAAAAGCAAACAACAAGGCAAAGGTAGAAAGTAAGCAGCATCTGCAAAGAGAGAGTAAATGAGATAGTGGGGGAAGAGCCACACTTGAAGTGATTGGGAGCCACAGTGGCCCTTGGCCTTTGGAATAAAGAGTACTGATCTAGCTCATAAAATTGCAAAGCCAGTTTTGATGGTTAATATTTATTCTAACAAACCTGTAGCAACTAAATACATGTGATAAATATACGTTAAAATATAATAAATAAATAAACCTGACCTTGAATCAGATACATTCAAGGTCAGCTGGGAAGAAGTGATGGAAATGAACAGCTCTAATGTCAAGCATTATAAACAATTCGTATTAATCCCGTCAAACAGTTTCTACTTCTCAATTCCTGTTCCTGGAAGTATGTTAGTGTATTACTATTTATTAGAATTCACATTCAGGAAATGCTATTGTAGGAAACTAATTCATGTCAAGAGAGTCATGTCAATTCATGTTAATAAAACCATGATGCTAACAAATAATTCCACAATCATTCTATCATAGTCCCGGATACGCACTTCAGTTCTGTTCATGGGAATGTCAATGAACCACAATTATGTTCTGTCGCATCAATTTAGTACTATTTCTCTCAGAGAACTAGATGAAGGTTACCACAATGTGGCTAAGAATAGTGGCCCACGTAGTATCATCTGCTTCCATATGTGATAACTGCTGATGACAGCTAGTTCCCATACATTGTGTTTTTGTTGTTGTGTTTTGCTTTTTTTCATTTTATGCGGAGAGGGAGTCATGGCTACTTGCCCCACTTGGAAATGTCAAATCAAATGCAACTGAATATCTTGAAAAGTGTTTATATTTCAATTAGTGTGTGATTTAAAGTATATATTGTGAATTCCAGAAGAATGGTTCCAAACAAGGCAGAGTCCGCTTATTGTACAACATTTTAATAGTTTTACTGGAACCTAGCCCAAAGTGAAATCTTGAACACTGTTTCTAATTGGTTGGCAAAGAGTTGCTAAGACAAGCATTGGCTTTATGAATCCAAACACAAAATTGGTGCTGATTCAACTCCCATTTTAAATTCCCTATCTTTCTCTCACACTCACGCACATACACATATTGGTATTCTTATTTAATTTCTTATCAAAATAACTCTTGAAAGAGCGCTAGATATGTTTGCAATCCTAGATCGTTTACAGATGTTCAGATTTACATTTCCCCCTTGTCATTTGTAAAGATCAGCCTCATTGTTCTCCATTCCTAGAAAGCTTTAATTTTGGTGGAAGTTCATCCTGCCCTAGCTCCATTTTTCTGCCAAGCTGTTTACATTCTGATTTGAGATGATTGTGTAGTTCACTGAGTAATATGCAAGCATCACAATTTGTTTTGTTTTCTTCCTTTTCTTCCTTTTTCTTTTTTAAAGCCTGAAAGTTATCTTTCTGTGATACTGTACTGCCACCTAGAAATGAAGTCTTAGACTGCACTTCAGTGTCATACTATACAGCTGCACTTACTAAAGCTGTGTACTTCGCCGCCTCTTATTTATAATGCCAGTAAAGCTTTCCACTTTACTGGATCTGTCTGAACGTAACAATCCAATACTACTATTGAAAGCATTTAAATTTTACTACATGCTGGCAGTGTCACTATGGGAGCTGATTTACACAGTCATTTGCCTGTGCTTTTGTGTAGTGTTACGTACACTGTCAAAAATGGAGAGCAGTGTTGTGTGATTACATCCTTGACACAGGACTGAATGTTTTCATTTCTGGCATTGTGTTTGGAAGATCGGTCTGAGGACCACCTGGTCACTAGTTAAGCTCCCATTTGAACAAAACCTTGCTGTCAGAGCAAATAGCCCGCTTGTCCCCTCAAAGCATAGTCACTGTGCAATGCTGGCCCAACCTTGATGCACTGTTCAGTGTCTGTGGCTTTCATCCCTTCAACTCTCGCCAAGCCACTGTCTCCAACTGTCTCAGACAATTGTAGCCTCCCATTCAGCAACAGCAAACCAGGCTCTCTAGGAAGACATATTCACATAAGCGCACATATCTTCTTGAAAGGAAATCCCTTCTTACAATCCAGAGTTGCCTTTTTGAAGGGACAGCAGTCACTGATTTAATAAAATACAATTTTTCAAGGTCTCCTTAGGGCATTAGTACTATGTTCTCTAATTATACATGATCAGATTTCCAGTTTTAAAACATTGGACCACAGTCCAGCGAGATTCCTGTTTATATGAGCCACTGATTTAAATGGCAGAGATGTAAGCATATGTTTAACTTTCCCATTGAAAACAGTGAGACGTACAAGTGCTTCATCTAGGTTGGATCATGCTCTTAGTTTCTATTCTTCAATAAAATGTGAATACCCTATTTCTGCCTGAGAAAAAGAGACATTTCATGGACCAGGAGCCAAAGAGTTATTGCGCTAGGCCAGTGGAATTTGACTTCATTTTCCCAATTGAACAGCAGACAACCCCATGCCTTATCACAAATTGATTATGAAACTGCCCACCCCATCAGTTGGAAAAACAGTTTTCCATGTGGCAAGTAGGGGCTGCTGTTTGAGGAGAGAATAAAGCTAAAGACTCCATGGTTATAACTTAAAAGTACATTCACACATTATTTATTTATGTATTTATGTGTTGCATTTAAGCCCAAATAGGGCCCCCAAGGCAATATACCATTAAAATGTAAAACAATTTAAAAACAATGTAAAACTTTAAAAACAAATTTAAAATGTTAAAAACGTCACCAGCAGCAGAGTTAAGAGCAGGAGAGAGTCTTAAAAACTGACTCTGGATCTAATACATTTAAAATACTAAAAAGACATAAAGAACAAAAATGTTTTAGCAGCTCACCAAAACTGAACAAAGAAGGGGACAATTTAACTTCCTTCGGGAGAGAGTCCTATAGTCGGGGTGCTGCCACAGAGAACGGCCTATCCTGCATTTCTCCGAGTCTCTCCTCTCCACTCCTGGTAGTGGGACACACAGAAGGGCATCCAAAGAGGGCCTTAAACTATGGGCAGGTTCAAATGGCCCCCCAATTGTAGAACAATCTCCCTGACGAGGCCCCCCCCCGGTGCCAACATTGTTATCTTTTCGGCACCAGGTCAAGACTTTCCTCTTCCTCTTCTCTCAGGCATTTGGCAATATCTGAGGAGCCTGGGTTTGTTTTTATTTTTGTAGCTTTTTGGGTTGTTGTAGTGGTTTAAAGTGTATGTGTGTATTATGTGTATGTTGTATGTTTTTGCTGTTTTAATTTTGTATATTGTTTTTAATTGTTTTAATCCTATGTAAACCGCCCAGAGAGCTTCAGCTATGGGGCGGTATACAAATGTAATAAATAAACAGTTTTTTAGATATCCTGGCCCCGGTCATTTAGGGCTTTCTAGGTAAGAACTAGCACCTTGAATTGTGCTGGTGCGTACCAAATTGGCAGCCAGCGCAGCTGATACAAGACCAGTTTAAAACAATCAAGAAAGTAATCTAGCTGTTGAGTTTTGCACTAGCAGGAATTTCTGAACATTCTTCATGGGTAAAACCAGATGGAGCATCTTGCAATACAAAAATGCAGTGTCCAGAACTACCCGCACGCTGCCAAGATGAGAGGGAGCGCCACCCAATCCAAAACAGGGTGTCCCTCCAACAGTAGATTAGCTCTCCTAATCTAGGATTGGAAATTAACAGTACCTCAGTGTTATCTAAATTGAGCCTCAGTTTGTTAACCCACATCCAATCCATCACTTCAGGCAATAATTCCGGACTTCCACAGACTCCTTGACATCAACTGATGAAGTGAAATAGAGCTGGGTATCATCAGCATAGTGGTGAACTCCAGATGACCTAACTCAGTGGCTTCATATAGATGTTATACAGCATAGGGATAAAATAGAGCTCTGAGGGACCCCACAGGCCATGGGGCAGAGCAATAGTCCCCCATCACCACTAGCTGGAAGCACTCTGTCAGATAAGATCAGAAACACTGCAATACAGTGCCTCCAAGTGCCATATTGCCCAAACACCACAGAAGAATAATATGGTTGATGGCATTGAATGCTGCTGAAAGGTCCAATAAGAAGGCAGTCCCTTTGTCTAGTTCCCAGCATAGGTCATCCACCAAAGGCAACCAAGGCTATTTCAGGCCTGAACCCAGATTGGAAAGGATCCAAATAATCAGCTTCATCCAAAAAGACTTGTCGACCACTCCCTGTGCCTTGTCCAGAAAAGGAATGTTGGAGATTGGCCAATAGTTATCTAGAATTGTGGTATCCAACAATAGTGCTTGTGATTGTTGATCAGAAATGGTCATACCACAGCTTCCTTTAAAAGAAATGGGACGCAACCCTCCTTGAAGAAAGCATTTATCACCTCCACTATCCAGCTGGTCAGTCCCCCCTCTGGCAACTTTTCCTAATCAAGATGGACAAGGTTCCAAAAATAAATGGGTTGGCCTCCTCCAAACAACTTGTCTACATCCCCAGGTTGAACATTATGGAACTCATCCATCAACACTGTAACTACCCTTCTCCAGCCATCAGATACTGCCTGCTGCTGCATTTGAAAACTAGGTGGGCACAGTTGTGTCAAGTTGACTCCCTCCTCACCGAACCAGTTTCAGTCACACATGTTGTATCAGCTGGTTCATCCAGGAACAAATCCTGGATCAAGGAGCTCTTACCAGTTACTGCCCTGGCATTGTACAGCAGCACATTATGACCCAATGGGTCAATGGGTTTCTGCTAAAGCAGTCAGGAATCTGTTGGCTAGATAATAAACTATAAGGAGTCTCAGTTTCCATTTCCACCACCATACCTTCCCCTGCCCATTGCAACTGAAATGGCAGTACACACGCCATCTTCTCCCTCCCTCCATCATTTGGCTGGCACAACTTCAAATGGCCAGAGCTTCAACTCCCATCAGTCCCAACCAGCATGCCTAATGGTCAGGAATCCTGGAAGGCAACAGGTTGGAGGGCAACTGGTTGGGGAAGACTGCAATAAGATTGTATATGACCTGTCCCCAAGGCCACTGGCTCCAAATACCTCTTCTACTATAAACGGCTATGTTAAATATGGAAGAGTTTTATGACACTTCCTGGCCCAGGCATACACTCCAGACTGTCCAAATCACTGTCCATCGTATCTGCTGCCATTCTGCTAGGGATCAGAGCAGCCTCTTATAGTCGTCCCATCCAGAGGTAGAATGTTCTGTCAGTTAGGCCATTCTATCTCCGCTGTGGCTCCAGGCTGCTGCCACAGGCTATGAACCATAGGGCAAGAGCCTTTTGGCTTGAACTGCTGGCCAAGCTAAGGTCCAGCTATACACCTGCAAAGAAAGACGAATCTGCTATTCAAATCTGTGTCCGTCCTCCTGGGCAGGAAAAGCAGCTCTTCCTCCCAAGTATTTTCTTGCATGGTAGAGGTAGACTTCAAATATCACTTGTCCTAGCTGAGTATTACATTACCTCTGTAATATCAAAGGTCATTTAAAGAATCCCAAGGGGCAACCCTGCTCAAAGTTCCCTGCAAAGAGCCATGCAATTCAGAATAAATACTTCTGTCCCTTTGGACGGAAATAGTTGTGAATGTCCTTATTAAAGCAGTATCTTCCTTTTTTGATGCAAGGAGAAAGCCTTTCTCTTTGCCCCACCGTCATCTGATGTGCATTTATCAGGAAGCTGAGAAAGGGCCTTCTCCATTGTGCCTAGACCCTGGAGCTTAGTCTAGAGAGAGGCTTATTTACCTCCTGCAATGGCAGGTAAAATCCTTTTAAAAAAAGAATTAAACAGGTGTTTCACCTACAGAGCTAATTTGTTTTCCCCTGCTGCTCTGTGTTTTAATTGGTATTCTAATTTAATGATGTTTTAATGGCTGCCATTGTTATATGCTCTTAGCTGATTTTAGATGTTTTTATATTGTTTATTTGTTATGTTATTTTCAAAGGATTTTTTGTGGGTTTTATTTTTATGAGCTACCTCGTGCAGCCAGCCCTCCATTGCTGCAGTGTGAGATCCTTGCCTCAGGTAGCGGATCAGGAAGGGAAACAGATTGCATGCTCCTCCGTCCACCACAAGGAGGGCCACCCACTTCCACTGGACATCTTTTTTGTTTTCATTTTTACTATAGTAGCTACTGCTACTGCTTACCCAGAGCAGACTGGTGTCAGCCAACCCAGTTCCTCACTCTGAGAAAGGACTCCACAAGGTGAGGCATCAGGGCAGAGAGCCCCACCAGTCACTTTCCTGCTGCAGGCATCTGCTGCAGTAGGGAAGCATCCTGCACAGTTTTCCTTGGCCTTAGGGGTCCTTCTTCAGCATGAGACAATGTGGGTCAAGAGCCCCCAAAGACTGCCTGGTCCATGACAGCATTGATCAGCCTAGATTGCTTGCACTGTCACTGGTTATGTTACAACAACAAAAACCTCCAGGGAGGCAGCAGTGAGAGGGGAACAGGGAAAAGCAGTAGTAACAACAGCATATCACATTCTGTAGCGCTGCCACCTTGGTCTTTTTCTGTGGAAATGTAAGAATAAATGGAACTTGTAAAAAAAAGAGGAATATGGGATATGAACTGCAGAACAGTAGAATGTGAAACAGCCAGTTGTTTGATCTTCACTGAAGTGTGATATGTGAAATGCAGAGGTTAAATACTTTATTGGAAGTATGCATTTCCACATAGCGGTAATATTTCCTCATGTTTTCAGCACTAAAGCAATTTAATTTCTGTATCCACCATCAGACAATACATTTCCAAGAACCAATCACACGTGCACAAAATTGTGGACAATGTGTTGGGATCTCTTCATCAGGCAAGATGTTCCAAAAAACACATTGTGGTGGTGGTGGGGAGATGGGTAGAGGCTGATTCGATGTTGAAGTCTGCAAGGTCAGAGTCTTAAGATGAGTTAAGAAAGAGTTGGTGGCACTGACTTGGTGTTGCTCAGGCTATGCATAGTGGCTGATCCTTCCCATTTTTGAAAATTTTAAAAAACCTAACAATTACTTAATCTTGTCTCCAGTCTTGGATGAAACACAGTTTCCTTGGTAGACAGGTAGCTCAGTTTGATCTTCTGGATTACATCCTAGAATTGTGTATGATGGTTAGTATTTCTAGTAGAATTTAAATTTTAATTATAATTGCCATCATTCCTAAACCTGCATGGTGGACTGTACAAAGTTTAAAAAATTAGACCACTGCACTGCTGGAAAATTTGCTCCAGAGAATTTCCCAGCCCTCCAGAGCAGTGTGTGTGTGTGTTTGGGGGGTGGGGGGACGTTCCCCTCCTGTTTCTACTAATGGAACTGCAGAATTGCAGAGTTGGATCCAACCCACAGTACTACAAATTCAGTGTTTCTTCTTTTGTAGAACTTAGCAAACAGGGATGCTTGGCCTGTAGCGTGGCTCAGACATTGCTCTGCCAAAGTTAGTTAAAGCTGAATTAACACTGTGGTTCCATCCAACACTCAGTATATTGTGATATTTGCCATTACACTTCTGTAATACCTATTCGATGGAAAGGATTACTGCGCCCCACAGCAAAAAAGTGTGGTTCTATTGTTTGTCATCTTTATGTTTGTATTTTATATGTGTACATTTGCAATCCACCTTACCTTTTTAAGGCAAATGCAATCAGGAAAGGGGGCAGCATTGCAGGACCTCAAATGGCTGAAGTATAAGCAGCCAGCAGTGCTAATCAGTTGTTTGTTGGGAGGGCAAGTTGGGGAAGGGTTGAATGAGCTCCTCTACTCCCTCTCCTGAACAGGGAAGCAGCTATTGCAGGTTAAAATCCCACCTATCCCACCTTGACAAGGAAGGGACAAGTGGACGAGGTCTTGAATGTCCACTGGGCTCTTGCCCAAACACCACATCTGTGGAATTTTAACATTTCTGAAAGCACTGCACGGGTGGAAGGCACGTCCTGGTGGCAGTGCAATGAGGTAGTGTGGGACAAGTGGTACGAAGAGATCTGCCTTCTTCACCAGTCCCATCACCAGCTGTATCACGGACCACTCCTTTTCACCAGTGCCTTGTATTGTAACTCAAAAAAAGGATGGCATTGCATTGTAACTCTGAAAATCTCCACAAACCAGGTTTTCAAAGCCACAGGAGAACAACAAAGAAAAAACCAGAATGCACTGGACGCTATCTGGATTTTTGGAATACTTGAGTGAGAAAATTATTTCTACTCCAGAGAAAAAGGCACCCAGCATTTTTGCCTTGATAAATATTTGCAAAGATTAATAATTGCCAATAGCTTTAGATTTACATCTGTCCTCAAACCCTTGCTCTCAGTCATGAGTCAATCAATCAAACTTTATTAACTGTCAACAAACCATTTGACCTCAGTCATGAGTGTACTCTGACGGCACATACTGATTCATTCCTGCATTTATATTTTTCTTATGGTGGAAGTAAAATTGGATGGCTGCAGTAGAAGCTTGATTCTCATAGTTAATTACCTTGCTTCTGAATTCCCTTCTCCTTTTGTTTTCTATTTTAGTGTGGAAACAGTAAATGATGGGCATTTTCACAGTGTGGAGCTGGTAATGTTGAACCAGACCTTGAACTTGGTTGTAGATAAAGGTGCTCCCAAGAGCCTTGGCAAGTTGCAGAAACAGCCCGTGGTTGGTCAAGACACTCCTCTCTACATTGGAGGTGAGTTTAGCTTTCTGCAGGATTATCACTGAGAATCAAACCAGATGTTACATTGGGATATCCACAATTGCATTCATTTTTCTAAACGGTAAATGCAACCAGGAGAAAATTTGGGTCAGGGCTGAAGCACTGGGAGTGAGGATTTTAACCCTTTCCCCATGCCATTTCCCCCGATCCAGATTACTCTGCTAGAACTGTTATTTGTCCCATGGTGTTCACATGCCATGAGAAGAGTAAAGGGCCATCCCAATTATGTATGGCTAGGATTTGCTTATTGGCCACTGACCAAACCTGTTCCTTAAAATAAGAAGGGGAAAAAATCTTTGTAGAATTATATAGTTGTACATTTCTACTATTTTACAATTGAACAATTGCAGCAAATCATGCTTGTAATGAAGATATACATGAACTGCACAGAGAACAACCAAAAAGTAAACCAGAATGAAAAAGTTGGTCATCTTGTAGCTCAGTGACTTTTTGTGCTGTGATTTACAAAAGGCAGAAGAAAAAAGACAATTGAGGGTACAGGGACAGATAAATGAATATGGGATGCTGGTCCACACACATTTTTGCAATGTTTAAGGCATAAGATTGCCTACAGTATATTATCATTGTACAACTAGTGGGGTAGGTTACCCTGCAAGGCAGCGCCTTCCCATAGCAAACTAGTAAGCTCCAGTGCTTAGCCAGGTCCAAACTTAACACACTAACCATTGTAATTTTATTTTATTGTTTTTAAGTTATTTATTTCTATTTGTTTGGAAATCCATTCCGGATAAATGCTGCTGCTTTATGGTGTGACATAAACTTTCACGACTATGTACTTTGGAATGAGATAGAAAACTTGTGCTTAGTAAATGATAGGATGAGAGAAGAGTAACTCCGAACATAGCGTTCATTATGAACCAATGCTATTTACCAATTATGCCCCCTGCCATATCATTACATTCATGTGGACAATTGTAGAGGTCCTAAAGTATAACCTAAAGTACTTCATGACTTTTTTTTTGCAGGGATTCCTACATCCACGGGGCTGTCTTCATTGCGGCAGGGCACAGAGAGGACGCCTAGCGGTTTCCATGGGTGCATTCATGATGTTCGCATTAATAATGAGCTGCAGGATTTCAAGGATCTACCACATCAGTCAATAGGAGTCCTTCCTGGTTGCAAGTCCTGTAACATCTGCAGACATGGCATCTGCCGCTCTATTGAGAAGACCAGTGTTGTCTGTGAGTGCCATCCAGGCTGGACAGGCTCACTATGTGACCAAGAAGTTAGAGATCCCTGCCACAATAGCAAGTAGGTATTGAATGGGAAACAGGGTAGAGAAACGGAGATGCTTCCCCAGTTCATGAACATAAAGATTGTTTATTAGAAAGATTCATTGGAGTTATCATTAGAATTATCTTTTAACAAACCTTGCCCATCCCCTTGGCATATTGTTATTGAAAATGAGTCATATTTTAGGTTATATTTCATCTGAATTCACCAAACTTGGGAGTTAAAAATGTGATTCATACAATACTGTTCGTTTTAGTTACTAAATCTCCTTACTGTGAAGTTCTGTATTATTTTTAGAAGTTAGACATAGAAGAAAAGTTAATGAATCTACCTTTGGAAATGTTACATTTCTGTCAACTCTACATTCATTCTGAAATCTGTGAATGGGTTTTCTCTCTCTTCTTTTCTCTAAGATGCCTCCATGGAAAATGCATAGCCACCAACTCTGCTTACACATGTAAGTGTATAGAAGGTTACATGGGCATGTACTGTGACAAAAAGAATGATTCCTCCAACTCCTGCAGAGTTCTGAAATGCAGCCATGGGCAGTGTAAGATCTCCATGCAAGGCGAGCCGTATTGCGAATGTGAGCCCAACTATAGTGGAGAGCACTGCGATAGAGGTTGGTACAATAGCAGTGTATATGAGCTGTTGCCTAGTCCGTCGGGTTTGTTCACCTACAAAGGAACACATGTGATAAGAGAGTTCTGCAGATTTCTCCCCATTCCAGGGACATAGTAAGGTTACAGAGTTTTTAAAAAACATGTGGCACATCTTCAGTAGTGTAGTTTGACTAGTCACTGGAGTAATTTGTTCATGACAGCCAGTCCAAGTCTCTAGCAACTGACACTAATAGCCATGCAGTCCAGGGCTTCCTACACACAGGGGTTTGACCTCCATTGTACCATCAGTGTAGCGACCCAGCAAACATCTACCCTTTTGATAGGGTCCATGTGGCACCAAAACAAGTTCTGTTTGTTCCACACACATAAAGAGCCATATCAGATGGCAAGTGCAGGAAGAATCTCTCTTTCTGTTGTCATCTCTGAGCCAACCTGGATTTGTGCTCCTTGATCGTGCTATTACTTCTCTCTTGAATCCTATTACGTTAGCAGCTTGCATGACATTTTCTGGTAGGATTAAAATCAGAAACCTTAATTAGGAACATAGGAAGCTGCTTTATACAAAGTCAGAGCCTTGGTCTGTCTAGCTCAGTATTGTCTTTAAGGACTGGCAGTTCTCCAGAGTTTCAGAAAAGAAGTTTGTCTCTGTGCTCTACTAACGAGGTACAACCTCTGCTCAAGCATGTGCCCCATTACTGTACGACAGTACCTGAACACACTTGAAGGCAGAAGATAAACCTCGTGAAACGGAATATTGTGTTGTGTCTTTTTTACTTTAATTTCCTTTGGATTGAAAGTTTGTTACTATTTCTGTCAGTGCTTTTAAGCTAAACCTTATTAACATGTAGGGAAAATGTTATTGCAAGGATGTGAAATCTATAATTATTCAAAGCAGAGTTTACTGAGAAAATAAAGTCAGCGAAGTCTCTTGATATATTACAGCTTGCTAGATATTTAAATGAATAAAATAATTAACTGTAACTAGGAAACAAACAGGAATAGCTCCCAGCTAGCAGATGAAGCAGCTTTATACCTACAGATAGCAATATAACCCTCCTACAGTCCTTCTGTCCTAAACAACTGGTCAAATAAGACACATTAGTGCCAATATACACACATGGTTCAGTGTGTGATTAATCCCATTGAATCTGGCAATGGATCTCCTAAATCATAGTAATGTCAAGCTCTGCTTACCCAAAAAAGGAAGAGAGATTAACATGCAATGCACCATGCCAATGGTGTATGAGGCAGGCAGAGCAATCTTCCGATCCCACTATGCTGGCGGCTGGTAACATCAGTATAATATTGGTGCAATGTAGTCGAGAACCCAGCAGCAGCAAAATAGATTGCAAATAATAATGCAGCAACATTGACAGACACTCCCTCAGCATCAGTGACATAAATAAAATATTATATGAAACAATTAAAACATTTGAAAATAATAAAAAAAACATTGAGGAGCAAGTGCTAAATATTAATCAAGCAACAGATTAAAGGGTAGATGCCAGCTAAAAGAAGAAGGTCTAAATGTATATAATGAATACCGCAGGGGGATCTCCCTAGGAAGGACTTTCCACAGATAGGGAGCCCCTCCCCAGGAGCCACCTGTCACACCAATGTGGGTGGTAGAGAAAATCTGCCAAAGGCAATCTTAACAATTGGACAGGAATGTATAGAGAAAGCACTCCTTCAGGTAGACTGGTCCTATGCTGGTTAGGGCTTTAAAGGTCAGCACTGACACTTTGAAACAGAGCCCGGAAACTGACTGACAACCAGTGCAGTTCACAGGTCACTGGAGTAATTTGTTCATGACAGCCAGTCCAAGTCTCTAGCAACTGACACTAATAGCCATGCAGTCCAGGGCTTCCTACACACAGGGGTTTGACCTCCATTGTACCATCAGTGTAGCCACCCAGCAAACATCTACCCTTTTGATAAATAAACATACAGGGCCACAGAGCGATGGAATTTCTGGAACCTCTCCAGATCCATGGCTCCATAGGGAGGAAGTATGGAGAAATATCTGCATGTCAAGTTCTCTAGGAGAAGGCTTGATGTCTTTCCAGGGAAATAATATTCCCATACAGACATCGCAAACAATACATTCATGTCCATATTGAAGCAAGCATTATGCAGAGGGCCATATGCACAAGAATGGAACCATGATAGATAACTCACAGGCATCAGCACCAGCCTTGTAGCTCTGTAGGAAAAATAACTGAAATGAGAGATAGTGGTTCAGTTTCCTCACCCCCTCAGGAAACATGACCACCACTGTACAAACTCACCTTTGGGCTGCATGACCAACAAAAACGAAGCTCTTCAAAAGGTGAAGAAGTCAGGACTACAGCCTACTCCATTGGGAGCTTTATTTGGTGCTGAAATCCTGTGGAAAGCCCAGTTTTAACGTACGTATATATATATGATATATGAGGTTCTAACTCTGGATGTAGCCTTCCACTACAAAAGGCTGGCAGAAGAAGCACACTTGATCTACTGAGAAGGGAGAATGTATGAAAGAGAAGGAGAAAAGGTGAGGTGTTGGAGCCCACCATGCTGATGCTCCAGTGGCATAGCTCAGGCCATGTTGCAGATCCTCAAACCTATTGTGATGTGGTAGAAGCAGGGTGTAAAGCTATGTAGAATTGGTGTTCTTTGTTTCTATTGTATCATGTCTAGTAGACTGCAAGCAAGAAGAGTGGTGTTTCCTTAACCTTTGTAGAATGCTTATAAAACTGTAGGTGCTTTATAAATCATCATCATTATCCCACAAGGGAAGAACCAATTTTCACTGGTCACTGCTGCTACTGATTGTGTGTCTGCATTGCACTGGAACGTCCTTCTCTGTTGCAGCTGTTGAAAGGCTGTCTGGTTGTCTGTGGAAAGACAGCAGGAGTCATGAGTAATGGTCAGCAGCCACAACAGAGAATTTGTGTGCCTAAATGCTGATTAGAGCTTGACAAGTAAGTTACTGGAAGGGATTGCAGCCACCTCAGCACTCTTCCAGTTTTCATGCCAAACATGTGCTTTTCTACTGGTGAGGTGGGACAGATGCAGGGCTTGTCTGAAACATGTTGCTGCCTCCCTCTATTCCAAGTACAAAAGCTGACCTGATGGGCTGTTGAATCTTCTTTTAATGCTTTATCTGCTTCCCTCTCCTCAGCACCTGCCACCTGAGGCAGGCTGTCTCACTCTGCCAATTGGTAGGACTGGCCCTTGCCAGATGCCCACATATGGTGGATCTTGAGTTGGTGGTATATAAAATAGTCGATAAGATAATATTTGTCCATCACTTGTAAGTAATTGCCTGGATCACAGTCTCTCGATGTTGTGTGGCCTGCTTTTTGCCTTGGCTCAGATTCTGCAAAGAAAAAAGAGATTATGAGTATTTGACCAGCAATAATGATAGGTGGAGTGGAAGGTTCACCACAAAAGTGCCTGTGCTCTCCATTGCCTTCACATTACCTGTTTTTAAGAGTCCGTGATAAACAGCATGCCCCTTTTCGTAAAGTGTATACTTAGCTGTGTAGGACACACTACTACTACCTGTTGATGGGAAGAGGATTGTTTAGCCAGTAGAGTCTTATGCCATTGTAAGGGATAGGGCCTTGTTCCTCATCTACCACATTTCCACTGCTCGTGTTTGGCCTTTGTACAGGCAGTATAATACTGATGTTTCAGTTATGCCAGTGTAGCATTACAAAAGCAAAGCAAAAGTAGATCCAACAAGTAGGAACAAGGCTGTAAAAACTGATACAATGTACCTATGTGCTGTAAATACAATTTTAACCAACAGTCTGAGGGGTCAGTAATCATTTAATATCCACAAAATTTAGTAACTATCATATATGTGCAGTAAGAAAAATATAGCACATCTATAAGACAATAAGACAATAATATTCAAAGTCTTGAACCCCAAAGTTGTACATGCATACGTACACTGAAAATTGTTACACAGCGTGAAAGATATACACATAAATGTTTGGAATACACACAAGTACAGAGCATTTGTATGAAAAATGTTGACAACAATATATTGTAAGGAAAACGTGTAAAACATTATATTGTAAACATTATACTAAACAGTAATTCCAAATTGTAGCATTACAACAGCATCACCGTAGTTTCACAGCATAATTTTACACCAAGGTATAATGGGGTAATGCCACCACAGAATCCTAACCAAATAATCTGCAAGAGCACTGTGTAGCAACCTATCTTTGTCCAGCCAGCATAAGTCTAGGACAGGATTGCAGTATAAATTCATGTTTGTGATGGCCAGACTTTTGATTAAGCAAGTGATCCTCTTTCTTATAGCATGTCTTTGTTTGTCTTAACAGAAAATCTGTGCCAAGGAGAGATCATTCGTGAATTCATTCGGAAGCAACAAGGTTCCATATCATGTGTCTCTATGGTCAAGATACCTCGTGTAGAATGTCATGGCAGCTGTGGGAACAATCAGTGCTGCATTGCACTCCGGAGCAAAAGACGGAAATATGGCTTCCAGTGTGTGGATGGCTCCTCCTTCACGGAAGAGCTAGAGAGGCATGTGGAATGTGGCTGTGCGAAATGTTTATAAGCACCTGATCAGCCTCTTTGCCCCTTTGTATCGACTCAGATGTGCTATCAAAAATGGGACCTATTTACTTTTAAGTGAAGAAGAGAATATTAAGTATATTGTAAAATAAGCAAAAAATAGAAGTTATTTTTATTATGAAAAGTGACTATTTTCATCTTTTATTATATAAAGTATCTGACCGTTTTGGGTATATGTATCATATAGTGAGTTATTTTTACTATGGATTTTTTTTACAGTTGTAAAAAAAATGGGGGAAAAAACTATTCCAAAACTAAACACAGTGATTAAGAACAGAGTATAGATGATGATGATGATGATAAGTTTTGCATGATGGCCAGGTGTGAAGGTAATTTGAAGGGTCCGCCACAGAAAGAGTGAAACAAGTCTTGAAAGATTCTGGATAGATGCACATCTCCAGGAATGCTCAGTTAATATCCCTCCCAGCTGATGATGAAACTGTTAGTTGTATTTCTCACTGTTGTGTATCTGCTTGATACCATTGCCAAAAAAAGCACATCACAATGCTGCCATAGCTTGGGCTTTATGCACAGATGTTATTATGCACATATTAATGCAATGGTAGTAGTAACATGTTTTGTCTTCTATGTATGATTGATTTCACAGTATTGTGTTCATAATCAGTTAAACTGGTTGTCTAACATAACCACTCTTGAAAATGACATATTTGGGGCATGTTTTGCTTATGAAGTTGTGTGCGTTTTTAAGTAGCAGATGGAACAAAAGTACTTGTAACTCCTAATCAAAAAATAGAGGGGCAATCCACTTGCTTGGCACATGCTCCCCTGCCATTCCAGCATATGGGGCAACACTCCCTCTTGCAGACCTTTTTTGGCCGCTATTCTGCATGTGCAGAACATTGCATGAATTTTCTCAAGCAAAGGAAGGACCAGAAGGAAAGCTCCTGTGGTGGAAAGTTCCTCATTTGTAATTCCACATGACATTATGCTTCAGATTGCAAAGCAGAAATGCAAAGGATGCACTGAAACATTGCCTTACTAGATGATGACAATCCATTTTAAAATTCTGATGTTTTTATATAGGAATATTTCACTTACTCCCAAAAGTTCTGTCACTGTGCCCATTGGGTAAACACAAAAGCTATTGCTTCTTCAGCTCTGCATGCTGAACTTGAAACTATACATGCCACACGTTTGCAGATGACAAATTCTTACTCAGATTTAACTCCAGGCCACACATGCCTGAAATAGCCTCTGTATGGCAGATGATCCACAGGACAGCATGTTGAATGCTTTGCCTTATGAGATTGTCTCCACACCACTACATGGAGACATTTTTGGTGAATATTGGCAGTGGTGTGGGAAGTCTTCATGTGATAGCAGTGGTTCATATGTTACAGCTGCCATATGGAACAGCCACTACATGGAGGCTATTCTATGCAGTTTCCACAAGGGGAGGCATAATGTATTCAGAATGAGGCTTTATTCCTAGGAAAGTTCTACCTGTTGACCACCACAAATGCCTTTGATATTTTGTATAACCAAATCTGGCTTATTCTGTTAGGTCCCCTTTCTTTCGTTAATTTCCTTGCATGTGTGGTAGTAATAGGACAGCCATTGATGAGAGAAAGTAGAATGATCAAAAGTGCCAGAGAGAGGGTGGAGTGAGGGGTCTTCACATTCCACTTTGATCCTGAAATCCTGGCAAAATCTCCTGAACTTGGCATCAAGGTATTTACAGTAGAGCATATCCATGCTTGTCAGGAACAATGGATTAATAGGTCTGCCCTTTAAAAACAGCCATGGGAGTGAATCCAGTACAGCCTCTCCACGAAGAACAGACCTTTACCATGTTACAAGCATTTCTATACCCCACTCCGTCCCCTTTTCATGTTTCAGGAGTCTGAAAATACTTAAGAGTCTTTATTCTAATTACAGTCTTCTGAAAGCCACAATAGTTTGTTCAGATTTCCTTATGGATTCTCAGGATAATTTCAGGCAGGAGGAAAATGACTGATACAATAGCTGCCTTTCAGAATAAATAGTAGTACATGGAGCCTGCAATCAGTGTAACATAAAACAATCACTAGTTACTTTGCCAAAACCTGATTGAAATAATACAGGGTAGAAAAGGCCACTATGGAGAGTGGATTTGTTATTTTGAGCACAATATGTGATGCTAGAAGCAGCTGGAATTTATAATGTAGAAAGTACTGCAATCTGAAAAGACCAAAAGTTTGCAGGAGCAAATGCAACACCAATCTCTTGTGTGAGCAAGACTTTGGCACAAGCATCCTTTTCATAATGATTTATTCTTTCTCATGGCATCTGTTACCCAAGAAGCTATTGCCTCTGTTGCACAGAATGGTAATCCAGCCAAAATGGGCAGATCATTTAGTTGTAATGCTACTAAAAGCTCTACACTGCCAAGAAGAAAACAATAAAAACTGTATTAAGACAGTAGTAGAGTAAAGAAAGTAGAGTCTCCATATGGCCTTTGTCTTTTTTTACTATAACATCTTATTAGACAAGGCAAAAAAAAAGCCATCAGCATTCTGTGAAATAATTCCAAGAATGTTTCCATAACTGCCATGCTGAACAAGAGCTACCCTCAGTAGAGTACAATTGGCTATGTTCCATCAATACATACTTGGACTATGCAGTGACTTAGAAAAAAAGACACTTTATTTCTTTTTTACCATTAGGCAATTCACTCTGTGCTGTGTTCCAACTGATGAGATACGGAATCTAATTTCTTGTTTTGTTTGTTTAAAGTGCCAAAAAGTCTATGAAGTTAGTTTTAAAATGTTAATTAGATCTCTCTAAACAGCCTAAGTGACCGTATGTTTCAGCTATTGTAAATGGAATGCAGTAGCATAAAATTATTAATATAAAGAAAGATGCTAACCCTATAAAAATTGTACATTGGCAATGTGGATTGGTATGAATTTTGTGTATTTTACTAGATTGTCCTATTGTGATGTAATAAATTTAAGTAAATTGTTGGGTTATAGATCATTGTACCTTGTCCTGTGTTGCTGTGGAAGTTATTTTTTCTGTCATTTGGGCACATTTCCATCACCTTAAACTGACTGAGCACATTCAAGACATGCTTGAAAGAGATGCCAGCCTGACATGAGATACTCAGGTAATGAGTCAATTTCCAGCCCCATTCAAGTAAATCATGATTGAAATATATTTATGTGTGTGTGTGTGTGTGTGTGTGTGTGGAAAGAAGATTCTAGCTACAAAACTAAATGGTGCACAGAGTCGCGTTTAAGCCCCTCACAACAGGATTGATGGAGAACATCACATTAGACTAAGTCAGCCTTTGACATTTGCCCTAAGGCACACAGAGCCTTCTTTCCAAAATGGGTGTGTTTGAAGCCTGTGTTTTGCTAGAGAAACAACAAGTAGCTGAAACTTCCTTACATTCAAAAGTAGTTCAGTAAAAGAGGTAGGCATTGAACCAGCCATGACTAGGAACTCTGTGACTTCTTTGCAAGGAAAAATACATTGAAGAAAGGTGGGTGGGGGCAGATGACTTGGGAGGGAGAGGGCTTAGGGGTGGGAGCCCCACCACTTGACATTAGCTTGCCAGCTTAGTCTTGGGCGGGGAGATAATCTGTCTATCTGGCTTGAAACCAGGTGTAATCCCAGACCAAAAGTGGTTGCCCTCCCCTGACTTAACCCATGAGTTGTTGAATTCTGGTTTGTTGTGATATGTCACACTAACAAATCATGCTTTGTTAATCACAAACAACTCAGAAAGAGAACTTATGGTTTGTTGTTGGGTGATGAACTTCAGTTGTTTAAAATATGGTTTGACATTACATATGAACCCAGAACCAGGGTTTATATATGGGTTGTTTCTCCAGGCTACAGAAATGGCAGGCAAGAGTGATAAAAATAACAGCACAGGTATTCTATATGCCAGCACTGCAAAGGCTTTTGGGATATAGGAAGGGAATGGGCAAAGGAAGATGGAAACAAATAACCCAGGAATTGAGAAAACAGTCCATGGTTTATTCGGTTTTGTGTGCTAGACTTGGTAGAGCAACAACATGGGTTAGCATGATGTGCCAACCAGATCATTATTTAAAACTTGCACTGTTTCAGCAATGGCTTCATCTATATTTGGATTGCCTTAGCACAGGGATAGTCAACTTGTGATCCTTGAGATGTTTTGGCCTACAATAACTATCACCCCAGCCAGCATAACTAGTGGTGAGGGATGATGGGAGTTGGGGGCTAAAAAATATGGAGGGACAGGAGTTAGCATAATTACTATTCAGCACTATGAATCTCTTTCAAAGAAAGCTGACTGCATATAACTTGATGCTTACATTTTGACTGTAAAAGCTTTTATTTCCAAATCCATAACTGAGTTCTCACATTCAAGCTGATGAATATCACCACAAATTAACAGAGCCAACCCTATTAAGATGCAGACTGAGGTGCCCGCATATGGCAGAGGAGTGGTGAATTGCTCCTCTCCTCTCCCCCACTCCGCCCCTGTCAGGAGGACGCACTGCCGCCACTGTCCTAATGCCTCCCAACAGGTGCTCTGGAGAGCCCCGCCAGCTGCTCTCTTGCTGTGGTGTGAGTGAGAGAAAAAGAGAGAGAGAATTGCAGGGCTTTCTGGACCGGCACCGTCTCTCTCATACCTTCCCTTTAGCTTTGCTGCCACTGGTATCAAAAGAAGCATCTGCAGGGCTCCAGTCAAACTCCTGTAGGATCTGGCTGACCAAGCCCTTGCAAGAACCCTGCAGCTTGCGGGGGGGGGGGGGGGGCACAAGGCAGCAGGGATGCGAGAAGGCAGAGATGGTTGTTTGGGCCTGAGCTGCAAGGTAAGTATCTAAAATAAATGTTATTTGTTAATAAAAAATATAATGAACAATACATAACACACAGACAGACATAATGAATTTGTATAAAGTTTTTCCATAGTCATGTTTATAAGATTCAAACTGCAATCCAAACCCTCATTGTGACTTCCATCTGAGTAAACATACATAAGATTGTACTGTGTGGATAGCATTGTAGGCAACATGACATGTGAAAAGCCATGGAAGTCACAAGAATGCCATCACTTGACAGTATAGAATGATACCCAAACTGCAGAGTGATCAGATCCTAGAGCAGGGGTATGGAACTGTTTAGTAGGGGACAGGGCTGATTGCCCCCACAAGGCCTACCACGAACCGGACCGGGGGGGGGGGGGTGGCCTCACATCCTGATGTCACCCTTTTTATTTTTCATGCTGGAAGGAGGCATGGAACTTTGCAACCTCCCAGTATGCAGAAAAGGACCCTGGCCACCCTGCATCCCTGTTGCTATTTCCGATCCCAGATCACAGCAGTGGCGATTAAGGACAGCAGGAGTTGCCTATACAGGGAAGAGCAGCTGCTTTCCCAGGCGTGGGCAATTCCCAATGCTTGCCATTCTCACCTCTGCGGCTATCTCCAATCCAAGATCTCAGATAGCAATGAGACTTGTGCCAGAAAGAGTAGTGGGTCTTGTTCGTGCAGGGAAGAATGGCTATTTTCCCAGATACAGGTGAGTCCTAACACCTGTGCTGTTATCTCTGATTTCAGATTGGAGATAGTAGTTGAGGATGCCCCAGCAAGGGGATTCCTCCAGAGGGTGGGGCTTAGATCCTAAACTCCACCCCCTGGAGGAACCAAAGAGGCTGCATGAGCTGGCTTGTGGGGGCAGCAGGCAGGATTAGGCCTATGGGCCAGAGGTTCTGCACCTGATCTAGAGACATTAGCTTTTAGATTTGCAGCAGTGTTGTGTTATTCTGAAAGGTCATGTTGTTAGGTCTGATCTTGTGCTTTGCTTTCCCCCCTATGTGCAGTCAGAGATTGACTTTTTCAGAGTTCCTGTGTTGATGACACCCATATCCACCCTGTTTTACACATCAACCCAATCTTGAATTACTGAAGATATTCCAGAAGAACGCTTTATTCTAAGGCTCAAAATATAACTAGATGAGGGAATGTCCTCATAATTGCTGGGTGATTATATGGAAAGGAGGACAGGGCTCCTATATCTTTAACAGTTGAATAAACAACAGAATTTCAGCAGGTGTCATTTGTATACATGCAGCACCTGGTGAAATTCCCTCTTCATTACAACAGTTAAAGTTGCAGGAGCTATACTAGAGTGACCAGATACAAAAGAGGGCAGGGCTCCTGCAGTTTTAACTGTTGTGAAGAGGGAATTTCACCAGGTGCTGCATGCATACAAATAACACCTGCTGAAATTCCCTTTTCTATTCAACTGTTAAAGATACAGGAACCCTGCCCTCCTTTCCTAGGCTGACCATATGAAAAGGAGTACAGGGCTCATGTAACTTTAACAGTTGCAGAGCAAAGAGAATTTCAACCGGTGTCATTTGTATGCAATTAGGACCTGGTGATATTCCCTCTTCATCACAACAATTAAAGTTGCAGGCACTATACTAAAGTGACCATATACAAAAGAAGGCAGGGCCCCTGCAGCTTTAACTGTTGTAATGAAGAGGGAATTTCACCAGGTATGAATTGCATACAACTGACACTGGCTGAAATTCCCTTTTCTCTACAACTGTTAAAGTTACATGAGCCCTGTCCTCCTTTCCATATGGTCACCCTAAGAGTATATACCCACCTGGAGCATTAGCTGCCTTCCTCGGCATGGGGAAAGAGAAAGTTATTTGGCTGGGGCCTGCAGGGGCCGGCTCCTGCAAGCTCTAGCCAAGTCAAGCTGCTCCTTCCCACTCAGCTTGCCTCCTGATTGAGGCGGGAGAGGCATGGGAAGTGATACAGGCCAGGGCCTGCAAGCCCTCTTTGAGTGGTGTGAGGAAATCATCAGAGATCAGATATAACAACGGGATTCCCCTTTCTGATGCTCATGCTCTAATGGAAGTGAGCAGTGCAAAGGGGAATCCGTTTGTTATCTCCAATCAGAGATCACATGGGGACTCCTTTTCAAATGAGGTTTAGGTAGGCTGACCATCTGAAAAGGAGGACAGGGCTCATATAATTTTAACAGTTGTAGAGAAAAGGGAATTTCAGCAGGTGTCATTTGTATGCAATTAGTTCCTGGTGAAATTCCCTCTTCATCACAACTGTTAAAGATGCAGGCACTATACTAGAGTGACCATATACAAAAGAAGGCAGGGCTCTGCAACTTTAACTGTTGTGATGAAGAGGGAATATCACCAGGAACTAATTGCATACAAATGACACTGGTTGAAATTCCCTTTTCTCTACAACTGTTAAAGTTATATGAGCCCTGTCCTCCTTTTCAGATGGTCAGCCTAAACGGTTTAGGTCACATCATAGGTAAAACCATCTCCATTTAAAAATCCAAACATTCCTACATGAGTATTGTTTAAATTATTTTATTGTTCTGTCCAACTATGGAACAGAATTAGCATTTGAGTGTGCTGATAAAGCATTCAAATTTCTGTATAATTCTATGTGTAAATTGAAAGCAATAAAGGCAGCAAGCATTCTTGACACCGCTTGAGCTATGCAAATAAAAAGCCACCCCCTATTCATGTTTCAGTTCTAAACAAAACAGAAGTCTAATACTAAAACTTCTTGGCTTGCCAAACTCCCAATGACACAGAGTTCTCCCACCATCACCATCCATTTCAATGAACCTCTTCATTGATCTGTTTCCAGGGACAGCCCACACCTTTCCCTGCGTCTCATGTTTGAATTACTGATGGTGATGGTCATGTCTGCCTTGGCCCCAACACCAAAAACTTATATGTTTATATATTTTTATTGATTATCCTGCTGTTCCTGTCTTCCTTGTCTTTATAGCCTACCCTTCCACTAAGATGTTTCATGTTTCATTTATCTCCCTCCCACACACATTTTATCCCCACAACAACCCTGTCAGGTAGGTCAAATTGAGAGATGGCAACTAGTAAGTTTCATAGCTGAGTATGGCTTAGAACCTGGGTCTTTCCAGTCTTAGGCTGCAATCCTATATCCAGTTTCCTGGGAGTAAACACCATTAAACTCAATGGGACTTAGTTTGGAGTAGACATGTATAAGCTTGTGCTATTAGATATTCTACCCACTGCACCACAGACGTATACGTTCTGCCAGTAAGACTGAAAACCTATCCCTACTTACTTGAACTCAATGGGGCTTACTTCTGAGTAGACATGCCTAGGATTGCACTAAAAGTGCATTTTCCTGTCTTCCTCATTTGCCAAGGGAATGTTTTTTCTTATGTTTATATTTATTTTATTCATTGAAGGTAATATATCAATGACAATTTACACTAGAAAACCAACAACTAGGAGAGCTAATTTAATGTTGTTTTATTTGGTCAAGAACTTACTACTGGAAAAGTGCATTGTTTTCCCTAAACGAGACCAATACATAAAAATCCAAACATCCCTCTTAACTCCCAATAGACTAATTTCAACATGTGCTAGAGTCTAGGATGCAATGCACAACAAAATATATGTTTCATTTAATAATGTAGATATGGGAACTAAGCCAGGAGGCCATATGATCTGCTATGATTTTGTGTCTCTGGCTCCCTCTACAAGGATGCGCTTTTGCGCCCGGTTGTGAGATTATGCGCACTATCGCGGAGGCGCATTTACGCCTAATCCCTCTGCACGGGAGGCGGCGAGAGGCGGCGAAGCACATTAATTGATGTCCAAAAAGCGCTTTACAAGAAGTTAATGAGCATAATCGCTTGTTCACACGGGGAAAATGCGCTTTAACGGCCGGAGAAAAATAAAACTCGCGATTTAACACGCATTTGATAATGCGCATAATCCGGGAGATAACGCGCCTCTACGCCCGTTTTGCGCTCCGCTGGTGTGGAGGTAAAATTTATAATGAGCCTTCAAAGAGCATTAAACCTCTCTTGTGGAGGTACCCTTACTTCCAAGATAGATTTTTGGTCAACTAATTTTTTTTAAAAAAACTAGCTCCTTTTTTGAAAGGACCTCGTTCTTCAAGCAGCTGTTTCTTCTTAAATTCTACTGGAAGTAGTACTAATTTGCCTCACTCTCCGCAAGGACTTTTCTGCATGATCAGTTTAAATAGTATTTATGCCATTTTGGTTCAAACCTGTATACAGCGTTTTGATGTCTGTAAATATTCCAGGGAGTGTTGTACTGCAAGCGGCACCTGGCAAACTACTATAGACTCCTGTTGCTCATTAATGCTGACTTCTCCTGAGCTTCACGGAAGGCATTCTACAGGTCCGGATGATGCCTCTTCTTGAGACAAGTAGGCAGGGTCCACTTCTAGATTTTTTCTTCTCCAGGAGGAGGAGCGTCCAGCTTTCCACACGGGCCTTGCCTAGCGAGCAAAGCAGTTGGTGCTGGTCCGAGCTCCAAACTTAACACTTCTAACATGTTTTTTTCTTTTCTTTCTAGTTTCTCGTCTCTCCCTTTCTCTCTCTCTGTCTGTCTCCCCTTCCCCCGTCCTTTCCCCCCTTCCCCTGCACCCACTCCTCCAGCTATCAGTCAGGTGTGGGGTGGAAACTACATTTGAGGGAGTGGGGGGGAAGACGATGTGGCCGCCAGTTCTCCGCAGTACCACGGGAAGCGCTTCAGAAGGCCAACCGTAGCAGGACGGGCACCTCCTGCCACGGGAACACTCGCCTCCTAAGGCGCAACACTTGGCCTGGCCTTGCACTGTTAGCAGCAGACTCCAGAGGCCAGGTTTCTCATCCAGGCTGCCCATGAGCCGCCGCCGCTGACACGGTCCATCCTGAATTCCTTCCTCGCCACAAAGCTGGAAAGGAACCTGCAACAGACTCGGAGCCAAGATGGAGAACGCTGGATTCCAATGCGGGGTTGTAGGCTGGCCCTGGAGGGCATGCAGGCCTGAGGCTGAGTGCGGTTGGTGCCAATTCAAGAAGGATGGCAGAGCAGCGCAAGGGTGAGTAGCATGGTTCCACCTACCCCAGCCCCGCAATTGCCTGGACAGGAAGCCCTGCCACAGTTTCTAGTTTGGATGAAAGGGTTAGTAGCCCAGGAAATAAGAGGGGCCTTGGATAAGGGGGAGGGGGGAAGAGTATGAAGTCCGTTTTCCCAAGGGAAAAAAATCAGAAGGAACAACTGGGAAAAAAAAAACCCTAAGGAGGTAATTTCCTACCTTTTACCCTATCCCCAGGAGTGGAGCTGGCATAAATTAGTTTCCACAAGGCTTTCTAATTTTATTTGGACAGGACTTGGGAAGAGCTGAAAAGTAAGGCTCTGTTTGTTGCTTTTCAGGGAAAGTCCTTGGGAAGTAAGGCTTTTCCTTCCACGGTCTCTAGGTGGTTGAGGGAATGTGTCTATCAGCTGTTAGACACATGCACACCTGATGGGATTACAGTACATTCACTCTGGGGGGTGGCTGTCTCTGCTGTTTTTAGGGGAAATTTTCCCATTGAGATTTGCAAGATGGCCACATAAGCTTCTGTGCATACAGTCTCAGAAAACTGACAAGTTTGCTTCTGCATGGTAGCCTTATAGAAGGTTGTAGTGTAGGTCAGTTTGAACTTCGGAAGCTCACCTGATTCCCTGTATTGCTCTTGTATATCCCAAGGTGTGAAATGCCCGCTGTGAAGTTCAGGAGACAACAGATTTTCTTATAGTTAATTTATGTTCTCTGAGCATTAAAGAGGGCATTCTAGCTACATCTTTCTTCCAGGAACAGTGAAGTTTTTCAGTTGGAGGCTATTGCCAGCATCCTACATGTGGGGGGAAATGGATGTAGTCTTTAGGTTCCCTGTGAGTCCTGCTGAACATCTATGCTGTGTCTCTATGTGCCTCTTTGCACATTGTTCACATTTTTTATATAATTCATGTTACTTTTAGGTTTTTGGCATGGATAGGAACTGGACAGCTCTTCCATCTGGAAAGTAGACCCTGACTACTTGTTCATCACCAGGTGTGGAATGCCCTTTGTGATGCTTAGAAAACAGAAATTCATGGTAAGAAAATTTCCATTTTCTATAAAACTACTCACAGTTGTATTTTCCTTCCCTCTTATTTTCATTCATTCCATATGAATTTTCTGTATCTTGGGAATTCTGTGTTGGGGCATAAAAGATTTGTGTACCCTTAATAGCATGTTACAGTCTCCCAAATTTGTAATGATTACTGCTACTAAACAATAAATAGCAAAATTGTATAGTAGCAGATGGGGAGGTGTTACACAAAACATAATATTTCACAGATCAACAATTTAAATTATAGATGGTATTATATGTCATAATTTAGTTTACTATATTTTTATGTTTAATAAGATCCTAACTATGTTTACTGAAAAATAAGCCATGACGATTTAATTAAGGTTTTACTTCTGAGCAAGTATGTGAAAGATTACAGCCGAACTCACAGCCCTGGGTGCTTGTAGATTTCCCCAGCTCATATAAGTTTGAAATAAATGTTTCATTCCAACACCACATAAGATTAAAACTAAATTAAAATTATGCCTGAAGTTCTCTCATTTTTTGTATTTGTAATGCACAGTGCAGTCCTATACTAGTCCTATTGACTTCCCACTTCAGGATGGTTTTGAGGAGGGACACAAAACCAGAAAATACAAAACTGTTGAGAAAACAACACACACTGGTCCTTCCCTTATTGTTACATTCTCACCAACCTCACCACTGACATTAATTTGGTGGGGGTGGGCTGAACTGCTCTATACACGTTGGTTCGTCACATAATTTAGAATCCTGGTTGTAACTGCGTGAGCGATGAATGCCTGAATAGGGCTTAGGTGTGATTAGGACTAGGACATTGGGTAGTTTATCAGAACAGAACATGCTTAGATTCCTTCCAGCAGTCAGCTATTTCACTGGAAATAGTAGCTTTTCCTAATGTAGCGAGAATAATGCACAATATCATTGTAATCTATGCCTACCACAGAAGCAAACATCAAGAGCCCAACCAATTTCCTCTAGTGCACAAACTAATGTTTAAAAATTCTCACAATCATCCAACACTTCTAAGAAAAAGGGGAAGCTGACTACTTTCAAACTTTTCCAGTTTAAAATTCTGTCCTTTGATACAGTTATTCTAACTTCTCTAAATACATAAAGTTTTATTAAAGGGTATATTGACTCAAGATGTATATAAAATCAGCTTAAGAGTCATATTTCAATTCCTTCATAAATGTTGTGGTATTTTGCCATCTGTTGGAGCCATTTCTGTCACTTGAGGCTCAGGAGACCTCAGCAGTATGGCGTGCCTTCTACCAGCTTTGGCTGGTGGCCCAGCAACATCTCTCTCTGGACAGGGATAACTTAGCTTCAGTAATCTATGCTCTGATAAGCTCCAAGTTATATTACTGCATTGTGTTGAACATGAAGCTGCTCTTGAAAATTGTTCAGAAGCTGCAGCTTGTGCAAAATGTGGAAGCCAGATTAATAACAGGATCCAGAAGGTCTGAGTATGTAACATCAATTCTGGCTTGCTTGCATTGGCTACCTGTATGTTTCTGACCTCAATTCAATGTGCTGATTTTAATCTATAGAGCCTTGGCTCGGGCCAGTAATACCTGACAAAAAGCCTCTCCAACATGAACTTTCCGAGACACTACGATCAACATCTGAAGTCTTCTTACAAGTGCTTCCTCTGAGGGAGGCTTGGAAGGTGGCAACAAAGGAGAGGCCATCTCAGTGGTGGCCCCTATTTATGGAATGCAATCCTCACTGATGTCTGCCTGGTGTCAACACTGTCATCATTTAAATGCCAGGTTAAGACCTTCCTCTACTCTCAGACATTTGATGGCTTATGATGGGGCACTTCTGTTAGTTGTTTTTATCAGGTCCAGTATTTTATTGTAACAGTGTTAGCTGTTTAAATGGTTTTAAATTTTGTATGTTAGACATTTTTATGTTTTATTGTATTGTGGTGCTTAAGTTGTGTGAACCCTTCTTTCCCAGGGGTGGGAGCCATTCTGGGTGAGATTGAGGCAGCAGGCAGCATGCAAGAGGTCAGAGTAGCAGCAGCTCCATTCATGTGCTTTTCCTTGGTTTCTTGATGGCTTCATCAATTTTATTATCAGTATGTTGTTTAACGTTTGAAGCTGCATCAAAGTTGCCTACATTCTTTTTTCTATTTTCCCTACCCTTTTTCCTTTAAAGAACTGTCGGGTAGTGATTTCATTACCGTCAGTGGCTTTTCATGTAAATTAAGGTTTATTTGATTTCAAGCAGGGGTGGGCAACATGTGGCCCACATGCCACATGCAATATCTTTCCGGATTTAATTTTTTTATTGTTTCTGAATACTAATAGACTTAAAAACAAACAAACGTGAAAAACGAACAAAAACATACAACATTAAAATGGACTCCCAATTTTCTCCACCACAAAGATGTATAACCCTATTTTCTCCTGCACAAAAACAATTAGCAAAAATCCCCCCTCCCGCTAATTTTTTTTTTGCATCAATTTTTCCTCTTTCTTTTAAGTAGGACTTTTTTTATCGGTTGAATTCACAGATAGACCACTCAGTTTATAAAAGATTTACACATAGATATTATATTTTCTTTCATTATTAGCATAATTATTTTTCCCTAGCCCCCTCCTCTCTCTCCCTGTTTCCATACCATCATCCAATCATCTTTTTTTAAAGTATCATTAAGCTTATTCAATTGTTATATATATACATTTAAACTTCCACAATTTTTCTCCAGCTAAACATCCCTTAAATCCAAACAAGAAAGATATTCCGACTTCAATCCTTTCTTTTCCTTCTTTCTCTTTTTTTCCTCTTTTTCTTTTTGCGAATCTCCAGTCCATGATCAAATGTCCTTCTTCATTTATCCAGCCGAGTCACAAGGCGTCATTATATGTCTTAGCCAGTCTCAAAAGGGAGTTCTTTTTTAAGCTTTTCAGCCATTTCTTTTAGCTTTCTCACCGAACTCCACTTATATCTCCTTCCCTTGACAGCGAGGCTCAAACCCTCCCGTCTATCCCATCGAAGAATCCTCTTCAACTGCTTTGCTTTTTTCATATGACCCCGTTCATAACTCTTCCTTTTAAACGCAAAGCCCACCCCCCTCTCGGGGCCTCTCGTTTGAGAGGCAATATCCACTATCTCCAGGTCAGCCCCACTATCCTCCACAGCTCCCTGATTTTTTTTTTTAAATTACCACCCAAAAATAAAATTCATAGCAGCTACAAAACACCATAAGGGCCAAATTTAGCTGATTTGAAAGCTATATTTGGCTCTTTTAGCGCCCTATAGCTGCTGTGGAGTGCCAAAGGATTAAATTTAGTTTGGAAACAAGCTAAACTTAACCCTTGTAGAGCTCTGTAGCACTATAGAGTGGTTTGCCAAACTATTTTTTGTTGTTGTTGCTTTGCGTGGGGCTCTGGCCCATGGGGGTATGGGGGAATGTAAAGGGTGTAATTGGGGAAAGCTGATGGTCAATTAAGGTTGTCAGGGGTATGGAAAATATGTGCTATGCGCAAAGATTGAAGGAAGTGAGACTATTTTGCCTAGAGAAGAGAAGATTTTTGCCTAGAGAAGACAGGTATAACATGATAGCACTGGACGTCGTCAATCAGAGGCTGGACAGCCAGCTGCTATGGATACTCTCACTCTGGATTACCTTAATTTAGCAAGAAGTTGGAGTTGTACTGGATGGCCTACAAGGTCCCTTCCAACCCTGTAATTCTATACGTTGGATTTTGTGTACAGTTCTAGTGTCATAATGAATTCTTTCAGGTAGTTCTAGAGAAAGTTTTATTAATATGAAATGTTCTCAGTGACCTTACAATGGAAGTTGGGATTAATTTGCTATTTTTCAATTATTAGAACATTTAACATCCTTATTTATGTGATAACGTTATGGACCTTTTGAGATGCTGTTGCTGGTATTTAAACAAAAGTACAGCCCGATCCCATGCACACATTCTTGGGGGGGAAGTCCCATTGCTTTCAATGGGTAGTCCTAAGTAAGTGTACATAGGATATCAGTCTAAGTGTAGGTAAACAGAATATTTTCATTTTGCAGCATACTTTAAAAAGCAACAGTGTTGTACCTTTTGAAACAGTCACTGGAAAATAGTATAGAAAACTATATTTTTGGAAGAAATGATTGCTTAGCATGCAGCATACTGGTGTTTCATAACAGTAAGGTACAGGAGATTAGTGCAATAGTCTTGCAAAACACTTGTAGATGTGGCATGTTCCTCTTGCCCTTTAGTCCTGGAAGGAAAACATTGTAAGAGTCTGGAATTTAAATTGAACAATTTACTAAAACAACAGGAACTGTATCAGATAACTTAATAGAAGCAGTTCTGTCTGTAAATAGTTCCAGGTACTGTCTCATATAAATAATGTTCTTTTGGGTTTTTCCTTGCTAACCCAAACCACATGTGATACCTTTATAATGTCCTGCTTGTTCAGATGTTTGTTTTTCACTTAAACGAGCAGAGTATAATATTAATGAATAGTCAGACGTTCCAAGGAAGTGACAGGTGCCTTGGTGACTTCACAGAATAAAGAGGTGGTTAGTTTTTACTCACCTCTTCTATTCTTCCTTTTGAGAATTATTTTGCTCTTCAACTGCTTTCCAACAGCTGACAGGCAGCTGGCAAGCAGCTTATTTTTTTCATGTTAGTATGTGAACACAGCTGGCTTTTAGTAAAATATGTAAATGGAATCATAACATACTAAAAACTCTTTCTTGCACTCTGGGTATTGCCACAAGAGCTAAGAGGGTTCTACAACAATATCAGAAACAGTACACTAATCAGAACAGCAAGTACAAATAATGTATAGGAAAATAGCTCATACACTTCATTTTATTCCTCTAAGCGTGCAATTTTACCCTGATGAATGATTTAAGAACAATTGTGTACCTGGTTGACTGCATCCTATAGATGTCCCACTGAGTTCAGTGAGTCTTATTCTCTCGTAAGTGTACGTACGATTGTACCCCAGTTCATTTAATGTCAAATGACCTTATCTGTAATATACTCAATGCATCTCTCCACTATAATATTTATTTATTGCATTTCTATACTGCCCAATAGCCAAAGCTCGCTGGGCGGTTCACAAAAGTTACTCTCATACTCTCTTGTGTATTTATAAATGGTCACCAAATGATGCGTTGGGAATTGTCTTACCTAAATTTTTAGACTGTGCAGAATATTCCTGTGGATAACATAACTTCAAATTTGATGGAACTGTGTTTGCAGGCACTACTTTCAAGGGCTGAAAAATTTGCTGACATACTTGCATAAATTGCCATTGGGAAGCAATATCTGTACATGTGGACATATTGGGTCGTAGCCAATGTTAGTCCTACTTAGAGTAGACCCACTGAAATGAATGGAACTTAATTTCCAACTTATGGATGGAACGACCCATTGAGGTAACCATTCTTGACTCTGCATGCATCGCATGGGGTGTGCTGCATGTAGGATTTTTGTGTTCCTGTACTGGCCTTACTTGTAATTTCCTCAATCGTGTCAGTGATGGGGAGAATGCTAAAAGAACTCAATACTAGCTAACGTGAAATTGGAACTGACCATCTAGTCTGTAAGGAAGGGTTCCCTAAAAGTCATACAGTAGGTGCCTTTGGGGGGGGGGAATTGTGTTGAAACCATTTTAATAAAAAACATGTTTCCATGAGAACAAAACCCTTTGCATCAGATTTGGCATGTTTTAACTAAGGGTACACCGTGTCCATTTCATATGTAGGAATGGGCTGTTCCATAGTTCTTATGAATGCCACAATAATGCCAAGCAGTTTTCATTAATCATTTAGGAAGACTAAAGAGAGATTGTTGAAGTACTAGGAAATGAGAGACTGTTCAATCTTAATTTTCATTTAATAGCAACTTTATTTCTCACAGCTTTTCATGGTTTGGTATGGACACTGGGGGAACACTCATGCAATTTGTTTACTTTGGACATATTGGTGTTACTGCAGGAAAACAGCAGGAAGAAGTTAAAATTCTGAGTATTTCACAAATGCCTGCTTCCAACCCTGGTTCAAAGTGCTGTGCTTGTCTTTAACACCCTTGCTGCTTGGGAACCAAATACCTGAAAGTGCATTCCTCCCTTTACCAGAGATGGGGAATATGTGGCCCATCAGCTCTCACCATTGGCTAGGGTTGGCTAGGGATGATGGGAGTTGCAGTCCAACACCATCTTGGGGGGGCACGTCTTCCCCTTTACCAACCTGCCCATGTCTTCTGACCTCCAGAGGAGAACTTTCTCCAGGTTCCTTTGACAGGGAAAGCTCATTGTGTAATAACCAGGCAGAGGGTGTTCTCTGTAGTAGTAAACCCTTCTCTGGAATCCCTCCCCACTGAATCTTGCTATTTTTTCAGCGCTAAATAAAAAATTACTTTTTCTCCAAGACGTGTTAAAGTGTGTTGTTGGTTAGAACTTAGTCTGCTATGCTTTTTACACCACTGATCAGTTTTTTTATTGTAATGTTTTATATTTTTATTGTTATTAAATTTGTGTCATGTTTGTGAGCTTTTATGGCCCTTATTTTTTTTTTATTACCACCTTGGTATCTTAGGATAAAGGATGAGTTAAAAATACTTCTAAATAAATAAAATGTAGCCAATGGTATTTGGGATGTCTACTTTAAGCCAAAGACTTTGATATTGTTTGGATAAAAGGGAAATTATCACTTTATCCAATTCCCAATGCATGATTTTCCTGCTTTTATTCAAATGTGAAGAAATGAATCAAGAGTCTTTATCTAGGATTTTTTTTTGTACCTGTCCTTTCCCTCTGTTTGCCAGACCTACATTCACCTGATCTTCCTGGAGCCCCAGATCACCAGGCCTGGACACTTATGCCCCCCTCCCCATAAGACCTCTATTTTATGTCATAAGGTAACTCATAAATCAGATTTTCATCCATAAAGTCAAACTTCCCATACATGGATTCCCCCTAAATGTTAGTATCAGAGACTCTTTGCCATTATAGATATATGTGGTGGGTAGGCACAAGAATGAAGGCTTTTTTCTGTGGTGACACCCAGTCTGTGCAACAAACTCCCTGGAAGATCCATCAGGTTCTTTCTTTGCTTGCCTTCTGATTCTCAGTTAAGCATTCGTGGTTTTAAGTTTTGTTTTGTGAACAGCCCAGGGAGCTTTGGCTATTGCGTGGTATAGAAATGAAATATAAATAAATAAATGCCAGCAGAATTTTTACTTCTGGCAGTTGTTGTACTTATAAGTTTTAGGGCACAATCCTGTGCATGTTTAGAGAGAGAAAAAGTCCTACAACTCCCAGCATTCCATGCTTAGCAATAATAGCTGGGGAATGCAGGGAGTTGTAGGACTTATTTTCTGTCTAAACATTCATAGGATTGCACCCTTTATTATTTATCACCTACTGATACTACTGTATGGCTTTTTTGTTTGTCTATTAGGACTGACCCAGATTCCTCTCACTTTGCTCCCTCCCATTTGTGGGAGGTGAAACAGGTGGAATGGCAACTGTTCCTCAGATGGGATTAAACAAGAAGTGGCAGTAGTCATACCACAGTGATTCTCCTGGCAACCACCAATTGTGTTTTTTTTCCAGTTCCCCTTTAGATGATACTGCATGATGATGCAGCATCATTTCAGAGGCATTTGGAAGTGGAGGGGGGGGGAGCGGATGGTGGCAACCAGCTGGCAGCACTGGGTGGATTTCAGGGAAAGTGGGGGAGGGGGAGACAGAAGAAGGGATGAACACAATGGAAGGGCTAGACCTGTTTTATCTCCAAAAGCCTCCAAGTCATATGTCTCAAAAATAAAGGGCTACCATTATAGTTGGTGTAGTAGTAGTGTGACTGCTAATATTTGTAAACTCAGCAGACCCCTGCTTTTATGAGGTACGAGCTTGGAGAGTAGCAAAAGCCAAACAGCAGCATTGAGGCCTAGCAGTTTTGTGATAAAAGAAGCAAAATGAAGGAGGAGACCACTACTTTCAGATAGAAGCAGTCACAGTACTACTGCTAAGGGAACAGGCCTATGCGAGGAATGAGCCTACTCTACCTCAGACACAAGTCATACCATTTAAGTATGATGATTTTGCCCTTTATTTTCAAGACGTTTCTCCTTCCCAGGTGGGAGATTTTACCAACCCTAAGAAGAGCCTTCTCAGCTATTTCCAGGAGTAAAGACAAAATGGATAGGGGCACATACAAGTCACTCTTGACTCCCTATTTGTTGTCCATACACTCGCTCCTTTGTTTAAAAAAAGGGAGAGACAAATAAAACAATATATTTTCCATATATACTGGCATGCCATATACCTATGATTTGGGGTGGGCAGGTGGGTGGATTTGTGCTATAAATACTAACTTTCCCCTCATCTACACCCCTATATAATATTTAATAGCAATTAAAAAGGATGCTTTCATGCAGGAATCTGAATTTCCTTTTAAGAAATCCTTTTCCAGTTACTTTAATGAGTCAGTGCAAAAAGAAAAAGCCTCAGGCTAAGTCAATCCTATCTACACACTACAGGAGAGAGCTGCAGGGTTGAGCACTGAGGTTGCCATAATCACCTCAATCAATGGAACAGCATTTTTGTTTCTCCAGGGAAATTTGAAAATTTGAATCTTTAAACCCGTTTTTAGAATCAAATATTTCATGTAGGATCCAAAAAATCACAACACTAATGGCAAGCTCCTTAATGGAGCAATATTACTAAAAGTGCAGTATGAGATTTAGGAAAAATCCCTATCACATGATGCTTTATACTTTGTTCCTGGCAGTTTTGTAATTAATATTAGAGAGCAGGTTATGCTGGAGAGGCGTGGAGAGTGAAATTTTGCTTAAAATAGTCTTAGGGCCCATGTTGACTGACGACACATGATACAGCCACCTGCAAAGCTAAGCAGGTCTGAGTCTGATCAGTGCCTGGAAGTGAGACTATCTGAGGATTCTGTACATCACCTTGATTTCCATCATTGAAGAAACATGGTATATAAATGTAGTAAAATTAAAACAAATTAAAGAAAAAAATATGGGAATGTATGAACTAAGTCAGCCAGCAGAGGGAGTAGAGATCACTAGTTTCCAACAATTGTTGTGTGAGCTAACCTTATATTCTTCAGCCCAAACACCATAGTTTTCCCTCCTATAAAGATATATATCCCAGCAAACCACTGATTTTTCTGGGAAGTCAAACATGCTGATAGTAGCCTGTATCATTCACTGTATGCATGTCCTTAAGTCATAAGAAAGCTGCTTATGTGAGGCTTGTTGATTTGGATCAGCTTCAGTCAAAAGCACTCATCAATGTGGAAAGGTTGGTTGGTGGCATGCAAGAAACCATTGGCAAATTGGTTTGTGTACATTTACGAAAGCTACACATTGCTCTACAACTGTTAAAGTTACATGAGCCCTGTCCTTCTTTTCATATGGTCAGCCTAAATTCAGCCCTCTGGGGTTCCCTGGTTAGCCACACCCTTTCCCCCAACCACTAATCATTGGCTGATTTCCCTGCTTTTGTATAGTGAATATGGCCCCCAAGAGCTCCTCCAAATTTGTCTTGAGCCGTTGGGCTGAAAGAGGTTTAGCCATTGAGTTACCCTGATCTACATCTTACTGCCTCACACCCTAATTTCAATCGTGGTGATTGATTGATTGATTGATTTTTGCCGGCTTCTTGGATAGCCCATTTTAGGTCACAGTGGGTGGGAGCAAAGATTCATACAATGAGTCACAGACTTACTCTTGGATATTTTTCAACTGAAATTGCAATGGATTTTAAGAGCATTTGTAGTAGTAACTTTTTTAGTACTTCATAATAACTAGAAATATAGGTACACTTGAGGAATAAGCACATGTGATCCAAATGGCACCCAGCTCTCTGTTGTTGAAATGCGGTCTGTATTGTGTGACAAACTAAACATTACTTTAATGTTCAATCTTTTTAATTTTTGTAAACCGCCCAGAGAGCTTCGGCTATGGGGCGGTATATAAGTGTAAATAATAATAATAATAATAATAATAATAATATAATAATAATATGTAGCAGACAGCTACCTCTGTTCTTTTTTCTTACTCAAAAGGAAGCCCAGATTGGGAGCCTGCCATAGGGCATAGGTCGGCTTTAATCCTTTCTACCTTTATTAGTCCCAGAGCCAGAGCAGGATTTATTTACCCGAAGAGTGCAAAAGCTTTGTGAATATTTTTTGTTTATATATGACATAAGTGTCTCAGAAAAGTGAGCCTAACTAAATTCCAGTGGTGGGGGGGGGGGCTGTGTGATGACATCATCAATATGGCTGCCATGCTATTATCTAGTTTCCACATTTAAATATGCATAACGTCTCACCCGTTTATGCTACAGAGATGAATTTTTTTCTGAACTGTTTCAAATTTAATAAATACTTTTTGCAATTACACAATTTTTCTTAACTGTATTAGTTTTTGAACCTCCCACTCTTACGTTTGAATAAGAAAAAATAACAGACGAAGCTGCATGTTACATGTTAAAGATAATGTGTAGTTTGGTTCTAAGCCCATTGGGCAAAAGCAATTCAGCTACTCTTCCTTTGGATTCTAGGAATAGCGCTAAGCCTTCCCAGAACTTTGCCAATTCAAACAATGTCATACTGCCAAAGGAAGTGAGAAAAATGAGGTAAACAATACAACATGCTTGGAAACTTTTCTTTGGGGACACGTGGGTAGCGTACTATGTAGGCTGACCATCTGAAAAGGAGGACAGGGCTCATATAACTTTAACAGTTGTAGAGAAAAGGGAATTTCAGCAGGTGTCATTTGTATGCAATTAGTTCCTGGTGAAATTCCCTCTTCATCACAACTGTTAAAGGTGCAGGCACTGTACTAGAGTGACCATATACAAAAGAAGGCAGGGCTCTGCAACTTTAACTGTTGTGATGAAGAGGGAATTTCACCAGGAACTAATTGCATACAAATGACACTGGTTGAAATTCCCTTTTCTCTACAACTGTTAAAGTTATATGAGCCCTGTCCTCCTTTTCAGATGGTCAGCCTAGTACTATGTTCCAGCTTGCACTGTGTATGTAATAGTAATTTCAGTGTTAGGTGACACAGAGTTGACTAACTGCTTTGGCTTCAAGCTCTCAGCAACCAAACCAGAGAGCTATCTGTATTTAATTCCCTAATGCAGGCAGGAGATTTCTCCATGACAGCACTCAGGTTATGCAATACCCTTATCCACCTAGGCCCCACTTCAGGGTTGGCCCAGGACATTTGCTGCTTTAGGCGGAGCAACAAGTGGAGCCTCCACCTCAGTTAAGGAGCATAGTACACAAGACCAGTCTGGTTATTTTGGCACCTGAGGCAGACAAACTCACAAGCAAATCTCCTCCTTGGCAGTAAAAATGCAACATTAATAAATTAAATAATTAACAATTAGCTGTCATTTCATGACAGCCCAAATCAGCTGCTTGTGCAGGCAGCCGCCTCACTTTAGATGAGGGAGGAGGATGTCTTTTGAGGTGCTGGTAATGCAAAAGAAGAGTGCAAGGCATCCATTCCTTTGTTCGGTTGGAGCTTCTGTTAGAGGCAGCTTTGGTGAGTTAGATGAGTTACACTCTGATTAATGATGTATATCATCAGTGCCATCACCACTTCCATTTTGGAGGAATATGGGGAGAGAAAGATAATGGAGGAGGATGTAGATGAAAGAGAAGGAAAGGAAAAGAAACATATATGGTGTGTTCTATGTTTCCGGCCCTTGGTCTGTCTGATTATTCAGGAAGGAAAATTGTTTTGTGGAAGGAAGTGGTGAATCATCTTCTGTAGGTGAAAGGCTTGGAAATCTACTGCTTGTATTTCTTCTGGAGTAGCAAAGACTGAGGAAATTGTTGATTGCTTTTGAGGAGCTGCTGTGATGTAAAGGTAAAGAGCAGAAACTATGAGCCAGGAAATCATCAGAATACAGGATATTGCTTTATACCAGGTTGGACTGTTTATCCATCTAGGTTAGTATTTTTTTTCTCTGACTGGCAATGGCTTCCAGGTCTCAGGCAGAGCGTTGTTCACATCTCCTGCTGCCAGATCCTTTTAACAGGAGATGCCACAGATTGAGCCTAGGACCCTCTTTATGCAAAGCGTGTGCTGTACCGCTGAGCTTACCTCCTCCCTTAAAAACCTCCATTCACATCTCCATTTAGGTCACACTCTCAGCTGCAAGGGTCACTGGCATAATGTATATGAAGTGCTCTGAGAACTTGGAACAAGTTTTATTCTTTTTTCAGGACCTAGTGACATTTGAGGATGGAAGTGGTACTTGTATTTCATTGAGGGGCAGGGACTCTGTTGGATCTGAATCTAAGAGCCTTGTGAGGGGCTGTGGCTCGGGAGGGGCCATGGAAGAGTGGTAGAACATCTGCTGTGCATGCAGAAGGTCCCAGGTTCGATCCCCAGCATCTCCAGGTAGGGTTAGGAAGAATCCTGCCTGAATCCATGGAGAGCCGCTGCCAGTCAGTGTTGACAATACTGGGCTAGATGGACCAAGTATAAGGCAGCTTCCTATGTTCCTATATTGGAAAGTCATGCAAGAGAATAGTGATAACAAGGCCTCCTTAGGTAAGGATCCCTTTCACAGAAATGGTGGTAGTACATCCTGACTCCTTTTGGGTTAAATTGGTGCAAGGGTATTTTCTGAAGATGTGGGATTAGTTTCATGGGACAGGGATGGTTTTAAACTAAAGAACTCTTCTGGCCAAAACATCCTATGTAAACCACCCAGAGAGCTTCGGCTATTGGGCGGTATACAAATGTAATAAATAAATAAATCTCTAATGTATGCTCTCCCCCTGCTTCCCCACTTGCTGCATTCAGAATCCTGTGGTTTTCTGATGTCAGATGTTGATCTGCCAGTTGAGCAAGGGTCCATCTAACCTGGCATCCTGTTTTCTACAGTGGCTAGCATGATGTCTTCAGAAAGACAACATGCAGGACTTAAAGATAATAGCTGTCCTCTAATGTTGCCTTGCGGTAACTGGTGTATTGCCTCTGAACCTAGAGGTTCCAAATAGCCATGATGTCATGTAGCCATTGATAGATCCCTATCCCATGGATTTGTCTAATCTCCTCTTAAAGCCACCTGGGCTTGTGGTACTGAATCCCATAAGTTAAGTGTTGTGTGAAGAAGTATTTTATTTTGTCTGTCCTAAATCGGGCTGGTGCAAGATATTGTACCACCTGAAGCAGGAAGACCCGCTCCTGCCTTCTCCCACCCTGCTTTTGCCTTTTCTACTTTCTTGCTGAGATATTGCTCAGCAATGCATTTAAAGTAAAGTTTAAGTTTAAAGCTAATCTAAACAATATTTGCCACTTTTGTGGGAAAGTGGCTGTGGTGCAGACAGTCTCCAGGACCACCTCACCCACAATACTTCATTGCGAAGGACACCTTCATCAGAACAAAGTATTGGGCTCCAAAGAGCATCACTGGCCACTTTCCTGCTGCAGTAAATGCCATAGCAGTAAATGATGGGCAAGACGGGGGGTTGTGGTGGTGGTGGTGGTTGTGGTGAGGATGGGAAAACACAGGGGCAGTGGTCAGCTCTGTGTCAATATGGACAGGAGGGCCTTAATCCTGGCCCCACTGCTTCCCCACACAACCCTCCACCTGAGGGAAGGGTCTCACGCTGCCTCATCGGGGAGCCAAAAGTGTCCTGCTGAGTTATGCTCTCACTACCTTTTGAAGAATTTTTTCTTTAGGTGGCTGTTTCATTTTAATTAGCTGATTATTTTCTGTATTGCTGGATTGTTTTCTGCCACCTCTCATATTCAATTTTTGAAAATTTAGCTGTTTGTTTTATTGCTTTTCATCCTTCTTATTCTTTGTGAGCCTCCTTAAGCATCATACAGATGAAAGGCAGAATATAAATCTGCTTATAAATACAAATAAATAAATACCTCATAGGTGATAGCAGCATACCTTCTGACTTCTGAGTTTTGGTCTGGATTAACAATTATGTGAAGTACTCTGCTGCCAAAAGCCACGGTCAGATTAGGAACTCCACTACAGTATAATTATTTGAGAGATGCTTAATGCTTAGAGCGGGTCTGTGCTGACCTGTTGGCACTCTTGCAACTCAAAATATTAACCTCTCTTGCACTACCCAGTGTACTTGTGTACACACATATTTATTTGTGCCCTGCTTTGACCATGAAATGAAAAACCATAATGTGTGGGTTAGAAATCAGGGGCCTCCGAGTAAGGGTCCCCATAAGTACCACAGTCCTTTCATCTGGCCCTTCTGCTCTTCCCTGAACTGCTGCAGATAAGCCAGTTTTTCTGAAGCTGAGCTAGCAGTAGTGCTGCCAAGAGCTCCAGCTGAAGAGCAAAAGGTCTTGAATCTAGCTTGCAGAAAATCCATGTCTTCTCTCAATTCATTTTGGAATAGTGCCAAGGGTGAACTATAACTGAACCTATGGAATGTCTTAGTCAAGCAATCAACATTTGTGCGCCCCTTATCATGGCATTGGTTTGGGAAGCTTCCTGTAACCACGGGAATATGTTAGATTTTACTTTCATTTGGACTGTTATCTTGTACTTAAACGTGTTGGCTGTGAAAACTGGGAGATCATCAGAACTTCAGTTTGATTAGTTTATTTTATATTCTAAAGTCAAACTTCCTAGATTTGAAAAGTTTCCCATGAAAACCAGCATACTGTTAAATCTCCCTTTACCCATGACCTCAGAACTTTCCATTATAATTTTTTTTAAAAAAAATGGAATAACTTTCTCCACTTATCTCATTTACAATCAAATGAATTAAAAGTGCAATGCCATGGATGCTTACTTAGAAGTAAGTCCCATTGAGTTCAGTGAGGCTTACTCACCATTAAGTGTACATGTACCCACTTTCATAGGCGTAAGCCCAATTACATTAAATGGGGCTTTGTTTTAAGTAGGATTTGTATAGGATTGCACTGTGAATAGATTGTCTGGGTTTACTGAAAGCATTTTGTTAGTGCATAGAAGAATCTCAGAAAGCACCTAGAGAATTGCCTGAATGTGCACAGAATGATCCTGCAGGAGGGAGGGGGTGGGATATGAGTGAGTGCAACTGGTTACCATGGAGATGGAATAGAAGGGGAGGGGGAGTTATTTGGTCAGCTTAAGTTTTAGGCTAGGTGTGGGCAACTTGTGGCCATCCAGATGTTTTAGCCGACAATTCCCTTCAGCCTAAGACAGTATAGCCAATGCTGAGGGATAATTTAATCCCTTAGAGGCGGAGGCATTTTTAAAATATAAATCTGTGAATAGATAGATGATAGATAGATAGATAGATAGATAGCATGCAGGGTGACCAGATAAAATCCAGGTCAGGGCTCATGTAACTTTTAACAGTTGTAGAGAAAAGGGAATTTCAGCCAGTGTCATTTGTATGCAATTAGTTCCTGGTGAAATTCCCTCTTCATCACAACAGTTAAAGGTGCATGCACTATACTAGAGTGACCATATACAAAAGAAGGCAGAGCCCCTGCAACTTTAACTGTTGTGATGAAGAGGGAATTTCACCAGGAACTAATTGCATACAAATGACACTGGCTGAAATTCCCTTTTCTCTACAACTGTTTAAAGTTACATGAGCCCTGACCTGGATTTTATCTGGTCATCCTAATAGCATGGAAATTGTAAGCCAAAGTTATGGATGGTCAGCAATTGCCCATCTCTGTTTTGTGTCATCCTTCCCCAACCTAGAGCCCTCCACATGTGTTGAACTGGAATTCCCAGCATACCCAGCCAACATGGGTATTGGCCATCTGGAAGATACATGGTTGAGGAAGTCTGCTCAAGGTAATACTACTGTTAACTGGCTTATTCCGAAGAAATGTATTTTACTTACTGATGGGAAGTTAGCACATGAGTTATACCTGTGTGATTTTGGTAATGGAGAGACTGGTGTAGAACAGGTGAAGCTTGTTAAAGATCAGATACTACAGCTGTAGGAAGAAAGCTGAGAAAGGGAGACTTACTTTCCTAATATCTTGGTGAAGCTATTAAGAAATGGTTGGAGTTTGGTATGGATGAATATCTAGATGGCAAGCTTTGAAGATATTTTAGAGGTTAGTCTATGATGATGGGTGGTGGTGGTGGTGTTGGCATGTTTTTTTTCGTGTTTCTCCTAGGCGTGGGATACATGGTATTTAACAAATCAAAAAATCCTAAACTAGTGATGTCTATACAATTTGATCTGACCATGCTCCACATTTGTTAGACTTCAGTAATCTCTCTCTCACTGTTCCTGTGTTGAGTTGCTGTGTTGTCTTTAAAAGACAGACGCTGAGAGCCTTTTACTGTCCTTACTATAAAGCTAAACATGTTTAAGGCTAGACATACTTTCAAAGAAAAGGGTGGCCATAGCCTAGATTTAATCCAGTTAAAAATTCAGTAGAAAGGTTGTAAAAATAACCTTTTCCTTCACTTATGAGTTCTATGGTTCTTGTTATGAAACCTTTCCCAACCTGGTGCCCCCCCAAAGATGTTTTTTACTTCAACACTCATCAACCCAGACCATTCACCCATGTTGGCCAAGGTCAATGAGAGCTGTAGCCCAAAACATCTAAGGGACACATAGTTGGAGAAAAGGTAGGCTTTTCTAGATTATTTCACATATACTGGAGAAACCTAAGCAAAATGTTCATTTGAAAAAATGTACATTTTTTGCTGCCACAGAAATTTTCCCTTGAGCCAATGTTCAACAGATGTCCATTTGCAAACCATGTTTGTCACTGAATTGATGTACGATTAGACCATGGCCTAGGTCAGTAGTTCAGAAAATCAGGTTAATTGCCTTACAGAGCATTACAATGCTCACATTAAGGATTAAGATTTCTCTTCCTTCTGTTCCTGCTTTTCCTGGAACTAGTTCTTGGATTACTTTGTGTTCACACTAGCATTATCGAGGGTCAATTTGTACAGCAACTAACAAATGTGATAAAAGAGGTGGGAGAAACTAAAGATGGAGAGCAGAGTAGACAAAAACCAAATTGAAGGACCCAGGGCTAGGAAATATTCTAAGTTGCTCATTTAAACAGTTCCTTAGTATAAACACATATAATCAGTATAAAGTATTCTTTTAAACCGACTAACCCTGGGTGGTGGGGATTCCCCCCCCCCCCATTCAATAACTCTCAACTCTAAGCATTTCCTGATGATAAAACAACAGGGGCTGATCTTATTCCCAGTGGGTGGGGTGTTGTGATCCTAAGATGTGGGAGGCAGGAAGGAGGGAACTCAATGAAAACCATATGTTGTCTGACTTTGCCTCTTTTAGGTTTGTGAACATTATGATACAAAAGGATACAAATATGAGCTTCAGCTATTGGTCATTGTGAACTGCCCTGGAAATCTGTCTCAGATGTGCAGATGAATGCAAGGCAGAACGTGGCATCTTTGCTATAGGTGTAGAAATCTTGGTGACATGGCAATTCTGCTAAATCACAGTAACTAATTACTTCCCCTCCCCACTGACAGTCATTGCCAAGTTCGGCCAAAGCCCCAAGGTTTTTGGCTTTAATTTCTATAACTTGAATCAGGTAATAAATGCATTGACTCACAAAAAGGAATGGTTAGCATGTATGTTAATTTTAGCTGCAATCCTTTACGTAGTTTAATTACTTTAAATCTCATTGTCTTCAATAGCCAACTTTGAGCAGGAGTACGATCTTTCATTTTAAATTTATGCTCTGCTTTTCTGTTTGGTAGCAGCCCTCAAAGCAGCTTACATAAAAAAGTTCTTGCCAATGCCTGATCTTACACTTTTAACTGTCACTTGATAGTGCTTGTATCGTCTACCATTCTGGACTGAATGTGATTTTGTTCCCATCTCTCATAGCATCCTTGTGTAATTGCCCATCTGTGTATGTGTACAGCTTTCTTTTCTTTGGATAGAGCAAATTAATCTCACCTTCCTCAAGTTTACTGATTTGGTGATCAGTTTCTATTCATGAAATCAAGTGCTTTCTGTACTCTCCCTTGTTCATGCCAGAGAATGCTTGGATAGATCTGCGGGACTACAGGAAATGGGTTGAAAATTAATTGAACAATGAATCCCTGTTTTGTGCTTGAAATTGCCTGGTGCAGCTTGACTTTATCTTTCATGTAAATGCTGTTATGTTCAGGAAAGCAAATGAACAGATCAAGGACAATTTCCCCCTGAACTGCATGCTTGGCTGGCAAGCTTTGACTCTACATTTGGCCACATACTACAACTTAATATATGTATACCAGCTTTTACTGGTCAGCCATGCTGATTGGGGACATGGGAGTTGTAGTTCAACACATCTGGACGGCACTAGGTTGGTGAAGACTGATGAATGCCATATGAATGCCAATTGATGTGTTCCATCTAGTCTCATGTAAACATATTGGAGAACTGCCATGTATTTTGAATGGATTTCTTTTTGCAAGAGCTCTGCCCACAGCACATGTAATAGAGGCATGTTCCTGAAATGAATTGATTGGCATTAAAGCCATATTGCCCTTGATGTTTACCTTCGAAAAATGGCCCAGTTGGAACAAACAGGAACTTAGGAAACAGCCCTACTCCAAATCAGACTATTTGTTCAGCTAGTCCAGTACTTTCCCATTTGACCGTCAGTGGCTCCAAGGTTTCAGGTAGAGGGGGTTTGTCATAACCTGTTACCTGATCCTTCTAACTGGAGATGCCAGGGATTGAACCTAGGACATTTGTATGCAAAGCATGCAGCCTGCTACTAAGCTATGGCCACTCCCATCTATTTGTAGAGATGTTTTGTCCTATCGCTAGTTTGACGTCTGTTTTCTATCTTGGAATGTAACATTTTGTCTCTGCTCTAACTGTTGAAACAGTGGCTGTGTTGGCTCCAGGAGACATTGGCAGACCAATGTGAGTGAAACCAGCCCTAATATAAGATTTGTGACACATCTGCTAAGGGCTTGACTTGTTATGAAGGCAAGGGCTTGTTCTGATGGAAACTGCAAAATGAAGAATTTACAGGTATGAGGGAAGACAGTTTTTCTATAGATTTCAAGCACTTTATCCTTTGTTTAATAATTAAAATTATTGAGTTATGTTGGCTTCTGTAGGTTGCTTTTTTCTCTTTTCCTAAGCCACAGTTCTATCATTGCAATATTTGAAAGACAAAGTGCTACCCATCCTCTTCACAACCCAATGTCACTATTCAAGTTTATCTTCATTATGAGGTAAATGGTCTCTCATGGTGAGTTTTTTATCAAAGTGATCTTGGTCAAACATTTTTTCATGGGAAACTGAAGTAGTACTGTTTTCATGTGAGGATTCTCCTCTCTGAACCACACAGGGGGGTCCAAGAGTGTGTTTATACTATGACACCGTGGTCGTTAATATCCATTTATATTATTTATATTTAAATTAGTGCTGTGCCGAAAATTTCTGCTATGAAAATATTGACCATTCTCATTCAATTTGATAGAAAAGAAATTGCTTTCGAAAAGAAATTCAAAAGAGAAGAAATTTTGGAGAAATTCTCATGGGTTTGGTTCATGGTTCTTGTGCTTGCCTTACTTATGAGATGATTGAGGTGTGTGTGTGAGTGACCTGTCTTTCATTGTACAATCATCTCTCTGACAGCGTGTAGCCTCCTTGGCTTCCTAGAGGTTCAGCAGATGAGCGTTTTATCACAAGTTCGCTACTGCCCACTTACAGATATGTGTGTGTCCTTTAGACGACGACAACCACCTCCTGTATGCCTTGCACTCCTTCCGCTCATTTTCTGTCACAAAAGAGACGCCTTTTAACCCGACTTTTTTAAAAAATGGAATGTGCCACGATCTTCTGCTGTGTGTAGGAAAAGCAGTGTGATTAAAAGAGCCCCTGAATGGGCCATGTGGTCTTTGTTTACTACTTCTTTTCCCTCTGGGCAGAACGAAGTAATGATGGACAAAAGCGGAGGTGAGAAGCGACGGTAGGGAAACACAATTATCCCCCCCTCCCCCCATATGATGACGCTCCTACACTTCCTACCCCGGGAAAGACATCATAATTTTATTCCTCCCAGAGGACCTTTTCAGATTAGGAAGTTCTAATAGAACTAGAATAGAAAGAATAATAGAGACAGTAAACTCAACCACCTCACAGGGACTACTTGAGATAATCCTTAAGGAAATTCTTGACCTAGGCTATTTAGGGAGCCACTGAGGGCCCTTTCTCTTGTCCATATCAACCATGCCTCTACCATAGTTGGGACATGGAGGGGTGCATTTTTGCCAGATCTTCAGGCATGGGTAGGCTGATATGAGAGAAGATAGTCCTTAAGGAACCCAGGACCTAGGCCATCTAGGGTTTTGAAGGTCATCACTAACACTTTGAATTGTGCCTAGAAACAAATTGGTAACCAGTGGAGTCGCTGCAGGATAGGTGTAATATATTTCCCGCCAGCATTCTTGCTGCTGCATTCTGAATCAATTGCAATTTCTGAAAACTCTTCAAAGGTAGCCCCAAATAGAGTGCATTACAATAATCCAGTCTAAATGTAACTAAGACATGAATAATGACGGCCACCTCTGAGCTCATCAAGAATAGATGCAACTGGTGTTCCAGCCTAAGCTGGGCAATACTGCTCCCTCCAGGACAGGTTGAACACCGCTCACCTGCATTATACTGGGTGCTTCAATAATGAATTGGAAGATGTGAACATAAGTGTGTGTGTGTCCACTGCAGTAATGCCTGTTTCATGCAACTGGATGTCTCAATCTAAAATGACTTTTAAATGTAGGAATAGCTGAATTTGACTGGAATACCTTGGCAGACCTTTAACAAAACCCTCCAACTCTTTGGCATTCTGTATTGTTGCTACTATTTATTTATTTTTTGAATCTGTTTTTCTTCAGTCCTGTCTAGTATTAATTCCATTCCTTCTATGGCTGGATCTCCCATAACTTGTATTTATATACACACACTCTGCTGCCAAATTGACATATGGTGGCTACAGTTTGCCCCAGTTCTAGAGCTCCATTCAAATTCCTCCCACAAGCTTTTTAACACCAAAACTTTTACAGTGGTAACTTGCTCCAAATGTGGGCGTTGGTGTTGAGCCCTGGGGACTAAATCAAAGCCTGGAGTGAGTTAAAGCATTTCATGACTCATGATACTAGTCTGACTCATCAAAATCCACTGAGATCACAGGAACTTGGTCAAGCTCTTTGTCCATCTAACCCAGTATTGTTGAGTCTGACTGACATCATCTTTCCAGGGTCTCAGCAGTGATCTTTCCATACCTGTAACCTGATCTTTAGATGGAGATGCTCTGGAATTGAAGCTGGGACCTCCTTCATATAAAACAGGTTCCCTACCACTGAACTACAGTCTGTCCTCCTTGTACTGACTTTCACATATTTAAAAACCAGGAATAAAAATTAGCTGTTAATTGCTGCTTTGGGAATCTTTGCACTGCACCAGTATTTTGGATTGTGTTGCTTCAAGATTGGCCAAGAACATTTTGCTACCCCAAGTGACTATACAGATTGATTTTGAAACTGGCTCAGGTTTTTAAAATATCTTCTAATTTGTTGCTGCTTGTTTAACTGTTTTTTAGATGTTGTATTTGTGGTTCTTATGCTGATTTTGTATTTAACAATGGTGTGTTTATATGGCTTTGTTATAATTGTACTGTTGTATGAACAGCCTTGAGAGAGTTGTATGGTCCTCAAAGGCAGTATATAAATGTTTAATATAAATGAATAATAGTGGGCAGTCCAAGATGTGCAACACGGGATCCCTTGAAATGCCATGCAGGATTCTGGGCGACAACTCCTAGCACATGCATAGATGTGTGATTTGAGGGTTGTGCCGTGGCATTTCTGGTATATTGCAAGAGGCTAGGGTACATTAGATCTTGCATTCCTTCTCTGGTGCTGCTTAAATCCCTGCTGAAAACACTTGAGTTGCATGTGTGGTTCTTGCCAGCTCTGTGTTAATTTGGCAGAAGGAACAGGGAAGAATGAACATAATCTTCCAGATTTCATCCCCTCCCAACATCTTACATGGTAAATCTCTTGTCAGTTGCAGTGTTGTCCTGAACTACAGAATGGGACTGTTCAGATGACACTTCAGGTTCTGTGGTTAACGAAAGTGTAGTTCTCTGGGGTTAGCACAAACCACAAGCCGTGCTGTTGCACACAACACTTTAAGCTACGTTTAGAACTGCCAACCCTGCTGCAGACAATCTGACTGTGGTTAGTGAGTGAGCACGGTTTAGCAAAATGCATCGCACAAGACACTTTAAACCCTGCTGTTTAACCAAAAGCCTTAACCAACAGGGTTTATGTTGTCTTCTGAACAGGCCCACTGTCACACTGCCCTCCTGTTCAGCCAGTGATTGCCTATCCAAGCATCTTGCTGCATGCAAGCCTAGTTAGCTATAGGGTTATGGTTCTGCTCACCTGTGAGTGGGAGCTTTTCTACACTAGGCTGTTAATCAGCTGGTAATCCACTGTATCTACTTTTGGTTTTGTAGCAGAATTGAGATCCAACCACAACATGAAGAGCGTTTCCTTTCCTGCTTTTTCACTACATAACCTCTAGGTGGCACTGTGGTATAGCAGAATAGTGCAAATACACAAGTGAAAAAGCAGTTTCTTACTTGTTCACAATTAAATGTCACATTTTCACCTTCTCTAAAAAATCTTGCCAAAAGTGCTGGTTAGATGCTGGAGGGTCATACCATCTAAAAGAATCTTTAAATCTGTAAACAATCGTGAGTAGGGAATGGCTAGCGTACAATGAATGCCTTGTGTAGAAAAGCCTTTGGGGGGTGCTTCCAGACAGTTTGTAGCACTCTCAATCAAAAGGCTTTGTGCAGCTCTTCTGTCTTTCTTTCCCTCCTTAATGTATTTTTGCAGTTCAGAAAAAAGGTGAAAGAAGTAGTGGGAAAACATGGAAAGACAATGACTTCTGGAAACACACACACACCCTAAAATTTCATATTTGAGGGGGGGGGGGTGATTGCACAATAAAAGCCTCTAATGGAAGCACTCTGGGGCTGAGTCCCTGCTGCAGTAGCAGAATTCACATGGCAGGCATGGGAAATGTTTTGAGCTGGCTTGAACATTTAAAAAGTTTGCTTCTGTTGTTGCAACCTTGAAGTATGAAACAACCATGCTATTTCTAGGACTGTAAATAGTTTGAAAAGGTACACAAATCTTTATCGAAGTAATAGGGATTTCAGCAATGAATTATGCACTTCCATCTGTGTGTGTACTGACGGAGGGCACACTGGGAAGCTGGAAATGTATGTGGTGTGTATCAAAGCCGGTACTCCTGGGTGCCATCCCTGCCTTGGTAACTTTTAATTCAAACATACTTTTGTAGTATTCTCTTGACAAACTTTTTACTGCTTTGCTGCAGCTTTATGGAAAGAAATTGTATGTGGCTTTCTACTTAGCAGTAAATCATTTCAGAATCAAGGTTCTTTTTATGCTGCCAAAATGAGCCAGGACCAGTGAAGAGCAGCTCATTCGTGTGCAAGCAGTTGGCCTCCTCAGGGGGCCTGACCTTATTAGCAGTAAGAGAATGCTTCTCTGCAACTTCCATGGGGGCAGGGTCATGAGAAGCAGCCATGAACGTGATGAGAATGTAAACAAAGGGCCAGATGCACGCTGCCCAGACCTACAGGGGGGACAGTTTGCTGAGGTGGTGATACAAATTTCAACTTTACATAGCCACATTTTATTGTGTGTGTGTGTGTTTCTGCCCTTTACCTTCACCGGCCAAAAGGTAAGATTGACTAATTCCGAGTCAGGCTGACATAGCTCAGTCCCATTTGAATCTTTGTAAGTAACAAGAGTGCACCCCATTTGCTGCTTGTATATTTTATTTACATTTGTATCCTGCCCTATATCACAAGGATTTCATGTGGCGTACAGATAAAATCATACAAACAATATAAAACAATATACACAGCTAAAAACAAATTAAACCATTAATAAGCTAAAACCAGTATAGAATTTAAAATCAGTTAAAATAATTAAAATTATGTGCAAGCTTGGTGAATTTAGCCATCAAAGGCTTTGATGAAAAGCCTTGTCTTTACTTGGCACTGAAATGAAGCCAGTTCTGGTGCCAGTTGGGCCTCCAAGGGGAGGGCATTTCACAGCTGGGGTGCCACAACAGAGAAAGCTATCCCCATGTCCCACCATAGCATATGTGTTGGTGGGATGCGGAGGAGGAATCCTCAAACAGATCTTAAGTCTCAGGCAGGCAGATATAGGAAGAGGCACTCCCTCAAGTATCGAAGTCCCAAGCCGTTTAAAGCTTTAAACATAATTACCAACACCTTGAATTTCAACCAGAAGCGTATAGGCAGCCAGTGCAATTCCTTTAAGACTGGTGTTATATGGTCTTTGTGAGACGTCAGCAGTCCAGCTGCTGCATTTTGCACTAGCTGCAACTTCTGAGTAGTCTTCAAGGGGAGCCCCATGTAGAGTGCATTGCAGTAGTGTAATCGGGAAGTTACCAGTGCTTGCGCTACTGTGGCTAGGTGATCCTTGTCCAGGAAAGGCCGTAGCTGGTAGATCAGCCAAAGCTGGCCCCATGTACTCTGGGCCACCGAGTCCACCTGGGCCTCCAGTGACAAGGATGGATCTAAGAGTACTCCCAAGCTATGCACCTGCTCCTTCAGCTATTCACCTGCTCCTTTAAAATTTGCTTCCTGCTCTATCCCAACATGTGAAGGATAGTTTACAGCCAGCCATCTCATATTAGACAGTTTAAGTAGGGTGGCAAGATGTGAAAGAGGATAAGGTTCCTACACCTTTAATAATGTGGAGGGAATTTCAGCACGTGTAGCTTTTCATGCAGGCAGCACCTGTGGATATTCTGTCTTCTACACAACTATTAAAGGTGCAGAAGCCCTTGCCTCGTTTGCATCTGGCCGCCTTGGACCAGAGCCACTTCCCACATTACAAAGAGCCCATGAAGATGGAAGCACTAGTGATCTCCTCACCGGGACATTTATTCCTCTCACTTCACTCATTTATAAGGAAAAAGATGCCCCTTTTCAAACATTTAGGATGGAAATGGTGAACGCGGTGGTTGAGGGGGATGTTTCCATATATCATTGTCTTCCCATGTTTTTTCACTGCTTCTTTCATCTTTTTTTCTTAACCCCCAAAATACATTCAGACCCATATATCTGATTGGGTCTCTCTTGCTAAATGCATGAGAAATTGATACATTTGTGACAAAGAATGTCTCTAGGCTTATTTAAACTATAGAATTTAATTCCACAAGATGTCTTGATGGCCACCAGTTCGGATGGCTTCAAAATGTGATTGGAAAGATTCCTGGGGGAGAAGACTATCAATGGCTTCTACTCCTGATGGCTGCATGATAACTCCAGTATCAAAGACGGTATTTGTTTTGTTTATATCTCCCCTTTTTCCTTCTTTTTTTATTATTAATTTTTGTACAATAACATAAGAAAAAGACATAAACACATCACTTATAAATCATATGACTAACATTATAAATCTAACATAATTCACCTAACTAGTGCACCCCACCCCCCTGGGACCAGCTACTACATTTCTATATAACATTATCTATCTATCTATCTATCTATCTATCTATCTATCTATCTATCTTTTTAAAAACATTCTTCCAAAATTGCATAGATTCATATGACGGTGCACACCCCTTCCCCTTTTTTAATACATAATCCACAAATAATCCCCATATATTTCCAAATTCATTTTTTCTTAATATTCCTCTTTTAACTTTAACATTGTTTGTTAACTTATCATTTATAGCAATATTCCACACTTCTTTATACCAATCTTCTATTTGGTAGTTGCCTTGCATTTTCCATTGTCTGGCTATTATTAACCTCGCTGCAGTCATTAAATTCGTAATTAAATCTTTAACATTTTGCTCTCCTTCTTTATCAATTGATAGTAAAGCTATCCTAGGGCATATCTCAAACTTTAAATCTGTTATCTTTTTTACTTCTTCAATTACTTTTAACCAAAATATTTGTACATGTTTACAAGTCCACCACATATGAAAATACGTTCCAATTTCTTTACAAGCTCTCCAACATAGCTTCAAATGTTTCTTATCTATTTGGTTTAATTTTACCGGTGTTAAATACCATCTCCATGCTATTTTATAATAGTTTTCTTTTATTCTTACTGACATAGTGTTCAAATTACACAAAGTCCATATTTCCCCCCAACTTTGATCATTTACTTGTTCTTTTAAATCTTCCCATAATACTTTCAAATAATTTTGCTTCCCTTCTCCTTCTAACAAAAATTTATAAATTTCACTTACCACCCCTTTAATATTCTTATTTATATCCTCCTCTTCTCTCATTATAATCATCTTCTCAAATTTTGTAAAATTTTGAAGTTCTTTGATATTCTTTTTCCATTTAGCCATCCATTGTTCTAGTTGGATAACTTTAAACCATGCTATTTTCCTTCCTCTCATAAATTCTTCTAATTGTTCTTTAGTACTCATCTTTTCCAACCAATCCTTTATTTTAAAATTTTTCTGTTCTCTAAAAACTATTTCTAATTCTTTCTTTAAATTTCCTGGAAAGTCTTCCAGCAACACCACTGGATTCAATGGGGAAATATCTGGTAATAATTTGTTTTTATACTTTAACCAAACATCTATAATATTTCTTAACAAGGGATTTTCTAATCTTTCTATCATCTTCTTATTTACTTTAATAAAAAAAATATTACTTAACCTCAATTCTAAATCCTGTCTATCCATCTCCAACCAATTTGTTTCATTTGGTCTTGCAATCCCATCTATTACATGCCTCAATTGATTCGCTTCGGGAGACCTAATCCCCCTTTTTTCTGAGATTTATACCAATTCCCTTTATTAATCCTTGCTTTCTTATTACCATTACAAAAATTATTTATTATAACTTGCTATTTCTTTAACTGTAAATCTGATATCTTAATTTGTAACATTCTAAACAAAAAATTAAACTTAGGCAAAATTTTCATTTTAATAAGCGCTATTCTACCAAACCATGACAGTTTAATCTTTTTATATTCTTCTAATTTTTTCTTAATCTCCTTATTTAATTTATTAAAATTCTCCTCTTCTAACTTATCAACTTTCCTTGTAATATTTACACCTAAATACTTAATCATATTCTTTACCTTAACTCTATATTTTTTACTAAACTTCTGCTCCTCCTCTTTCATATAATTGAATAATATCATTTCTGATTTATCCCAGTTAACTTGCAAACCAGATATCTTCCCAAACTCTTTCAGATGTAACTTTATTTCCTCCATTTTTTCTATTGGATTCTCAATTGCTACTAGCGTATCATCAGCAAACAAACTAATTTTTACTTTTTCTTTATTACCTATCCCACTAAGATTCTTATTTTCTCTAATTGCATTAGCTAAAAGTTCTATAACTATAGCAAACAAAATCGGGGAAAGAGGGCAACCTTGCCTAGTACCCCGGGCTAAGGAAATTTGTTGTGTTATTCCATCATTTACCGTTACCACAGCATTATTTCGCGAATAAAGTTGATCTGTCACACCTTTAAATCTTACTCCAAACCCTAACCTTTCCATTATTATTTTTAAAGCTGGCCACTCCACACAATCAAAAGCTTTAAAAATATCCAAAGCCATCAAACCTGCCTTCAATTTATTCTTAATTATATTTATCATATTCAATGCTCTTCCAATTAAATTTGGCATCTGTCTCCCTGCTATAAACCCAAGGCAGCATTCGTAGTCCTCTCCATTTTTATCCTCACAACAACAACCCTGTGAGGTAAGTTTGGCTGATAGTCTGTGACTGGCCCAAAATCACCCAGGGAGCTTCCAAGGCCAAGTGGGGACTAGAACCTGGATCTCCCGAGTCCCAGTCCAATACTTTAGCCACTATAACAAACTGGCTCTCATAATATGCCTATGTACACCAGTTGCTGGGGAACATAAGTGAGGGAGTGCTGTTGCACTAATGTTCTGCTTGTGGGTTTTCCATGGGCAGTTTGTTGGCCACTGTGTGAACAAAATGCTGGACTAGATGGACCCTTGGTTTGATCCAGCATGGCTCTTCTTATTCAACAAGATATTTTTCAAACTGAGAACCTGGCTTCAGATCAGTTCCTGAATTTCTCAACAAGTCAGAAAGAAAATGCATAATATGCAGATAAAGGGGATATGGGGAGAATCCCTCCATCCTTTCCTATAGTGAAGTAAAAGTTCTTGTTTTTCCTCTATCACCCAGTCTCTGTATACATTCTGAATGGGAATTTAGCGTTGGAACTGGTAATATAGAGCCCAGCTACATGTTGTGCTAATTGCATAGTGTGTTGCTGAAGCTTAGCTTTTTGTTTATTCTAGTATAAGTGCATACGGTCCCAATCCAAAATGGGCCCACTGTACACTGGGAGTGGGGGAGCGGATTAAGTTTCCCCACCACCATTTCTACCCACTACCCCCAACTTCTACCCAGAATGGTTTAAGAAGGAAAAAAGCCTCCATTTGTGTTAATGGAGGCTTTTTTGTTTTTTTTAACTCAAGTGAAGAAATTTGGGGGAGAAAAGGAGGGAAAGTTTAATTCTTCCCGCCCTTCACTTGAATTCAGGGCCATGGATGCTTACAGTAGAGTTATTGAAAAGTTAACTCTCAGCTACATGCTATGTAATTAGCATAATTTGTAGATTGGCTTTTAGATTAGCAGCGATAGGCAAGGCAAACTTTGTGATCTCCATGAGGGTCGCTACTGCCAAGCACACTGATTCACAGGGCCTGGCACTCACAAAACTCTCTAGTTTAAGTGCCATAGTTTTGGGGCTTTGTTTTGATTTGTTTTTGTGCAAGCTGTATTTTAAAGAGATAGTATGGTGTATTGGTTAGAGTGTTGGACTGGGAGTCGGGAGATCTGGGTTCTAGTCCCCACTCAGCCATGGAAACTCACTGAGAGGCTTTGGGCTAGTCACAGACTCTCAGCCCAACCTACCTCACAGGGTTGTTGTTGTGAAGATAAAATGGAGAGGAGGAGGATTATGTACACTGACTTGGTTCCTTGAAGGAAAAAAGGCGGGATATAAATGCAATATAAATTAAGAGCTGCCTTGGCTGTGCTGTGATCTCTCTAATTCATTCTGTTCCTATCTTCAACCCACCCTACGGCTGCGTAACTTGCTGCAGAGGTTGCTTACCTCCCATACTAATATTGAGTAGTCTGCATGTTACTAGAGGTGAGGTTAGGGCAAGAATGAACATCATCCACATACCAATATGCTTTTATGAGTATTGTGTCTTCCAGAAGTGTGTGGAGCATCTGTACCTATAAAGACAAGCTTTAAATAACGTTTTCCATAATTTCTTTGTAGGATAGGATTGACTGAGCTCTTTGAAACAAGGTTTCCTACATGCTCATATAGAGGCCTACCCTAAGTATTATGAGTGCCAATTAGCCACTTGGAAATAGGCAGTGGCTAGCTCATATTCTTTCTTTACATTGTAAACATGCCAGAGTAAATCTTCAGTCTTATACAGAGTTTGGAAACTAACCTTTTGCCTTCTCATATGTGCATACATGAAAATGAAGAAATAAGCAGGCTGTCTGCTATCTTGAAGGAATTTACTACAAAGAGGCCCATCAGGGAAAGATGTCTCTTGGCACAATAAGGGAAAGTGGTGATAAAATTCTCGTTTAAAATATACTTGCAAATAAATGCCAGAAAACTGGAACTACATTAAGAGAATTCAGAAGAAATAAAATGGGGGGGCTGGGGTAGGAATCCTGCTAAAGCCTTTGCTAAAGTACTTCAGGAAAATGGGCTTAATAAAAAAATATGGTAATAACTGAAACAATGTATTTATTATTGTAGATGCAACATGAGATACTTAAAAGGGGACTTTTAGTGGGAGTTCTTGGTAGATTATTAATTGGACAAACCATTTAGCTGCTACTGCTAGAATATTCCTTTCCCATCCTCTGCTGACATGTCATGCAATAGAAACACATTCAGAATTGGTTGCTATAAAATCCTTGAGTTCAATGTCTCATGAGTCATTACAATAGACTTTATAAAAAGCAATATTTTAAATTTTGATCACTCTGTTGTAGATTAAAAAAAGATGAATAGTGAGTCTTACAAGATCCATTCCTCTCTTCTGCTTCCTTCCTACCCTAGTTTCCCCCAGCACAGTCTTTTATTTATCAACTTAGTTAACGTTCTTACTGCGCTTCTACCCACCCATACCCAGTTGGTAGGGGAAAAGGCATGCAATTCTGATGACTTGGCTGTCACTTGGAGGAGTGTTCAAACACGCTGCACCATCCCAATCAGTACTACAAGTGGTGCATGAACCCAAGGACTCTGCTGGCACTTGAAGGAGCCATTGCTCCAAGCACCACCAGAGTACTTTGCTTCATGCAGTGAAGAAAAGCAAAATGGGCTGGGGTGGGACTAGATAATATTAGGAAGGGAAAGGGGCTTTGGGAGTAGGGCATGATCTGCCCCTTAACATACATCCTATTAGATTAGTCTGGGGGGATTTTACCCCCAGCCTGAAAACAGTTCAACACCCCTGATAAATAGGTTGTCGCCTAGGAATGAAATCATGCCATTCACTAGCAGAATTTAGTTCATATATGGAACCTGAATAGAATAGTGTATTGTCTTTTTTGCTGTATGCATAATCTGAATGCCCAGTCACAATATAATCATTCAGTGATGACACTGCCATCTTCTATCGTTGGGATTGGTGTTTGACTATATAAAATGGTCTCATGCCTAAAAGTTTTGGTGTAGTCAGTGCAAAGTGCTGTGTAATCTGCATGGATTCTGTGCTGGTGGATGGCTGAACATCTGATTAGAAGAAGCCTAAAGTACTGGTTATGCATGCAAATGGGAGCTGGGCAAACATTTGTCTTCCGTTGTTAATTTAATATGTGTCCAAAATAAAAAAAAAGTTGTATAGTGAAGAACTAAATGGCAGGTTAAGCATTTTATTGCTATAAGTTCCCCTTGCTGTGGTGGTTTCCTGTTGTGGAGTAGAGACTCCTGTTCCAGCTTACAAAGTCCTCCACCAGCAAAACCCCTTAAAAAGATTTGCCTCTTTTTCTGTGTTTGTATCTTTTTTCTAGCAGGTGAACCATGGGAGAAGACGCACAAGTTCAATTGTCTGAAAAGGACTAATTAGTTGGGGGGCATTTTAAAATTCAGATGTTTTAGCCTCACTTTTTTTGCTTTTCAGTTCTTGACTAGGACCACTTCCTCTTTCATAGAGACAAGTGTCATCTGATGCAATACAGAACTACCACTCATTATTTTTAGCTGAAGAACTTTGTGGTCTGCCTCATGACTAGCTCCTATTTTGATGCATTTCAGACAATCCTGATCGTCCAGACCACGTCTTGCATGCTTCCTCTTTTCTTCCTTGTGCACCAATTCCATCTTGTATTTCCAAATTTTCTATCACTCTAATTTGCCCAATTCAGACACTGCAAACTATGGTTAATATGAGCTGACATTTGTATACATAAAACAATGAACATGATTCTCTGATAGACTCAGTAACAGCTACTAAAGATTCTCACGATTTTTTTTTTAAATGCCATCATCATGATGAGCTTTTTCAGTAAATAGCATAAAACAGCAGCACCGCAGCAGATGGATGTTGCTGAAAGCTAAAGAGCTGAAAATTACTTGCCTGCACTCAGTTTCCAGTATATATGAAACTAGGTGAATGTATTGGATTTCTACAACTAGTTCATTAATCATGGATACTTCAGTGTGATTTTTTTCATTGGTGCAAAGGTGAAAGATTTGGGGGGACATTGCCATGTTACATATTCCTTTACAAAGTATATCTGTAAATTATAAGTAACTCCAATGTTTATAAAATTATAAGTAACTCCCGCATTTGTAGAATTGTAATGTGTGAATTGGGTCTTGGCCTTAAACAGTTGTCAGTAAGTGAAGTGAAATAGCTCTACCATGACTTTAGCATTCAGCTAGAAAACGTGGCATGGTTAAACACTGGCCTCATCCACCAACTTGTAAGGAAGATAGTGCCAGACAGTGCCAACATTTATTCCCATTAAAGAGGGGTGGGGAACCTCTTGCTCTCCAGATCTTGTTGAACTACAGCTTCCATCAGCCTCAACCAAAACAGTCTGCTAGGTGTCCAACAACATTTGGAGGGCTGTACCATAGGACATCCATGTAACTCTGCCTCCCACTTGCTGCTGGTTGATGCCTGATTCCTATATCATCACAAATTCTAGATAAGACCTTGCCAGAGATGCTGGAAGTATTTAACTAAAAGTTGATTTTAATACTGACTAAAGTCCTTTGTAATATTTTTCTTGGGTTATAGTGTGACCTGAAGTGTCCCCAATTAGAAGTGCTGGTTCTCCTAACAAGAGCTCACTTTAAAATATTGTGACAAAAGAAGCATTAATAATAAGCTTTTAATTATCTTTGACTTTCACATGAGGCCCTGCTCCATGACCCTCTGGCAAATGAGTTGAGGAAGGTGTTCATAAGGGAGAGAGCCTTTTTGCTGGTGGCATTACAGTTATGGAATAGCTTTTGCAGAGAACCTCACCTGGTGCCATCTTTATAGACTGTTTGTGCCAGGGCTACACCTTTTATTCTTGCGGGGGCCATCTAAATGGAAACACTTTGCAACCTGATTCTGTTTTAAACTGTGTTTTCAGAAAATTGGATTTGCTCCTTCCACAATGCACACAGCCAATTACAGTGGGATACCCCCCCCCCCCTCAAAAGAACTGCTTCGGTGTGGCAGACAAGTGGAGTTCTGCGACATCAACAAGCTTATCAAAACAAAACCGCAAAAAAAACCCATAGGCTTCCTCCCTTCTCTCTCAGCCCTGTTCTTTAGTGCAGTGAAAGTAAATGCCCAGAATGAGGGAGAAGTATGTGCGTGCATGCATGCTCACCTGCAATGTGCCTTCTTCTCTCCAGCGCCTCCAAGCAGTGTGCTCAGCATAGAATCGTAGAGTTGGAAGGGTCCTATAAGGCCATCAAATCCAACCCACTGCTCAGCGCAGAAATCCATCTTAAAGCATACCTGACAGATGGCTGTCCAGCTGCCTCTTGAATGCCTCTAGTGTGGGAGAGCCCACAACCTCCCTGGTTAATTGGTTTCATTGTCGTATTGCTCTAACAGCCATGAAGTTTTTTCTGATGTCCAGCCGGAATATGGCTTCCTGTAACTTGAGCCCATTATTCCATGTCCTGCACTCTGGGATGATCGAGAACCTGGCCCTCCTCTGTGTAACAACCTTTCAAGTACTTGAAGAGTGCTATCATGTCTCCCCTCAGTCTTCTCTTCTCCAGACTAAACATGCCCAGTTCTTTCAGTCTCTCCTCATAGGGCTTTGTTTCCACACCCCTGATAATCCTCGTTGCCCTCCAATGAACATGCTCCAATTTGTCTGCATCCTTCTTGAAGTATGGTGCCCAGAACTGGACACAATACTCAAGATGAGGCTTAACCAGTGCCGAATAGAGGGGAACCAGTACCTCGCACGATTTGGAAGCTATATTTATATTAATGCAGCCCAAAATAGCATTTGCTTTTCTTGCAGCCACATCACACTGTTGGCTCATGTTCAGCTTGTGATCTACAACAATTCCAAGATCCTTCTCGCTTGTAGTATTGATGAGCCAAGTATCCCCCATCTTGTAACTGTGCATTTGGTTTCTTTTTCCTTGGTGTAGAATGTGGCATTTATCCCTATTAAATTTCATTCTGTCGTTTTCAGCCCAGCGTTCCAGCCTATCAAGATCACTTTGAAGTTTGTTTCTGTCTTCCACAGTATTAGCTATCACACCTAATTTTGTGTCATCTGCAAATTTGATAAGCATTCCCTGCACCTCCTCATCCAAATCATTAATAAAAATGTTAAAGGACACTGGGCCCAAGACTGAGCCCTGCGGTACCCCACTCATTACCTACCCCAGGTATAAGAAGTTACCATTGATAAGCACTCTTTGAGTCTGATTCTGTAGCCAACTGTGGATCCACCTAATAGTTGTTCCATCCAGCCCACTTTAGCTAGTTTGCTGATCAGAATGTCATGGGGTACTTTGTCAAAAGCTTTGCTGAACTCAAGATATTATGTTTACAGCATTCCCACAGTCCACAAGGGAGGTTACCCGATCAAAGAATGAGATCAGATTAGTCTGACAGGATTTGTTCTTGGCAAATCCATGCTGGCTTCTGGTAGTCACTGCATTATTTTCAAGATGTTTACAGATTGACTTCTTTATAATTTGCTAAAAAATTTCCCAGGGATTGATGTCAGACTATCTGGTCTGTAGTTCCCAGGTTCCTCCTTTCTTGCCCTTTTTGACAACCTTAGCCCTCCTCCAGTTGTCCGGCACTTCACCCACCTTCCATGATTTTGCAAAGATAATAGACAGTGCTAGCTCCTTTAATACTCTAGGATGCAGTTCATCGGGCCCTAGACATTTGAACTCATTCAAAAAAATTAGGTGTTCCTTGACCATTTGTTTATCAATCTCAAACTGCGTTCCTGCCCCTTCAGCTTGTACTTCACATTTGCCGGGGGGGGTGGTCATAGACCTGCTTTTGGGAGAAAACTGAGCCAAAGTAGGAATTGAGCACTTTGGCCTTTTCTTTGTCCTATGTTATCAATTTGCCATCCTCATTAAGCAGTTGAACCACCATTTCTTTCCTCTGTCTTTTACTATGCATATAAGTAAAGAAAGCTTTTTTGTTGCTTTCAGCATTCCTTGCTAGCCTCAGCACATTCTCAGCTTTAGCCTTCCTGATGCCATTCCTGCACTTCTGTGCTACCTGTCTGTACTCTTCTTTTGTAGCCTGGCCTTCCTTTCACTTCCTATATTTATCCTTTTTTGTTTTCAGGTCATCTCCAAGCTTTTTGTGGAGCCACATTGGTTTCTTCTGTTGTCTTCTATCTTTTTTCCTTGTTGGAATTGTTTGTAATTGTACCTTTAAAATCTCCTTTTTTTAAAAAACTCCCACCCATCTTGGACTCCTTTTCTCATTAGGGCCACTTGCCATGGGACCTTACTTATCATAGTTCTGAGTTTATTAAAATCAGCTTTCCTAAAATCCAGAGCACATGTATGGCTACACTCAGCTTTTACTTCCTTTAAAATCAGAAGGAGCAGCCTGGCTGTGGGGGGCCGAGAGTGGGCAACACAATTGAGGATCCACAGAGGGCCTTCCCTGGAATGAGGAAGTAGATTCACCAGCCCCCTGCCTAGCCCGTTTCTTTGTAGACCCACCCTTTCCACACTTCTGTACCTGCGAAGGGGTTGAACCTCAGTGGAGTCAATGGGAATTATTTTCAAGTTGATGTGTTTACTGGACTATTCTCAGAGAAGTAGTGGAGATTTCAAAAGAACAGAAGTTATCCAAAGCACAGGCTCATTTGGAGGAAAATATTTATTTTTTTATTTATTTATTGCATTTTTATACCGCCCCATAGCCGAAGCTCTCATTAACCCCTTAGTGATGCTTTACACTTCTGGATAGGCGCTGATTCAGAACAATAGCCTTCTTGACCTGCAGTGCAGGTCAGTGAGAATTACTTCTGAGTAGACATGTTTAGCCCCACAGCTGCAAATGATGAAGTGGAAAACAAAAACAAAGGGACATCACACTGGTGACGTAAGACCGGAACACAGCCTTAGGGATACCCACCATACTGAGCCAAATTTATTTCAGGGAGTCAGAGTACACTCTTCATGAACTACATTGAGGTCATAGCAGGAAGAAAATCTGGGGCAAAACACCCTTACGAAAATGTGATTTTCAGACAGGAAACCACGCTGTTGCTGCAAAGTAGTGGCTGCATCATGTGTCCCTAAGGAGGCTGAGACACAGCAGCGCCGGAGTAAATTGCTCATGTAGATGGACCCCCCCAGACCTTTTAAATAATCGAACAGGCCCAGACTATAAAACGTATAGGTTTAAATTGTGTTTTCGGGGGGGGGGGGGGAATTCAGTGCACTTGTGTCAACTTCTGTTTGTGCAATGGGAATTTTCCTTTCCTCTCCTCTGCAGCCCACTCTCCACCAACCCAAATCGGTTCCTCCAACCCCCCAGAACAGATTTTGAGGGTGTGCAGGGAGTAGCTGTTGTGGGGCGGGGTGGGGGGAGGAAATCAATCTCTCCCTGGTAAAATGATGGAAACTGTTTTATCAGTGTGACAGATTAATTGGATAACACCCAGGGAATGTCTGTTATGGGGCAGCTAAAAAAAAATAAAATCAAATAGAAATAGTAAGATGGTCTTTCTCCCAACTGCCATCCTGAGATGGCAGCAGTTTCTGATCAGGAACTGATTCACAAGCCTTACTACTAGCTGAATTTTGTTCTGGCAGGAATGAAGCCTAATCTGGTTCTAACGCGACAGAGGTTAGCTTGCCAAATCATGAGGCTCTGCAGACTTCAGAATACTATGGAGACTAGAATTAAACAAATTGAAGACAAATTGCTAGTTACTTAAGTAAACAGGTAGATTCTTCTTTCCATTGTATTACTGACTGAATCTTATTAAAAAAAATCAACTTGCAAAATTGCTTTAGGGTTTGGGCATAGAATTATGAGAACAAGGTAAAATATGAAATGGCAGATATTGGCAAGGCTTGTTATGTTATAGATTTTTAACATTCTAAATAGGTTGTAAGCTGACATCATGAATTTATGATGGGGTGATGCAGTGCCAATGGGTTTGAGAAGAGGAAATAAGAAAAGGCTCCTGGAGGGAGGGGGAAATGAAAAGATGAGGGTCTGAGTGTAGGTTTATTTTTAGCGTTTACTTTCCCGAATAAGTACGGAAGCCTCAAAACTGTACTCATTGTATACAACTCCCCACCCCCAATTTCAAACTTGACAGGCTCCATCTCATTTTGATCTGCACAGCTTTCACTTCCTGTTAAGAAACTTCCTACTTAAAATAGTCACAAATTTAGTGTACTTTAAGACATCATAAATGGGTCCTCAACCGCTACACTCTCACTAAACACTGGCTTAGCTCCAAAGAACTGGTTAAACTCATGCAAGGGACATGGAGTAGACAAATGAGCTTTTTGTCTCTCTTTAGCAGCTGACCCGCATTGCAGATCACAAACTATTTTAAACCAGTTTGCCAATATCTCATTGGGGGTTCTTGTTAGAGGACAAACAACTCTCCATGTACTCATAAAACAGGTTGCCAATCGCTCAGAGCTTCTAAAATAGTTTCACAACAATGTGTGAACGCAGGTGTCTACATCTGGCACACCAAATCTTAACCATACCAGCACATGGACACTGAAAATAAACATTTAGTCATTATTCAGATACTGTAGAGGAAAAAAGAAGCCCTGCTTTTAAGAGAAAACAATGCACTCAGATCCTACTTGACCAAAGTGTAGGTGGACTAATTTATTTGATCCCTAGATATTTGCTTCATCAGGAGTGATTATGTTTATAGGATATCTCTCAAATGGCCTTAGGTGCATTTTAAAAATGGCATAGAATGTTTGGGTTGTCTTCCACTTCTCAAACTGCATTGACCTGATCAGCATCTTCCATATAGATACTACAGGAAAATAAAACTTGGATGAGGGCAGGCGCCATTAGCCAACCCTGCCCTCATAGTGCACTCCACGGATGTCTATTTGCATGTCGCACTTGGACAACATGCTAATAAATCCTCAGTTGAGTAAGCTATAAGGGCAGGGTTGGCTATCGCTCCCCCCCTGCCCTCCCCACTGAATGGCAGCGCTGGTTCCCCCTTACCTGATTGGGGCACCGCAATTCCATCGGGAGTGGCAGAGAAAAGCTCCCCTGCTTCCTTCTTGCTGCAGGGGCACACACTGTGTGTGTCCTTCCATGGCTGCTGCAGCCAGAACCAAGGGACAGTTCTCCACCAGTCCCCTGATTCTCGCTGCAGTGGCCACAGAGGGACACACGCCGTGGGCACTACCAGAACAAAAAACACTAGATGGACCTCTTCTGCTGACGGGAAGAGATTTGTCCGCAGATTCTTGCTTCTGCAGCAGGCCTGGCAAGTGTTCCTCTGCGCATGCTACAGAAGCAAGAAGCTGTGGAATGGTCTCCTCGCCTGTCAGGAGGAAACCTGTCTGCTGGGGAAGGACATGTTGGTGCCAAGCGAAGTCATCTCTTGTTGTGATCAGTTGGCTTGGCGCCACTGCATCTTCACTGGTGGGGCCATAGGAACAAAAAAGTGGGTGGCTCTAGCAATCGATGCTAGAGCGCCCCCTTCCTTGTTTCTATGGCCCCGCCAGCGAAGGAGGCACTGCCGCTGAGCCAACTGATCCCCTGACAGGGGATGACTTTGCTCAGCACCAATGTGTCCTGCCCCATTTGTTTCGAGGCAGCGGCCAGAGAGAGCTGTCAGCTCTCTCTGGCTGTTGCCTTGAAACAAATGGGAACAGAGCTGGTGATGTGGATCCATGTCGCCAGCTCCGTTGCCATTTGGGGAAGGACGCGTTGGTGCTGAGCAAAGTCATCCCCTGTCAGGGGATCAGTTGGCTTGACACCGACATCTCCTGAGGCTGCAATCTATACATAACTACCTGGAAGTAAGTCTCATTGAACTCCTTTTAAATAGACATACATTGGGTTGCTCAATGCGTGAGCCAAAAAATGACGTGAGCAATCAAAATGACTCAAGCAATCTAGAGCCTCATATGGGGCAAGGAATCAAAGGAGCATGATAGTCAGAGTCTACTACCGGCCACCCAGTCAAGGAGAAGACGAGGATGAAACTTTTGAAAAGCAAATTGCCAGTGTTTCAAGAAAGTGCGATGCAGTAGTGATGGGGGATTTCAATTTCCGCGATATTTGTTGGGAGACAAATTCTGCCAAAAGTGGCCCTTCCAAGAAATTCCTGACAGAATAACTTTCTCCTACAGAAAGTGGAGGAAGGAACTAGAGGATCAACTATCCTTGACTTGATTCTGACCAATTAGGATGACTCAATGGATAAAGTGGCAGTTACAGGAACTCTGGGGGGAAATGACCATGTCACACTTGAATTCTTGATTTGAAACGAAGCAAAAGTTGAGTGTAGTCATACTCATACTCTGGATTTTAGGAAAGCTGATTTTAATAAACTCAGAACTATGATAAGTTCCCAAGGCAAGTGGCCCTTATGAGAAAAGGAGACCAAGATGGGTGGGAGTTTTTAAAAAAGGAGATTTTAAAGGGACAATTACAAACAATTCCAACAAGGAAAAAAGGTAGAAGACAACAGAAGAAACCAATGTTGCTCCACAAAATGCTTTGAGATGACCTGAAAACAAAAAAGGACACATAGACACATATAGGAAGTGGAAGGAAGGCCAGGCTACAAAAGAATTGATATACATTGATGGGGCTATATAAATAAAATAATAATAATAATAATAATAATAATAATAATAATAATAGTAGAGTACAGACAAGTAGCACAGAAGTGCAGGAATGGTATCAGGAAAGCTAAAGCTGAGAATGAGTTGAGGCTAGCGAGGAATGCTAAAAGCAACAAAAAAGCTTTCTTCAGGTATGTGCATAGTAAAAGACAGAGGAAAGAAATGGTGGTTCAACCGCTTAATGAGGATGGCAAATTGATAACAGAGGACAAAGAAAAGGCCAAAGTGCTCAATTCCTACTTTGGCTCAGTCTTCTCCCAAAAGCAGGTCTATGAACCCCCCGGCAAATGTGAAGTACAAGCTGAAGGGGCAGGAAGCCAGTTTGAGATTGATAAACAAATGGTCAAGGAACACCTAATTTCTTTGAATGAGTTCAAATTTCCAGGGCCTGATGAACTGCATCCTAGAGTATTAAAGGAGCTTGCAGAAGAACTCTCAGAACAACTGTCTACTATCTTTGGGAAATCATGGAAGATAGGTGAAGTGCCGGATGACTGAAGGAGGGCTAAGGTTGTCCCTATCTTCAAAAAGGGCAAGAAAGGAGGAACCTGGGAACTACAGTCCAAATAGTCTGACATCAATCCCTGGGAAATTTTTGGAGCAAATTATAAAGAAGTCAATCTGTAAACACCTTGCAAACAATGCAGTGATTACCAGAAGCCAGCAGGATTTGCCAAGAACAAATCCTGTCAGACTAATCTGATCTCATTCTTTGATCGGGTAACCTCCCTTGTGGACTGTGGGAATGCTGTAGACATAATATGCCTTGAGTTCAGCAAAGCTTTTGACAAAGTACTCCATGACATTCTGATCAGCAAACTAGCTAAAGTGGACTAGATGGAACAACTATTAGGTGGATCCACAGTTGGCTACAGAATCGGATTCAAAGAGTGCTTATCAATGGTAACTTCTTATACCTGGGGTAGGTAATGAGTGGGGTACCGCAGGGCTCAGTCTTGGGCCCAGTGTCCTTTAACATTTTTATTAATGATTTGGATGAGGAGGTGCAGGGAATGCTTATCAAATTTGCAGATGACACAAAATTAGGTGTGATAGCTAATACTGTGGAAGACAGAAACAAACTTCAAAGTGATCTTGATAGGCTGGAACGCTGGGCTGAAAACGACAGAATGAAATTTAATAGGGATACATGCCACATTCTACACCAGGGAAAAAGAAACCAAATGCACAGTTACAAGATGGGGGATACTTGGCTTATCAATACTACAAGCGAGAAGGATCTTGGAATTGTTGTAGATCACAAGCTGAATATGAGCCAACAGTGTGATGTGGCTGCAAAAAAAGCAAACGCTCTTTTGAGCTTCATTAATAGAAGCATAGCTTCCAAATCGTGCGAGGTACTGGTTCCCCTCTATTTGGCGCTGGTTCAGCCTCATCTTCAGTATTGTGTCCAGTTCTGGGCACCATACTTCAGGAAGGATGCAGACAAGCTGGAGCGGGGTTCAGAGGAGGGGAACGAGGATGCTCAGGGGTCTGAAAACAAAACCCTATGAGTTGAGACTGAAAGAACTGGGCATGTTTAACATGGAGAAGAGAAGGTTGGGGGGAGACATGATAGCACTCTTCAAGTACTTGAAAGGTTGTTACACAGAGGAGGGCCAGGATCTCTTGAGGACATGGAATAATGGGCTCAAGTTACAGGAAGCCAGATTCTGGCTAGACATCAGGAAAAACCTCCTGACTGTTAGAGCAGTGAGACAATGGAATCAATTACCTAGGGAGGTCATGGGCTCTCCCACACTATGGGCATTCTAGAGGCAGCTGGACAACAATATGTCAGGTATGTTTTAAAGTGGATTCCTGCATTCTGCAAGGGGTTGAACTCAATGGCCTTATAGGCCCCTTCCAACTCTACTATTCTATCATTCTATGAGTACCAGAAGCCAAAATTAATCTAGTAACAAGATGCAAATCAAAATGTTGCCAATATGAAATGTAGAAACGTTAAAATGTTAAAATCTTATAAGTCTCTGCTTGGGCATTTGATACATCTGGATAGGGCTTTATAAGGAATTGGATTAGCAGTGGTAATTAATGTCAAATGAGTGGCATACCCATATTTTTATCGTACAAATTGAAAAATATTCTGCATTTTAGTTTTGGGGGCTGTCTAAACACACAGAATGGCCCAGGATTGGTGTGCAGTGGTGCTGCGTCAATAATACAGTGCAGCAGTCACCCCGTGGCTTTCCGGCAAAGCTGCAGAGGAAAAAAAAAACCAGAGATTTACCCTGAGATTTGTCCCCAGAACGAAGCGTGGATGGCATATTTGCCATCTAGCCTCGCTACGGAGTCATGGCGGAGGTGTGGCCAGGTGGATGGCAACCCCTAATTGGTTATCTTCTGCCTGGGCAGAGGTTGGGCCGATGAGCCAGATGACCGCTAGAAAGCCCACACTGCCTCCCTTTTTCTGTATTACTCACTGCCACCCTGCCCTAGTGATACTGCAGAGTTTTGCAGCAGAGTGGCGCTAACTCTGTGCCGTAAAGACAGTCCCTTGATATATTAAACATCTCACTGCATGACAGGCAGCTTATTTTGCTTCTGACAGGTGTCATTGCTAGTTGTGACTCAGTAGCTCATCATCTCCATATTGCTGTTCAAATTACTTGCAAGATTCCAACAAGCAGACCGGAGCACCCTGCACAACTGCCAATTGTTCTCTCCCTTACTCCACCAACGTTTATTTGCATCATATTGCAGTACGGTCTTTAGTAAAGAAGTAAAGTGAAGTAGCTCATAATCTGTTTATTGATGACCAGTGAAGTTGTCAAGAAACTATTTTCATAGATGAATTCTCTTGAGATAGTTAAAGCACTCTCACATCTGTTTAAAACAAAACTATTTACTGCATATTACAATTATTTGTTTAAGAGACATAGCAGGATTTTGCCCAAATACACAGACAAGTAGGGTAGAGTTGTCTTTTGCTTGCTTAACTTCCTGTAAAAAGCAACAAATGCATCTTGAATATTTTCTTTTTTAAAAAAAATGCTTACTTGAATCCAATGAAATGATGCTACAATAAGCTCCTAAAAACCTTCTAATTACAGTTCCTAAGCTGCAGTCTATGACCCCTGGGAGGGCATTCAAGGGGCCATGGGATATTGCAGACCTTTCTCTCTGTGGCCAGAGAGGAAGGTTTGCCCCTGGAAGGGGCGTCTCTGGGAGGTGGATCCCTCCTATTCCCCCAACTAAAGCGGGGAAACATGCCAGTTCTGGATCTGGCATATTTATTTTCCATCCAGTTGCAACAGATGACTTTTAGCTTTATTTGAGATTATGGAGGAGGTGGTGGTGGGGAGAATGGAGGGCTGGATTAATTTTGGCCCTTGATAATCATGACTTTGGAAATGGCAATCCCTTCACTGCAGATTCTCCCTCTCCAGCCCCACAGGCTTCATAACCGTGTGTATTAAAAAAGTGAATGGGAGAATTCACTATATTCTCTGAACATTTCTGTAGTCAGAAATATAATGCAGTCCTATAGGCAAACCTGCAATTTATTGTTTTTGGGAAAGGGGTATATTACTACCTTGCTTTAAAGCATTGGGAATATCTGTCTTCACATTTCTTCTCTCCAAACTGATCCACATGTATAGTGGGCATGAGAGCAAACTGTATATGTTATTCCTTAAACAAAACCCCTACTGTTTACAAAACATTGTTAAGGCTCTAGAGCTTTCAACCAAGCACCAAAAAGCAGGGAATTTGGGAGTTAAAGCTCACAAATCTTAACTCCACATCCTCCTCAAGGAGGCAGAAATTGCAAGTGAAATTTTCATTCTCCCAAAGCAGATGAACCATGAGGACAGGATGGAGAATACGATATGCAGAGGTGACTGTGGGGTTGTGGAAAACTGATGACGAACAACTTAGGGCAGGTAAAACGATTCCCTTGTTTACCAAATGCTTCATAGGGTAGACGATCTTGTCCAAGTTAGGTATTCCATTTTGGTCTTCTAAATACACACACAGTGAGAATAAAAACATGCCGAGCTGGTTCCCATTGTTGTTGCTTTTCTGGAAACTCATTTCTCTGCATATGCAATATGTCTGGACAGAAGGATCTCTCCAAGCTGGGAAAGTGGGTATCCAAATGGCAGATGTGGCTCAAAGTGTAAAGTGATACATGTTGGCGCAAAAAACCCTAACTTCAAGTATAACCTGATGGGATCTGAGCTGGCGGTGACCGACCAAGAAAGAGATCTTGGGGTTGTGGTGAACAGCTGAATGAAAATGTCAACCCAGTGTGCAGCTGCTGTAAAGAAGGCAAACTCCATGTTAGGCATAATTAGAAAAGGAATCAAGAATAAAGCTGCCAGTATCATATTGCCTTTATACAAATCTATGGTGCGACTATACTTCGAATACTGTGTACTGTTCTGGTCACCAGACCTAAATATGTATATATTGTGGAGCTGGAAAAAGTGCAGAAAAGAACAACTAAAATGATCAAGGGACTGGAACATCTCCCTTATGAGGGAAGGTTACAACAGCTGGGTTGTTCAACTTGGAAAAAAGGAGGCTGAGGGGAGACGTGATAGTGGTATACAAAATTATGCATGTGTGGAGAATGTGGATAGGGAGACATTTTCCCCCTTTCCAGTAGTACTAGTACTCAATGAGGTCATCCCATGAAGCTGATTGGTGGGCAATCCAGGACATATAAAAGGAAGCACATCTTTACACAGTGCATAGTTAAATTATGAAATTTACTACCACAAGGTGTGATGGCCACTGATTTGGATGGCTTTGAAAAGAGGTTGGATAAATTCCTGGAACAGAAGGCTATCAATGGCTACTAGTCCTGGTGACTAAGTGCAAACTCCAGTATCCGAGGCAGTAAGCCTGTATACACCAGTTGTTGGGGAACGTGGGTGGGAGGGTGCTGTTGCACCATGTCTTCCTTGTGGTTCCCTGTTCGACAGCTGGTTTGTCCCCAGATGGCCGCCCAGAATCCTTGCGCTCCTTGGGATTACCTGACACCATCCCGGGGGAGGGAAACCGTGGGGTTTTCAAGGGACATGCCACCAACCCAGCGCTGTGAAGACAGGGCCTATCTCTAGCTTGCCATCATTTTCAAAGATGGGCAGTGGGACTTTAGGGAAGCATTCAATTGCTAGTATTTTGGAAGAGGGAGAAAACAAAAGCCTTCTCCATTTTATTCACACTTAACCCAATTTTATGCATACTATTTATATTAGGGATATAAAAACTCAGGATCCAAATTGGGCCCTCCTGGGATCCCCGGGGTTCCCAGATGACCATGACCCACTTCACTTTGCCCCATCTCGTTTCCTCTTAACTACCAATCATTTAGTGATCTCCTGGCTTCTGTGCAGTTTTTTCCCCACCATTCTAAAAAGTTCAAAGGCCTCTCCTATATCTTCATAACTGGCAGTAAGAGCTTTAAGCTAAAATATGCTGTTATTTTTGGCCATGCCCCTTTTGCCTTTGGCCCCACCCACCACTGAAATGTGGCCCCCAAGAGCTTCTTTGAAGTGGAATTTGACTCTCAAGTTGAAGGGGGTTCAGCACCCAATTTATATATACAATGATGCCACAGCATGCTGTTTAATTTGCAATATCTTTCAAATGGCATCCTGAACAGAGCTTGAGCCTTTCAATATTATGCCTCTATCAATGAGCAAATATAAAAAAATAGTTTTTTAAAAATAAAGTAAACATCCTTATGTATAACACTCGGGAAAAATGTATTTTTTCGTATTTGTCGGCTGTGGAAACTGGTGATGTACATAAGACAAAATTAGAAATAAAATATACATGTACACCGATACTACGGGCTTGTTCAAATGCCACATCAGCCCTCCATGGGTTAATTTACCTGCAGGGGCTGTTGTGTCATGCCAGGCACCACGGGTGCCATTTTTGCATGAAGCCCTTGTGCACCCATATTACCATGGGTTTCCATATTATTCGAACCTAGATGGCAGGATTTGTTTGAGTGTTACAACTCTCAAATAACCCTCAAATAAGCCATGGGTTATTTGAGGGTTGTCTAAACCTCAAACAAGCCATCCTGCTTGGGTTTGCATGAGACAACAAACCGGGCAAGCTGGGCACTCATGGGCATCTAGCACAATGTGACAGGCCCTGCAGGTAAATTAAACTATGGTGGCCTGTTGTGTAATAGGAAACACCCCTGCTGCCTGGGTATGCATACACGACAACCTGGGCACCTTTGGGCACTATGTAAAAATGGTGTCCATGGGCACCGAGCACCGAGCACAATGCAACAGCCCTGGGGATAAATAAAGCCACAATGGGCTGTTATATCATGTGAACTGGGTCGAGTGTGACAAGTTATAGTGGTGTGAGGAAGGAGGTCATAGTACCACTGTCTTTGCAATAGCAATGAAAGTTTTCTCTAATCCTAGAAAGAGAAGACAAGCTTTTAAATATTCTTATCACTAAAGGGAATATCAAAGCAGCCTTTTCCATAAAACATCTATTTAAATACACTGGAGCAGTTGTGCCTGCATTCCAGCTGTCATTGTGGATATGATTGCCAAAGTTCCACAACTTCTCCATGAATTATTTGTCATATTGAAATAACAAGTATGGATTTATCTGAAGTTGAAAAATACGGGCAGGATACAGCCTTTCCTGTGCATGCGATCTGACGTTAGTACAATAAACCTGCAAATCAAGACGTGAAGAAGATGCTTTGAAAGAATGTAAATGCTAATGCATCATTCCAGGGAGGTGGGGAAGAGATTGGACTTCATCTGGGGAGCCCTCAATGTTCATTTAGTAGTGGGAATCTGTGATTTGGCACTACACATAATTAACGTTTGATGGCCACTGGCCTAGATGGATTTAAAGGGGTAATATTTAAATTAATGGCTAGCTCTGTCAATGGGTATTAGTTGTAATAAGCAAAGTGAAACTTCCAGGTTCAGAGGCACAATATCTCTGAATAAATTCCAATCTGGGGAGGGAGGGGTCAAACGGCAGGGAAGGTCTGTTGTCTTCATGGCCTGCTGTGGACTGCCCAGATGCATCTGGCTGGCCATGGTGGGAAACAGGATGCTGGATATGAAGGACCCTCGGTCTGATCCAGCGGGGCTGCTATTCCCACACATAGAGAAGAACGGAGCAGTAAGAGAATTGGAAAATGAGGAAGCTTGTTTCACATGCTGATAAATTGGAGAAGCTTGGAAGTGGTACAGAGAACTGCCTGATATGTTATTGTGTGGTTGCCTAACTCTTTTATTTGCACAGCAGAGCAATGAGCATGTTTATAAAATGTGGCAGCTGAGATGCAGAACTGTGCTGTGAGGCGGGAATAGGAGGGGGGATTCTATTGGGCTGCTATTTCCTTTTCAGCCTGACCCCAGATTGTTTGGAAGGAGTTTCTTCCTCCTCGCGATTCTCTCCCCCCCCCCCCACCCCTTTTCCATCCCGGCCTCTGAGGGGTGTTAACAAATTACATGCAGACTTTCTTATAGAGCAACTTTTTCCTCCTCTGTCTTTTCTAAAAGGAGAAAGCTGGCAGGACTGCATTGTCAACAATGGTAGACATTTGCTCAGGCTGTTGGATCTTAACAGGCTAACCGTGCCTCTGTGGATTGCACAGCAGGAATGGCATATCCAGGGAGGTCTCTCTTAAGGAGATCTTTCAGTGAGCATATCAGGGTCTCTACCACGAAAGCATGGGATGTTTTTTGGAAGAGCACGCGAGAAAAGCGTTTATCAGGTCAGTTATTTGAATTCTTTCACTTGTAATCTTACTAAAGTGAGCACTTACCCGTCACAATTTACTAGCATTTATTGGCTGCACTTTCCATACCAAAAAAGGAGAGTAGTTACTTTGGCACTTCTAACTGTTGAATTGCCATATATGTTGTTTTACCTGAGATAGTGGTTTCTGAGAGACCCCTTGGTACTACTGAGCAGGAAGTGCAGGGTATTGCTTCTCAAAGCATCTTCCAAGTATCAAAAGCTGTGGTCATTGCTTTCAAAATCCCTGATGCAAACCATTCTCTATAATGATGATAGGAAGCTTTTAATATTTTAATGTGTCAAGCAAATATGTAATAAAGTTGTTGCTGGAATTTGGTATCCTGTGTGAAACACTGGATTGCGAAATGTCCAACTATCCCAGTCCTTTTACGTACAACTCTCAACTCTGGTGACCACAAACAGCTGTTCAGTAAAGCTGTAGAATGAATTCAAAACATTTGAAATGAAATCGTTGTATATATCCTAAGTTTGTAATAGTAGTATGTATGCTTTGCATTTTAATGCCAAGCACAGTGTATAGAAAACCAGTGTTAATTTGAAATCGTTATGTGATAGTTTCAGACAGACATGTTGATACTCTGACACTCAGTGGGGAAATGTGGTAATACCGAATAAATATTTAAGAGATATGTTCTAAATGCAACACTTTTCAAGTGATGCAACTATTGTTAGAGAGAACTTAATATTGTGTAGCAATTAACTACATGTAGTCTTAGGAGAATCACAGTTTTCATTAAAAGTAAGAATTAGAGTTAGGAATGAAAAATGTGAAAGTGCCAAGTTCAATTTTTCCCAACATAAAAAAGCCTTTTTAAGTTGTGCTAAAATGCAGAAACGCAATTCTGTGGTAGAAACATTTAGTTTGAATGGTTTCTATTTTTCTAGGTGTTTAGTCTTAATTCATCTGTGCTGGCACAAGTTGTGATAACTGGCTAATACTTTTTAAGCAAAGGGTTAAACATGGTGGAAGACTCAACTATCAAGGAACAGAGGTGTTCAGAGCATCTGTATGTTGATGTTTAAGATGTCTGTAAACTTTGAATTACTAGAGATTTGAAATGGATTAAACGAACTGAATACTAACTTGAAGCCTGTGATACTTACAGTTTACTGATAGGACTACTTATTGTATATTTGTCAAAGTAATGCCCAGTGCTCTTACTGCATGTTCTTACCTAGGACAAGGCTCAGAGGCCTGTTAAGAGTCCTAGGAAGACAGAACAAGGATCATCAAAATGAACAGGACTGAGAAGTTATACTAGCATTGGGGATACGAGAGCAACCCCTTCACTGTGAAATTCCTCTGTGTGGCATTGGGTCCTCCTCTGTAAAGTGGGATTGAGATGACAGAATGATAGTAAAAATGAAATCTGTTGGAATTTTGGTGGAGAAAGTGTGGGAACAAGTAAAAAAGCCTGCAATATAATTCTCTAGCTCCCTAGAATTAATTCCTATGCCTTTTTTCCACTCAGCTATTCCTCCAAGACTGTTCCATTGCCCTATTTCCCCCCTTTCCCCATATTACACATTTTATTCATTTTAAAAAAATATATGCTCTGTTGATATGCCACACCATTCCAAAGGCTCTGAGCTACTTTTCCAGGTATTTAAAATATTAACTGTAAAAATGGAAAAGGGTGACAACTTCCTCTCTCCCAGGTATAGAATGTTTTCTGTGAGCCCTTATGCCTCTGGTCAGTAGCTGGGGAAAAGATTTCATTCTGCTAACCCAGGGGTTGGTGACCTTTTTGGCCCCATGGGCACATTTGACAATTTGAGAAACTGTCATGGGTAACATGACAAAATTGCTATCATTGAAGATGTGGCTAGTCAGTGTTGCTGTCCCTCTCCTACCACAGTTATGGGCATTTTTAACAGTCCTGAATATAATGTACTGCTGTCTTTTCCTTAATAAAATGCAAAGCCAGAATTAGGATGTAAATAGAAGAGCAAAGTCTTTCCACCTTTTGGTAGGTTTACCTGCTGCCACTACATCCACAGCAGTAAGAAAACAATGGACCATTGAGTACTGCCAGTTAAGGAGCACTTTTCTCGTATTCAAATAATATAAATTAATATTATGCAAAACATGGAGTATGGAAAAATGCAAACACAGAATGTTTCAGATTCCAGATGGCAATCTTTTCCTCTGTAAAAGCGGGAATGACCCTGGCTGTTCTGTGGGGAAAGGTGTATAAGTAGCTTCTTCCCCAACAGCAGCAATTAATCTTAGATGAAATAACCGTTTTTTCCCCCAGCTGGTGGGAGATGTTAGTGTAGTTTTAGAGTTGAACAAAAGCATTCTGTGCATATGATAAATAAAAATGTTAATGTCAATGACAGTTGCAAATGACCAAGTTACATGAATTGGCTTTATAAATATTATTCTTTTAAAGGAACTTCATGGTTTGCTCACTGAATTATCTAGTCCTCTGGTATAATCATCTTGTGTTAATTTCAGCTGAGAAGGAAAAGAGAGTCATAGAGCTGTCCTACAGCTGGTATTTGTCCTGCTTTGAAAATGTAAGAGTTTCTATAAGCAAGATTAGTCTCCTTCCTGAAAAGGTGGCCTAAAGAAACAGGAAAGCTTCTTGCTTTAAGAAATGGCAAAGCTGCTATCAGACCTGCACTATGCCTGTTCACCTTTTGATTAAAGATTTGAACTTGTAGGTTTCCCACAGGCCACTGTGTTGACCACTGTGTGAACAGAATGCTGGATTAGATGGACCTTTGGCCTTTAGCCTGGTCCCACATGGATCTTATGTTCTTCTTCGTGGTCTCTGCGCATCACACACTATGGGTTCGCGCCGGCGCCGAGCCTCACTCGGAAGACTTCAATAGCTTAGACTCTTTTGGTGGGAACCCCTCCCCCCACTGTCCTATTGCGCATGCTCGGGTTCCCGCCTACCTCAGTTCTTTTTCGACCGCCTTGCTGTGTGCCTCGCGGGAGACTTCGTTCCTGAACAAATCGTTCGTATTAGACTCTATCTCTTATAGTTAGGTTAGATTTTTCTTCTCCTTTTCTTCAGTTTCTTCTCTTTTTCGTCTCTAAAAAAAAAAAAAAAAAATCCTCTCTCTATCTCTTCCGTTTGAGTTAGAATTTTGCTAGTAGGCCATGGCACAGGCGGCATTATTTAAGAACTGCACCGCGTGCAAGGCCAAATTGTCGCTATCAGACGGCCGTTCCCGGTGCCTTCTCTGTTTGGGGGAGGCTCATGTGGTCGTGGCCTGCTCCCACTGTATAGGCTTTTCCCGCCAGACGCGAAAAAATCAAGCCGACAGATTAAGAGCTCTCTTATGGAAGAAAGCCCTAGAAACGGTTGACGCTCCTCGCTCTGCCCACCGCTCCGGAACGTGAACGCGACCGCTCCGTGGACCAGTCTACCTCAAAGGCTTGCGACCCTGTGGTGAAACCTAAGGCTAAGAAGCCTAAGAGGCCTCCAGCACCAGCGGAGGACCCCGGCAAAAAGAAGAAGGCCAAAACCAGGCCTTCTGATAAGTCGGCGAAATCCAAGGACCGCCCGTTGCCGACTGTGGGACTCTCGGCGCCACCGCCATCAAGCCCAGCCTCGGTACCGATACGCTCGCCGGTACCGATGACGCAGCCGCTGCCATCGGCCTCGGTACTGCCGCTGCCGGCACCTGCCCCGTCGATGCACTCCCACAGCCGACCATTGAAGTCAGTACCGCTCTCGGTACCGAGTCGGACTAGATCGACGGAGCTTCCACATTCAAGGCCGCTGTCGCCGTCGTCGTGTCAGTCAGCTGCCCTGCAACCAGTGCATGATCGATCTCGGTCGCCATCGGTACCGAGGTCCCTCGACTTCGACCCACGCTCGCTGCGTTTGCCTCCGGCGCAGGAATGGATTGGTTCTTTGGCGAGTCATCATTCTCATTCACGATCCCCTACCCCAACGCGGGAACGGGATCGATTATCGCATCATTCGGCTCACTCCTGGATCTCTCGTTCGAGCTCCAAGTTGGATCGTCGCAGTACCAGGGGAGACGACGTCGCCCACCGGCAATACCTCTTCGACCCCTTTGCTGGGCAACACATTTGAGAGGGCAGCGGTTTCATCCCTCCTGTCCCTCCTAGGCGGCCGCCAACGACGACAGTCTCGGTCCCGCCGTCGACTTCACCAGTACCGACGCCACCGGTACCGACCCAATTGGCACCGATTCAGCTCACCGAGCTTCCGACGCCATCCTCTCCACAGTCCATCGAGGATTACGCGTCGGATTCATTGTCGTCGGCCTCTGCACGACCGTCTGTTCCATCACTGGACGATGCTGTGGGATTGGAGGAACGTGCCTGTCCATCTGTGGAGAGCAGCACCTTCACTGAACAAATGCTCCGACTAGCCCAGTCCTTGGGGGTCGAACATCAATGCCCGGCTGACAAGGCCATAAATAACATCTACGATGTAATGTATACGGATACATCTACTACTCTTGCCATACCGTTAATTCCTACATTGAGAAACACTGTGCAGGAGTCCTGGAAAAACCCCGCTACTATGGGGCCCGTCTCAAAGAGGCTTGATGCTCTCTACAAGATCCAAGAGAAAGACGCCGAGTTCCTTTTTTCTCACCCGAAGCCTAATTCTATGATTGTGGAATCGGCTCAGGGCAAATCTTCCAGATCCCATTCCACACCCACCAACAGAGAGGGTCGGAAATTGGATCTCTTTGGCCGTAGGATCTATTCCTCTTCGGCCCTATCCATCAAGGTGGCCAATTATCAAGCGATGATGGCGCGTTACCACCTCTTCCTATGGGAAAATATGTCCTCTCTTCTCCCTCACCTTCCGGAGGACAAGAGACAAGCGGCGCACGTCTTCCACACTGAAGCAGTCAACCTGGCAAAACAGGAATTAACTACCGCCAGGCATCAGGTGGACTGTGGAGCCAAAGCCATGGTGGGTGCAGTTGCTCTCAGGCGTCACGCATGGCTGCGCTCATCCAGCTTACCTCAGGAATCCAAGACCCGGATTGAGGACCTCCCATTTGACGGAGAAGGACTATTTAATACCTCAACGGACACGACAATGGACACAATACAGAAGGCGAGAACGACAGCAAAAAAGATAGGTTTTTATCCCACCACATCCTCGCAGCCATTCTGATCACGCAGATGGACACGCTATCAATCATATGCCCCACGCCGTTTCCAAGGGCAGCAACAGCAGCAACAGCGCTATCAGCCTCAAGTCGCTTATCAGCAAAGGAAGCCGTTCCAACAAGGACGCTTTCGCCAGCAACGGAGTAAGTCCGACGTGACTCAAAAGCAACAGCGCCTTTGACTTAATACCGGCCACTCTCTCTCTCCTCAGCCACTATTTGGTCATCGCCTTCACTAGTTCCTAACATCCTGGCACAGAATCACCACGGACAGGTGGATTCTAAGCATCGTCCAAAATGGCTATCGGATAGAATTCGCCTCTCATCCCAGCACTGGCTTGCTCAAGATCACTCAGCCATCAGATGCACTCCTCTTGGAAGTGGATACTCTACTTCAAAAAGGAGCAGTAATCCCTGTACATCCTCGGGACCTGCGGGACGGGTTCTACTCCTGATACTTCACAGTCCCGAAGAGAGGCGGAGGCCTCTGTCCCATTATGGACTTGAGAAGCCTCAACAAGCACATCATAACCAAGAAAATCCGCATGATCACACTAGCAATAATTCTACCACTACTAAAGCGGAATTGCTGGTTCACCCTAATGGATCTCAAAGATGCTTATTTCCACATAGCCATTCACTCATCGTCCCAAAAGTTTCTTCGGTTCATAATTGGCAAAAACGCCTACCAATTTACGGTCCTCCCTTTTGGTCTCAAGACAGCTCCCAGAGTGTTTACAAAATGCATGGGAGCGGTGTGTGCCTCCCTTCGAACATCTGGTGTAGAGCTTTACCTGTACTTGGACGATTGGCTAATTGTCTCCCACAGTCAGTCTCAAGCACAGAGAGACGTGGCCATGACAAGGCGCATGCTACAGTCGCTCGGCCTGTTCATCAACCGAGAAAAATCAGTGTTTTTACCAGCCCAGTCTATCCAATTTATTGGAGTGCTTCTAGACTCTGCGCAGGGAACAGCGTTCCTCCCTTGGGATCGGGCACTTACCATCCAGTGCCTCTCCGCAAGGGTCTTAGCCTCCACGCGGACCCGCGCGATCCTCCTTTTACGTTTGCTGGAGCTCATGGTCTCCTCCGTGTATGTAGTCCGATGGGCACGAATGCGCATGACACTCTTGCAGCAGTTCCTTCTCAGTGCATACAACCCGACCACCAACCCTTATCACATTTGGCTCACCATACCACTCAGCTTGCGGGGCACCCTCCATTGGTGGACATACCTTCGCAACTTGAGCAGCGGCTTACCATTCGTGGAGCAGAATCCCACAAGAACACTCACCACAGACGCATCTATTCTGGGATGGGGGGCTCCCTGCGACTCTCTCGATCCAAGGGAAATGGTCAACGGCGGAGCGAGATCTTCACATCAACAGACTGGAACTCCTGGCAGTACAAAAAGCCCTGCAAGCAAGCATTCACGAACTACCTCAAAGGCCATCACGTAAAGAACGTATCAGACAACACCGCTGTGGTCTGGTACATCAACAAAGAGGGCGGGACTTGGTCCCACAACCTCCTCCACCTTACTCTGGACATTCTACATTGGGCAATAAGACACAGGGTCTGTCTCTCGGCAATCCATATCGCCGGCACGGACAATGTGCAAGCGGATGCGCTCAGCCGCTGCTTCCAGGACACCCACGAGTGGCAACTAGCACCAGCAGTACTCGACTCCTTGTTCAGCCAGTGGGGACACCCAGCGATGGACCTGTTCGCCACTCCGCAGAACGCTGTCTGCAGCAAGTTCTGCACGAGAGCGGGGATAGGGGAGGGATCCCTAGGAGACGCGTTCAACACGCCCTGGGGGACAGACCTAATGTACGCCTTCCCGCCATTTCCGTTAGTGGCCAAGGTGGTGACGAACCTCTCTCGGTCTCACATGAACGCCATCCTCGTTACCCCTTGGTGGCCCAGGCAAGCCTGGTTCGCCCCTCTGCTCCACCTAGCACAGGGGGACTTCCGGCAGTTGCCGACTATTCCAGATCTCATATCCAAGGACCGTGGCCTGGTTCTCCACCCGGACTTACGCTAGCTACGTCTCACTGCGTGGAAAATCTGGCCAGGTGGCATGACTTAGACCTCCCTTCGGCTGTGCAATCCATATTACAAGCAGCTAGAAGGCTGTCTACAAGAGCTTCGTATGCCCTGAAATGGAGAAAATTTGGTCCAATTTGCCTCAGCGCATGGTTTTAACCCTAATTCATGCGGCATCAAGGACATACTGCTGTTCCTTCAAGCCCTTCACAAAGCCGGCTTAAAGGCATCTTCTATTAAAGTCTACTTAGCCGCTGTCTCTGTAAACCATGACTTGGTTCAACGCTTTACAGTCTTTACTCATCCTCTAGCTAAATGTTTCCTCAGGGGCCTACGAAACATCCATCCACCGCTACGACTGGTCGTCCCGCAGTGGAGTTTGTCTGTGGTTTTGGCGGCACTAACCGCTAAACCCTTCGAGCCGTTATCCACTATTGACATGCGTCTACTTACCTTTAAAACAGCTTTCTTGGTCGCAATAACGTCGGCTAGGAGGAGTTCGGAATTGTGTGCACTTATGGTTGACCCACCGTACATGCAGTTTTTCCGTGATAAAGTAGTCCTGCGTCCAGACCCGTCCTTCCTGCCTAAGATCGTGTCCAGCTTCCACCTTAATCAAGACATTGTGTTGCCCACTTTCTTTCATGCCTCTTCAGACCCTATTAGCACTAAACTACATTCGTTGGATGTGAGACGGGCTTTGGCTTTCTACAAATCTAGATCAGCTGACTTCCAAAAGTCGAACCGTCTATTTATCTGCTATGGGGGAAAGACCAAGGGTCATCCGGTCACACCTCAGAGGTTCGCCAAGTGATCGGTCTGACTATCTCTCTATCTTACCAGCTCGCAGGCCAAAACCCACCAATTTCTTTCAAGGCGCATTCAACTCGGGCACTCTCCGCGTCAACAGCCTTGGACCGTGGAGTATCGATTCCGGACCTCTGCCGGGCTGCAACGTAGTCCAACGCTTCTACGTTTGCAGCGCACTATAAGCTGGACATTCGGGCCAGAAAAGATTCCTCCTTTGGCCGGGCTGTCCTGTCATCAGTGCTACAATGATACCAGCGAGCCTACCCTCCTTCCGGTAAGTGTTTTGCTTGTTATTCGCCCATAGTGTGTGATGCACAGAGACCACGAAGAAGAAATGCAGGTTGCTTACTTGTAACTGTAGTTCTTCGAGTGGTCATCTGTGCAGTCACACAACCCACCCACCATCCCCTCTTGGCCTCGCTGGTGCGGTTGGTCACAGAGAATATCTATCTCGCATGCAAGCTATCGCTATGCACCATCTCGTTCATGGGGCAAGCCGGTCTCATTGAACTGAGGTAGGCGGGAACCCGAGCATGCGCGATACATGGTGGGGGGAGGGGTTCCCACCAAAAGAGTCTAAGCTATTGAAGTCTTCCGAGTGAGGCTCGGCGCCGGCGCAAGCCCATAGTGTGTGACTGCACAGATGACCACTCGAAGAACTACAGTTACAGGTAAGCAACCTGCATTTCTTATAGTTGCATGCAAAACCTAGAGTATGTCGGCATTCATATGTGAATGCTGGCAATTCTAAATAAATGTTGTGAATGTCTGGAAATTCAGAGCCACACTGATGTGGTCTGCTTTCTGAGGTGTTACACCCCAGTTTGCATGATCTGCAAAACTGATAAGGATTCCCTCCCATCTGTCACTGTTTAAAAATGTTGATAAGTACAAGGCCCAGGACGGAGCCTTGCAGCATCCTGTTCCCTCCAGGTTGGTGAGGAACCATCTATGACCACTCCTAAACATGGCTTTCCAACTAGTTCTGAATCCATCTGACAGTATTAAAATCTAGCCTACATTTAACCAGTTTGCTAACCAAAATATTGGGAATTTTGTTAAATGTTTAGCTGGAATCAAGATAAATTATGTCCACAGCATTCCCACAATCACTCAACTAGTGACCTGATCAAAAAGAGACAAAATTAGCCTGTCAAGGTTCTCATTTCTATTCATCAAAGTGCAGTAGCGCTCTTTCAATCAGTGGGGATACCAGTAGGGGATTTAACCCTATCCAGATTGCAGATTGCCTTTCCCATTAATCATTTAATCTTTTACAATTCCAAAGGGTGGATGAGAGGGGAGAGGAGTGTGGTTAAACTAAGCAGGTTTAATTCAGCATTTCCAAAATTCCCTGAGCAGGGAAACATGAACGGGCAGGGAATGAGCTGCTCTCATTTGCAGAGCAGCACCTGCTGGGTTGATGACATTGAGTTCTACTCCACTCAGCCAACAGGGAAGTATGTGGATTTCAAGCGCTGTGTGACCTGTGAAAAGCAGAGTTTTAGGTACGGTATTGTCCATGTTTCTTGCTTCATATGTCCCTGACAAAACAGCTGATTTTATGAAAATCCGGATATTTCTCAAACACGCTTCTCATTACATTTTCATGTAGATCTCTTCCAGGATTTCTGAAAGTTTATAGGCAAACAGTATGCCAGGAAGCTCCTTTAGTTCCCTAGGATGGAATTCATCTGGCCCTAAAGACTTGAAGTCATTTAACTGCAATCCTGATTCCTTATTAGTTAATAGGCAAACAGTATGCCAGGAAGCTCCTTTAGTTCCCTAGGATGGAATTCATCTGGCCCTAAAGACTTGAAGTCATTTAACTGCAATCTTGATTCCTTATTAGTTAATGCTACTTAAGTGAGGTTGCACACACTTCCCCTTTTGGAAGGCAATGGAGGAAAAGTAGAAGTTGAGCAATTCTAACTTCTTTTTGCCACCCGTTAACATTTCACCAACCTTGTTGAGCAGTGGTCCTGCCATTTATTTCCTTTTTGCGTTGAACATACCTAAATAAGCCATTTTTATTGCTCCTAGCATCCCTCACCAGTGGCCTAAAGATTAACATGATAATAAATGGCATACATATTAAAGTCATGTGACCCCTGATTTTAAATGTAGCAGCTTTAGGTGTTGTAGACTCTAGCTAAGAGGTGACTGTCATTCACTGGTCTTGCCCTTTAAGAACAGTGGTAGAGGGAGATGCTGCACAGCACTGTGTGTTTTAGCATGCCTAAATAAGACTGAGGAGGAAATCCAAGATTAAACTCAGCCATGAAGCTCACTGGTGGCTTTGGGGAAAGTCACGTTCTCTCAGCCTAAACTACCTCACAGAGTTGTTGTGAGGATAAAATGAGTGAGGAAGTAGAGGCCTGTATGTCGTCCTGAACTTTTAAAAATGTAATCAACATCTGTTAAATATCCACACCATCCTTGGAACTACCACTCAGAACTGATGAGCCAATGTTAACAGCTAATAGACGTGGCAAAATGTTCATTGTCCAACTTCTAGCAAAGGGATGTGAGATGGTTAGGACTAGCTGGCACATTTACTGAGCAAGATAGTTTAAGGTCCACTTTTATATTTCCAAACAAGTAATCTAATTCCCTGGAAGTGCATCTGTCTCTAGTAAGAATCAAATGTGTATTCTGCCTTTTTATAAACATTCAGAATGTTTGAGGCAGGCTGCTTCTTACACCAATCATTTGGCTATGTTGTATATAACACACACAATGTTAGGGATGGCAGTGACCACTGCCATATGTCATGCCTTCTGTCATTACTAGGTGGGGTGGAAGCACTGTTTTGGAAAATACATGAGTAATAGCAAATAGCGAAGTTTTGAGATGAAGGTCTTTGGTTAGACTAACAAGGTGACAAGTAGTATTTCTACAACACAATCACAGCACAGCTTTACATATACAACAGCATTCATTTTCCACTGTAAACTTAGGATGGGTAAGTTTTTAAAAAATTCCTACATTGTTTCCCCATTCCTAACATTTGTTGCTATTTTGGTTCTGAATACAAACTGTACACACGTTCCTTGTCTAGTACAAAAATTAAAAATGCCTGCAACACCAATTGCAACACGTTGTATGAAGCAGATTTTTGGTTCTTATAAAATGTTTCCATAGTTCACGGATAGGCAACTTGTGGCCGTCCAGAAATTTTGGCCTGCAACTCCCATCGTTCCTCATCACTGGTGGGAGTTGTAGGCCAAAATATCTGGAGGGCTGCAAGTTGCAAGTTACTGCAGTAGTCAATTGGAAAATGGAATTTAGAAGGGGGTTTTATGCTTCAGGAATTGAGGAATGCTTTTTCTAGAACAAGTTGGAAAAAGGCATTTCTTTCAAATCACATATAGCAGGGGTGGAGAGAACAGATGACCTCCAGCAACCCCTCTGTGGGCCAGATGATGACAATGGATGGGGCCATGCTCCCTATGTCACCCATTCCCCATCCAAACCACCCGTTGGAGTTTCTCAGTCATGGACTGTTGCCTTGGTTGGGGCGGCATGGCTTACCCTGTGCCTGCCCTTACTGGGGTGGCATGGGACAGGTGAAGCATTTAGCATGCTGCTCTTTCTCCCAATTGAGAATGTGAGTGGTACACTAAAGAGATCACCATCATTATCTCTAATCAGTAATTTGAGATAACAGCAGAGATACCTCTCTCTGCTACGCTCCACAGGGCAGGAACTTCTGAAGACCAAATGAACAAACTTCCATGAGCCAGATTAGGCCTGCAGGCCACAGGATTGAATGTTCTCCATTCCTGAACTTTAGGGAAAGTTGATAATACCTCTTTAAACAGAGCAATGCCAGCTATAATTTATAGTATACTCCAATACATAACTACTCAGAAGTAAGCCTCACTGATTTCAATGAGGCTTACTCTCAGCCAAACTACACGTTACACTAATCATGTAGTATGTAGCTGAAGTTAGAGATGTGAAGGTCTGGGAAAAACCCAGAAAAATTCAGAAAAAAACCAGTTTCTTTTCATTTTTTTCTGAAGGCTTTTTTGGTCCCCCCCCCCCCCCCCGAAAAATTGGAACAATTGAAAAAAATGAAGAAAAAATAGATTATGGAATGTTTTCTTTTAGCAGGATGAATACAATGTTTAAGACAAGGTGTTCATATATTACTTCTCCAAATGATTTCTAAAAACTATTTACAGTATCAGATTATTACAATTTCTGTGCACCCAGGATAAACAAGTCCTAGATTGCAAACTGAGAGACTACAACTCTCAAATGCAAGTATTTGCTTTGCTGACTGACAATGCAAGTAATATGAAAGCAGCATGGGAGATCATAATGGATAAGTATCCACATATTACTGCAATAGGATGTGCATCTCATGGGCTAAACTTGCTTCTTAATGATACTATGAAACTGGACACCCTTCAAAGGATCTATAGAAGAGCAAAAGGAGTTATAAAGCATGTAAAAGCTACTCATATTGTAGCTGCAGTTTTCAAGAAGAAGCAAGTAGAAAAAAATGGAAAGAATAAAATAATGACACTGAGTTTTGTAGCAAAACTCGGTGGGGTGGGGTGGTGATCTCCTTTGAAAGTTTACTAAAAAAAGAAGCTCTTCAAGAAACAGTAATAGTTGAGGATCTTAAAGTACCCAGGAGTGTAAGGAACACTGTACTTGATGAGGATGTCTTCTGGGTTCAGCTGCAGAATTCCTTGAAGATTCTAAAGCCAATTTCTTCAGCAATCACTGCATCTGAATCAGACAGTGCACTTCTATCAGAAATTCCTCACCAAATGGCCAAGATAAAAACAACTGTTTTTGAGAATCTCAGTGTATCTCCACTTACAACTACAGAAGAAAGTAAAGTGAAATATTTTATTTAAAAAAGGGAAGAATTTTGTTGCCATCCAATTCATGCTGCTGCAAATCTGTTGGATCCAAAGTTCAAAGGCGGAAATATCAGTAATGATAGCACTGCTACTGTATTTGACTGGATTACAAAACAAGCAGCACACTTAGAACTTGATGTTGGAAAGGTACTTTCAAATGTTGCAGAATACAGAACATCTTCAGGGATTTGGTCCAGGAATGCAATCTGGGATTCTGCCAAACATATCCCTCCTACAACATGGTGGCAAGGTCTTTGCACAACATAGTCTCTGTCTTTTCTTGCTTCTCGCCTTCTTCAGATTCCTCCATCTTCTGCAGCATGTGAAAGAATCTGGTCTATGTTTGGAAACACTCACACCAAATCAAAAAATAAACTGACATGCGAAAGGGTAGAAAAGCTTGTTTCAATCCGGGTAAACCTTCAGTTTTCACAAATCCATGATAACTATGATGATGACAAACATAATGAAGCAGAAGCAGAGACTGAAACTGATAGTGATAGCTATAGCTCAGAGAAGGAGTCTGATTAAATGTCATGTCTATACATTGAATCTTGTTTCCCCCCCCATTTTCCCCCCAGTTCTTTTTATGGGAATGGGTGCTTTATATCTGCTTGACACTGTGGAGGAATAGCAGAGACATGCTTTTCTTTGTTACTAATGTTGATGGTTTCTTCTGGTTTTTGTAAAAAACATTTTTGCCTGTTCCTCATAAACTGGCAAAACCAAAGAGGTTCTTTACAGTTCAGGTTTTCCTTACAGTTCAGGAGCTTGTAGCTCCATTTGTTACCAAATAATGTAAAAAAAAAAAAAAAGTAAATTCAGTTTGTAATAATTGTTTGAATATACTGTACTTTGAATATACCAAATGTGATAATTTTATGCAACTTATACATAACTACATTTTATGTTCCTAAAGTAACAAAGTGACTTTCAATCTATAAAAACTGCTAATATTACATCTTTTTCAATTTTTCTGAAAATTTCAGTTTTTCCAAAAAAAAAAAAACCCGGAAAAAAAACAGTTTTTTTTTCTATGGCTTCAAAATTTCCGGGAATTTTACATCTCTAGCTGAAGTGTAGTTTTTTATTTACTTTAGTGTAGCCATGTGTGGCCCCAGTACAGATCAGGACTATTGTGTACCAGGAGGGGAGAATTAAACCTTCAGTGCTCAAAAATCCCATTACGGGGGGGGGGGGGGGGGGAATCCCCATTGGTGTCAGTAGAGGCTTCTTTCTTTCCTATTTTCTTTTTTAACTCCCTCCCCAAGAGGATTTGGCAAAGGGAATAGTGTGGGGGAAGTTTAATCCCCACTTCCAGTGTGTGGTGAATTGGGGCCATGGGCACTGAGTAAACAAAAAGCTAACTCTCAACTACATGCTATGTGATTTAGATTAACATGGAGTTTGGCTCCCAGATAATGGGGTATAGGGTTGCAACCCTAAAAATGAGAGTGTGTTACAACTAGATGTTATATTGGTTAATTATATTGAGAGAATTTTACACTTAAAGGCAGCCTAATATAATGTTAAATGAAATCAAATAAATGGGAAAATGATATATAGAAAATGAAAGAAGTTTGAGAATTTTGATCAAATGTGGAAGCATTTCAGCAGAAGGAGCCTCTCTGTGGAAGCGTTTGAGCTGAAGGGGCCTTTTTAACAGTGGTTACTACTTCTATTCTCTGAAATTATTTTTGTTTTTACGGTGTTTTCTCACAATTTTTATCTCTTTACCCATGGTTTGATAGCAGCAGGCAAGATTATTGGGGTATGTGATAGTGGAAATAAGTCCGCAGTATCTTATGCTATAGTTATTCAACATAGACAAAAAATGAGACACTTATTTCAATGTCATGGACATTTTGAAGTTAAAACATAAGTTCCAATCCTATGCACTCTTTCTGGGAGGAGAGCCCTGACAAAAATTATGGGACTTATTTCTGAGGAGACATGCATAGGATTGTACTGTATGAAAAGGAGCCATTAATAATATACAGGATGGAATTACTAGTATAGTTATGTTAACAATATGAATATAACGATTTGACACATTTGATTTCCATTGCTACAAGCAAAAACCTAGATTTAAATAATACTGAAATTAAAAGATATCTAAGACCTCCTAGATTTTTGCAGGCATAGTTTTGAGAAATACTAGATTTTTTGTCTGTGTCCCAAGAGAAGCTTTTACATCCTTAGGATTTCAAATTCTGACTACAGAAGTCCTTGAAAGGTGTTATTGTAAAACCTGTTTCTGGATAGATTTAGGCTCTTCCAAATACTTGTTTATATTTAGTGTGTGCAGCTCCATTGGGGTCAGATCTTGGTGGACCACTTTTTTAAGAAAAATGAACAAAGGTTTGTTTTATGTTACTTGTCAATGAGACGGTTTACGGCACAGGTAATAATTTAAAAGGTACTATGCATACCCCAGAAGGGGGCAGCAAAGTAGTAGCAGCTCCCATTCCTGAAAAAGGAATTGATAGCTTCCTTGGTTGAGAAATTGCCACTAAATTTAATTGTCATCTTACTTTGCAAATGGAAAGCTGCATCAAAAGAGGCAGGCCGGCAAAAACTCTGCTCCCCGCTAGTGGCAGTGCATCTCTGAGCTTCGGCTGTTGGGTGGTATGGAAATGCAATAAATAAATAAATAAATAAATATGTGCACATGTGTGCACACATATGCAGCCCCCAGTTCCCCAGCAGACACAAGATGTAGCCCTTGGGGTTATGCAGCAGGCCTGATCTAAGGATATCTTATAATTATATCTTAAGATTCCTCTAGGATCTCAAAAGTTATGAAGTGACTTCAAGACCAAGCTATTTCACAGGTAGCAATGTATTGGTGCACTCACCCCACTTCAAGTGGTGAGAAATTCCTGGGTTGGAACACATGCCCTGTTTTGGTTTCCTTTGGAAGGTCACAAGAGGCTTATAGCATTCTGTAATATTGTGTTTATTTGCCAGGTTGAGAATAGGCAAAGACTGACAGCTTATATTCAAGGCTGTCAAATCCACTGCCCTCTCATCACATCTCCAGACATAGAACTCCCTAAGACGTTATATTACCTTGCAGAGCCCCCTGACTCAACCCTCTTTCTCCAAAGGGTAATCCTCTGTTCCCTCTCACAGGCACCCAGATTTACGAAAGATCCAGCTATCAAACGCAAGAGTCTTTAACAGTCAGCTCTCATGGAGACACAGCACCTGAATATCCCAGGCTATTAACAATCTTTTGTCAAGTCCTAAGTTTCTGGTTAGGTACTGCCTTAATGAAGGGGTGGGCACTTTGTGTCACTAGACTCCAATCCCATCATATGTCATTAGTCTCCTAACTCCCATAATCCCCAGCTAGCAGGGCCAATGGTCAGAGATGATGGGGATTGTACTCCCAACACCTGGAGGGCCACAAGGCATCCACCCTGCCTTAAGGCAACTCACAGTAAATGAATGAATTTAAGGTGTGTTTAAGTATAGTTGGTTCAAAGTAGTGGAAAGTGGAAGAGTACACGTTTATTTTTATGTTGAGTTCTGTTACTGCAAACAAACTATTTTTTCATAGAGCACTTGGGGCTTGCTGTTCTCTCTGAGAAAGAAGGCCAGCTGTGTTTCCATGGCTTAGAACATATCCCCAAAATAACTTTCAAGCTGAAATCTATTTATAAAGGGGAAAATACCCCCTGGGAATAGTAAGTGCCTAATGCTTTTCCACTGTAAACTCTTTCTTGCATTGGGCTTTACTACTAAATAACTTGGCCACCCCTTAATCTTACATGGCTTCTTCTGAAAAATAAATGTATTTTAAAGTTAACTAGGACATTGCTAGGTGGTTGTTTTTGCAATCTAAGATGGTTAAGGGGTAGTGACTTGACAGAGTGAGTTTCATGGTTGAGGCAGGTTTTGATGTGAATTTGGGTTTCCCAACTCTAAAATCCTGTCCACTATAGTATAGTAGCTCTCAAGACAAAACAAGAATCACTGTGCAAGAATGAAGCTAATTTGGAGGTCTGTAACACTAAATTGCATCTCATAGATAACGGCCCAACCTATTCTGTTTTCTCAAATCTATGCCACTTGCAGTTTGATCTATTTATAGTTTCCATTCTTTTTTCAAATGGTTTCAACAATACAGCCACATTCTCAAATTTGTCTTCTGTTTGGTAATTTTGCTGAATTGATTCAAGAGAAGGATTTTCAGTATCAGTGCTGCTCTCTGATTGACACAGATGGGGCTAGAACATCAGCGCCTAAAACATCAAAGTAATTGGTTGTGAGGATACTTATTTTATAAGAATAAGAATCTACCCTAGAAGCCAAAGGTGGAAAAAAACCGCTAATGATCTTACACTCTTTGGAGTGGGGAACAGGTTGCAATCTCCAGGACTGCTTACCTGTCTTTAATTTTTTGCAAAATATAACTATCAACAATTAAATCTAAATTACACAAAGCCATTAATAGTACATCCAAACACTATCATTAAATCAACAGAATCAAATAAATCTAAGCTAATTAGTGTTTCTTTTACTCAGATGAAAATGACTAGTTAACTATAAATGTGCCTCAGGCCTTTGTCCACTGCCTTTGTCTTACGTAAGTTAAATAGCTTGTTGGACCATGCTCTTTAGAGCCCCCGGGTGGATGCAGTTACTGTTCATAGATAGATAGCAGGTAAAAGTGGCTTGCCTAGTCACTTGTCAATAAAACAAATTACAGAAACAGGAAACTGAAGACAATGAAACAGGCTGCTTACTAATATAATCACATGATGGCCTCAAGTAACAGCTTTGGAACAAAATACTACAAAAAGCTGAACTAAGTTCCCAGTGTCTTTGAAAGACTAGATATGAATGAGGACGTATATTTCAACTTCCTAGTTTGGAATAAGAGGAAATCCAAGCGTGGATTGTAATTAATGCACCATTTAGCACACACAAGTAAGTGTGGCTTGGAATACTCTTGAGGGATATTTTAACAGCTATGTTGATTGATGTTTAATGGATCAGTGAACATTTCAACATGAACTGAAGATAACATGTTGGGCATGCAAAGTACGGACTGTGCAAAATCCAGATGGCTTCCAAACACAACACAACCATTCTAAAGAGGGATAATGTGTAATGTATCCAACTCCTGGATTCTAGAAGCTGGCACCTAACTATGGATCATCTGCCAGGTAGAAGAGCATGGAATGTTCAGTGAGGACAAGTCAAGTTTTTTCTTGTTTTGAAAGATCCAAACCATATTGGAAATTCCATGAAAACATGATTAAAATAACTCTTTGCTCTAAAAAACAGGAAGCCTTTCATCTAAATAAATAGTTCATAAAAATGGAGGTGATGGCTAGGGGAGGGGGAGGAAACAATTATAAAATGCAAATACTTGGCTATAATATACCTTCCTTTGTGAAGTATTATATGCAAATATCTCCTGAGTATATTTGGTTTATTTTATAATAAGGTTTGGCCATGACCCCTGGCATCTCTACTTGATAAACCAAACAATATCAATGTATGTTCCTTCAACATAATCTTTGATACTCTTTTAAGGAAGTGAACTTTTTAAAACCAGGAAAGCTTTGGCAAATATGTTAGAATGATGAAGGAGCCCTTCCTTTATAAATATAATGGGATCACTATGAACCAGCAAGCTGTGTGGTTTCATGCATTACATCTATTAAAGTTCAAAATACGTAATACCATCTTTGAGACGACAGAGAACTCATCAGCATGGATTACATGTTTAAATACAATACCATGGGAAATGCATTGCTGGGTCAGACTAAAGGTCTGTTTACTTAAAACTTAAATTTAACAATGGCCAATCAAATATCCTGGGAAAGAAATAAGCAGGAGCAATTTCTTAAGCCAGGTGGGCAGTGTCTTGCCCTGCTACACGAGCCCATTCTTTCTCCCTTCCCCCAGATGGAGCAAGTCACTTACTGTGAAGTGCTACTGGTCACTCCTCCCTTTCTGACTTGCATTCGTGCAGTCAGTGGGTAGGGTGGGCTGGTGCTTGTGGGCATGTCTGCATGCGCTCTCCTTCTGGCTCTTTCCCTCTTCTCTCCCTTCTTCCATTCCTTTTTTCTACCTTCTGTGGATGCAGGCACTCTTTCTCAATCTCTCATGAGACAGCATGCAGGCAGAACATCTCAGAGGACCACACTGCTGGATTTCCATATTTGATCCTGATTGATTCCCCACACAGACCGAATAGGATGGCCATTCTAGACACTCAGAGCCAGTTAGTGTACTGGTGGGTTTAAAATATATATATAAATTCTATATCTTCTGAGCCCTTCAAAGTGACCAGAGGGAGAAGCTGCTACCAGAATGTAGGTTGCTTCTTTTGTGCTTTTAAATTGCATGCGTATATACATGTGTGTATTGCGCATGGATGCGTACGCACACACAGACACACATGCAGAATTTGTACGTGTGGATGTGAGGGTTTTGGAAACCCTTTGCAATTTTTTAAACTATTTTTTTAATACTGGAACCTGGGGTGGGTGGGTAAATATGTGACTGTTTTGGGGTGCTACACCTCCATGCTATTTTTTTCTTATTTTTTAATTCATATTTTAATTTTTTGTATTTTTTCTGAATTTTAAAAATGAGGCCTTGGGGGCATGGGAGCAATCCTAATGTGAGTGTGGTGTCCTCAGAGCTCCCAACACTTTGCTATTTTCCCCCTCTATTTTCTATGTTCCCCAGTTCTTTTGTTTTCCTGCCATAAGTGGTGAGTGGGTGCAAAATAGAAAAGAAAAACTAGGCTGCTAAGTTCTCTTGCAAAAGGGTATTCAGATTGACCTTGAATGCAACAAGCGTTTCATGGGCAAATCCTAATGGAAGTTCCTAAACCTAATGGTTTTACCCTTAAAGGCAGCCTAAAAATAAATGTAAATAAATAAAATATTTATAGGCAGTGGGATGGGCACACTTGTGCTAAATCCGAACTACATTAAAATATTTGGTTTCTTCATTGATATCTATGGGTAGCTCTCACTTCCTGGGGACATCTTAAAACTAGCTTCCAAGTATGAACCAGGGGAATAATCTATCCAGACTATTGTGCAATACTTTTATTAGGCCCACCAAAGGTAACAAAATTGTGTGCAAGCTTTCTGGAAAATTCAGAAGCTTTCGCATGAGTGTGTGACTTCTAATTGGCCTAATAAAGGCATTGCACAAATATGGATATCCAGATAGTGAGATTGTTCATTATACCCTTTTTTAGATCTGCATGTCTCTTTCTCCCCATCTTTTTCCAGCCACTCCATTATATTTTTCCCAACCTCCCCCCCACCCCCATTCAATCAATATATGATTCCATTGAGTCCTTATAGGGTTGTTCTTGGGGCTTTTTTTTTTCTAAAACCATTTTTGCATATCTGCACATTTTTAAGTATCTGTTACCCTGACTCTGCCGATATCTTCCCTCTTGTGTGTAGGTGTTGTTGTTTTGACTGTAATTCAGTAAGCATTGGAAGACTTGAATTGGATATAGAAAAAATGGCGTTTACTATTCTAATTGTGACAACTGTCCTTTTATTCCCACCCTCTATTTCCTTCTGTGATTTTGAGCAGTTATGATTCCATAATAGGGCTTGCCCATTTCTCCCACTACTGCTATGAGCTTTTGGAAAGCAATGTCATTAAAATGCAGAATAATAAGTTAAGTTTACTGGATCATCCTTAGTGGTATGTTGATAACCTCAAAGAATTCCAAAGGAATAGTAAGGCAAGACATCTCTTCACAGAACCCTCGCTGATACTTCCACAGCAAGTTAGAATGACATGTTGTCTTTCAATTTACCTGAGGTAGACCTTAGGCTGTCGGATATGGATGTCCTTACATTGCATGTCTGTTACACGAGGCTCCGGTTGATAGACCTCAGGATTCTAGTGAAAAACAGCCAATCTCGAAAGGATTCCCTGAAGATAGAAACACTGGCTGAATTCGGACAACACAATAGTCAACTGTGAGGGGGAAACAATCGTCAGTTTGTCAAGCAAGCAAGTCGTAGCAATGCTGGGAAAGAGGAGGGGAAGCAATAGCACCTGGTGACAATGGTGATGAGGAAGTAGACTCACTGAGGGAGGAAGACCATTAAAGATGTCTTGCCCAAGGGCTCTCAAAAACCTGGAGTCGGCACTGACTCAGGGATTAAGCCTGGGACCTCTTGAATACAAAATATGTGGATAAGTTCTAATTGCATAAGGCCTCATAGCCATATTTGGAAAATAAGTATTTGGCAAATCTGGAAAAGTGAAACCACCTTTTTATTGTCACTGTGTTTGTGGCAAGTTTTCTTTGTGTCTGCTAGCTCTGATCTTGTTTCTCTTAATCACTAAGAAGCACTGCTCTCTCAATCGCATTCTTGGGAAGACAAATAAACTTTTATTTTTGTTTAAACACTCACATAACTCAGGAAGTTAAAGGGTTTTGCTTTTATGTTTCCTGAAGCGTAGAATAACCCAACTTTGTTTAGGCTCTAGCATAGCAGCAACCATGAAAGCGAGATGCAACTCCTGTAGGAAGGCTCTTTTGGACAAAGCTGAGGAAATCTGGACAACCACAAGTACTTTAAAGTCACAGAGCAGACAGACTAGAAATTCCAAAAGAACATCTTACTTTAGGAATTCTGACCCTCACCTGCATTCAGCACTGACATAAGGGAGAAAAAAATACTTCAAAATTAAAGCTGTGATAGAGAAGAGACAGTGACTTGTGGCACTTACTTACAATGCAGCATAGCTGTAGCATCCAATAGTCTGCTTGCCTGATATTAATGAGTCAGGCAGTCATGGAGACTTTGGTTCACATGGGATGGGATGTGCGCTTTAGACTTCCAGAAATGCGCATTTCCAGAGAAGAAGAAGAGAAAGAAAGAAAGAAAGCAAGAGAAAACCCTTGTCTCGAAAAAACATGGTGGGAGGGAGAAGAGAAGAGAGAGAAAAGCGTTGGTTGTTACATCTTTCCTTATTAATGTGAAGAGAAAGCAATGGCATGTAGTAGCAGTTTTGCCTGATTTTGTGGGCAGTACAGCAGAAGTCCAATGTCTGCTGCTGCTGCTTTTTTATTGCCTTAAAAAAGAAAAAGACAGTCAGATGGCTAACGCTAGGGGCATCTACACATGGGGAGATTATGCTTCTCTTCTGCCTTTCTCAGAAAGGTTTGAGTTTCTTCTGTATTAAAAAATGTTGGGGGGAAATACTGGGAAGGGAAAACAAAGCAGGATTACAAGTGTATTTATTTTTTTATTTATTATAATTTTAATCCACCCAATAACAATTGTTCCCTGGGATGATTGTAAACTGTTAAAAGACTTAAATTAAAATGCATACAATTAAAAGAAGTGGTATGGCCACTTCTAAAAAAGCCCTCCCTGGACCCCCTGGACCTTAATAACTACAGACCAGTATCGAATCTTCCGTTTCTGGCCAAGGTGATCGTGAGGGCAGTTGCCTTCCAACTCCAAGCAGTTTTGAATGATACAGCTTTTCTAGACCCGTTTCAAACCGGCTTTAGGGCAGGATAAGGAGTTGAGACTGCTATGGTTGCCTTAGTGGATGATCTACGCTCGAGTATTGACAGGGGGAATGTGTCCCTGCTGGTACTTCTGGACCTCTATCCTTCTGGAACGCCTGAGGGGATTGGGAATCAGGGGCATTGTGCTTCAGTGGTTCTGGTCCTACCTCTCAGGCAGGTACCAGATGGTGATGCTTGGGGATAGTTGCTCCTCAAAGAAGGAGCTGTTGTGTGGCATACCACAAGGCTCCATCCTATCCCCAATGCTGTTTAACATCTACATGAAACTGCAGGGAGAGATCATCCGGAGGCATGAGGCAGGGTGCTATCAGTATGCTGATGACACCCAAATATATTTCTCTATTCCTTTGACAACAGCGTCAGCTAAGGATAGTGTGTCTCCTCTGAATGAATGCTTGGAAGCGGTAATGGACTGGATGAGGAAAAACAACCTGAAGCTGAATCCAGACAAGACGGAGGTGCTTACTGTCAAAAGCCCCAACCTGAATTTGGAGGTGTGTCAACCAGTTCTGGATGGGGTTACACTCCCCCTGAAAGGCTGTGTTTGCAGCTTGGGGGTGCTCCTGAATCTGTTGCTCCAAATGACAGCTCAGATAGATGCGACTGCCAGGAGTGCCTACTATCAGCTTTGGCTGATATGCCAGCTGCACCCCTTTCTAGAGTTGGAAGACCTAAAGATGGTAGTGCATGCACTGGTAACTTTGAGGCTCGACTTCTGCAATGTGCTGTACATAGGGCTACCTCTGTGCCTAGTCCAGAAATTTCAACTAGTTCAAAATATGGCAGCCAGGTTGGTCACCGGTACACCTAGGGGTGACCATATTACACCAGCTTTAAAATCACTCCACTGGCTGCCGGTTAGTTTCCAGGCGAAGTACAAAGTGTTGGTCATTACCTTTAAAGCCCTTCTTTGTTTGGGCCAGGTTACATGCGGGATCGCCTTCTCCCATACAGTCCACCCCACACACTCAGGTCCTCTAGGAATAATTTACTACAGTCAGCCAAAACTAGGCTGACAACCATTACCCAGAGGACCTTCTCTTCCACTGCTCTCAGACTGTGGAATGGCCTGCTGGGAGAGATCCGCCAACTTAACAGTCTTCCAGAATTTAAGAAGGCTATAAAGACTGATCTCTTCCGGCAGGCCTACTCAGTCGAATTTATAGAGTTTTATTGGTGTTTTAATAATGTATTAGTTTTATATGCTTTTAATCAATTTTATGTATTTTATATCATTTTTATTTGATGTTGTTCCCCGCCTTGATATCCAAAGGGAGAGGCGGGTAAGAAATAAATATTATTGTTGTTATTATTATTATTATTATTATTATTATTAACAACAGTACTGACTATTAGTGAATGTTGAATCTTGGAGCCAAAGGTGTTATGAGCCAGGATGGAAATGGAGTTGTTGATCCCACCCTAGTAGAAACAATACCTGTTCCATATCAACCGGCACAAATTGTTACAGAAGATAAAGCCAGTCACTTCCTACATGAGCCAGTTTCAAAAGAGTGCCATAAGTAAATTACATTCTATCCTATCCTACCACCAGTCTTCTAAATTAGCCATTCTTCTTCCAAACACATTTTTTACATTCTCCTGTTCCCAGCCAATAGAATCTAAATCATCCGTATTATGATAAGCTCCCCCCTTTTGGTGTGCTCTCCTCATACCTGAAGTATTGACTAATGTCAAACTAAATTATAAGAGCAACAAACAGTTTAATGGCACTGAACCAAAGTAGATAGGAACATATTGGGAGGAAATGCTAAGTTTTTTTTAACTAGATAAGAACGCAGGATTTATGCAAGCCTTTATTGAAGATGAGTGTTTATAAATAATTCTCACCTTAGCTAGGCAAGCGGTAGATACCATTTGAAGAGTAGATAAAGTAGGTAATGTTGTTATAAAAAGGGGAGCTCTTATCCACTTACTTTTACTGATGTTGAAGGGCATTTTTTTTAAAATTCAAAAGGTAAAATCATCTAACCTTTCATTGTTATAGGAGGCAGTTTCTGAGAGCTGGAGTTTTTAAATGCTAAAGTATTGTTCAGTAATACTATTAATTATTCTGTGAGAGTATTGGACATTTTTATAGTTGCATCAAACATGTGCCCAAAAGTATCAGAATAGTATCTGAATTACCAGCACATTTAAACAAAATGTTAAAAGTTACAATTGTAAAAAGTTACAATTGTAAAATAGCATTCACCCAAGAGACCTCAAAGAACTCAAATATAAAGCTATTTGCTTTTTTAAAACTAAACTGTGACCTTTCACTAAAGTTAGCTTTGTTACAAAAGGATTGGAGGAAACCAAGATAGATTTTTTAAAGGATTTATTTATTTATTACACTGCCCAATGGATATAGAGCAGGGGGTCAATGGACCTACTAGGGTTGAGAGGCCCTGGGCAAAATGCTCTCTGGAGGCTCCATACACATTCCTGAATGCTTCCTCCTCCCAGTTTCATTCCCCACCTATGCACGCCCCTTCTTGGCAAAAAGAATAAGAACATAAGAAGTGCTATGCTGGATCAGGCCAAGGGTCCATCTAGTCCAGCACTCTGTTCACGTAGTGGCCAAACAGCTGTCGACCAGGGACCAACAAAGCAGGACATGGTGCAACAGCACCCTCCCACCCATGTTCCCCAGCAACTGGTGCACACAGGCTTATTGCCTCGGATACTGGAGGTAGCACATAACAATCAGGGCTAGTAGCCATGAACAGCCTTCCCTTCCAGGAATTCATCCAGCCCCCTTTTAAAGCCATCCAAATTGGTGGCCACCACTACATGTTGTGGTAATGAATTCCATAATTTAACTCTGCACTGTGTGAAGAAGTACTTCCTTTTATTTGTCCTGTATCTCCCAACCATCAGCTTCATGGAATGACCCCAGGTTCTAGTATTTTGAGTGAGTTAGCATGGCCATGCAGAGGGGGGGGGGCCCAGTGGGGCCAGTTGGCCCAGGGCCCACGATTTTGAGGGGGCACTCTGATGAGGAGGTCCCCCCCCAGTTTACGCTACTGCTTCCGTAGCGTAAGCGGCCCATCAAGAAGCGAGGAGCCCGCCTTGCGGAAACAGCGCAGAAGTCGTCTGTTGTGAATACCACAGTCAGACTACAAGCTCCAGAGGGCCATGCCGCATGCAGGGCAGGGATATATGTGCCTAAGTTGCGATGGTTGTCCTTACTGCTTCCATTCTCAATCTTCTCCATGGGATATAATCTCTGGAGCGGAGGGTGAGGTAATGATGATGATAGTTATTGATGGTAACGATGATGATACCGTGAGGGTGATGATGATGATAATGTTTGATAATGATGGACTGTTCTATTGTTCTTCTTCGTGGTCTCTGTGCATCACACACTATGGGCTCGCGCCGGCGCCGAGCCTCACTCGGAAACTTCTAGAGCTTAGAAACTATTGGCGGGAACCCCTCCCCCCACCATCCTATTGCGCATGCCTGGGTTCCCGCCTACCTCAGTTCTTCTTCGACCGCCTTGCTGGTTGCCTCACAGAGAACTTCTCCTAATCGTTTGTTGCTTAGATCTTTTATTCGATTCCCTTTTACTATTTCTCCGCTTTCTCTCGTGTATTCTCTTTCTCTTTCTCTCTCTCTCCTCTTTCTCTAAAAAAAAAAAAAAAAAAAAAAAAAAAAAAAAAAAAAAGATTGTTATTATCGTTAATCACTTTGTTCATAGATAGATAAATAGATAGATATAGAGTTAGCATAGCGGATCGAGGCGTAGCTGCGGCTGTGTCCCGTTCCGCGGAAAGCGGGAGAAGCTGAGTGAGTGTTTCCCGCCCTTTTTAGCGGCGTGCAAAATGGCGTCGCTCTTCAAAAAATGCACAGGCTGCAGAGCAAAAATGACCCATTCGGATGGACACTCCAAGTGCCTCCTTTGTCTGGGTGAGACCCACATCGTGGATACCTGTGCCCACTGCCTGAGTTTCTCACGGCAAACACGAAAGAATAGGGCAAACAAGCTGAGGGCTCTCTTATGGAAATCCGCCCTGGAAACGGTCGATGCGCCGGTCTCGGTACCGAGCCGCCCTTCGACGTCGGAGGAGACTCAACCGACTCAGCCTCCTAAATCGAAGCCCTCCCTTCCCGAAGTCACGGGCAAGGCGAAGCGGCGTAAGAGAGACCATGGCACAGCAGCAGCCGAGGAAGCACAAGCTCCCCAAAGCAAGCATGCAAAACCGACGACGCATCACCGAGACTCCAAGTCTGCGCCAAGCTCGGCACCGAAACAACAGACTCGAGGACATAAGTCGACACCGAGAGAGAAGTCGATATCGACGCCGAAGCCGTCGTCGACGCCGAAGCCGTCGTCGACCCCGAGGCCGTCGTCGACTCCGAAGCCGTCGTCGACTCCGAAGCCGTCGTCGACTCCGAAGCCGTCGTCGACTCCAAAGCCGTCGTCGACGCCGAAGCTGATGCAGCCGCCGATGGCAAAGACGAAGTCGGGAACTAAACCGGCATCGGTACCGACCAGCTCCCCGGTACCGATGGCGAAACCATCAATTTCACCTTCGGTCTCCATCTCTCTTCCAATCACATGGCCTTCAGTAGCGACTCCCCCGACACCGACACGCCAGGACCACGGGTTCTCCGTACCGAGGGCGCCAACACTTCGACTCTCCAGTCACTCCGCTTCCGCCCCCGGGCCAGCCCCATCGCTCTCTCCACCAGCTTCAGATCTGGAAGACCGCGGGTCCGGCTCTCACTGGGTCCAGTCCCCTCACCAAGCCTCTCCTCAACGGGCATTGGCACAACCAGTCGACTGGGACCGCTTTTCCGCCCACTCAGACGGCGCGTGGGGGTCCCCGACAGAGGTACCCTATAGAAGGCCAATCTTTGACCAGTTTACGGGGGAAAGGCTTCCAGAATTGGACGACCACTTCGTTCCTCCTGCCCCACCTAGACGCCCTCCTTCGGCTACAATCTCGACACCTGCATACTTGGCCGCCCAACCGGATTCGCCTCTTCCGCCGCTCGGTGCCATGACTATCAGAGCACCTAGCTCCCACTCGGATGACGATTACCCTTCTGACTCGTCAGAGGTCTCGGCCCAAGTCCATCCCTCATTGCCTTCGCCAGAACAAGATTTGGGAACTGGCAAGCGCGCTTCGCCGTCACTGGAAGTGGTCTCGTTCCTTGACCAGATGCAACGTCTTGCCCAGTCACTGGGCATCGAGATACCGGAGTCGGAAGAGCAGGTAGAAGACATCGCGTACGACGTTATGTACGGGGATACGACTACCCCTCTGGCCATGCCCGTCCTCCCAACGATACTCCGAACCTTGAAGGAGTCTTGGAAGACCCCTGCGACCACAGGTCCGGTCTCAAAGAGGGTTGACGCCCAATACAAAATTCAAGAAAAAGGCGTCGAATTCCTTTTTCAACACCCAAAGCCTAATTCGGTAGTCGTCGAGTCAGCGCAGGGCCGCCCAGCAAGATCCCATTCAGCCCCAATAGACAAGGAGGGCCGTAAACTCGACGCATTTGGCAGAAGGGTCTATGCATCGACCGCTTTATCTGTTAAAATAGCGAACTACCAGGCTCTTATGGCTCGCTACCATTTGTTTCTCTGGGATAAGGTGACAGCGTTGCATGCCCATCTCCCTGAGGAGATCAAGTCGGCAGCGCAGATCTTTCAGCAGGAAGCGACGGCGCTTGCGAGGCAAGAACTCTCTACCGCGCGCCACTTAGCGGACTGTCTATCCAAGTCAATGGTCGCTTCAGTTGCGTTAAGGAGACACGCTTGGCTTCGATCCTCCAACCTGTCCCAAGAAACCAAGACCCGGATAGAGGATCTCCCCTTCGACGGAGAGGGCCTCTTCAATGCTTCTACGGATTCGCAAATGGATACAATCCAGAAGGCGAAGATGACGGCTAAAAAAATGGGGTTTTACCCCCCCCAAGCCTTGCAGTCGTTCCGTCCACGGAGGTGGGCTAGACAACACCCCTATCAGGGCCGACAGCAGCAGTTCAGACACCAACAGCAGCAGTCCAGGTTCCAGCCCACGCAGCCTCCTTTTCGCCAACAGAGAACGTACCCACAGTCTAGGGTTCGCCCGCAGCGCACCCGGCAAGATCAGGGACCAAAACAGCGCCTTTGACTTGACCAGCGCTGTCTCTCCCAATGCTCCATTTTTCGGCCAAAGACTCCGGCAATTCTACGACGTTTGGGCAATAATCTCGACGGACAACTGGGTCCTGGGCGTCATCAGTCAGGGCTACAAAATGGAATTCGCCTCTCTACCCCGACTGGGATACCTAAAATACACACCAACTTCTGCGGTACTCAGACAGGAGGTCGCCGCACTCCTACAGAAAGGAGCCATTATCCCAGTGAACATCACAGACTTAGACAACGGGTTCTACTCCCGCTATTTCACAGTTCAGAAAAGGGATGGCGGTCTCCGGCCAATCCTGGACTTGAGGTTCCTCAACGAATTCCTTCAAACCAAAAAATTCAGAATGATCACCCTGGGCTCCATATTGCCCCTTCTCCGCCGCAACCTATGGTTCACCCTAGTGGACCTAAAGGACGCATACTTCCATATCCCAATTCACCCTGCCCACCAGAAATTCCTCCGCTTCATCGTCGGGAAGGAGGCGTTCCAGTTCACGGTCCTACCGTTCGGATTAAAAACCGCACCGAGAGTCTTCACCAAATGTATGGCCGCCGTCTGCGCGCACCTTCGTTCATCGGGCATCGAACTCTACCCATATCTCGACGACTGGCTAGTTGTCTCCCCATCCGAACGCCAAGCGTCCAGAGATGTCGAATTCACGACATCCCTGCTAGACAACTTGGGGTTAGTTTTGAACAAGGAAAAGTCAATTCTGTCTCCTGCACAGACAATACAATTCATTGGGGCTCTTCTCGATTCAACAGCAGGAAGAGCTTATCTCCCACCCTCGAGGCGGACCCGCCTTCAGCAGTTGGCACTTCGTGTCGCATCCACTGCCACCCACACAGCGCTCACCCTGCAGAAACTACTGGGACTTATGGCCTCTTCCGTTTTTGTAGTCCGGTGGGCACGCCTGCAAATGCGCCCCCTACAGCGTTTCCTCCTCGAGACCTACGACCCACTTCGCCACCCGAACTCCGTCAGGGTCACCGTCCCTCACGCACTGCGTCACTCCCTTCTCTGGTGGACACATCCGCAGAACCTTCAACAGGGACTGCCGTTCTTATCGGACAACCCGACACGTTCAGTAACATCGGACGCCTCCCTCCTCGGCTGGGGAGCACACTGCGATCACCTATCAGTGCAGGACGAATGGACCTCGTCCGAAACGGGACATCACATCAACCTCCTGGAACTACTTGCAGTGCAGAAAGCACTCTGGGCGTTCAGGGACTATGTAGCAGGCCACCACGTGAGAATTATATCCGACAACATGTCGGTGGTCTGGTACATCAACAAAGAGGGAGGGACTCGATCCAAGGCTTTACTCAACCTTACCTTAGAAATCTTCAAATGGGCTATTCCCCACGGAATACGCTTGTCGGCTACTCACATAGCTGGATCGGACAACATCCAGGCAGACATGCTCAGCAGAAACTTTCCGGACTCACACGAATGGTCACTCTGCACCCAGGCACGCATGACCCTCTTCAACAAATGGGGACAGCCGCGTCTGGACCTCTTCGCATCTGCGGAGAATGCTGTCTGCACGCTATTCTGCTCGAGAGCGGGAATCGGAAAAGGCTCTCTAGGAGACGCTCTAAGCACATCCTGGGGAGCAGATCTTGTTTATGCCTTCCCCCCGTTCCCACTCATCCCAAAGGTGATATCAATCCTACAACGGGCACAAACGGAAGCCATACTGATAGCTCCTTGGTGGCCGCGCCAATTCTGGTTCGCCCCCCTTCTTCGTTTGTCCCGAGGGGAATATATGCATTTACCTCTGACAGAGGACCTGATCACCATGGGTCACGGGCTGGTACGCCACCCAGACCTGCACAAGTTGAAACTGACCGCATGGAGAATCCGGCGCGATGGCAGCACCTACAGCTTCCATCCCCGGTACGGGCAGTACTGAATGAAGCCACTCGCCCCTCTACCAGATTATCTTACAGAAGAAAGTGGAAAAGATTCGTTTCGTTCGTTAACCAACAGGGTGTCTCACCACACTCCTGTGGAATCGTGGTCATCTTATCCTTTCTCAGCTCCTTGCACGAGGCGGGCCTCCGTAACGCTTCTATAAGGGTGTATTTAGCAGCCATCTCGGCAAACCACGACCTCATCCAAAGCTATTCTGCGTTCTCTCATCCTCTCGCCAAACGCTTCATGAGAGGTTTGCACAATATTCATCCACCTGTTCGGCCCATAGTCCCACAATGGAGTTTGTCGGTGGTCCTCTCGGCTCTGTCTGATAAACCGTTTGAACCTCTGGCTACAACGGATTTACGGCTACTCTCCTTTAAGGTAGCCTTCTTAGTTGCGATAACTTCTGCAAGAAGGGCCTCTGAGTTGTGCGCCCTCATGGTCGATCCCCCCTATACCCAATTCCATAGGGATAAGGTTGTCCTACGCCCAGGTCCGGAGTTTAAACCGAAGATAATTTCGGACTTCCATGTCAATCAGAGCATCGTACTCCCTACCTTTTTTCAGGACGCCTCCGACCCCCTGAGTACAAGGCTTCACTCACTAGACGTGAGGCGAGCCTTGGCATTCTACAAGGACAGGACATCGGCATTCCGCAAATCCCGACGCCTTTTCATTTGTTACGGGGGCAGGACAAAGGGCCATGCACTCTCAGCCCAACGTTTTGCTAAATGGGTCGTCAATACTATAACTCTCAGTTACCAACTAGCACGTAAAGAAGCCCCAGCCGCCTTGCGTTCTCACTCTACAAGGTCCCTGGCCACCTCAACGGCACTGATCAGGGGAATTCCTATCCCGGATCTTTGTAGAGCAGCCACCTGGTCCTCGGCCTCCACGTTCGTCTCGCATTACAGGCTGGACACCAGGGCTAGAAGCGACGCGAACTTTGGACGGGCTGTCCTGTCGTCACTCCTTCAATGAGATCCCTTCAGCGAGTCTACCCTCCGCCGGTAAGTGTTTGCTGGTTACTCGCCCATAGTGTGTGATGCACAGAGACCACGAAGAAGAAATGCAGGTTGCTTACCTGTAACTGTAGTTCTTCGAGTGGTCATCTGTGCAGTCACACAACCCTCCCACCATCCCCTCTAGACCTCGCTTGAGGGCCTATGAGTGTTTTTGCCATGCCGTTATGCATTTTTAATTATCTTCACTACCTCGTTTTGGGTCGCATTAGGCGGTCTCATGGAACTGAGGTAGGCGGGAACCCAGGCATGCGCAATAGGATGGTGGGGGGAGGGGTTCCCGCCAATAGTTTCTAAGCTCTAGAAGTTTCCGAGTGAGGCTCGGCGCCGGCGCGAGCCCATAGTGTGTGACTGCACAGATGACCACTCGAAGAACTACAGTTACAGGTAAGCAACCTGCATTTGTTGCTTCTGTTTGTACAGCAACTAAAATAAATGTTAATTTCTGATTCAACATTGAGGTGCTGTAGAACAGGTTTAATATGAAGGTGTTATGTAGAACAGACATGTTGGTGGGCATTAAAAAAACATTAAAAAATACTTAATGAGCAGTTTGAAATGGGGGAGCACATACTTCCCATCTGGCCTGAGCATAATACCAGCTCTGCATGGCCCTGCGAGGGAGAAAAATGTTTCCCTATCCACATTCTCCGCACCAAGCATAATTTTGTACACCTCTATCACGTCTCCCCTTAGCCTCCTTTTTTCCAAAGCAAAACAATCCCAGTTGTTGTAACCTTCCCTCATAGGGGAGATGCTCCAGCCCCTTAATCAATTTAGCTGCCCTTTTCTGCCCTTTTTCCAGCTCTGTAATATATTTTTAAGGTGTGGTGACTAGAACTGTGCACAGTATTCTAAGTGTGGTCGCACCATCGATTTGTATAAAGGCAATATGATACTGGCAGTTTTATTCTCAATTCCTTTTCTTATAATGCCTAACGTGGAGTTTGCCTTCTTTACAGTGGCTGCACACCGGGCTGATGTTTTTATTGAGCTGTCCATCACAACCCCAAGACCTCTTTCTTGTCCGGCCACTGCCAGCTCAGATCCCATCAGGTTATACTTGAAGTTGAGTTTTTTTGCCCCAATGTGCATCACCTTACACTTGCTTACATTGAACCCCATCTGCCATTTGGATGCCCACTCTCCCAGTGTGGAGAGATCCCCTTGGAGCTCTTCACAATCCCTTTGTGTTTTAACAACCTCAAATATTTTGATGTCATCAACAAACATGGCCACTTCACTGCTCACTCCTAATTCCAGATCATTTATGAACAAATTGAAAAGAATTGGTCCTAATACCAATCACTGTGGGACCCCACTATTTACTTCCTTCTATCAGGAGAATTGACTTTTTATTCCTACTCCTTGCTTTCTGTTCTTTAACCAGTTACTTATCCATATAAGGATCTCTCCTCTTATTCCATGACTGCTAAGTTTGTTCAGGGGTCTTTGGTGAGTGACTTTATCAAAAGTCTTTTGGACAAGTGTTACCCAGAGGACCTTCTCTTCTGCCGCTCCCAGGCTGTGGAATGGCCTACCGGAGGAGATTCGACAAATTAGCAGTCTTCTGGAATTTAAGAAAGCCGTGAAGACTGCTCTCTTCCGGCAGGCCTATCCAGTTGAATTTTAAGATGTTTTTAATAATGTATTTGTTTTTATCTGTTTTAATGGTTATCTATTTTATGATTTTATATTTGTATTTATTGTTGTTCCCTGCCTCGATCTGGATGGAGAGGCGGGTTAGAAATATAAATAAATAAATAAAATAAGTCCAAGTAAACAGTGTCCACCGGATCACCCAGTCTACATGTTTGTTGACACTCTCAAAGAATTCTAGTGAGACAGGGCTTGCCTTTGTGGAAGTCATGTTGATTCTTCTTCAGGAGGACATGCCCTTCTATATGCTTACTAATTTTGTCTTTAATAATGCTTTCAACCAATTTACCTGGAACGGATGTCAAGCTAACTGGCCTATAATTTCCCGGATTCCCCCTGGATCCCTTTTTAAAAATTGATGTTACATTGGCCATCTTCAGTCCTCTGGTACAGAGGCTGAGCTTAGGGACATGTTGCGTATTTTGGTTAGAAGATCCGCAATTTCATATTTCAGTTCTAGGATGGGTACCATCCGGGCCTGGTGATTTATTTGCTTTCAATTTGTCAATGAGGTTGAGGACTTCGTCTTTTGTCACCACTGTTTGCCTCAGTTCCTCAAACTCCCTTCCTGAAAACATCAGTTCAGGGACAGGCATGTGTCCTATATCTCCTTGTGAAACATTTTACAATCCCTAGATGATACTAAATGCAGGTGGGGAGGGATGAAAGAAAAGGCTCACTAGATGTTAAAGTCTGCATGGTCAGAGGCTTAAGATGGATGGAGGAGGTGGTGGCTGCAGTGACTTAATTGTATTGGGCTCTACTAGGTGTCATGTGGACTTCAGTTTACACCTAGGACTGTTGGGATAAACAAACACATCATGGGTGATTCCCACCCACTTCTTTTAAAGTCTAGTTGTTACACAGATTTGTCTCCAACCTTAGGCAAAAATGTGATTCCTTGGCAGGCAGAAAACAAATGTAGAAAGAAACATAGCCATTTTTTATATTAGCAAATCTGGAGATTAATTTTGGGTGGTCCACGAAGTCAAAAAAGCCAATAGAAGCCAAACTGAGTAGCATTACCTAGTCGTTGGAGAAAAGATAACCGGCAAAAGAGGGAAAAAGACGAAGCAAAGATAGCTCTGTTGGTCATAAGAAAAAACTCAAAATCAATATTAGTGTAATACCTTTATTAAGTCAACTAAAATAATAATCAAACTTTCAAAATCTCCAGGTTGCTTTATTATTTATTTATTACATTTCTATACCTCCCAATTGCTGAAGCCCTCTTGATGGTTTTTATCAGACAAGATGTTAGAAAAAGTAGGTTTTGCAGGAATGGTGGGGGTGGAGGTAGGAAATGGGGAGGGGGAAAAACCCTGACTTTATGATGAAATCACAGTATTTGCGTGCACAGAGTCCCAAGATAAGTGAAGGAGGAGTTTAAGTATTCAAATTAGGTTCTGCCTGTCATATGATTGTTACAGGTTGGGCCTGGATCTGTCCTTGTGGTTGCTGCGAACAAATATAAATCCAGCTGTTACTCAGATATGTTTCCATCCTGGGCAAATTACATGTGTCTATTTTACCAGTGGATCACAGAGAGAAATTCATATTAACCAAGCTGGATTTTGGATTTTTTTCTTACGATCAACACTGCTACCTTGCTTTCTTTGTGACTTAGATAATACTGAATTTAGCTATTCTACAGAGGGATCCTATACTGAAGGAAGATGATTTTTTTATACCACATCTGGAGGGTGCATCAGGTTGGGGAGGGCTGATGTAGAGTGGAAGTGGAGGCAAGCAACATGTGCACTCCCAGGCTGTATGCTGGGAAGCAGTGTCCTCTTTCACGATCTTGATATTGCCTTGAGACTTTTTTATGGCAAACCTGTAAAATACTTTGTGCTCATCATTCAGAAATAACTGGGAAAGTTATACAAATTGCATAACACATTTGATAGACATCTGTTGTTGAGAACGTGAGCCAAGGTGGATAGGAAATTCTGTCTAGATTATTGCTACTTTAGCGACTGCTCCAAAACCTCATAAGGGTTTCATTTGGATGCTCTTTAGAAGGGGAAAGTTCCCCAGGGAGACTGACAAATGTGTGCTTTTTTAAGTCCCTGCCCCACTCCCATTCACAAAGGAAAATAGTTACTGTGCCTATTTTATATGGTCAGGGAATTGGATATTGTTTCAGTCTAAAATGAGTTCCGTTTGTTGTGTGTGTTCACTCAGGAAGAAAATACAAGTATGCTAGTCCTCGGAGGCACAGATCACACTGTGAATTATTTTTTCCCCATTTTTTCTTTTTTCTTTTTTTTAGTATTTTTGTACAGCCTTTCTGCCAGCACCATCCAGGCAGTATACAACAATAAAAAACCATAAAACCAATACCATAAAAACAGTAGAAACAGTAACACATCATTAAAAACAAAACAAAAAATAACACTGCTAATCTGAATTCATTGGGCTCTGTATAGCAAAGGTACTGATGATTGCTACATTTTCACAGGTTATTGACCTGAATGGCGCACATTTAAGTTAGAATCTAGAAATCTGGCAGGAGCTGGGTCCTCTTTACTCCATTTCCTAGCTTATCATATTCTCTTCTCAGTATTCCTATGATATCTTGTGTGAGTAGTACCTGAGCTGGCTAAGGCTCCAATATTTCTTTGGAGAGATTGGTCATGAGCACTGTCACACTTAAATGCTTCACCTGGAGTTGTGTTGCTCATTGTTAGGGAAACCATGGACATTGACTAGTCACACTTCACAGATACCCTATCATATTTGACTGTAGAACAAATTGCACACACACCACAAAAAAAGTCATTTTAAATATGAAGAAAACATAATTGCCCCCGAATAGAAGTGCTTCTTTGAGGAAAGATTTTGTGCAATGACTGAAAAATGTATAAACACAATTTTATCGGATTAAGAAAAGATCCCCTCCTGCATGAGGATCTTTTCCTTTTATTTGTCAGAAATGTTCTGAGGTATATTAAACTGCAGCATCCTTATCTGTAAGTATCCTATAATCTGTTGAGTGTGGAAACAGTTTTGTTAGAGCCTTTTAATCAAGAGTTATTTAAGTGACTGAAGGTAATCTAAAATATTACAAGGCACACAGGAATGGATTTATGCAATCATATTAAAGCAACCATCAGTCTTTAGATTTGCAGCGTCTTTTCTGGATGTCTTAGTATTCATCTGTAGCTTTACCAAGCACGATTGGTTTCCTTCCAACACTGTAATTCTATGAATAAGTTAGAAAGCATATTTCACATTCTTTTGGAATGTTGGCCAGTGATAAGCACAGAATTGTACTTCGCTCTGTGTTCTGTACCATCCAGGCAGAGCCAGAATATTTATGATAGTTTTTCATGGTTTTTTTTTAAATGCCATAACTTTTGAGGAAATGTGGTAGAAAGAATGAATGAAATTTTAGATTCTTCTTAGAGTAGAAATCCATTGTTTCGAACTTTGTGCTTTAATAGAGGGAGTAGGGGATTACTTAGTGGGAAATAAGCAAAATGAGTAGAGATGCCCTTCATGAGATTAACTTGTTGGTGGAAGTCAGCTTTCAGATAGCTCTTCTTTCTGAACAGAATATCAGAATGGACATACACTCCTGCAAAAATGAAAGGCTACCTTGTACTAGGCTGTGTGGTTTGTGTTTACTATTTCTGTGTATTTGTGTCTGTGTCTGTATGACCTAGTTTGCACATAACTACTAACTGTGGGTTGTTTAATTCATAGTTAGTTATGGCCACGTGGCAGCAAGTGAGCATGATGCCTTCCATGTGCTCTTTGTTTCCACTTTGCTAAACAATGCAGGAATGCCCCATTCCTCCATTGTTGTCATGATGTCCAAACCTGGCACTTCGGGTTGTTTAGGGTTAAACAACCCATGGTTTGTTGTTGGGTTGAAATTCTGGATTGTTTAGGAAAATAGAAGTGGGTGAGTGGGCAGAAATCAGCCTGCTTACTCATTTACTCACCCTTATGTGCTCCCAAGAAAGTTTGATTGTGTGAACTTGGGTCTATCTATAAAGAGGCAAATTAGGGAAGTAAATCTGAGGTCAAGGTTACGTAGTAATGTTGTTAGGATCACTAGTTGCTCCTAGGGAATAGAATTTGGTTGGATGTAATTTACTGTTATTGATGGAATAATTTAGGTTCACTGTCGGAATAGATCGAATGTCGATGCATTCCGGCTTTATCAGCTTGGTATAGAAAATTCTTGCTCTGGCTGACTCAGATTTTTTTTAAAAAAAGTTAATTGAAGTGTAGCTTTTACTAGTCAAGAGTTACTTATTATGTTTTACATTTATATCCTGCCTCATTTCTGTCATGGAACTGAAGGCAGTGTACCTGGGGTTTCCAGGCAGACCTAGATGAGTTTAGCTTCAAGGTGCCTGCATTGTGTGCACTTAGATAATACCCTTCATTCATAACTTAGTGTAGGGCAGCCTTCCACAACCTAGTGCCCTCCAGATGTGTGGGAATGCAACTCCGTGGCACCATTGGCCATACTGGTTGGGAATGATGGGACTTGTATTCCAGCACATGTAGAAGGTAACAGGTTTGGGAAGGCCAGTTTAGGAGTGATTGCAAAATGAAGTGGCAAATGGTTCTCTACTGAAAGAATGGGTATATGCACACACGCCAAGCAAATAAAAGCATTACTCAAAGACATAACTTGCATGCATATTTTTACAAACCACTCATCACCAGTTATATTTCGTAACCCCAGATTAGTTGGCTTTTGTATGTGAGGAGAGAGAAAGATAAAGTGCTTGAAAAATGTGTCTGCAAGTCAGGTCAAATTAGAAAATGCAGGATTCACGTATAATGGTATTCATAACTATACATTAGCCCCCTTATATCCAAGGAGACAAAATAAAAAATAAGATGGCAAAATCATTCACATTGGCTTCTACAACATGGTCAAGCATAAGGGAGTTCAGAGGAAAGCTTCCTCCCTTTCATAAAAACACAAGAAGAGCCATGCTGGATCAGACCAAGGGTCCATCTAGTCCTGCATTCTGTTCATGCAGTAGCTAACCGGCTGCCCATGAGAGACCCACAAGCAGGATGTGAGTGCAACAGCACCCTCCCACCCATATTCCCCAGCAACTGGTGTACATAGGAATATTGCCTCTGATATTGGAGGTAGCATCTGGCAATTGGGACTAGTAACCATTGGTAGCCTTATCTCCATGAGTTCATTTAATCCCCTTTTAAAGCCATCCAAATTGGTGACATCTTGTGAAAGTGAATTCCATAGGCTAACTATGCACTGTGTGAAGAAATACTTCCTTTTATCCATCCAGAATCTCCTATCAATCAGTTTCATGGGATGACCCCAGGTTCTAATATAAGACTGGGAGAAAAATATCTTCCTATCAACTTTTGCCATATCATGCATAATTCTGTACACCTCTATCATGTATCCCTTTTGTTTTCTGAGACAGACAATCCCAGATGTTGTAAGCTTTCCTCATAGGGGAGATGCTCCAGCCCCTTGACCCCATTTTAGTACCCTTTCCTGCACTTTTTCGAGCTCTTCAATATTCTTTTTTAGGTACAGTGATTGGGGTATTCTACTTGTGGTCATACCATAGATTTGTATAAAGGGAGAATGAGCTTGGCAGTTTTATTTTCAATTCCTTTTCTAATTATACCTAACATGGAATTTGCCTTTTTCATAGCAGCTGCATATTGGGTCAACATCGTTGTCGTTCACCATCATCATTATTATTATTATTATTATTATTATTATTATTTCAATTTATACCATGCCTATCTACAAAATACCCTAGGCGGCCATTTTCATCAAGCTCTCCACTTCAACCCCAAGATGTCTCCTTGGTCAGTTACTGCTATCTCAAATCCCATCAGCTTATACTTGAAGTTGGTGTTGTTTACCCCCCACCAACATGCATCACTTTACATTTGCTTACATTGAACCCCATTTGCCATTTAGATGACCATTCTCCCAGTTCGGAGAGATCCTTTTGGAGCTCCTCACAATTTCCTATCTTTTCATCCATTTGTTAAGTTGTTTTTCGACTGATTTACTGTGAGAAATTGCTGATTGTCCAATAGCTGTCTGCTCCAACAGGACTGTGTATTCAGTACCTTCCCTTGTTATTTTCTATTTCAGGGATAGGGTAGGTGATTTTGTTTCCCTTCCCAGAAAAAAAGCGTTAAAAAATCTATCAAAAACCTCTTTTTGAACTTTGGTGGACCTTCTGATTCAAAGCCAACACTTCATTTCTAGCCAGCACTGTGAGCTCATTCCAGATCTGGAAAAACAAAAGAAAAATAAATATAGGACACTTAGTGTTCTTATGTAATATCCGTGGGGTTTTGGCAAAGACCGTGTGGAAAGCTGCATGGAACTTATTAATATGGCTTAAAAAATGGGTGGACTTCCCTTTCTGTGTGTTTAACCTTTCATAGCAGCAGTGGAAGCTGTATAACTAAACAGTGCAATGTGGTTAAAAAAGGGTTATCTTGCTAGAGTATTTCCTACTCTTGTTTGAGCTCTTCAAAAGAGTTTCCTTTGGCTGCAGTTCACCGTCTATTTGGTGGTATAGCTATGCTGGCTGATAACTCCCCAAATGGAGTACTATAAATCCACCCAGCCTGCAAAACCGCTCACACCAGTGGAGCCTGGTGAGTCAAGTGGTCAGACTTGGTACATCAGGGGGAGGAGCAGCCCACAGAAAATGATTTGTTTCTGAATGATATACAGAGCTCCATCAGACGAGCATTTTATTGCATGCTCGTTGCTGGGCACTCATGGATTTTCACAGGTCCCTCTCACAATGTTGTCTGCCTCCCGCACGCCTCCCACCCCTTCTAGCCTTTCTTGTGACACAAAACCCCCCCCAGAAAGTCCAATATATATATATTTAAATGGAAGTTGCCATTATCCCCTGCCGTGTGCAAGAGAAGCAGCACGATCAGAACAGCCCACTGAATGGGCCAAATGCATGCTGTTTACTTCCTCTTTTGAAAGAGGAAGTATCAAGAAAATGAAAGCGGGGGCGGAGAAGCAATGGTAGGGAAGCATGATTTCCCCCATTTCATGGAGCTCACAGCTGTTGCATGTAGAGATAAATCCTTGCCAATGAGCAATGCAGACTATGCATGAGATCAAGCTGTGACACAATGCAAATTACCCACATACATCCCATCCCAAATCAAATTTCCTTCCAATGGTTATTCCTACTCCAATTAATTTTTCAGTCTGGAATTCTCTGCTTCCCCACCCAACCCCAAAAAGTGTGTGAAATAGAAGCCCCCCCCCCCCCTCCACCTTTTTTTTTTTTTTTGGGGTGCTGGTCATGTAAATGACAGGCAGGCAGCCCAGCCTAAATTGGTCATTTATGAATCACTAAAAAAAAAAAAAAAAGACAAAATAAGGATGATTAGCATAAAATGAGCATGTGCTAATTTATTTGTATCAATGCAAATTTAGAAACAATTATTATACGGTAATTTAAATATAAATACAGTACATCTCACTTGGTGTGGACAATTGTGACCAAGTTACCTGTGTGCTTGCCTGCTCAGGATGCTATGCAGTTGCTCACTGTTGATGGACAACCATTCTTATTGTTCTTTGTCTTTAAACCAGAATTAGACAGGACATTCCTCTACCAGTCTTTCAGACAGAGGACTATAAAAGAGGACACATGGCCTCCACCCCCCACCCCTTCAGTCTCCCACCTGCATTTAATGCAGCCTCTGGGAAAGAGGTGGAAGAAGCTGGATGCAGGTTCACAAAAGTAGGAGAACAAGAGAACTATATTTTGCCAAATTAGCAGCTGGCTAATTAATAGTCACCCATCACCCAAGAATGCCACCAATTATGAACCATTGCTCTCTAGTCACCCCTTTTCCATGATCTGGCAGAGCCCTCACAGTGCAGGCTCCTAATGGGACACAAACTCCAATCACAGCCAAGATCTTGCGGAGCAAAATGCACTTAAAAAGTCAATTGTGTCATTAAAATTGAATAAGAATTATATATATATATATATATATATATATATATATATATATATTGTTTTTCTCTAAGGCAGGACACACTGATTATCAATCCTCTTGGGTGCATACGTTTTGACAAGGAGAGAGTTTAACCCAGAAAGTGATCTTTCCATGCCGAAGCTAATTTCAGGCATGGAAAATCTAGTGTCTCTCTCTTTTCTCTCTCCATGGCAGCTTGAATTTTTTTTTTTCATTTGTGAATTAACACCAAGATAGGCCAGGCATTGGATATCTTTTGCCAATTTTTTCCCATTTACCTTGTGGGAAAGCTGTACAGGCAGATGGACTTGGCTAGCAAGAGAGACCCTTGGCAAGCAGTATAACTGGGGTCACAGTCCAGTTTTATCCTTTCCCTTTACTCATGGAACCCTCTCTTGTCCATTCAAAACAATCCTATGGCAGTTCTGTTAATTGCTCACATGGAAAAATGACATTAGTATGCATATTTTTAGCTGATTTGTTCCTGTAATATTTCAACTGACAACCAGGAAAAGGGTTGTGGCTGGTCATCTCCCCACAGCAGGCAAGTTGAGCAATTTCCTTTTGGGATACTGAACAGCAACTCCAACTTACCTGAGGGTCTTTTGACAGCTCTAATAATAAAGACTCTTTTAGGGTCAGAGCAAGTTGACTAGGACTACCAATTTCCTACATGGCCATTTCAGACTGGGAAGTGCAAAGCTTATTTTACTGTGAGGTGGCATGTCTCACATGCCCTGTTACATATGGATGTGATCTAGCTGAATGTAGGGCTTATTGATTCTCTCCACTAAAGTCAAAAGGACCTTACGTACTTTGCACTCTTCCAATTAAATCAGTGGAACCAGGGCATGGTTCCTGCCCCCACCCCTATGTATTCAGTAGATAACATACCATAATTTAAGTACCTGTTCATAGCAAAATGGTACTATGTAGTTTAGTATGCAATAGTCAATGATGATACATTCAACTAAATGTATTAAACTAAATATTTCTTTTAACTAAATGTGTGCTAATGGATGAGATTGCAGTGTTTTCCCCATAATTTTTTTTAGGGAACTGAACAATAACAGGTTTAGACGACCTCCCTTTTCCAAATAAGAGCTTATTTAATCCATTTTACTCTAATAAAGCTTTTGAATAATATGATTACATATGTTATGTTAACAGGCTGTTCAGCAGTAGGGTAAGCACTGTAGACTCCCGTGGTAATTGGCAACAATGGAGGTGCTCACTTTAAGATGCCTGAGTAAGTCTAAGCAGAAGTGGGAGGATGATAGCGCAAAGTAGTCTTGCCTAAAAACCCTGTAAGGGTCATGTGCACAAACTCAAATGGGCAAAGCCTGATTTAATTATACATGTATATACTAGACATAATGTAATTGCCAATTCAGTGTAAGACTGGGAATTTCTCAACTGTTGGAAAGATCACTCAGTTGCTCAGCACTTTCTTGGTTGGTCTGCCCATTCCTCTCCTGTGGCTTTTTCATGTCAGGTACGTGGCTTTGACATGTCAGGTAGGGCTGTGGTGTATGTGGCCACCATTTTGAATATACAACCCTTAGGGTTTATCCTGCGTACTCCTGAGCTTGAGTCATGCAAGGGTTAATCAACTCTTACATAACCCATGGTCTGTTTTAGGGTTATGCGAGGATTGTTTGACCCTCACATAAACCATGCTTGCCCAGTTTGGATGACATGACGATCCCCGAGTGGAGGTTAGCTAAGTAACCTGGTGCCTGCAGATGCCATGGCATGTTGTCCAAACTCAGTCTTTATGTCTTTGAAACTTTTGTTGAAACAGTATAAATATCCAGGGCTTCAAATCCTCAGTGTTTTGACACCCCCAGGCAAAGTTCCATTCTGCTGAAATCATTAAAGGACTGGTCACATGAGGCAAGCACCTTCTGCTGAAATTGCCAGAGTGCTGTATTGGTCTACTGTTCAGTTCCCTTCATGACTGGTGGCGCAGTAACATAACTGGGACTATGCTACTGAAAACTCCTTGGTTTCCTGGACTTCTCCACTGTCAGCAGGATTCCTTCTGCTTTTTGGAGAATGGGAAAAAATCAATTTAAGCTCCTTCCTCCCTCAATGTTTTTTGTTTGTGATGATGGAATTGTTGGGTATGGTTTAGAATATATAAAATTCTGGTTATATCACTGATGGTTGGTGCCTCCCAGAAGTGGCACTGTTCCAAAGTCTGACCCAACCAGCTTGCCCCAAGTAAGAACTTCCCCTGGCTCAGGATATATTTTTCTAGATCAGTACTACCCTTATGTTTTAAGTGACCTTGAAAATAATTTCCATTTCCTACCATTGCTGTGAGTATAGCAGAGTGTTTAAAGAGGACAAGGGGTAATTTAAAACATGGATTGCCTACTTCTTCGGCTTGTGGGGCAGACCCACCTCAGTATTAGGGGGCATGTTCCTCGAGTGAGGTCACTCCCCTCTCCCATGCATATTGGCTGGGGAAGATCTGGCCCTGTCAGCAGTCAATGCTGGGGTGTCCTCTCATTTAGCGTGGAGGTGAGGGAAGCTTAAGAAAAGCACTGCCCTGAAGCTTCCCTCCTAGCACTGCCACAGCAGTTTCTCTCTGGATTCCTTCCTGCCACCCTCTAGTGATACAAGAAGAAGGGGCAGAGCTCCTGCAATATTGTAGAGGCCTCTCCAGTGTCCATTCATATTTTCAATAGAGTGCTTGTCAAATTAGAGGTGACACCTCATGTATTGCAGAGCACCATGTAAGGCAATGTTTCCAAGCTCACAAACGCCTTGCACAAATGCTGCTCTCATTTTACTGTAGAACGTTTCAACTGTTCAATATAATTCTTATCAAAACTGCAGGTGGCAGGTACCATCTTAGGAGAGCCATCCTGCCCCCTTTGCATTTACACAGGAAGGCCTACATCTCCTAAGGTAGAGTCTGCTATTGCTGATACTTTATTCATTTGTTTAAAGTTTCGTCTGGAACTAAGCAGTTCTGGATCTCCCATCTCAACTGTTCTAATATCATCTGTCCCATGCGTTGAATGAAAGCAAAAGGCAGAAAACCATGGGGAAAGATAGCATTTTTCTAATAGATTACACTTGCGTTCATATACAATGTATCCAAAATATGATTAATCGGTGTTATTTATCCTTGCACCATCTCCCTAAGGCCTTTTCCCACATAGACTTAATATATGTGTGTGTTTTTACTACAACATACACTCCTGTTTTTTAGAATTGTGTGGGAAGCTAACTTGTTGAGTGAGTAGCAAAGACCTGGGAATTTCAGTCTTGGGAATTCCTATTGCATTCACCTTTACAAAAGTGGAAGGAGCAAGAAGTTAATTCCATGTGTTGCGATAGGGAGAACTATAAAACCCTTCCTTGCACTGAGTCTGAAGAATTCTGTTTAGATTTCTAAACTCTGTGGACTCCAGTTTTTTTTTTTCAATTTATAGTTCATAAGGCCCCCATCACCATGCCAAACCTTTACCCTGGCCACATCCCAGTGACAATAGTCTTAAGGCTACATCTCTTGGCAAAATTATTCAGAACATCTACACACATATACTATGTGTAGAAAAGTTGTCACTTTTTGTCTTTTCCTCGAGTCCCAAGTTAAAATTTATTCAATGTATTTTCCCCCTTTTGCTGCTGCTTTTGCTAAATTAAAACAATCTGGGGCCTTCTCCCCTGTTTCTTGCATGCTTCTTCGGTAAGTACATCCTTGCATTGTTCGCTGCATCACACAATCCCTACAGTTGTTACTCTGTTAGGCTGACTGTTTGCACGTATCTGACTCTCTCTGTTGTTTACTGAGTAGTATTCCTGTCTGCAGGCACATCCTTACCATTTCATTCTATGGAATGGAGACAGAACATACAGACTATTTATGTTTTATGGCAACGCCACTGGAGACAGCGTTTGTATTAAGTATGAAAACAAAGGGCTGTTTCATATGCAGTGTAGAGGTTGTCAAAACTCTTTAAGATTTCACAACGTGAAACAGGGGGTTTACTTTGTGCTGCTTAAACAGAGTGTTTCATCCAAAGCAAATAAAGCTCTTACTTGGAAGTGTAGGGAATAAGGTTAGTCAGTTACAAAAGAATGTATCAGAAGATTCATCTGGCTATTGCCATTAAACCTTGATTGGAATGTACTTTATTGAGCTGAGTGTTGCCCAGATGTATTTATTCCAAAGTGCAATATTCATACAACTTACTAATGAGAGTGGCATACAGTCCACACATTACTCATGTAGGCGTTGGAAAGGATAGCACTGTTATAGGGCGATAGCCATGCTGCTGTTCACTCCCTCTCCCCCTTTTATTACTGAAGGGCTTTATTCAGAACCTTGGAGGCTGCTGCAGGAAACACCAAAAAGCAAAAGAACCACATGCCAAACTGCCGTGGCTGTAAATCTCTGCCATGTTTATAACATGGGAGAATGTGTATAGCCACCTCTGTGCCAGAATTGGATGACTACCTTGTATTGTGAAGGTGCATATCAGAACATGCTGGGCTGCCCAAATATTGGACTAGTGATGAGGGCACCAAGCAAAGTGCCACCATTGGAGAGAATGTTCTGTGGCTACCTACTAATTGCCTTATCTTCACCTCTTCCTTCTAGACTCAGCAAAATACCTTGTTGTGTCAAAACCAAAGTGGAGCTACAACAATGGAAGCTTTAGCGGGGCCAGTCCAACTTTTTTGGGGTGTTTTTTCTTCTTCTGTGCAAAGGAAATTAAAATGTTGCTGCTGCCCCTTCAATACGGTGCCTGTGCCCTGAGTTGCTTGTGGAGAATAGAAGGCTTTCTCAGCCCAATTCAGAGAATTGATACTTACCCTTTTTAGCCCCCGAAGGAATGCCTGTTCCCATATCAATCTACCCATGTGTTGACAATATTAATGGGAGGCTATGCCTCCATCGTGGATGAACCAGGGAGAGCTTTTCACTTGTGAAGCTCCATTTATGGAGCTTCATCTCCAAAGAAGTGTACCTGGTATCTACCTTGTCTCTTTTTCCCCCCAACACGCAACACTCTATCCTTATCTACACCAAGCAGGAGATTGCACTATGAAAGTGGTATATAAAAGGCAGGAGCCACATCACGCAGGATATTGCGGTATGAAAGTGGTATATGATATGTGTCAATGGGCCCCAACAGTTGTCAGTGCACTTCAGTACTGCTGTAAAGCAGTAGTGTGGCTCCTGCCTTTTATATATCACTTTCATAATGCAATATCCTGCTTGGTGTAGATGAGGCCTTAGCTTGTTCTCTCAGGCTTTTTAAATTCTGACTTTTTAAAATGTAGTCTGCTATTTCTATTGCTGATGGTTATTATATTTGTCTCTGTACGAATGATATTGTATTGCTTTTATTTTTGTTTATTATTGTAAACTGCCATGGCAACAATTTGGCTGAAGGGCATTGTATAAATATGTTAAATCTATTGTGTCCCTTGGATTGCAGGAAATATCACCTAGCAGACCAGATGCGTTCCTACCGAAACTTTTTGGGAGTGTAACTTTCAATGCTGCCTTAAAACTTACTAGCAAATATGATTTACCTGTTGCCTTACCTGTTGCCTTACCTCAAATATCCAAACCAGTTGAAAAGTTTTTAAAAGGTGTGGTGGGGCCTGCACAACAATTCGGTGTGTCTCCTGCTGCTATGAGAAGCTATCACAGCCTAGATCAGGCTCTCCCTAGGATGGCATGTTCCTGAGGATTTTGAGAATGCCCCTTAGGGCACTGATGTGGGTGGAGAGCAAATACGTTGTGTACTTGTCTTGCATAATTTCCCCTCTGTTGGGATACCTAAGTGAGGCAGAGAAGTTTTTTTCTGGTGGATCCTCGCTATAACACAGATGTCTTATTGAGAGCTGAACAGCAAGAAATAGATTATTCTAATGCTAAACCATAGATTATATATTTGCAATAGAGCTGGCTTTAATGGATAAAGCTCATAACATAATTTTAGGGAAGGTGTACTTAAGAAAATATTTTTTAAAAAGAAGTAGTACTGTCTAAAATATATTAATACTAGAAACCTAAGTGCAGGCTAAGGCACTGAAACAAAGTTTGCTTTGTGTCCACAACTGGAACTCAAGCATTTCCCTTACATATTTCTGTGAAAGGAAAGTAAGCAGGATTTCTGGTGGTAACATGTTTACGTAGGAAATATTCCAATGACATCAGAGTACAAATATGTGGGAGAGGGGGCTGCCTCCTAATGACTCCATTTATTGGAACAATGCCAGTCTCAAATAGAGTAGTTTCTGAAGTGTGTGCACTCGGCAGTTTTGCTTCCCTTTGAGTCTAGGATATTGGTGTTCAGGGGCACTAATTTTTTTAATTCCTTCTTTTTAGTTATTTTTTTTTTCAAAGACAAAGACAAACAAAAACTACATTAATTTTAAATCCAGTTTTTGACAGAGGGTAGTATGTTTATCATTTTACTTTACTTTACAGACAAATAATATAGGTCAAATCCATTGGCTGCTCAATGTTTTCTTTATGGTTCTTCAAATTATACTTTAGCCTATTTTGGATAATCTCAGGAAAGGCTTTGACAAATATTGCTGCATATGTTCCTGATTTGTATATGCAATGAAATCATGCTATATTTTATAAAATTCAGCTATTTTGCCTTTGCCTGTAGTTAATTTCAGATAACAAAGCAGACAGTTATGTTTTTATGGGGGGAAAGATGTAATGAAAGGAAGTATTAGTGAGTTTAGGGATACAGCTGTAACTAGTTTTGGAGGAGGGAGACCAACTTCTCCCAAATGTTAGTGATCTTACCTTATTTTAAAGTAAATACCCTGCCAACCACTGCTGCACAGAGCCCTCAGGGTAGCTAACAGCATAATATAAAACAAAATTATTCCATTTGCCCCACTTCTCTGAACCAGTGGTGCAGCTTTTATCCACATTTCCTTTCCTTTGGAATTATATCCCTGGAAGGTTATGCTGCTTATTTATTAACCGGTTGAGCCATCATATAGCCAAATCTACTTCTTCACATCAGATCCCCAGAGAGAGAGAGAGAGAGAGAGAGCTGAAGGGAAAACTTGAAAGCATGACAAATCTGTATGCTGAATGGAATAGAGACATTGCAACTTTGGATGCATGTGGGGTAGGTACATTTTTGACCTTACTTTAAGGCCAGTAGGAATTCCCAAAATGTTTATTCACCCCAAGTTCAAATTTGTACTTCTGTGTCCCTTGTGTTCTGTGTTTTCTCCCAAGATACAGTTTCTCTTTGTTTGTTTTTTACATTTTAACTGGGAGAAGGAGATATACAGCCTACATAAGAAGAGCCATACTGGATCAGACCAAGGTTCCTCTAGTCCTGCTTTCTGTTCACACAGTGGTCAGCCAGCTGCCTGTGGGAAACCCAAAAGCAGGACCTGAATACAACAGCATACTCCCTGTCATGTTCTCCAGTAACTGATGTACGTTTTTCCTATTCAGAACTTCCCAGAGTGGTCCTGTATCAATAAGCGATCATCAGACTATATTAAGTTCTCATAGAGACATATCTCCTAAATATCCTGGTCTATTAACACTCCTTTGTCAAGGCCAAAACTCTGACCAGGTATTTCCTTAAGGCAGCTCACAGTTGACAATCCTATTTACAAATGTCTGATAGTAAAATCCATTACAATATAAAACCAATATCAGGTTAAAATATACTAATGAAATAGAAATCCGCAGCAGCAAGAAATATATATAAAACCCCCGCACATCTCTATCTGGCATATTTCAAAAACATATATGCTCATTAGTCTGGTAGACCTCAAACACTCACTGAAATAGAAAGGTGCACAACTGATCATTTGGAAAGAGTGCAATCCCATCTAGAATAGGTAAACTACCAATCCTCAGATCAATCAGGTCCTCTTCTATCAAAATCTCAATCTTGGTTCAAGTTTATTCATCCTCGTCCAGTCCATTGCTGGCTCCAGGTACCCATTTACTACCTCACCTGCCTTTGTGTAAAGGAGCTGAACAGTGTAAGCATAATAATGACATGTTACCTTAAATTTCCATGAAACCATTGAAATGTTGAAAAACATATTAGATAAGATGGAACCTTGTCTACTTTATGGAGATAGCAGTAGTGGAGGGTGGAACGTAGAACGGACCCACAGATAGATGTTTGGATGATCTGCAGTAGATTGAGAAGGGCTTCCAATTGTCAATTGTATGAAAATAACAACAACATGAAGACTGGATTTGAACAATAGAGACAGGGAAAGAAGCCATCATGGCTTCTCCCCATGCCCCTGTGCGCACAACCACTATTTGCATAATTCCCTTCAATCCAGTGCAAGTTGGCCTGTCGTCTGAAGTGGGCACGGCTTTGTACCCATCCTAAAGCCCATGATATTTAGTAGCGGTTGTAGGGTGGGTATGAAGGCACACCCACTGCACCACTTGCCCAGTTCAGATGATACGCCATGCTACGGAGGATTATGTAAATGGTTGTTACACGTTGGAGAAAAGTTACAATGGCTTCATCCCCTATCGCGATCATCGAACGCAGCCATAGAGTAAGGACTTGTACACTGAGTTTTGATAGTGAGAATATATACATACATAATGAAAATACTTTTCTGGATGGAACATGTTCTCAAAGGTATAGAACATATATTCTATATGTATGATAATTCTATTGAGACATTATTTTGCACAGATGGACCTTAGGGTTCTAGTAAACAAACAAACAAACACAAAACCAAAGAAGATCCCACAAACCTGAGATCCTTACTAGCCGCTCTTGGATGTCAAGAAACCAGTCAAGGTGAGCTCGGTTGAACACACATGTAGTTGGCTAAGTTTTCCCCACATGAATAGGTGAGCAAATTATCTACAGAGACCTTCCATAATATAAAACCCTGTGCTTTTCAATGAGTTAATCTGCACATTTTGCTGCACATCTTTTTTAGGTGCTGATTCTGGATAGATTGAACACACAAGGTGGTCCAGTGGTGGCAGGCTCTGCCTGCAATCTCTGTATTTGCTACAACTGTTGTAAGTGCTATCATAACACTTGAACGGTAGCAAAGGAAGAATTCCCATTGTGTAATTCCTCTGAGCATACACGAGATTCTGTTCTAGGTGATGAATGCATATATTAGGGAAGGAGCCTGCTGCTCCTCCAAAGCAGTGTTGGCTCCAGGTTTTGGAGGACCCTTGGGCAAGACACTGTCAATGGCCCCCTTCCCTCAGTGAGTTTATCTCCTCATCATGATTGTCACTAGCTGCTATTGCTCCTCCTTCTCTGTCTCATCATTGCTACCACTTCCTTACTTTGCAGGCAGGGAGCCAGCAAGCAAGCAGGCAGTAGCATCTACTCCTCTTCCTGCTCACCACCACTAATGTCTTGGCCAGAGTGAGAGGCGGTGAACGAGGAGGTTGCAATACTGAAGAGAAGGAACAACTCCAGAGGGTCAGTGGGCCCCTGCTAAGGTGTGGGCCCTCAGCAAGTGCCCAAACAAGTTCACTTTTCACAGTTCCTAATCTGATTTTTTTAATTGGATCTGCAGCAAGCTTGGCAGCCAAGCTTTGTCATTTGGGAAGAAATGGTAAGCCAAGGTCTGACTTGAGAGAAGGAATGCAGATTCTTGTTTAAAGAATAAAACAGTCTGGAGGTGGAATACAATCTTGATTGTGTCAGCAGTAGAAGATTTGGCAACTAGGGTTGTCCCCATCTGCCCTAGTTAGGTCTGAAAAGATTATTTTATAACTTTTAAATAGTCTTGGAATTTGTTTAAAGTGAGATGCTTTGAGATGACTTGAGGATTCTTCTTACCCAAATAAGGGTATATGTGTCCTAAAACTTGCTTCCCGTTTTCAGATACTCTGCATATCATGCTTTGGTTGAAGAATTCCTAATTTCGTGTAATGCTACATTTTTAATATCCCACACTTATTTATTTCTCTGTGTTTCTTTAGCTAGCATGTAACTAGAATAGGCAGGTTTAAGAACTAGGTTGAAATTAGGGCCGGGTTTGTCACCAAACAACATAACATTATTTATTTATTTATTTAATGGATTTATATGCTGCTGAATATATTTTAAAATATCTCTAAGCATTTCACAGAATATATCATAATATACATTAAAATACATGAAAATTGCTAAAATATTTATATAAGACATGAATAAAAACTTTAAAATAAATTAATACCAATACAATTCCATAATTAGAAACAGACAGACTGGGCAGTACATTCAGAGGAAAGGGATGGGGAAAGAAACCAGTCTTTAATTGGTTCCTAAAGCATGATATGTTCCATAAATTGGGCGCGACCACAGAGAAAGCCTGCTTCCTGGTTGCTGCACGATGGCAATCTGCAGGTCATGGTACAATCAGCAAGATTTCCTCCAATGATCTTAATGTTTAATGCTTAATGTTTATTAGAAATGAACCGGAAAAATTAGGGGGGAACACATTTTTCTAGGGGCAGAATTCTGAGAACGGTCCCCCCCCCCAAAAAACTGGAAAAATTGAATAGCTTTGTATTATTAAATATTTTATTTTATAATTTAAGCCTTCATTCTCCCTGAAATGATTTCTAAAAACTATATAATACTTTCATAGAAAGGTTAGAGATGTAAAATGTCTGAAAATAATGAAGTCATGGGATAAATGTTTTTAATACCCTCTGTAAGACTCTCAGCATAGTTATTCCCTTGATTCTTATTAAAACTATTGATCTAAAGTATATTTTGCTGATAGGTATTTATGCTCAGTTTCCCAACATGTGAGTAGAGTCATATTCCTGAAGTAAATGTGCATTCTTGACAGTTTGGGTTTTGTTCTATTGAGTCATGTGTTTCTGATGCTGTAGCAATGATTTAATGTAGTTCTAATCTGTTCAGACAACAATTACAAATGTACTGAGTTTACTTTTAAATATTTTGAAATATAATGATAATTTTATGAGCAAACTAAGTTATACATAAAATAACTTTAAGAACAGAAAGGCTGCTCTATGTTCCTAAAGCAGCCCTCCCCAACCTGGAGTCCTCTGGATGGTTTGGACTACAGTACCAAGCATTCCTGACCTTTGGCCATGCTGGCTGGGACTTGCTGGAGGGCACCAGGTTGGGGGAGGCTGTATTAAAGCAACAAAGTGACTTTAGAGCTGTAAAGAGCTCTAAAAAAAATAGGTATTGCTTATTTTTCAATTTCCCCAAAATTTCTGTCCCCCCCCATTTCACATCTTTATTAAGGAAGGTGATCTGTAACATACTAAGTAGTTGAGAAGTTTCACAAACTCATTATAATTTTGAATGAGATAAATACATTGGTTTATATGAAATTCTTATAAAACAGCATACTATGTTTACTTGTTTTGTTTATAATTTCAAGTCAACTTAGCAAATGTGTCTACTATGTCTGATTAAAAGATTTTAAGCATTATTAACTCAAGCTATATTAATAGTGAACATTGGTGTATCCAAAATGTGTACCTTCTAATAGTATCTTTTCAAGATGGAGACCTTTTTTTGGACTAGTATTAAACTTTCAAGTTTCAGAGTCTTTAGCTGAGAAGACAAACTACTTGAAAAAATCAACTCAAAAGTTTTCTATCCTACCACTACCATCACAGCTGTTTTAAAGAGAAGGGAGGTGAGCTAACTCTGTTGGAAGAATATACAACTGTTCATTTTGGGAAGAGGTCACCAAATGTGCATCCTCCACCATGGAATTGCATAGTGGAATGTTTCTACCTCCCTCTTAAGGAAACCGTTGAGTTTCTGTGACATGCCTTCAGCAGTAAGGGCAATCTGATCTCAGAGTTAGTTGCATGCCTAATGCACTTCACACTGAGGGAAGGAACAAAAGTCCTTTGAGGCAACATTCAGGATTGACAGAACGTGCCTAGGGAGGAGGAGTGGGATCATAGCAGCAGGCCTCATCTCAGCCTACGCACATTCATTTTTCTGAATGGAGATGGTCTGTTAGAGCAGGGGTGGCCAACATGCAGCCTGTGGGCCATAGACAGACCCTGATGCCTCCTACTGCCCCTGACACACCCTAAAATGTATTTTAAACCCCCCTCAAAATGGCATTACAGTACTAAAGGATAAACGGAATAACTATTTTTGATCCCAGTTGTGAGTTTCTTTGTAAACAACAGAGCTTAGCTTTTGTGATAGTAAATATTAGGAAATCTTTGAAATCTATGCACATGGTTGAGCAGTCCTATTGATGTTTGATACTGGTGAAACCATCAACTATTTTTGTCTAGACTAAATCCATATAAGCAAGATAAAAGGCTTTCTCTTCTGTCCTTGTCAGCCAGCCAGTTAAATTAGGACACCTGATTACAATATAATAAAAGCTAGAACTTGAAGTAATACTGGGAATCCATCTCTCTTATGTGTCTGCCTGCCCCCCCCCCCCCCCATCCTGTTTTAGGCATCTTCCTTGCAGGAGTGAAAGAATCTTGGACTCATGCATAGTTCATTCCCCATGGTTCATTTCATATATATTGTTGACTCAAGCATTTTGAGCAGCTATATGCTATAATTCATTAAACAAAACCCCAACAATTTACAAAACAATGTTAAGGCTCTACAGTTCTCAGCCAAGCACCAAAAAGCAGGGAAATTGGGAGGTACAGCTCACAAGCCTTAACACTACATCATCCCTAAGGAGTCAGAAAGTGCAAGTGAAATTCTCATTCTCCCAAAGCACATAAACTATGAGGACAGGATGGAAAATATGATATGCAGAGGTGACTGTGGGGTTGTGGAAAACTGATGATGAACAGCTTAGGGCTACTTGTCTTTTTTTTAGAGCATCTCCTCATGTTGAGAGTTGCAACTCATCTGATGGGCACCAGGTTGGAGGACGTTGTTGTAGAACAAGGGCAGGCAGAATGTAGCTCTCCAGACATTTTGGAATTCAACTCACAAAAGCCCCTATCAGCATGGGCAGTGATCAGGAATGCTGGGAGTTGGTGTCCAAAACATCAGGGTGGATCTATTTTCTGCCCACACCTGTTCTAAAGTACGATGTTGTCCAGCATTAAAATATGCGATCAATCAAGGAACTACAAAAGAGCTGCATCACTTTAAATAAACTGTCTAAACCAAATGAAGCGAACATGAATCCAGATAGTCCTTCCAACTTCAACATTTTCAACACATAGGATGTCTGTTTCTTGAATATCAGTTATATGGTGTTGGGAGACTAACATAGAGAATTTCTTTTATGTGTTCAGCAGTGTTAGATCAAAGGCAGAGCTAACACCTAATACTTTCATGCATAAGGATTATTTTTAAATTAATGATGAACATGTTTTTTGTCTTCCCCATAACACATAACATGGGAGTTACAGTGCAACACATCTGGAGAGCACCAGGCTGGCGAAGGGTGGTTTACACTTGAATCCTATACATGTCTTCTCAGAAGTCAGTGCCACTGAGTACATTAGGGCTTACTCCCAAGTGGTATAGGATAGCAAACTAATCTCATTTGAAAGGAGTTCAAGACAGCCAAACTAAACCTTTTCTGCTCCTTTGTCACTTTGATGAGATGATGTATTGTGGAGGAATTGTAGGGAGTGAACAGTATATTTTGTATAAACACATTTTAAGAAAAAAACATTGGTTCTTTGAAGGGCAGGATACTGACCAAAAATTGAAAGTGCCTGGCACATGTTCTGGTTCTAGATCTGTAATGAATAGTGCCCCTTTTGTTATCAACCATGGTGCTATAAGTGAGATCTGTGTAAGAGAAAAGTATTGAGCAGCCCCTGTATTTGGTAAGAATATAGAACAGCGTTCCCCCCTCCTGCTGGCCTCCAGATGTTTGAGATGATAAGTCCCAGCATTCCTGACCATGGAATATACTGACTTGCAATGATGGAAGTTGTAGTCCAACACCTTTGGAAGGCAGCAGGTTGGGGAAGGGCTGCTCTAAACAAAAAAATGAAGTAGGTGGCTTTAAGTTGTTCGTCATGAGTTTTCCACAACCCCACAGTCACCTCTGCATATCATATTCTCCATCCTGTCCTCATGGTTTATCTGCTTTGGGAGAATGAGAATTTCACTTGCACTTTCTGCCTCCTTAGGGAGGATGTGGCGTTAAGGCTTGTGAGCCTTAACTCCCAATTTCCCTGCTTTTTGGTGCTTGGTTGAAAACTGTAGAGCCTTAACATTGTTTTGTAAACCGTAGGTTTTTTGTTTAATGAATCTACATATGTTGCACTTGCTTCTATCAATGGCCTCCTCCACACGAGACGTTTAATGAGCCTTGAAGGCTCATTATAAATTTTACCTCCACACCAGCGGAGCGCAAAACGGGCGTACAGGCGCGTTATCTCCCCGATAATGCGCATTTTCGAATGCGCGTTAAATAGCGACTTTTATTTTGCTCCGGCCGTTAAAGCGCATTTTCGCGGTGTGAACAAGCGATTATGCGCGTTAACTACATGTAAAGCGCTTTTTGGACATCAATTAATGTGCTTCGCCGCCTCTCGCCGCCTCCCGTGCAGAGGGATTAGGAGTAAATGCGCCTCTGCGATAATGCGCATAATCCCCGAACCGGGCGCAAAAGCGCATCCTTGTGGAGGGGACCAATGTCATACTTGAACAAGTCAAGGCAGCACCTGGGGGAAAGCATTCCTTCTCATTCTCAGGCCTTTTATAATTGAGAACCAGCCAATCCCACACTTTTGTCATATTAGGTTGTTTAATTCTTCCTGTCCCCTTCATCAGAACCTTTTCCTAACACACGGTGTTGCAAATGCTTAGTGATTATGTTATCTTACTTGCAGGTTTTCTTATAAAATGCATCTAAAATATGAATTGTAGGTGTGATTTGTGTGTGTAATATGCAGATACAGTTGTTGGCTTTGGTTTGTGGCTTTGTTGAGTTCACACTGAGAGGCATCTTGGAGTCACGGTAAATAATGTGTTTTATTTGGTGTGCCAGAAACAGTTTATCAGGACATTGTCAAAAATGACAACAGATTTCTCTTCAGTGTTAGGTGTTTCTAAATGAGACATTTTATGGAGTGGGGGGGGGGGAGTGAAAGTTTGGCTGGATTTGTTGTGATCAGAGTTCATCAGGAGATAGATGATGATCACATATATTGACACCTGTTTTCTTCAAGTGGTTACAGGCAAAACCTAGGTGCAAAATAATATGAGATAATGTAGAATGAGTAATGCTTTATCTTACTGCATAGTAGCATTTGTTTGTAGGAAGAATACCTTTCCTTTCCTGAGACACCTGGACTTTTGTTACGTGAGCTAGCTTTTTATGCCAGATATAAGTATAAATTTTCAGAAACGTGTCTCCATACTCTTAAGCAAGCTATTAGAAGTAAGGTTTCTTAAAACAAAGCACAGGTCATTGGGGGGTAATTGCATCTGTAAAAGACTTTGTGGCAATTAATTTTCAATAGGTGTGAACAGAATCACATGGACTCTGTCCAGCTACTAGGCTAGTCATTACCAATGGTATGGTTAAAGGAATTCTGCTTTAATTCATGAACTAGTTGTGGAATGTTGGTAAAGAACTAGGACACTCCCCCACTGGATTGTGTTAGTAAATGCTTTGTATGTAACTATTTAAGATCTTTCAATGTGCAATCCTATGCATGTTTAGACAGGAAAAAAAATCTACAACTCCCAAGATGCCCCAGCCAGCCATGTACATTTTCAAGCATTCTGACTAAATATGCATAGAATTCTACTTTAATTTGATTAAAGGTTTTGAGTTCAAATCACATTAAATCAAACACACACACACCCCTAGAATTTTTATTGCATTTTTTGAGTATTTTTATCTAATTAACTAGACATCACAATTTTAAAACATCACTAGTGAATACTGCAACACTCTCATGGAGTCACCACTTTGCCCATGGAGGTTCACTTCAGTACTAGCAAATATGCAGAACTTCTGTGCATTTAGAGGTACCATTTCAGTAGAAAAGAGCAAAGAGGTTGTGGGAGGGAAAGCTTCTCAAGCAATGCTTTAAAGTCCTGATTTATACTGAAGATACTTTACATTGCTCCCCAAAAGCAGCAGTTATGACTTAAGAGGATTCCAGATAGATAGATAGATAGATAGATAGACATCAACACAGGAGAATTGCTGCAATCCCCCTTTTGGCATGCCTACCTGGTATGTAACTCTTTATGACGCATCCAGTGCATAGAACCGGTGAGATGGCCTGATATGTATCTCCTGAGGAATAACTAGTTAAATATGCTCTAAAAGGTTATGTATCTTTGTGTGTTGCAATCCTAAGCATTCTTACTCAGAAATAAATCTCACTAAAAGCAATGGGACTTAACTTCCAGATAAATTGGGCTTGCATGCTAGGTGGGTTATATTTTACATTTTTTAAAAGAATCCTTTGAGCCAAACATGTGAGTATTGTTGGTGTATTTAAAAATTGCATTTTTTATTTTAAACTGTGTGTTTTCTGTTGTTAGATATTATTTGATGGCCGTCTTATTTGTTGGTTGGAAGACTTACTAACTGTTCAACAAGGCTTCATTGAAGCACGACATAAATATGTGCTTGGCTAGATGTTTGGTTTTTAAGAAACGTATTGAGAAAGATGTCATTGGGCAACACAGAGAACTCTGGAACTGTGCTGATTTGTCACTTGATAATTTCCTAGTCTAAATTGAATTTATATGTGCCAGTGATTAAACAAAAAGACATTTTCCAGATTTCCAAATGAACAGAGCAGTTTAAGCAGCCAGCTAGTACCATCTCTGAAATATATGGTAATGCCTTCTAGATGGGCTATGATGTTTTCTTCCCTAGAGATTTTCAGGATACTTCAGGGCAAGATCTTGAATGATTGCTTTCAGATATATAGGAATAAGTAAGCTTACATATAAAGCTGCCTTTTGTGTCAGACTATTGGTCAGCACTGTCTCTGACTGGTTTTTGAAGGTATCAGGCAGATACCTTTCCCATTCTTGCTACCTGTAGACATCAAGGTGAAGGGCTGGACTTGATGACTATCAGTACAATCTAGTGCATGTTTGCTTAGAAGTAAGTCAATTGAGTTCAATGGGGCTTCTAGATGAGGCTTTTAATTTGCAATCACATTGCTTTATTCATGGAATTTTATTGGGGGATCCAGATGATGACAGCATCCACTCATATCCTCCGGTGTTCTCTCAAAACTTCTTCCATCTGCTTCTTATGTTCTTACTGCATTTTTTCTTACTGTGGATAATCCGTTAAGGAAGAAAAGTTGGAGAAGCTGCACAACACTATCTGGTTGCCAGCGCAAGGACCCTTTTGTTGGAAAGCACCTAAAATATGAAGTGTGGATATGATGTACATGACTAGTATGCAGACTCAGTTGGAGTCCTTGCATTGTTAGTGGCTGTCAGTGGCAAACTTTGTGCCACAAGATGTGCAAAACGGCCTGCGAGGTCACGGCCCAAGAGCTTTGCTGCACCATGCAAGACTGCAACACAATCTGATAAGCATGCGCCAAGAATCATTTGCAGCACTACGGAGTGTGCCAGGGTGCGCAGCACAAAACTCATACAAATACTGTTCCTCTAACAGTTTCTCAGATTTCTTTCCCATCTGGCTGACGCTGAGATGGATGGCTGCCTATGACTGTGTGTGGGAAGTGAATTTGTCTCCTATGGACCTTCACAAGTAAAGTAGCTGACTGTTTGATTAGAAGTTAAAGTTCCTGTAGCTATAACAGAAAGGAACACTTGTCTCTTTTCACCTGTATTTAATTGCAACAGAAAATGCACTGCTGTCCCTTTCTCCCCCCCCCCCCCCAAGTCCTGCTTTTCTGTCACTATCAGTCAGAGTTCTTTCTCCCCCCACCCTTTCGCTCCTTTTTCACGCACAATGGCAGGCGGAATCGCCGCCAAGAGGCCAGGGTAAGCATCTGGAGAGCCTGAGCCAGTCCCCCTCTCCTCCTCCGCGCTTCCCCGGCCACCCAAAAAAGGCAGCGGAGTGGGTGGAGCCGCAGGGGGCGGTGAGGAAGTGCCTCGCTCCGTTCCTCCAGCAGCCACGGCAGGCGCGCCTGATTTGTGCGGTGCGCGCATTGCGTGGGCAGGGGCTCCGCTGTTCGGGGGCGCGGGCGGCAGGGCGGGCGGACGCTGTCGGGCAAGAGCGCTCGGCGGTGCACGATCTCCCTGGAGGCGCCGCGGCTGCCCTGTTCTCTTTTGGCTCCCGTGAAGGCGGGCTGAGTGTGAGCGGCGCGTTACGGGCGGCAGCCCGCCTGGCTTGACGGCTCCTGGGCTTTGGCGTTTCTCACTTCGGAGGGATGGCGAAAAAATTGGTTGGAGAGTGAAGCGTCGCCTGTGCCGCTGCGCTATACGGAGGATCTACTAGGCAGGATGATCGTGCTCACGCGTAAGTGCCGGGTCTCCTCAGCAAGGCGTCCGACGTTCCCTTTGGTGGCTGAATCCCTTGGCAAGGTTTTGTTTGTCTACACGGAGAACAAGGGGGTTCAGACTCATATGAAAGGAGCGTAGGTACCACGGACCCGCGATGGTCCTTTCCGGCTGGCTGTGATTTTTCCTGCCGGAGAGTCGCGGAAGGACGGGACGCGTCTAGTTGAGGAGAGGGTGACGGTCGTCAGATCGCCTATCGCAGGGGCTTTCGGCTTGGTCAGTGCTGAGTTATTCGAAGGGAAAGAAGGCCGGGAGGACTGCAGTGTGGGAGACAAACCCGTTTGCTTGTGCGGATGGTCAACTTCTTGGACTCTTTTTATTTTCAATAGATGTGAGAAGGGTTGTAAAGCACCTCCTACACAAAATATGAGCGGGAAGATATTTCAATTAATAGTGTTGCAGTAGGTGAATGGGTAGTGATGTGGGGATTTTCTTTTTCTTAAGAATATAATCAGTTTGCATTCCATTCAGTTTGTCACTTCTGGAAGCTTATGAATTGGATTCTTGACTGTTGGCGTTCAGCTTCCTGGTGTGCGAATGTAGGCTCTTCTTTAACTGTAAATGTAACTAAAATGTGGCATTGCTATGCTTTTATACAGTCGTAACTCAGCTCTGAAGAATTTAGGTCAGTGGTGCAACATCTAAGATAGTTTTGACCTATAGTTTTGCAATCTAGACAGTTTTGGGGGGGGGAACCCTATGGAAGTGATTTTAAGGCAGTATCTTTGCTCACTTACTGCTGACTCTTCTTTCTCCAAACAACAGGTACTTGCCATCTATATCAGGAGGATTGTTTTTACTCCACAGTGACAGGAGAGATGCTCACAAATTCCCAGTTAGAAGGAATTGTTGCTATTTGTAAATGTATAAATGGAGGGTCATATATTCCAATACTCTCTATCTGCACAAATCACTCTTCATTTAAACTTGAAAAATACTCTTCACTTACTTTAAGGACTCTACTATTTGGATACAATAGGTACCATGCGAATTGGAGCTATTACATTATGAAGTTCTCCGTGCCTGCAGGCAAACATCATTGATGAAGATCTTGGGTGGGAAAACTCAGTTCTGTAACATGGCTTTGTGTTGGCCCTATCATTAACTTCCCAGCTGCAGCCTCAGCCAACAATGAACCATATAACAAAAGGCTGCACAAAGAATCTGTTAGTGCAGTTGCTGATGGGTAGATGCTGGTACTATAGGAAATGTGCATTCCAGAGTTTGGCATCTGGCTGATGCAGCTGCCAAGCAGATCCCATGCATGTTAACTCTGCTTCTGGAGCAGATGGAGGGTGTTGGGGAAGAACAATAGTGTTAAGATTCAAAGAACAGAGGCAGTATTAGTTTAGCTTTAGGACAGCTTGCTTTTCTGCTCTTAAATTCAGCAAACAGTGTTGAGTAATTATTTTATTGTGTTAGGGTTTTTGTTTTGCTGCAACTGTAAGATTGGTATATTGGGGGTGGGGTGAGATAGAAAAAAAACACTACATCAAGGGTCCCCAACATTTTTGGACCTGTGAGCACTTTTCAGGATTTGCTGTGGGCACCACCACAAAATGGCTAATCACATAGTGGCTGCTGTGGAGGACTGGCTAGTGAAAAGACAAGTAATTCACCCAAGAAACCGACTACAAGCAGAGTAAGAGTCTGAATTCCAAAGCCAATCTATATATTTAACCCCACAGAGGGTAGAGCGGAGGAGAAACAGCAGGGTAAAGAAGTGTGGGAGCAGAAATAGTAAAGCTAGAGGCTGGGAAGGAGAGGGAAATAGGAAGGCAAAGGGGTAGGAAGGATCTGCATGGGTGGAAAAAGATTGGGTGGGGCCAGGAAGCAACTCTTCTCTTCTCGTCCTGCTTGCCATAAAGCTGATCAGTGGCAGGAAAAGGAAACAGAACAGGAAGGAGAATCTGGCACCCTAATGTTTTTCAAGTTTTTTTAAAAAAATTAAAAATAATTTTTTGAAGGAAAGAGGAGAACGTTGCAGTGCTCTTGGGAGTCCCCTCGGACACCATGTTGGGTACCTCTGCACTACACTCTAGTGACTACAGGTATTAGCAGAATTGTAATGGTAACAAAATGGACATAATCTGTTTTCACAGAGCTGCTCAAAGTGGTGACTGGCTCAAATGATAAAACATAAGAATTGGCACCGCAGTCCTATATAATTTGGTTGGAAATAACAACCAGTTGGTACGTTAATATCATTTTCAAGTGAAAATGTTAATTATCAAAATGTAAAGAGGCAAAAGGCAGCATGAATGGAATACTCTGTTTCAGGGATGTAGAACATCTGGTTCTTGAGGTTTCTTCCAAGGTTCTTCTCCCTCCCCAAGCCTCCCTCTTAGGTCAAGTGGGGAGAGGAATCCCAACTGTTATCTCTGATCAATTATCAGTGATAACAACTCCTGTCCCCCCACCTGCTGAGGTGTGAGGTGGAAGAGTGTGCCAGTGCTCGACACCTTGGCCAGGCCAATTTTCTCCGACCCCGTCTTCCCCTAAGGGCAGACTTGGAAAGCGAAGCAAATATTAAGTACCTCAGAATTTAGGAAAGTTGGGGTATCCTTTGCAGTGCATGTGTGTCAGTTATGATTATTGTGAAATTGCTACATATCTGAAGCTTTAAGAATATTTTCAAATATGGAGGAAAAACATTATTTGTTCTGATTTGTATCTAAGCTTGGAAACTGCACCTAAGATGTGAGGATAAAGGAGGTGACAAAACATATAGTAGTAAGAAATAAGTTTTTAAACCTCTTAGGATTGTCACATATCTCCAACTTAAAATGTCATTAGATCTTATTCCTAGAGAAAGAACAATAGATAACCCAATTAAACAAATGACACACAAACATGTTCTCCTGCCACAACATTTCAATGAGGTTTAGGCCTGGACTCTGAGTAGGCCATTCTAAAACATGGAATTTCTTCTTCTGCAGCCAGTCTTTTGTAGATCTACATGTATGTTTAGGATCATTGTCTTGTTGCATGACCCACTTTCAGTTCAGCTTCAGCTCATGGACAGATGGCCTCACATCCTCCCCTAGAAACTTCTGATACACTACAGAATTCATGGTTGTGTCAAGGATGGCAAACTGTCCAGGTCCTGAGGAAGCAAAGCAAACCCAAACCATCACATTCCCACCACCATGTTTGACGGTTGGGGTGAAGTTTTTCTGTTCGAACTCAGTTTGTTTTTCGCCTAATATAACATTGACTACAAAAAGTTCTACCTTGGACTCGTTCTGTCCAGAGAATATTGTTCCAGAAACCTTGGGAATCATCTGTGTGATCTGTAACAACCTTCAGATGGACGGCAGTGTTTCCACACAACCATATGGTGAAGGCCAAACTCACAAAGTTTCTGATCCTTTTATAGGATGGGGCCTCCCAAACTCACTGTCGGAGATCTATCTAATTACTTACTGTACATACCTGATTCTAATTATTCCCATTCATAGAGCTGATGCAACGAGGGGGTTGCTTACTTTTGCACATACCCTGACCCTTAGGCACTCATTGGTCCTATTTGCACATGCAGGAAGGGGTGGCAGTTAAAGGAAATATGTGGGAGGGTGTTAGCAGAAACACTGTAAGTGGGCCTGCCACACGACTCCAGAACCACGCAGTGCTGCATGATCCCACTAACTCCCCATTCCAGTAGTTAGCAGGCATACCTCTGCAGGGTTGTAGCAGGATGGTTAACCCATGATTTACTGCTGTGATGTATAAATCAGGTAACTGTTGGAACTATCCCTGATCATTGGTCATGCTTGCTGGGGCTGATGGGAGTTGGAGTTCAAAACATCTGGAAGACTACAAGTTAACCCCCCCACACATTTTATAAATTAACCTTTCAACTTAGATTGCTAAAAGAATAATCTTGAATACTGTTCTTAAAAAACTTTATTTAACAAAGTTTTCAGTAATATAGCATTTTAACAAAAATAAAAATGTCTGAAGTAACAGATTCAAATAAATCCTCAATGAAGAGTTAATTCTGCTTGCATTTCTACAGAACAAAGATGGATTTGAATCTTTCCAGCTTTTTGTATGATTTCTTTCTGCTTGTATGCTTAATACATTTTCACAGTGAACACCATGATGCATGCAATTAAGAGTTACTTAAGGAAAGCATATATTTGGTATTACTGCCTTGACACACTGAAGACGATTAAGAACACACTCTTGCTTTTTTCTGAAGCACAGGTTGATCTGACCTGGTAGCATCCTTTTAAAGCTTTGTTTTGTAGTGCATTCTTTCTCAGAAGGATCTAGAAGTGATTGTTTCATAAGGGAAAGCAATTCAATTTGAGTTTCTGTTAGGTCTTTAATCTTAGGGTAATGAGGCCAGCAGGAAATGGAAACTTTCAAAAATTCAAACATTTAAAAGCCAGGAAATGTGTTGTATGTGTAAGGAGAATAGGGTCATGTCAGAGCTGCTCTGGAATCTCATGCTGTGTGCTGATAGTCCCATAAAATATACAGGGAGCTGTCATCTGTCTTTTTTGAGCAAGTCTTGCTCAACCCAATTTTGAAAGGGAACTAGAGTCTGATATTGCTGTGAGCGGATATCCTCTTCTGCAACAGAATGTCATCTCCTCTATCTCCCCAGCAGCCCCCTGACCCCTCTAAAATCTGCTTGATGCAGGAGAGGGGAATTGCTCTCTCCACTTTCTGCTTGTGCAAGAGGAGACAACTTGTGGTTATCCAGATGTTTTGGCCTACAACTGTTATCAGCCCAAGGGTGCCTCTACAAGAGTGATCTAAAGCTCTTTCAAGGCGCATTACCAAATTTACCTCTACAAGAGCGGAGCGCAAATCGGGTCCAGGCGCATTTTATCTCCGATTATTTGCATTTTCGAATGCACATTAAATAGCGACTTTTAATTTACCATGGGAGTAAGAGCGCCTTATGTCCGTGTAAACAATTTTGTGAGGAGGTGCATTAACGATCAAATGGTCTTGATGTCATGCATAGAACTGCCCCTTTGCTGAGAAAACCTCCCACTTTTTCGTTTAGTTTTATTTCCTGTCTCCTCCTGGCAACTTCCTCCTTGTTCTCCGTCTCCCTGGATGAAAGCTCCAGGAAGACAAGACCAATGTGAAATGAAAATAAAGTTTATTTTAACTCCCCTGATGGGATATTTCATTCATGGAGACACAGAGCCAGATGGAGGTGGTTTCACGATAAGTAAAGGGGGTAGGAAGTATGTGCGAATGTGCTCATAATTAGCAATCAACTTAGACACATTGTCCCCTTGCTTCTTGCTGGGTTCCTGACATGAGCTGTGTATGTGTGTGTGAGCTTTCTGGGAAGAGGAGCGGGAAGGAACGAAGCAGCACCCCCTATCTGTTTTGGCGTGTGTGTGTGTGCGAGGTACATTCCCATTTACTCCTGAGTAGTTCAGTTCAAATGGCAATTGGGCGAAGAGGTGGGGGAGAGAGAGGCAGCCCTGACTATAAATAAGTTTTCAAAGGGTGCTGCAGGGGGAAACTTATGAGGTATATTCCCATTTACTCCTGAGCAGTTCAGTTCAAATGGCAATCGGGCAAAGTGGGAGGGGAGAGAGGTAGCCGAACAGGTTAACCACATCATTCCTGGCAGGTAACCAAAGGCGGGAGATTCTGGTAGGCGGGGAGAATAAAGGGTGCAAAATCTGTTTAGGCAGTTTCTTGGGACAAAGCGCATTACTTTCAGCAACATTTGCATGCATGTCAACAACTTTAAAGCGAGTTTCATACAGCCAATAATGCGCTTCAACGCCTCTCGTATATAGGTATTAGGCGTAAAAGCGATTGTCAGGAGATGCGCGTAATCGGGGAACCGGGCGTCAAAGTGAAATCTTGTTGAGGGGGCCCTAGTCAGTATAGCCAGTGGTGAGGGAAGAAGGGAGCTGCAGGCCGAAATATCTGGAGGACCACAAGCCTTCCATCTCTGCACTGGTGGAAGCTGATCCATCACGGGGTGGGGATAGGGATAATTAGATACAACCCTAGAACTAAAGATGGCTTCACTTAGTCAATGTGGGCTTTACTTTATCTCTCTTTCTTAGCTTCTTACCAATTCTATGTGGGTATCTGTTGCAGCTGGTCTCAAGCGCTCAGCTTCATGTTTGGCATTGCATGAATTTGGTCATTTTCCCCAGGGAAAGAGAGTTTAAAAAGTGTGGGTGCCTGGGTGTGCTGGGAAAATCTCATTCTGAACAGGAACTTGGCTTTTTTGTAGCTTGTTTAATTTTTCATAATTGCATTCCTGTTACAGGTCTGAACTGACAGGGGGCTTTGACATGAGACTCTACTAGTTTGCCTGGCTTCACCTCTGGGGTGATGTATAACTACTTCCAGATCAGCCTATGGTTTCTTGTCTAATCCATAGGTTGGTAATTGGGTTATTTTGCCTGCTGGTCGAATGCTGTTGATGCATCACTTTACATCATCTCCTGCCTAAACCTCGTATCTATATTCAATTCCTGCTGCCCCATATTTTTTTGTACCCATTGAGAGCCATCCTCTGTCGGTGATACTATTGCTCATTCTTTTCTAGCCTCTTCCTTCTTAGCTATTGATGTTAGCTTGTCCTGATTGTCCACATTGTGAGCAGACTTCAATACTGCTGAGCTCAGACCACATATGTGGACCCCTGGCTGTCCCAGAACATGCCCAATCCTTGCTCCATGATTTTGGCTTGACAATCACAAACTTGGCTGATAATGACAGTACGGAAGTGTGTTGGACTTGGTAGCCACCTAGTAACTAGCCGCAACCAATTTGTATCTTTCAGCCTTAACAATCAGATTTAAGTCCTTTTTTAAAAGGTTTATATCGGGACCCTTTTGACTCAGAAAGTCTTGGCAGTTGAGCTTGTATCAAGGTCATAACGTGAATTAGACTAGAGAAGAGAACAGTCCCTGGGTCTTTCTTCACAAGAGATCCAGTAACTTGCAATACTTGTTTGCTATGGGACCACTAGCCTATGCTCTTTCAGAAGAATATTAAACATGTTTACAATTTAAGGCATTTGTTGAATGTCCTGCAAAGTTATATATATATAGTGAGCTGCAAAACTAAAGTACTTTAGGAATAGGTGGGATGTAATGGAGAATTATAAGTTCCTTAGTGCTATAAAATACCCATCAGAGCACAAGAGTGACTAGTTGAGCACTATAGAGCACAAAATGGGGGGATATAGGGGGATTAGCTTTGTTTTCAAACCATCATTATGTTTCAGATCCAGAAAGTTTGGCTCACAAATGATTTCTCAGTGTTTAGATTAAATTGTTAGATGCTTTTGAGGTCATTTATTGTGACATACTAAGGGTGCCTCAGCAGAAAATCCTTAGGAACATCACATAAGGGAAGCTATTATAGTATTAGTGTCACTAACATAGATGTAATTGCATGTCCAATATATCTGCTGTATGCTTGGGTATTCATAGTGAGGTAGTGTAATATTTTATTATAAACGTGTGTGTGAGAGGGGGTAGAGAAGAGATAAATAAATAGGTGGGGTTTAAAGGTAATAGCATGACTTGGTTTTTCTTGCTCAGTATTGGAAAAAAACAACCTTTAAAGTATATTTTGTTTGTTTTCTTTCAGAAATTGAGGCCAAAGAAGCCTGTGCCTGGCTGAAGGCTGCAGGCTTTCCCCAGTATGCTCAAATGTTTGAAGGTACAATCCTCTTTGCATTCTGATATACAGGGATGATTGAAAAGTATTCAAAAATCAGTTCCTTCCATTTGTAACATATAATAGCTACATGTTTGTGGTTGTCCAAAATAGAAACAGTTACGCGCAAATACCTATCAGTGCAAGTTCATTCAAGCTTATTTGTGTGCAACAGGCATTGAATCAAACATAGGAATGTGCAGATAGGGCTAGTTGAAAATTGAACTAAACAAAAAAGTTGAAAGCTATAATCGATAGATTGGGTACCATAGGTGAAGTATTCATGTTCCTCAGGCTAATGATGTTTATGTTAGGCTCCTAGGAGACAAAACTGTGTGTCACAAACTGAATCACCCTTTGTGAAAATTTGTCTGAAAAATAGTGCAAGATTACGAATGTTGCAAACATGTGCAGTTTTTTGCTTGAATCCAGGTGCTTCATTGAATTTTAGTTGAAGCAAAGTCCAGGCCTGTGGTGAGTGCCCCAAAATTGCACCTGGCTACTTTAGCATTGCTGGACAAAGAGTAATGGAAAATCTCTTAACTCTTGCTCCAAGTGCTATCTCCTCTGTTTTGAATGGACAGCTCCAATGCCACTTGGACCAATTGCTGGCCTACAATAGGAACAGGTTGAGAGTCCCCACCATCTTCTTGTCTCTCAACACGGTAAATCCAGACACTGGACAGTGGAGCCTACAATTTCTTCCCCTTCTGTACTTGGAATCACTCCCTGAATAGAGCTTAAGGTAGAAGAAACTATACTCCCTAACTCAGGAAAGGGAAGCACTAACTAAGGAACGTAGGTGGATTGTGCTTTGAGTCCCTATTCCCTCTGAATGTTGTTCACAGAATGAGATTTCTTCTTGAACTACAAGCTGGAGACTTCAAATCATAGCACCCTGGTTGATAGCAGCACTTTCATGGTGGTGCTTCTTTATTTTTGTAGTGTTAGGTGCTTTTACGTAAAACAAAATTGAGACACAGTTCCTGCTTACAACTTCTCAAAGTACCCTCACCAAGTAAGGTGCAATGCACAGCTATGGGAGTTTGGGTGGTGGTGCACCCTGACTGGGGAATTTTCTCCCCATAGAAAAGGACTGGGCAACTTGTGACTCTCCAACTGCTTTGGCCTATAACTCACATCATCCTCAGCATTGGCTATGCTGGTTAGAGCTGATGGGAGTTACTGTAGGCCAAAAGATTTGGATCACCTGCCATAGAGACTTGTCTGGCATTTGCTTTGGTGATAAGTAAGCATTGAGGAAGGGAACTCTTTTCAGTGCTAAAGAGAGAAAAGCACTTTTGTCTGATTGGAGCTGAGCTGATTGGAGATGAGCTTTTCACTGTGGGGCAGAGGAAGCAGGACTTGGGGAAGCTGTTGGGCTGTTGGGCTAGATGGAGAACTCCTACAGACCTTATCTGACCAACGGTCCCTGGTCTAAACAAGCAAGTTCATGATCAAGTGTTCACACTTTTCTAGTTCCTGTCTTGCATTATCTGTGCAAAAAAAAAAAGATACTTCCTATTTCTGTATAGTCAATGGAGATAGAGGTTGAGGTTTTAATACTGTATTTAATGCTGAATATAATGTATTTTCTTTAGAAAGACCCTTGATTTTTTAGTGCCTTCCTTAATGCATCCTAATAGCTCTCTCTTGCAAGCATTTGCCCATTGTGTGCTGATCCATAAATCTGTGATTTCTCCTTTGCAGAGATTTAAACTATTTTGAGGCTGGTGTGTATCAGCTTAAACAATGCTTTGGCTTGGTGCATTTTTAAGCAAACTTTGGAAATTATAAACTTTAAATTACTTTTTTTTTAAATTAAAATTTAACTGTTGTAAACTTGGTTTTGCAGATATGCAGTTTCCTATTGACATCAAAACTGTGAGAAAAGATCATGAGTTTTTAGATCAAGATGCGATAGAATCCCTGTACAGGTAAATCTTGGTCTGAATTTCCCCTTGGCTTAGTAATAGATGTCTAGGACTGACAAACTGAGGCTTTAATTATGGGAAATACTTAAAATAGTCGATGGGGCCAAGACTAAGCATGTGTCTTACTAGTTTCCTATTTAGATGTCTGAAGAGATAAGTATTATATGGTGCATATTATTACACTCCTTGTAAGTAATGTATTAGTACAAAGGTGAGTGTGTGTGTGTCTTCAAAGGGCTTTTTCTTCTAAAAGCTAGGGCAACTAGAGCAATATCCATTTAGCACTAGTACTAATGCAAATTACATAGTACTAGTGTAAGCAGCCTTTAGGGCACCACCAGTAGCATTCGCTAGCGCAATGAGTTTATGAGGAAACCGGTTGCACTGGCAAATACTGTTGGCATTGCGGTAGAGGTTGCGTACGCTAGCAGAACATAATTTACATTAACACTAGTGTTGAATTGGATACTGTCCACAACACTGTTGCCATAGAATTGCTTTTAAGAAACTCAACCTGGGCTTGCTCATGTGTCGTGGTTGTGGCTACCTAGAAATAACTTATTTGAACTGGAAATATGCCTATATGGCTACATTGAATTACAGTGATTCGTGTGATTTTGTCAGAGTTGCTGAATTGGCAAGAAATGCTGCAACGTCATCACCACATGCATTGATATTGGAAGAGGTTGGGGTTAACATTTTGTTCAGATTGTAATAAGCCTTTTGAGGGAGTAGTAGCAGGATATTTTCTATGTCTTTATTTTGTAATAGTTCGATTTCTTTTTCCTCCTAAACTCCATTGTCCATGACCTGAAATTATTGATATTGCATCTACTGTTATGATGGCTCACCTTTCCTGCAACTCTTAACTTTTCCTGATATTTAGGAATATTCAGATCCAAATTACAACAAATAACAGAAGCATCATTTGCAAAACCATGCTTTGGAATTATTCTAAAAAGAGCTTTGGTAAGATGCTGCAGGCACTAAAAAGATGCTGACATTTTGCCAAAGCAGCTGTAATAATATAGGTACATGTTATAATTTCATTTTTTAAAAACAACAACAACAACAGCAGCTCTCCCAAATATTATGAAACTCCTGCCCACCTCCACCCCAGGGGAGTGCCAGGGTAATTGCTTAATTGCAAACAAATTAGAAAACAATATTGTTAAAGCTACTTAATTCCTAAAGAGATTGCTTAAAGGCTCTGCTATAGCCCCACACTAACACAGATTGGTCATTCATTCCTTTTTAATTAGCTGCTCAAAATAAAAAGAGCAAGATCTCTTCAGAGTGTCAGGTTTGAACTGGAAAAATTCTTAATTACATCTGTCATTGAGGGCTTTATCAACCTTAAATGTTCATTAGTGGATAGCAAGGACCTTAGAGTTCGCAATTATGGAAAAAATCAAACTTTCCTTGGAAATGGCACTGGTTCCAGTTTTGATTGTCTTGGCTTCCCTTTATTGATGACACAGAAGAGTGTAGCAGGCAATATGGGTATGAATATTGTGTTGGATCCAGCATAAGCCTTCTGTGGACGGAAGGGTCCTTCTCTCAGTGGGATGTTTTTCCGTTGCATGAACAAGGAAGCAGGAAGCTATCTTCACTGATTTTCTCCCTCCCTCCCTCTGAAACATCTGCTCTTGTGGTTGTGAGACCCTTTGCAACGGTGGAGGAGGTGGTGCTGGGGGCTGCAGAGAGAGGGGAATCTGTGAAAATTGCCTCCCCCACCTTCTTCTAGCAGGATAATTTTCAGCAGAATAAAACTTTGAGTCCAATTCACAGTGCTACAAATTTCACCTTGAACGCAGCATGTAATAAACTAATTATGTTGCCCACTTTACTTTTTCTTTCTCATGCATATAACGATCTTTGTTATCCGTTAATATCTTCAATCCATAGCTAAAATTCTACAAACTTTCCCAGGTAGTGGTCTGAGATATTTTTGACCATTACACATTATGAAGGCCTATTTTTGTGTCTGTTTCCCTGTTAAGAACATAAGTAGGAAAATGTAATCTGAGAAGCTATGATTAGTGGACCACTGAAGTAAAATGCAGAAAAATGAAGATGATTTAGTGTGTGTGTTAAATTAATTTCACGTAAGAACTTAAGACGTTTGAGTGCCACTGAGTGCAAATTAGAAGAAAACTCTTAATGTGGCTCTCCTTTTCCCCCAGACGGTTAAATACATTGAATAAATATGCAGCAATGAAGCTGGAAATAAGTCGGCAAAGAAAGCGGGTATGTTTCCAAGTTATACGATTACCTATACTGTTTTTAAAAAAAAACCCAAAGCAAAATAAAATAAAGTCAAAAGGTGTCGGTATATAAGATTTTGATTTATTGAGACATTTCTTATCACAGCAAAGTTATTGTGATTGGAAATATTTGGGAGTTCTGTCTTGCTGATGTTCTTTCTCAGTTACAGACATGCTTGAAACATTCTCAGTTCTCAGTGAAGCCTTATGTTGTGCAAACAGGAGAGTCAGCAATCTAATTCATGAGGCAGAATTAAATCCTAAAATGTAGAATGGATTGTACCGGTTAAAACTGTGCATTTGGAAATCACATTTTTAATGCTTCCCTATGTGTAAAAGAGGCTTCCAAGTAGAAAACTAGAGAGTGGGGCTGGGCTGGAGCATTTCTCATCAGTACTTTTACATGGCTGACATTTTTCTTCTTTTTGTGCAAGGGGAGCATTACAAAATGATGTCCCTTATCTGCAGTAATACAGTTTACACTACCATAGCAGAATTCTACCAACTCATTTGCTTCATATGTAGAATAGGCCTTAAGTCCAAGTCTTACATTGCTCTGGCAGTGTAGGAGCTTTTACAATCTTACTTCTAACTGAGCTTCCAACACTGCCCCATAGGAGTTTCTAAAAGAAGTTTTCAGAAGGGTGACACAGGTACAGGGAAGGGTGTCATGGTATGGGTTCCTTCTGCATGGTCCATGCCTTCTTGTGTTGTTCTGGCAATACACGAAGTGCTGACACACACACCAATGAAGTAAAGTAAGAACCCATCTGCAGAGTTGAACACTGAGGATTTCATTTTGCTTTTACTGTTTTACTAAGCCATCTTAGAGCAGATTTAAACAAAAAGGGACTAAATTAGCATTAACAGAAATCAAACTCTTGTAGTGGTTGAAAAATAATTTCTATTTGAGCCAATGTAATGATTATCTGTTGAATGTCAATACCAGGGAGGAGTTGATTGACCAAAGCACTTCCTTTATTACAGGATGTCTTGGCTGCAACTTTTTCCAATTGCAAGGCAATGTTTAGGCTAAAAATATTTTAAATGTTTTGAAAAGTATGTATGTTTACCTAAATATCCCACTCTTAAAATGGGGGCAGGGGGATTGCCAATTTTCCTATTCTTGCACCAGCCTTTCTCACCTAGTGGAATCCTGCTTTGGCGAATGTAAGAATGAAAAACAAATCAGGTTTTTTATTATCTGTCTGATGTTTTAAAACCTCTTGCTTTCCCTTAAGAGTGATGAATCTGAAGAAGATGAACCTTGTGCAATCAGTAACAAATGGACTTATGAGAAACAGACTCAGAGATGGTCTCGTTTGAAGAGCACAGGAGGTTCTGGTGGACTGGTTCCAGGCAGTCTGAAGCTTAAGAGCTCTGGTAGTGGGGATATAGCATTTTCTGATCAAGGAGAGAGAAATGAGGAGTCCTCCGTTCACAGTTCTAGCAGTGGGGACAGCGAATTGATCAGCTTTCCAAAAACGTGTGAGGATGTTGAGACAAGCAGGAGCTCTTCAACATGTTCCTCGAATAAATTGGCATCGCCTGACTCTACCTTCAGTTGCTCTCCTTCTCCTAGCGAAACCTTGAATATAATTAGTGAGGACAACCTCTTGGATAAAGCATCCCCCAAAAAGGGAAGGGGTTTCTTAAAGAAAATGGAGAAGCTGCGCCTCAGAAGTAGCAGTAGCAGCTTGAAGAGAGAAGCACATTCAAAGGCTAAACCCATTATTAGCGAGCCTATTCTTCTAGAAGGTCTAAGTGAAGAAAAACGGAAAAACCTTAATTGTGTAAGTATTTCTGACATGTCTGAGAGTCGGCCAGCACAGCCTTCTTATTCTACACAGACCTCTAGCAGCAGCCAGTCTGAGAACAGCAGCACTGTAAGTACCCCAAGCCCTGTTATCAAAGTGAGGAGACACAGCAAAAGAGGTGGAATGTATGCAGAAGAAATTGATTCCAGCAAACTTTCCTTGTGGAGTGATCTTTCGGAGCATAACTTCAAAAATGAGATACATTTGCAGAAGAGCAAAGTATTTCACGTACCACAAGGTCATAAGCCTGGGACGTTCCCCAAAGCACTGACTTACAGTCTCTTGTCTCCAATAGACAATACTTCTGTAAACTGGAGAACTGGGAGTTTTCATGGGTGCCGGAGGAATAGGGTTCAGTTTAGTTCTCAGGAGCCTGAAACTCCGCCTGGTTCTCTTGCATTGATGGATAACAGACTGAGCATATATGACAACGTGCCAGGCAGTCATCTTAACAAAATGGATGCACCAGAGGTTGGCGATGATGATGTTTTTACAGAACTAGACAGTGTCATGGAACATGTTAATGGGCTCAGGAAGTTGGTCAGTCAGTGGACAGAGAAATTCTCTGATAATGGTGACTCTGACTCTGCCAGTCCCTCCAACGAGTCAACCTCCCCGTGCCCATCATCCCCTAAGGAAAACCGCCTCAAGATTAAAAAGCATTCAGAAGGAAAATTGGCAGAGTTGCCAGTCACTGATGGTGTAGAGGACTGTAAACATACCAGTGGATATGGCCTCACGGAACTTTCATACGTAACGGCATCAGGGACAAGACTGGCATTAACACATTCCATCAGGTTAGTGTTTTATTAGTTGGAGGCAAAGAATCAAGAATGAAATGTGGCTTGGATGTCTTTATGTTAAAAAAAAAATCCCACGTCCTTGTACTAGGTATTTTCAAATGCATAACATTTTTCTGTAAGTCGTGTGGCTTTAGAAAGAGAATTGGTGTGGAAATAATATTAATAGCGATGAGCACTTAAGCAATTTTTTGTTCTTCAGACATGTGAGGAGGCACTGGTCTACTGAGGAAGGCACAAATCTGGAAAATCTTTCTTGGCAAATTGACAGCCAGTCAGCAGCCCACCTTAACCGAATACAGAAGCTTGCTTTGTTAAAATTGACTGCTTTAATGGACAAATACTCTCCTTCAAGCAGACAAGGATGGAACTGGTGAGTTAGATTGAAAAGCAAGAATTTCTGAAGTGAAGGGACTACCTATCTTAGTATTGTATTGGAAATGGTGCTATTTTTAGTAATTAAACTTCAATGGGAGCCATTTTCCAAAATGTATTCGTATGATTCCCTCATCATAATGTCCTAGTCCCTCAGACTAATAATGTAGAATACAATAAATGTATACCAAAAATAAATTGTGGTTTGCCAACATTTTGGGAATATTTTGGCAGTGTATTGAAATGGATGAAGAGGGCAGTTGGAGTTTAGGGCCAGGTGTATGGGGACTGGAAAGCAGCTAACTGTGTAGTAATTCAGGAGGTTTCTAAAGCTTCAACCTAGTGCCTAAGTCAGGAGAGTTGAACCTTTTTCAGCCCGAAGGCCAAATTCCATTAAAGAGAAGTTCTTCAGGGCTATATTCCATTTGGTAGAGCCAAAGGCAAAAGGGGCTGGCCCCAAAATACTGGCATATTTTAGCTTAAACTGTTACTGCCAGTAGATAAGCCTTAGGAGAGGCATTTCAACCTTTTAGAATAGGGGAAAGCCTGCACAAGAGCTGAGAAAGGCACACCCATTTCAACACTACCTGGAAAATCATATAAGCTAATGAATCACTTCTGTGTTTTCAGGACTGTTCCAAAGTTCATTCGAAAAATAAAAGCTCCTGATTATAAGGACAAAATTGTATTTGGAGTACCGTTACTGTTAAATGTACAGAGAACAAGTTATCCACTTCCAAGGAGCATACTCCAAGCCATGGACTACTTAAGAGACCATTTTCTTGACCAGGTACCAGTATGAAAAATTCTCAGGAAATCATGCTCACTCTTACAATTCCCTCCCAGATCATTTTTATGTGATCTGTATTTGAAAATAAGACTGGCAACTGCCCTTGTTCTTGCATGTAAAAATTAGTACTTTATTAAATAGGAACAACTGCTCAGCCTGGCCAAATATCTGATGATGTCCCTCTTTGTGGCTGTCCCACCTTTCCTTACAGGAGCTGTTTTAGTGGGCAGATTTGTCCTTGAAATAACCATTTCACCCTACATATCTCACCAATTTCTCATGCTTTCTATTTTTCTGCATAGTGGGAAAGGGAATGCTCATGACATAATCTTGGCCAACTCTCAACATTCTCTCAAGGTTTGTTGAGGTTTGACTCCTCATTGGAGTCGCTTCTTAATCTGCCAATGACTTCTTTATATATGTAAGTGCATGGTATGAATGCAAAAATCCAGTCCTGCATCCCAACTGGTGGAAATGCTTACGTGCTAGGGGGTTTCCTGGGTCATCCCTGTGCATGCAAATGATGCACAGGGACTCTCGGAGGCGGGGGGGGGGGGGACGGGCACGAGTTTCCCCCAGGATAAGGGATACCTGGGAAAACCCGATTCTTTCCGTGGAACCAGAAACATCCGGAGACCGCAGGAGGTGTGAGCACCTGTCCTGCCTGGTGCCCGCTTACCCGTGAAACGGGCACAGAGCCGCACGGCGCAACTCCGTGCACATCAGGGGAGGGGGGAAAGAAGTCTGCCATCCCCAGGATGGCAGGGGGTGGGTGCAGGACCCAATTTCAAGGTTTTTTTTTAAAAAAACCGTACATTTTCAATGGAGCACAAGTGCACCCTTCTCGGCTCCTTTTTTAAAAATGGCAGGCGCAACTGTGCGACGTCCTGGGAGGAAGCCAGGATGTCGCATTTCCTGTTTAGAAAGAGGAGGACAATCCTGGAAGCAGGTAATGCCCGGGATCATCCTCAGGCTCCCCTCTACACCCCTAGATGCAGAAAGGGCCAAAGACTGCCACAGGCAAAGAGGGACAAAATGCAGCAATGCAGTCTTTGTATTAGCAAGGATTGCTGGTGCAGACAAAAACTGAGCTTAAGTTTACATAGGCAGCTGCATCATTTAGACTTATTATTGAGCAAAAGCACCATAAACAAAACGTTTCATAGCAGTTTACAGCACCTTTTCAATTTCATAGCATTTTACAGCACCATTTCAGTGTAAGCTGGCTGTGATCCAGCAGTCTGTATTCATCTGTAAATCATCAAGGGTCTGGGATGGAGTGGTGTATGTATTTGTGTATGAATCAGCCTACAATGACACGCTGTACAGTACTGCAGATGAAGGAATGTGTACATTTATGAGGAGAAATTATTAGTCATTCTTCCGTAGTTTTTCCTTTTCAATCAGAATAATATGTTTCTTCTCTATGATTGCACTGTGTTTACAGGCACCTTGATATATTTCAAAGTGCCCAGTAAGCTTATGGAAATGTAGATACATAAGAATTCCATTCCATAGCCAAACTCAGTGGCAATTCCTCCTTGGGCTGGATCCTTATTTTTCTATATTCTTCCTAGGTTGGTCTTTTCCGAAAATCTGGTGTTAAATCTAGGATCCTTTACTTAAGAGAAATGAATGAAAGTGACCCAAACAACGTAACTTATGAAGGGCAATCAGCATTTGATGTGGCAGACATGGTGAAGCAGTATTTCCGAGATCTTCCAGAACCTATATTCACTAGCAAGCTCTGTGAATCCTTCCTCCATATCTATCAGTGTATGTAATTGTTTTAAGTCTGTTTTGGTGATTTTAGTTGCTCATTTTATTAATGCTACATAAATTGTTTTCTTAATTTTTAGTGTACCTATTGCTATTTAGCTGTGATTTTAAATTCATGCATTTCCTTAAGTCACAGAAGAAGATTTATATAGACATTGTGATATTTATTTCTTGAAATAGCTTCCACTTTTTTCATTTTTCATGTTCAGATGAAAAAAGTGGAAGCTATTTTGAGCAGAAACTGATGTGATCTTGTCCCTTTATACAGTCCAGCCTTCGAGAAGCTAGTCTCTAACGTGAAGCTCCTTTGGGATTTTTTAAGAGTTGGATCCAACATCAATGCTCCTCCAGAGGAAGGATACTGCTGGTGCAATGGGATTTTCGCATCTTGTCCTCCCCACACACATCCTCCAGATCCTCCCCAACCGCCTGGAGCATATTTGGAAGTTGCGCAGGGGGCTGCAGTAGGTAGCAGAGGATGTGGAAGTCTCATTCTGCCAGTGATATTCTTCCACTGGTGGAACGAACGTGCTGGATCCAAGCCTTAATTTCTACCCTACTATGTTAAAAATAAATGGAAAGTAGGTGTGGATGACAATGTTCTATTTGGAAGAAGAAATGCAAACTCATTGGTAAAAAAGATACTATTCTCGCTCTTTAGTTCCTGGTACCTCTTAATTCATGTCTGTTTGGCTCTTTTCTTGCCAGATTTGCCGAAAGATCAACAATTTTGTGCCGTCCAAGCTGCTATTCTTCTGCTTCCAGATGAAAATCGTGAAGCTTTGAAAACTCTTCTGTTCTTTCTCAGGGATGTAGTAGCTTTTGTGGAGGAAAACCAAATGACTCCAACTAACGTTGCTGTCTGTCTGGCACCATCTTTATTTCATCTTAATACCCTGAGGAGAGAGAGTTCCTCTTCATCTAGGTATTTTTGCTTGAACAATACTTGCGTGCTGATGAGCAAGGAGAAAAAATACATTCTCCATTGTTCCAAGTTATTCCAGTCTTTTCTTTCAAGTGGTGGTTTCTGTTAGTCAATTTGTGCAGTATTTGACTCTGTTCAAGTACAATTTCTATGTCTGTGAGGCTAGGAATATGGCTTGTTTCAGATAAGATGTTACAACTATAGGATAGCCACTAAACTACAGTGAGAGAGAGAACTGCAAGATACAATTCTGAATATGGCAGCCTTTCTAACCATGGTGTGTTTATGTACTAAGCCAGCGGGCCAGTTCACACATAATGCTAAGCCGCCATGGATTAATTAACATGTGAGGTTTCTTGGTGTGTGCTAGCTGCATTTTGAAAATGCAAACCATGGTGGGTGAGCACCATGGCTTGCCATGTGTGCGAACCTGGGTGATGTGGGTTATCTGAGGGTTAAACAACCCTCACATGACCCTAGAATGTAACCCATGCTGTTCAGGTTTGCACAGCACAAGAAGCCACAGCGTGTGCGTGCCATGGCTTGCATATTCAAAATGGTGACCAGAACACATCACAACCCACCATGGCTTAAATAAGCCATGGTGGATTGCAGTAATAGTGTAAATCCATCAAATATAATGAAATTTGATAGGAAATAGTAAAAAAAATACATCTAGGCATGAGCAGGAATTGAGCAATTGAGGATGTCCCTAACATATTTTATATCATCATGTTAATGTTTAACTATGTGATGAATGTTAGGAAACAAAAAGGAGTGGAAAGCTTTTCTTCCCTGAATAATGCCCCCTTTAACCATGTTGTTAGTGTTGTTGCTAACTTGCTCTGTTTAAGTGTTTGCTTACTGAAGCGAACAAACATTGTAGGACAGATGGACTGTATTCCTTGAGGCCATTCCACTACTTTTGTTTGGAGACAAGGGTAGCTCAGTTTTATTATGCTTGCCAAGTTAGCCCATAAATCTGTGGTTTATGATGAGCTTAGAGATTTTCATCAGTGAACACAATCATACAATCTCAGTCACTACATAGATGTTCTCTTTTCTAAGAGCTGTTCCTATATTACCGACTGCATCGATGTGGCTTCTTACCATACTGCTTCAATAACACAAGAACTCAAAGGTCTCGTGAGAGTTACTTCCTAAACCAATGTTGCTCTACCTCCTGGAACAGTAGTAGGATGGGATGTAGCCACATAATTGTCTACTCCAGATGTCTTTTTACCTCAGCAGTATGGAAATCAACTCTGCTGAAATAATTGATAAATAGGCCCCAGGGCAATCCACTACGGGCTGTTTACAAACTAATAGTTCCCTAGAAACAGCCAGAAAATGATGGTAAACAAGTCTTTTTAAATATGGGAGCAGTTTTGGGTCAGTAGAAAAAGGGTAGAGAGGTTTGGCTGATCCATCTATCTATCTCAGTGAGATTTTGGAGAATGTACCTCAGCTTGTCATTCCCCTGATTTATCTAAGCTGTAGAAAGTTGTGCAGGGACCTTTCCCACCTCTATGTAGACTAATCCCCTTAATCATGTGGGAATCGACTAGAAAGCAAGGTAAACATCTCAAAAATAAGCAAATGCTGTGTGGGTACAGATAGTTGTATCTGAACTGTCTATTCATGATAGGATGGTCTTAGTAATAGAAAAAATGTATTTGCATGGAAAATATTATTTAGGTTGTGTTTGTTGAATATTTGTGGCAGGGTAATGCCAGGATGTCAACTCTATTTCCTGAGATTAGGGCTTGAAGAAACTGTCTGCATGTTTTTACGATGATAAGTCTTGGAGAGAGGTGAAGAGAGGTAAAACATGTGAAGAATGTGCTTTTAAAAAGAGCACACATCCCAGATGTGTATCAGGCTATAAAACAAGTTCTGTGATGCTCAGAATTCCCGAGAGCATGGGGAGGGGGGGATCTAAAGCTGAGCTGATGACAGCACTGTCAGTCATAGAGAGTGAACACATGGGCGGAGCCAGGAATGCGTCAGAAGAATTGATAGAAAATGCTATGGGTAAATTCTTTAATTCCAGGGGAAGAAAGTTATAACCCTTTGGAAGCTCAGAATCTTTAGAGAAGGAGGCCTATATCTTCCCCTTTTTTCCTTTTGATATTGTGCTGCAGCAGAAGCAGTTAGCGTAAAAAAGAGAGTGTATCTTTCTATTGTTTTAGCTGCAAGGTTGCTTTGAAAGTGTAGTTTAGATAATTTGCTAGGACTTCAAAAGGGCCTAACCTAACAGCTCTGGCTTCATGGATTAAAGTCAAGCATCTTTATCTAACAAACTCTTTTTTAAATGCTCACAGAGAATGTTTCAAGATAAAGCTATTAGAGATTAATGCCAGGGTCTTTGCAATCTTAATATTGGCACAGTGCCACAAATAAACTTAAAATATGAATTAGCGCTCTCTGGAGAAGCATTGGGAGCTCTTGAGTGAAGTGATTAGCTTTCCCTCTGACGTTCTAGGCCAGCCTTTAATTAAACACTTCTGATGATGATAGGCCAATCAATGAGAGCTTTGTTCATGCCTTTGACTGAAATTTAACTGACCAGGATTAGCTAAAGCTTACTCCGTTTTGATAGGACTCGATAAGTTCTCCATAGAAAAGAGTACCACACCTTACAGGGATATATTTGGGGCCATGTTCATACATTCATACATTTTTATTGTTGTTGGTTTCAGATTTGTATTTATATTCTCCCTGTATGCTGCTTTAGAGCCCTTTAAAACCAAAAAAACAGCTTATGGGTTTAAAAACTAAAACAAACGTTCCTCAGTATGAAAAATAAAATCTCTATAATTAGAGAGTTGGCATGTTGGGAAAAAGGCTAGGCTAAACCCCCTCCCTAAGATCTAATTTTCATTGAATTCTTCTAAAGATACCATATATAAGCCACATTTTTGTCCTCCTCCCATGCCGCAGTCTAAAATGGTAAAATTCAGGTGCAGATTTTGCCACCTCAGTGATAACTAGGCCTCAGTGATGTGATCTGAACAAGCCACCCTTTAAATTTTCCTCTTCAGATCCAGCCAGAGGAAATACAGTACTGGAAAACCAGACCAGAGGGATCTCAGTGAGAACTTGGCTGCAACGCAAGGCCTGGCGCACATGATAATGGAGTGCCACAGACTGTTTCAGGTAGGGTATTCTTTTTCTTTAGAAAGAGCACAGCTTTATGTGCAGCCTTCATCCGTCATACTGTTTAGAAACTTCTGTAGTGTCAGTTTGGGTTCTTCGCTGGCTAGAAAATAGAACCGACTTTTTAATTGCCGGTAGTTGTGAAGAACAAATCCTAAATGAACTCTTAATAAGCCATTGAGCAGCAGCAGGTAATTGTTTCTGTTTAGAACAGTGTATTTGCTTCCTGGAGCCAGGCCAAATAAATTTCCTCCCCCTTCAGCCTACTTCTTGCTTGTGGATTCTGTTTTATTATCTAGCCTTGGTCCCATGGGCAGAACATGCTTTTTGTAGTTTGATTTAGCCCAGTCTAAATCAAACCCAATGTAATGGTTTTTATAAAATTATTTTTATTAATTTTTATACAATAACATAAACGAAGAACATAAACATATAACTTATAAATCATATGACTAACATTATAAAACTAACATAATTCACCTGACTAGTGCACCCCACCCCCCTGGGACCAGCTACATTTCTGTATACCATATTTATTTTTAATCATTCTTCCAAAACTGCATAGATTCATATGACGGTGCACACCCCTTCCCCCTTTTTAATACATAATCCACAAATAATCCCCATATATCTCCAAATTAATTATTTCTTAATATACCTCTTTTAACTTTAACATTGTTTGTTAACTTATCATTTATAGCAATATTCCACACTTCTTTATACCAATCTTCTATTTGGTAGTTGCCTTGCACTTTCCATTGTCTAGCTATTATTAACCTTGCTGCAGTCATTAAATTCGTAATTAACTCTTTAACATTTTGCTCTCCTTCTTCTTTATCATAAACTGATAATAAAGCTATCCTAGGACATATCTTAAACTTTAAATCTATTATCTTTTTTACTTCTTCAATTACTTTTAACCAAAATATTTGCACATCTTTACACGTCCACCACATATGAAAATACGTTCCAGTTTCTTGACAGCCTCTTTAACATAGCTTCGAATGTTTCTTATCTATTTGGTTTAGTTTTACCGGTGTTAAATACCACCTCCATGCTATTTTATAATAGTTTTCTTTTATTCTTACTGACATAGTGTTCCAGTTCCACAAATCCCAAATTTGTCCCCAATTTTGATCATTTACTTGTTCTTTTAAATCCCAATGTAATGGTTGATTCATATGATTATGCAGCACACTGTAGATGCTAGATTTTTTATTTTATTTTTTACTTTGCTGTATTTCAAAAACCAGAATCCTGAGCTTGATGCATCTCTGCTAGGGGTGAATTGGGCCAGAGTGGTCTCTTTGCCTAGTGGCTTGGGTGGCCACTAGGAGTGAACATGTATCATACTTTCAGGTGACCACCATGGCTTCTGATACTCTTGTAAATAAGCTTTCAGACAACAGCCACTGCATTGCTATTCATTGTATGGAAAGATTCAAAACCCAAAATGGGTTAACAGTAGATATGTTTAACGTACCATGTGATAGAGCCATTTCTTGTTTTAGGGCAATTCTTCTAAATCTTCAACCTGAGGGCCAAATTGCATTTCGGAGAAGCTTTTGGCAGTCACCTTCCAGCGGCGGGCACTGCTGAAGGCAAATGGCGGTTGGGCCAAAGTGCCAAAAATGCAAGCATATTTTAGCTTTTGAAGCACTTACTGCTGGTAACTAAGCTTTAGGAGAGGGATTTCAACTTTTTAGAATGAAGAGAAGTCTCCCTGAGCAGTAGGAAGCCACTAAACAATTGGTATTTGTAAAAAAGGGGTCAGGGCAGGGGACATTGTCATTTGGACCCATGGAGAGCATGTTTTGGCCCCCTTGCCTAAGGTTCTGCGCCCCTGTTCTAAGTTAAGTGGCTAGCTGCCCTTAGTCTTCAACTTGTTCCTTTCTCCACTTAATTGCTGCCCTTGGTACCACCTTGGCTCATTCTAAATATGGGCTCAGAAATGGTTTTGGGTGTGGGCTCATCCTGTCCTCTTTTTGAGGGACATAGCTCTTACGATAAGCATATAACAAAAGGAACACCACTTCCTAATTTGATCTAAAACTTCCTCAGTGATGTGGTGGAAATGTGAGTTTTCCTCCCTCTGTTTGAGCACAGCATGGACTTAATTACACCCATTCAGTCCTGCTTTGTAGACTTGCTGGCATCTCTTCTTCCTCTGCTATGCTGATTGCATCGTCTTGTGTGGGAGTTTGACCTGCTAGTGTGAGGCCAGAACTGGTAAGGCTGAAGAATGTTTGGCATTTGGGCCTTCTGACCACTCCTCTTGGCCACATTTGCACTGATAGGAGCTAGTGCCAAGATGCCCTTCCACCCAGGAATTGAAACCTGTTGAAACTGCTTGATGTTGGAAAAGCCTGGCACGGGTGGCGGTGGCGGGGGGTTCCTATATGAGGCGGGAGAGTGGCTTTTAATCAATTGAGAGGTTTCAGTCAGTCATTCTTCATTCCTCCCTTGGCTTTCACTCTCTTCCACTGGCATGCACAGAAAGTGTGGGAAAGGGAGGAAAAACAACAATAAGAGGAGGCCATGTGGTGAGAGGAAACTTTAAAGAGCTGGGAGGGAGAGGCTCTTGGCTACTTGCGAAGAACACAGGGCCAAAAATAGGCTTGATAATTCAGGCTTAACGCTTGTTAGCATGGTCTTTTTCTGCCTTTGCCTTTGGCACAGGGAGTTGGCAATGACCTCATTCATTGCTATGAGCAAAGCTCCAAAAGGCTACAGAGCTTGGCATGCTTCTTTCTGCTGTATCTTGTTAAGCTCCAATTTTTGAAGGGCAGCATCTTGATTTTATAAATTATCATAGCATTTTAATGCTATCTCCATTAACCTCCTTACCTATACCTGCAGTTGCATGGTTGTTTCCCCATGCTATGGGTACATGAAAGTAATTATTTTGTTTTTGTTTTTGTGGTGTGTTTCAATCACACACATCCCCTATGAACTGTGATTTCTTGAAGGTTATGCATATGTATACAAGATTAGATACAAGAATTGTTTGTATCTAATACGATTTTAATCTCAGACTGAGTAGTTATATTCTTTTGCAGATACCCGACTACTGCTTTGACCAGGGTTATGAAGATTTACATTATCAAAACTCAGATGAAGGAGCTTCACACCAGACCTCCTTAACAAAGTATTCTGGCACAGTGATTTCCTTGGAGCACTCCATGCAGGACCTGCTCAGAGATGCCAAGGAAAAATTCAAGAACTGGGTTACTTGCTCCATCTTTGAAGGAGTGGATTCTGCATATAAAAAGGTAATTTTGGCATGAGGATATTTAATGAAGGTTAAGGTGAATGACTTTGCAAATGGCAGTAATAGTTGAATGTTCTCTGAAATCAGCCAGATTGTTAATCAAGTGGTATCTTATCCCACCTGAAAATGTGCAATCTCCTCCTGTGAATAATGAGCTTTGCATCAATTAGATGGGCAAGGTTTGGTACAGAGTAGTAAAGTATACAAATGCCACGATAGCGTTGCTACCCATGCTAGAAAAGTTGTTTGTTTTTTAATCATGTTGAGTTTCCCTTGAGATGCTGTGATATGACATTCTGTAATGCATAAAGGAAACATATTGAACCCAACATCGAACAGATGTTTCAGTTAGAATATTGTACCAAGTTATCTAGGAGAAAGACCCATTAAAATCAGAAGGACTTACTTCTGAGTTGGCAGGCATAGGATTGTGCTGTTGCTGAAACAGCATTGGTTCTAGCCACATGCAAGTGGCTCCCACACTTCTTTTAGTAGACTGTGTATTGGGCTGATACCTTTACAGTTCAATCCTATGTGTGCGTACTCAGAAGTGAGCCTCATTGAGTTTAATGGGACTTATTCCCCGATAAGTGCCTATAGGATTGCAGCCTCATTGTTGCTTCCAGCATTGGAGGACCTGGAAGTCTGCCAAGTTGTTTGCTAATAAATTAACTATCTTCTCAGGTGGATGATAATTACCATGTCCGGTTATGGAAAGCTTCTGTTGAAATTGACGCTGTCCCTAAAGTAATTCTATATCGGGTACTGATGGAGCAGCACCTTTGGGAACCAAGTCTTCAGCAAACAAAAATCCTAGAGAACTTAGATGATGAAACAGACATTTACCACTACACAACAGAGAGTATGTCTCCACTTCCTCCACGAGAATATGTGGTCCTAAGGTAAGGAACTCTAGAACATTCCCACCTGTCAAGTACTGCAAGTGTGAGGTGAGATTGAGGTCAGAGATTATGATATTTAAACTAACACACATGCCCAACTCACACCAAGAAAATGGGCTTATTTCATTGGAAGTACTGATGCTTATCATGTTAGATTCTATGAAAATCTCAAGCAGACCGACATGCCAAATGGAATACAGCCTATAATGGAACCACATTTTAATTTTGCCACAACTTAAGATAAAAGGGACTGAGCTACAGCAAAGTTTTCCATTTGGGAAATGAGAAATATTAAAATATCCTCCCATGTGAAAATTACACTATTGTGTAATTAATAATTTGGCAAATCTACACTTACCTGTTCAATATCAACAAATTCCGTAGACTGATTAGCAGAGCAACCCTAAGTGGGATGGAGGGAGGCAGTGAAGTGTAGATGATCTGCTACTTCTAAAGCCCTACTAGCTCACTCTGGCTAGGGTGATGGTGTTCTTATGCATCCTCCAACACTGTTCCCTACTCCAGAGGGGAAATGAACTATGTTAGCTTCAAGGTTGCTGTAGTTACTGAACCCAACCTGAGGCTCTTCATGGATCCAAGGACAACTCTGCCCTGCCCTTGGAATGCCCTGCTTTGCCAGTTTTCAGCAGGTGTACTGGGGACCTTCCTCAGCTGGCCTGAGGCATTGGGATTGTAAAGGTTGGGATCCAGGTTTGGATCTTCATACAGCTAATAGCATGCCCACAGCCTTGTATTCACATTGGAGATTAAAGCAAATTAAGTAATTATGTAAATTACCTCTTGGTGGAGTTAGTATGGTTTCAATTCATAAACATAATGGAAAATTAAACAGTGCGAGAGACATCTAACCTTTTCTGATTTTTTAGGACTTGGCGGACTGATCCTCAAAGCAGCACATGTGTATTGGCAGCTACCTCAGCAGACAGTGAAAGTGCTACTGTGAGTGGGATCTTGGGTCAGGTCCTACTTTGTCAGTACCTTATAGAAGCAGTTGGCTCTCAGAAATCCAAAGTGACACATGTCTGTCGAATAGATACCAGGTATCTTTTTCCACCCTTCCCTTTGCGTTTTGAATTTCATCTCATCTGAGAAGCCACAAAGGGGTTTTTTTTGGGGTGGGGGGGAATCAGCATTCCCTGTTCTGCTTCTGGCCTGGCCACCTGCTTATTGTACATTTTGCACAAATTGTTATGCCTATGGCTATAACCGTTTCTTCTTTTTATCAGATGTAAATGGAATAGTGACTTTATTTTAGCATGGGTTTTTTTAGTTAATGTAATTTGGAACAAGTTGTTAAAGAAGCTTAAGTGGTTTTCCTTTACTGCTTGAAACCATGGCTATATATGATTTAGGAAAATCATTCCACATAATAGTCATATAAAGCTTTAAGGACATGCAAGCAAACTGACTATACAGTCTTCTGAACTACTACAGGTCATTTAGTGTCCAGCTAAAATCCATGCCAGTTTTCAGAAGTGCTAATTGAGTATGTGTTTTTAAATAATCAGTGGTTTTGTACTGATAGGGCTGGAATGTGCAGAGCAAGAAAACAATGCCCAGTGCGCAAAGCCTTTAGTTCCTGATGTGTTGATTTGTTTCTTGGCAGGGGCCGGACGACAGAATGGTACAACAGGGCTTTTGGTCATGTGTGTGCTGCAGAACTGATAAGGATTAAAGATTCTTTCAGAACTTCACCTTACTGAAACTAAGCTAAAGATGACATTTGATGCTTTTGGAGATGAAGGCAATGCATGATGCCCAAAGTTGTCTTTTACAAAGCCTGAGCTTGGGTTGACTGACCATTATTAAATTTTGATAAACTAAAAGAGCAATATATAAATAGAACTTCAAAGAATTTTATAAAATATTTTTTTCAGTTTGGGTATATTCTTGAACTGACTGACATTACGCACCGTTCTTAATATTTGTTTTATATAAAATGTTATACCAAGAAAATGGAATTATGTTGAATATTACAGATCAAAGTAAGTTATTTAAAATGAACATTTTGTACTAAATATATTTTAAGTAATATGTGAGATTTTATATATTTCAGATGTTTTATCAACAAAAATGTGAAAGGAGTAATATAGTACCTTAGCAGCTCCAAGTGAGCTTAGAAAACTGCCCAGTTGTTATGCTGATTTTCTGTTTTTAGTACCATAATTTATTAGGAATTAGTGACGTGTGTATAGGAAATTATGCTGTATTGTGACTTCTGTTGTTGAGAAGCCATGAACCAGACATCTACTTGGACTCTTACATAAATTAAATTTTATGCAGGAATGTTTGATTTGTTTTCTAAGCAGCCTGCAGGCAACATTCAAACTGATGCCAAAATGAGCACTTTAAAATGAGAATGTGTTCAGTGTGAAATAAAGTAGTGGACCAAATAGTGGAGAATGGAGCTGCATAACCCATGATTAGGCAATCTGGTGTCCTCCAAATATTTTAGATAACAACTCTGGATTTATGGGAGTTGTAATCTAGAACATCTGTAGGGCATCAGTTTGCCTACCCATTTGGAAACACCATACAATTGCTTTGATAAAGTAGATCAGCAATGGAAAGACAAGTACAGTAGGGCCCTGTAACAGAACGTTGCAGTACAGAGTTCTTCTGTTCAGGATTCTAGTCCTTCCTACAGTCAGTGGTCTGTTTCTACTGAGCAAGAAAAGTTCTCATTTTGCTGTTCTGGAGAGGTTCTCTATTTGTGAGATGGGATAAACTTGTACCCAGGAATATTTGTTTTCTATAGGCAGCTCTCACTTCTGTTCCTGGAGCCATTTTTAAAAAGTTTCTTGGTGTGAACTAGAGACTGACCCATACAGGGAACGTTGATTCTGTCTACTCTTTCTGTATGTCTTTATGTCTCTTCACCCATACCAGTTTATTGCCCCTCTTATTTCATTGTTGTTTTGACTCAATCATGCAAATGTCTGCACCATTGAGGTATTCTAGACCTGCTTTTTTGTTTGTTTATAGGGGAGTGGGAGTTGCAGTTGCATATCTGAAAACATCAGGGTTATCCCAAGTCAGCTGTTACCTTTCGCAGGTGTGGCTGGTACAGTTTTTGCTCCAGCTCCATGGGAGGATGCATGGTCTTAACAGAGATGATATGGGGGAGAAGTGTACAAAGAGAACTGCTGACAAATAAGCGCTGCCTTTTCTTAATTGATGTGAATTAACTGATAATGGGGCAGTTTTTCATCCTTCCCTCCATATTTCCCCCATGCATAAAATGATAAACTTGCAAACTCAAGTGTGATCAAATAAAGGCCCTAACTTTAAAACAAGCTAAATATGTTTGATACATTGAGAACTTTCCACTAAATTAATCTCACATTTAGATATACTTAGTCACTTAGCATATCAAGTGCTTTAAATTCAACAGGCCTCAGGCTGCATTAAATGTATAATGCATACCTAAAGTTTGTTCTTTGTTACAAGAGCTAGTTCAAGCAGTTTCCCTGTGCAGCATAATCAACACATTCTACTTTATGTCATATTAGAAGCACGCAGCATGATGTGGTTTACCTTTCCATTGGAGTATTAAGCCACTCCTTGACAAAGCTATGGCTGGGAAAAAAGTAAGGTGTGGTGATGCAGCTAATGATACATAGGGACAGCTGAGTGTTTCACCTGCTTTAAATGTGTATTGTCATGATGGCATGCTACAAAAATCCCTTCTATGTGCAACAGTTGCTTCCAATAGGAAGTAGCCAGATGGACTCTTTGAGCTGTAATAACTAAATACTTATTTTTTGTCTTTTGTATAACTTTCCTATTAAAAGATAAGCCCTGCAATTTTGCATTGTTTACTGACAAAGAGAGAACTGATCCTATGTTAAATCACAAATTCTTAACGATAGAAACTTGATCCTAACTACAAACCTGATATTTAGCAACTAAGTTTCATTTTTGGAAATGTGGTGAAAAGGAAAATATATTGATATATTATTGGTACTTCCAGTTTAATATGTATGATGTGACACTTTACACCTGTATCAACCACTCGTATTTGCCAAATCTTGTACTTGTAATACATACATACATACATACATATATATGTTGTTAAAATGGTTGCGTATAAGCGCAGACAACACACCTTTAATAAAAAGGTGAAGCACTATGGCTGTATTATTGACTTGTGACACAGATATTATGTTTCTTCCAATCCCTGCAACATACAATTTAGTAAGCTATTGGAGATGTCACAATTTTTAATGTGGGATTTGTAGGCTGTGGATTAAAGGAAGCAAGAGATCTCTTGGTAGTTACACTGTTGTTTCTATAGGAGTTCCTATGCAACTCTGTCCTTTATTTCCCATTTCACTAGAGTTGTTTAACATTAATTGTGTGATGATCCAAATGTTGTTCTTGCCTATTGGCCTTTTCATAATTAAGTCAAAATTTATATAAAATCTACATTTACACTAATTGCAAAATTTGCATGAATCCTATTTGTGTGATGCTCTGTTGCTAGACAGATATAAATATAGTTACCATACAATACCTATATGCAGTGGCTTATCATTTCTCTCAACTGTCCTACATGAAGTAAGAGACAACAACGCTTCAGCATTCATTAGTTTAATTTTCAAATAATGGGCCATGATAGTCAACTAATGTGATTTCTGCAAGTCTGTAAAAAAGAGATTACAAGTCAATGGAGTTACATTTTCTGAACAGGCTTGATCCCCAAGATGTCAAAACCTTTGGCCATAACAGCAGCTGTTGCCTCACACAAGAGCATTCTCCACATGTTCACTTTTACTATTTTACCTACATAAGAGACATAAACAGCACAAGATAGTATGAGATGTAGTAAAGTCAGCCTTACCACCCTGTTCTATTTACATTTCTGCACAGTATTACTGAGTCCATCTAGTAAGGCTTCCTTCATTATTTGGCCAATTGTGATAATCAGCTCCAAACATGGATGCAGCTGCAACACAGCGAGATGATAAGCAGCCACTATAGTGCTTTGCTGTTTAAATCTATCAGAGAAGTGCATTTCAGGTGAAATAGGTTAGAACTGTAATGCTCTATTAAGAATATGGCATCAATGATTTCCCTTGAACTATCCAATGCATGTTAAAATAGGGCAGGCAGCAAGGAAAGTAATTGGCCTAAGAATGCTGTCAGCAGGAGAAATGGAAGAACAAATATAACAACTGTCTTAAAAATGTTTATTTTGCATCCATAGAATAGGAACTCCTTGGACATGGAGTTCACCCTGTTACTGAACATTTAGATTAAGCAATCTGTCTATATGTCCACAGTAACCTTTCCCATTATGGTATGAGCTTACATGAAAGGATTTATGTACTCCTTGTGAAACTGCACATTTCTAGCCTTTCCATTTACATAGAAGCTTGGAAATGCATGTAGCACTTCTTTCTGTGTAGGATGTTGATCAAGTGCCCTGGGGGGAAGGTTATCTGTCTTAATTAATTTTGTCTGGCCCTTGCATCCCTCCACATGTCCCATTTCATCTTTATAAAGTAAAGAGGCAACTCAACTCACCAGTTTGTCTGTCTTTTTCCACACAATAGCAGTTGTCGTAGAATTCTGTAAATGTGGTGGCCAGTTCATAAAGATAGTCACAAAGGGTGTGCAGTAAAAGGTCATCTAATATCTTCTGAACAATCTCAGGGAACCTCAAAATGCATCTGCCCAATTTCCATTCCTTTTCATGGTCCAATATTATGTCTGTATTTCTAGCTGCATTCTGCAATGCCTCTTCATCAATGTTGGCCAGCCTTGCTATAGATCTGTCATAGAAGCAAGCCTCATGTTAGATTTGTAAAAGAAACCCAGCCTAGTCACCCTACCAAAAACCTTGCACATATTGGAAGGGAAGGATGCAAGGAAAAGCTATTGTAAAAAGGATGGCTAACTCCTGTACGTTATTTTTTTAAAAAAAACAATATAAATCTGTTATTGGTGTGCAACGAAACCCCCCTTTGAAGTCCTAGCTTAAAATAAAGTTAATAGGTTGGATCTAGTGTTTTATTCTGCTAGCAGCAGCAGCATCAAGCAGAGTTCTGTCCAACATGTTCCTGTTAGTGGAAAGGGAGGAGAGGAAATTTTCATCTATTTCTCCTCCCCATTCTGACAGTGTCATTTCTCCAATCTTTCAGATCAGATTGGGGGGGGGGGGGGGCAAGGGGTCTGCAGAGGGAGGGGGTAAGGAACTAAAATTGTGACCTCCATTCCTCCCAAGGGAAATGCTCCACTGGATCAGGAGCCTCCTGCAGAATGAAGGAGACAACGGGAGTCAAATCCTGGATCCAACTTAATCATTGGAGTCATTGTGAACTAAGTTTGATATATTTTATTGGTATTAGAGTCCCAAAACATAGTCAAACACAAAAAAACTATTGGGGTTAAATCCTCAAACTTAAATTTCTCAACAGCCTCACTGGGCTATCAGAAAGTCCTGAAGTGGAAAAAAGAAAAGAAAGTGAAACTTAAAATGCATAGATGAAATACTGGGCACATCGTAAACATTGGAAAAACTCCAAACTTCAATGAACCCCACTAGATTCACTGTTTCCCCCCAAAAACACTACAAAAAAGAAATCAGTCAGTGCTGCAAGTTTTGAGAGTATTAAGTCCTGTGTCAAGGTAAAGCCAACTTGGGAGAAGAATGCACCCCTGCTCGGTTGATAATAGGTTGATTGTTGGTTTTTGTACACACAGGAATGTGCCTATTTTTAAAAAATACAAAACCAGCAAAATATCTACTTCAGTGTTCTTGAAATGGTATAACCACACATAAAAAATGGAATTTATGATGCAGGGAAATGCAGTTGTTTTCCTTAGCTTATTTATAGCATGGATCCCAGTTAGCTTAGACAGTACTCACTTTACCATTGATTTAAAGAGGATTAAACTCTTGAAATTTACAAAACCTGATGGCTTTGCAAATTGGAGGGTGATGGCTGTGGAGGGTTAAATTAACATTCAGTGTGAAATCAGGGCCGTTAAATTTAACGACAAATGAAATTCCATTTTTCAGTTTAGTGCTACTTATTAGAATAACCAGATCATGGAACATCAGCACAGCCTTCTGCAAACTATTATTATTAACAAAGGGCACAATCCTATGTGTTTTTAGACAGAAAAAAGGCCTACAACTCCCTGCATGCTCCTAAAAGGTAAACATTTTGAGTAAGGTGTAAATTGTCAAAGGACTTTTAACTATGAAGTCTTATTTCAGTAGAGCTTGGTTTTAGCAATACCCTTCCCCTACCTGATACGAGTGAAGGCATAAAGTAAATATGCAGCTGTATTTCCTCTGTCATCCAGCATCTTATCAAAAGAGAAAATATAATCGTTTATTCTATTATGGGAGAGATCTGCATACTTAATACATCCAAAGGCTACTGATGTCTGGGCTGCCTTCAGTTCTTCAGGCGTAAGAACCTATGAGAGAAATAAAACACATTGCATTGCGACAAGGCTATTGAACAAAGCTCAACAAGGGAGCTTTTTGCCTAGAAAAAGTATTTTTTTATTTAAAACATTTCTTGACCACCTTTCAGGCCAGACGGCCTCCTCACAAGGCAGCTTACAACAATAAAATGCATAAAACACTAAAAGCAATAAAACATCAATTAAAACAATAAAACAAACAATGAAAACAGGATCAGCACTAATAACAGTAACAATAATCACGCGAAGGCCAACGTAAAAGAAAATGTTTTTAAGGTCTTCTTAAAAGCCTGCAAAGGTGCATGGTGGACCTCTGACGGAAGTTTGTTCCAGAGGTTTGGGGCCACTGCAGAGAAGGCTCTTTCCCATGTGGACACCCACCAAATTGCCCTCACAGGTGGGAAGCTGATCCAGAAGAACCAACAGGGTTGCATTCCCTCTGTCCATTCGCCAGTATAAGTCATCAACTAGAGTGACCAAGGCTGTTTCCATCCCAAAACCAGGCCTGAAACCTGACTGGAATGGATCTAAGTAATCAATTTCATCCAAAACGGCTTGGAGTTGTAAGGCCACCACACGCTTCAGCACCTTGCCCAAGAATGGTAGATTTGATACAGGGTGGTAGTTATCCAAAACCATCAGATCTAAATTTGTTTTTTTCAACAAGGGCCTCACTGGACCTCAAGGGGGCATTTATTACCTCAGAGGTCCAGATATCCAACTCAGCTCTGACAGATTTCAAAAGCCAGGATGGACAAGGAACTAAAGGGCAAGTAGTAGGCCTCAGTCCTCCAAGCAGTTGCTTGTTATATCTCATCTATGTGAATCAGTGATAGCATGATTACGTCCATCTCCAATCGCTCCAGTACCTCAAAAGTTCATACATCCAATATTAAATGCACACACTGCCCCAAATGCTCACTGAGTGAATAGGTGATTCAAAAATATTCTTAAGAAAGAAATGCTGTGCTTTCCTTGGGTTAATGCATTTATGAATCACAACCTATTTGTTGCTAAGGTGCTTTTCCTAAGTGCTTTATTGCTATACTGCATTAGTTCCTCTTTCAAAAACTGTATCCTTCATCCTTGCATTCTCTCCTGCCCACTGGATAGTGTGCCATTTTAGCACGTACAAAGGCTTACACCCACAAAACCTATCTACCTCCAGATATTTTGGATTACAACTCGCATTAGCCCTAGCCAGAATAGACAATGGTGAGGGATGATGGAAGTTGTTGGCCAAAACATCTAGAGAGACAGAAGTTGCCCCCACCCACCCAATCTAGAGTCTGGCATGAAAAGGGAATTCTTGGTGGGCTGTGCTTTAACTCCAAAAGTATGGGGTGGGGTGGAAAGCACATCTATATACCTGATGAATCAGATTCTTGTCAAGGAAAGCTCACATTGCAATAAATGAGTCAGCCTGTAATGTGCTATAGGGCTCATTTTTACTCTACGAAAAGAATTCTCAAGCACACTAAACATCAAGGCATGTGTAAGGGAACTTCAAATTATCAGTATTGTGTGTGCTACACTTAACTGTCAAATTGTCAAGACCATCATTTTTAGGGCATTTTAACATGTTCTGAGGAAAATGTTGAGACAAGTAACTGTTTCTTATTCCATCTGACTAGTTTGTTTCCTAAACTTGAAGGGGTGTATCTGAGATTCACCACATCAAGAGAGAATACGACGACTTAAAAGGACAGACCTCACTCAGTGATAGCTTTGCAAATCTTTACCGAGTGTTTCGAACTTTAAGAATTAAAGTATATGGGTAGTGATATTTGAAACTTCCTAGACAACACAAATATGGTATCAAAGGATACATTTTTATTGCTCAAACTGTCTAAGGGAATAACAAGCTTTAGCTAAGATGAGGCAGATCACAACATTCTTAAGTACACACCAGTTATAATCACTAAAAGTATAATGATAGCACCAAGCATATTTGTAACATAGTAAAACCTAGGTTCCTTTCTATCTAACAGTCACGATCAAAGGCATGGTGGGCGAAGCCAGCCTAAGCACATATGGCGGGGTCTCGCTCTCTCAGGATCTCTCTCTGAAACTAATCAAGTCTTGGCTTTTCATAACTCTCATGACGCCAGTGATCTCATCTTTAGTTTTGGACCTGGCCATACCACCATTCCTGTTTTTTTCAATGTAGCCAGGTCTGCCACTGGTACTAGTAACCCTCAGATGAAGGCATTCCTGCTAGGTTAAGCTACATACTGCTTCCAGCACTTCAACAACACATTCTGGCAGCCCCCTCTATTTCTAAGAATATATTCCATTTATACTCATAGTTACCTCATAACACATACATACATACATAACTAGTCACCCCTATAAGTTACAATAATTAATTCTGCTCACTAGAAAGCATATTCCGCTACATCATGGTATACAGCTTCTAACTACACAGCTTAGCTAAAGTAGGTATGGGTAAATAAATCCCTTAACTAAATGACATGGGCGGAAGTTTTACACACTTCACGAGTAGCATCGGACAAGCTACACAAGTGGTGGCTACTCCTGGTAAGGTATAAAGCAATACTTGGGACTTTCAGGTAATTTAACCACAAAGCCAATGTACAGTCAACTGCCAATGCTTCATTCGTACTCTGCTGCCATCTGCTGGAATGCTAACAGAACATCAGAATTACCTTGCTGGACCAGATCAAGAGTCCATCTATGAGCTCAAGGAGCAGAACTGGGTAGCGTGTATGTAAGTACGTGGGGGTGGAAGACAAGGAAATCATTTTCTTGCCTCCAACTCCACCTTCTTTTAAAAATAGATGAGGTCATTTCGACTTTCTATCTGAGACATGAAAAAGTCTGCCCCTGTACTTTGGCTGCGGCCCACAAGATGACCCTGTGAAATTTTCAAAGAGATGCACTGGAGCAGCGGGACACTGTTTGTACCCTGCTTCTGATAATCAGAGACATATAGGGGCAGGATCTACACTACTGTTTTATAACGGTTTATAATGGTTTTGACAACTGTTCAAGCCCAGGACACATTCTATAGACCGTTTTCAAACCATTTTCAAAGTGTTATATCCTACTTGGTGTAGATCTGGTCTGAATGTCCACCAAGAGGTTCCATTTTAAGCTATTATGGCCACTAACAGATCTATCCTCCATGAAAGTATATTTGGGTAGTATGCAGCACTAATACAATGGTGATTGCTGTAGATTCATTTGCTCAATAATCTGGAATCAGTTATTACTTCAAACTGCTTCCATGAGAGAAATTCAAATCTAGCCTCTCTTCTTAAAAGGCTGATTTTAAAAGGATTCCTCAAGAATAGCAGAATAGATCCTGGCTTTTCTCCCTATTGACTGAAGCAACAATTCTGGCTTTTTTCTTTGTGAAGCAAGTTGTCATAATCTTGTGGGAGAAAAAGCTCTGCACATTAGTCTCCTTGGCCAACCTCCAATGTGCATTCTTTCAATGTTCTCATTCTTTCATCCATTTATCCTGTAAAACCTGGTAAGAACCAGACACCCACACCAAACAGCATAGCAGAAAGGTAGTATCTACAATCAGTACTTCTGGAAAAAAAAACCTTTCTCCTCATTTTAGAGCCAACAGTACAGTAAAACTCAGACACCACACTTTTATAATACTATAAAGGCTAGGTTGTGAGTCATACATAACAGATATAATACCGGTCTTATGCACTGTATAAAACGAGTTACACCTTTTCTAAAAGGTGAGAAAGGTTTCCCTATGGCGTTGTAAGCATTCTGCTGAAAGGCAGCACAGATTGCTTCTTGACAATCTCCAGCCAATACATCTAATTTTTCTTGGTCCCCTAGTTGAGTCAGGCGACTGAACTGCTTCCCCGCTTGGTGCAATATTGAATGAGCAACTGGGGTGCATGTTGATGCTCAAAGGCCTTTTCACTCTTTAAGTACTTATCAGTAGTCTTTTCACCACCTGAGCCCTAAAAGTTGTCTTTCCTTCTTGTCTGCCTGATGTCTGAACAACTGCACCTATGCCATTTTCTGCTCAAGCAGAAAATGCTTATTCTGCACAATGGCAAAATAAGCATGTACCCTACTGTGTGAAGGCAAATTAAGATAAAATTCAATGCATGTCCTCAAAATATACGTTGTAAAGGGTATATATCCTTTCGATGTGGCTCGAATATACCTGAAAGGACACGTATCCTTTCATGCCTAAGTGCACATGCATTTTGTACTCTGGTAAACCCAAATACAAAATACAGCAGGTGAAACTGTGGGAATGAACAATGTTTATATTGTCATTTTTTTTAGCTTGGTGAGGCTTTTTCCTAAACTTCAGCTGTGGATCCAACTCCACAGGCAAAGTCTGAGAAAAGTACAGCTAATAAAACAGCAAATTCCTTGCCATTACATGATAAGGTTGGCCAGATAAATGGTAAGACTGAGTCAGCTACATGCTCTTGACAAGGACTAGACAGTAGTAGTAGAATTAAAATTTTGCTCCTTTCTTGTGTCAGGAAAAAGGGAAGCCCAGTACCTTATCTCTTTCCTTTTCCTTCAGTTTGTCCATTGATCGCTTAAGTCCCTCTTCCAGAAGGTCCATCAGCCGTACCGTGTCCCCAGAACGAGTTTTAAACTTTTTCCTGGTAGCAAATAGAAAGTTGCATTCCATATGTAAATAGTTCTCAGTAGTCCTTTCACCACCATGGAGTGTCATCCCACACATAGCTTGTTGCAAGTGGCTCATTGTGGTTTTTAAAAACATTATTATTATTATTATTCTATACCACCCAATAGCCAAACCCAGTGAGCCTGGAACGTGATGCGAACAATGTATATTTGTGTGTGCACATGTGTATGCGCCACCCCACAAGAAATCAGGACAAGAACTGTATGCAGCCCATCAGTCACAGGTTTCCCCACCCCAAGCTCTCAAAGATGGGAAATGCTCTAGAATAACTCCTGATGTGGCATCAAGAGCTATGACTGGAAGGGAAAATCTGGAGATTTCTTAATGTGCATGCACAAAGGATTTTCTTAAACATACAAGGAGAGGACATAAAGTATAAAGCTGGCACGCATAGGGATTACTTTGTGATCACATGACAATCAGTCTTCAACAGAGGATGACACTGAGCCTTCCAGTATGATTAGCAATAGCATTCAATCTACTGTATATTGAAGAAATGATTTGCAAACTTACTTGTCTTCTCCCAACACTACTCCAAACGGAGCATGAATTACTCTGGTCACTTTGGGGTCATACCAACCAATCATCTGACCTGCTGCAAATACTGTTTGCAAGTGCACAGACTGCAAAACAAGGTAAGATTAATACAACAGTTGTCAATTATGACTCCTAAATATGTTCCTAGTAAAACACTAGCACTAGCACAACCATAAAGGGCTCTCTTAAAGGGAGAAGAATGCTTATATGTCTTTGCTCATTTGCTTTAGTAATCCGTATTATTTTATTCAGGCATCTCTGTCATGAAAGAACTTGATTAACGCTGCTCTCCAGAATATTGAATTAGATGGCTTAATATGTAGGTTTAAAATATGGTGTGGGTATGTATAACTTATTACTACTGAGAATCCTGCTTTGGGATAAAAGGATAAATTGCCAGAAAGGGAAGAATAAACCCATGTGTGGTTTTAGTGTCACACTGGTACACAAAAGCAAAAAAAACAAAAAAACTTTGAAAAACAAAAAAATACAAAATAGAAGTCAGAGAAACTCACCTGTCCACTGTCTACCACATAAATTACAATATCAGCCCTTTCTTCTGACAACCTCTGCTTCAGAGCTGCTAAGTCTGAGGTGTCATATGTAAAACCCCCATCAGATTTCGTAATTGTCAAGGGAATAGAACACCCTGGAACAAACACAATCTTCCGGCCATCATCCATTTGCACAAACCCTAAAGAAAGAAAGTGAACTATTGGTAGCCATAGAGAATCAAATGACAAATAGGGTTAAGGCTTGGAAAACAAAGCATATTTTACACTGAAAAGTGATGTACAAATAAACTTATAAAAAGCCTTTAGCAATGTTTAAAAACACAACTTATCATGTGGTCATTCTGAGGTACAAAACAAGTTGCCTTGGTAAGTGCATATCCCCATACACATGCTTAAAACCTCTGCATCTGCCATTTCTCTCCAGCAAACCTCATCCACCACTGGACCATGTTCACATGAGCTAACATCTGCATTCAGTGGCTGGAAACGGAACCTACATCCTGGGTGAGCCATTTGCAGGAGAGAACTAGGGAGGGATGCTTTAAGACCTCCCCCCTCCTATCTGGTACTTCCTCCCCACCCCCCCACCCCAAAATTGCCCCTGCCCCTAAATTCAGACAGTACCCTATTTTTCGGAGGAAGACTATTTAATTCCCAGCTTCTGATCAGCAAAAGCATGGAAATTCCATCAACAGAACATGAACCCCAGCAATTCTTGCAGGACCAATCCTCCATTAGGTTTGCCACACTGTGAATCCAGGCTTTCCAATACAATGGGCCTGTTCAGACAACATGCTAAGCCATGGTTAGGCCACTAACCCTTTTGCAGTAAATGGTTAGTGAGCATGTTTAAACTGTGGTTATGCAGCCACCCTGGTTAGGAATGGTTCACACGGCATGCGAAGTCATGGTTCACACAACACGCTAAACCATTATGTTTAGCTCAAAGTTCTTAGCCACCAGGGCGTAGCATGTCATCTGAACAGGATCAATGAGTTCTATGTGTTTATTTATTACATTTCTATACCAACTAATAGCTGAAGGTCTCTGGGCGGTTCACAAAAATTAAAACTACCAGTACAGCATGAAACAATAAATCTTACATCTGAAAACATTGGAACTAACAGTATCAAACCAACTGGCAAGCCTCATTGGTACTGAACTCGTTAAAAGTTAGGATCAACAAGAGGATAATACTTCATCTAGTGAAAATATGAAGACAGGGAAAGAATGGAATACAACATATAACAGTCTTAAATATTTTAAAGGGTTTCACTGAAAAACTAGAGGGGAAAATGATCGTTCCAGCTACTGGAGGCAGAAAAGACAAATGGTTTTGAGTTGTAGGACAGTTGAAAATTACATTTTAGCAAATATGTTCAAAGAGTTGAGCAATGAATCTCAGATAGTGTGGAAATGCCTTCATTACTGTGTAGAGCAGTAGAGACAGTTTGGTGTTAGGCTGTAAGAGACCCATATTCTAAATGCTTCTTAGATATAGAAAAACTTGAGCAAGTCACCACCTTTCATCATAATTGGGCTGTCATGAGATCAATAAGTATTAAACAAAACAAAGCAGATGTAATGCTTTGAGAAATTCTATAGTGCTGACAAATAGCAATAATAAAAGGTTTCTTAAAATGCAGCAGAGCTGACCTAAGCATGAAACATCTCTGGAAAGTCTTTCTCATTTGCAGATACTCAACCTAGAAAATAGGACAAAGGAAAACTACAAAGCATAGACTTTTGTTTAAGAGGAGAGAAGCGAAGAGAACATGCTCAGGCTTCTCTACCTATAAAGCGGAAAGTATGTGTGTGTCACGTACGTCCAGAAATGTTTACCCGCTTCCAGATGAGTTAAAAACTTCACACAATGACATAGTGATAGATCTGGCTGTACAATGTACCAGAAAAATCTAAAAATACGAATTTTGGGGGTTTAAGTATTTTTAAAGAATTTAATAAAAACCTATGTTTACGACTACAACTTCAATCATGCCTTGGGCAGAACTCCCAGCATGCCTTGGGCAGGAGGCCAGACTTACTGGCCTTTGGCGACCATTGTGAGTGCACAGGTTGAAGGCTGCTGCATGTCTTTTACAACCTCGACTCCTAAGGTCGGTCTCAAGCAGTCAAACCAATTCCACATAAAAGGAAACACACATAAATGGGCTGTGTACATTTGCAGTGCCTCCTCCCGCCCTCTGCGTGGTTTTAAAATCATGACTAGATACAACAGCATGACTTTGACAGGCCAAACATGCTCAAAGGCACTTCACCCCGATATCGCTGTTTTCTCAGAATCTGGGGGAAACAAGTGCACAACTTTTGCCCTTAAGAGGCACATGCCCCGAAACAGACCCGAAAAAGGGCGGAAGTGCCCAGCCCAGCCCCTGTCCTTCAATACAGGCTCCAGATGGAGCATTTGGTAGGTGAGAAGTGCAGGACGAGGCAATCCCAGCAGGATTGACTGGAGCTGGACACGTCCACTGACAGCTGCTTACCTCCCCTCCTTGGTGATGCTACTTCTTCATGCTCTATCAAGGAGCAGCATCGGCAACAAGAGGATGTGGGCACCTGCGGGCTGCCAAATGCATGCTGGGAGGTGTAATACTGGTATGTAGAGTGGCTGATTTTAAATAAAGTAGGGGTGAGTAAACCAGGTCACTATCTCTCAGTTCTAACTCAGACCCCACTTTCCTGACCCCTCACTAACTGTCTTTGTTCTCCTTCTAACTGATTGTCCCCAACTGTCACTCACCCCCACCCCCACCATTCCATTCTCGCCTCAGCTATATCAGTCATTCCTCCATTCACTCTCCTGTTTCAATAGTAAAGTCAGGCTTTTACATAAAAATCATAAACTTTAACCAGTAATTCCTGCATCTGTCTTGGAATATTGTGGTTTAGTTATAACAGGAAAAAAACCCGCAGCATAAAAACTCTTATCAAGTTAAAAGGCCTTGGAAAATATTTTTTAAAAAATATAACTTGGCACTTAAAAGCCATTAATGCAGTCACCAGGCCAGCTCACCTGGGAAAAAGAAATCGTTAAGCAGGGTGCCACAACTAAAAAGGCCCGCTCACCCACAACACCTCAGATGTATTCAAAGATTAACATTATTCAGAGAGCTAGGCTTGAGCCTACAACTCCCAGCATGCCTTCAGCAGGAGGGAAGACTTATTGGGCTTTGGCAGCCATCATCTGGAAGTAGCTCGCCATCCCGGGCCTGAAGGGAGAGTGCCTGGGCTGGCTGCCTTGGTTACTAGGCACCATCTGGAGCAGAAGGGGCGGAGGTCACAGCTCTGGGCCTGTCACCAATGGCAACAGCCAAGCTACCCATGAGTCAGCCAGCCAGCTCCCACAGTGTAATGTGGACTGGCTCAGCCAGACTTCACTTCCCATGAGCTTCAGCAGCAGGACTCCCATTGGGCAAGTCGGGCACCACAGCAAAAGGCATGCGGAAGTTGCAGTTTTTGTTTTATGTGGGGGATAGCTTCATGATGACAGCTTCAAGGCAGCCCTGGCCATGAATTGAAGGTTTTTGGGTTGGTGTGGGAGAGAGAGAGAGAGAGAGAGAGAGAGAGAGAGAGAAGACATTATTTGAATTTGTTTTAAAGTTACCTCACAGGCTTAGGACTGCCCTACCTTGCAAGGTTGTCATGAGGATGAGAGAGGAAAAAAAGAAATGAATTTAATTTGTTTAAAAGTTAACTCACAGGCCTAGCACTGGCCTGTGTTCTGGCTGCTTTCCTTTTTTCACAATAATAACTTCAGATCACATGCATACAACAGTCCCCCGCGTCCACTGAGATCCACTGCCCTACTATATGTTATTCGGATACCTGGGCAATGCTGGGTATATTTTGAAAACATATTTTAGGTTTGCATCTTTTTTAGCTGGTAGAAAGGATGTTGCGTGTCCTGATTGTTTTTGAAGTTTAAAAGTCTGCTGTGGCCAAAGCACAATGGGAGGTGTAGGCATTTGAGGTAAAACAAAAAATGTGGTTTATCAGGAAGCTCTAATTTAAAATACAGTTCTTATTAACACAATTTCCCATTGTTTCTAACAAGACTATTTACTAACTCAGCCAAACTAAAAAAAAAAAAAAAACCAACCTAAAGATGAATAAGTTGCAGAAAAAAATAAATGTTATAAACATTATTCACGGACCCGAGCAATGCTGGCTGGGCATATCAGCTAGCCTCTAATAAAATATAAGCTTCTCTGAAAGCTTTAGAAATGCATCACATTGATTACGGTGAAAAAAATGATTCAGCTGTTTTACTTCCATTAATGTGAATAGATGTTTTACCTCGTTCTTCAAACTCCTTCACCACACCTTGCATCAGATCTTGGTAGTATGATTCTCCTCTCTCAATTATGGAGATGTCCAAACAGTCATAGATTTTTTGGAATTCTGAACGAGTGAAATGAAACAAAGAAACAAAATGAAAGTGAAGGATTTGAGATGCCTGCCTTTACTTTGGAAAAAGGATCATTAACATTACAGTAAAATATAGAAATGGCAGTCTATTAAGGCTGGGTACTGGGTTCAGACCTAGCTTTGCCAGGGCTTTTTTGCTCATTATTAAATAAGTTGCTCAGGGACCAATCTGATGGCCCCTAGACTCATGGATCCGAGGCCAGATACACCACTCTGACATTAGACCCAGCTCATCGCCCCCATTTTCTCAACCAATTCTGCTAGACAAAATTTAAGTTCAACAATCCTGTCAACGATCGCAGAAACCACAGCAAAAAATCATGTTAGCCATTATGGAATATTCCTGAAAACTTTCCAGTGACAATAGCACAAGATTTTACCTGCATATACTAAATGGAGCAAAAGGAACAGCTCTGCTGCCATGTCATTCTCACGTACACACCTAGCTAGATATGCAAGAAGAGCTGTACAATGGAGGATTGTGTAGTCTCCAAAAAAATAAACAAAAGTCAGACACACTAAAAACAAAAATGCTCACAAAATGCTGTGAGCATTTCAACAAGGGGACATATTAGCTGTTGTCTGCCATTTTTAAAAAAGCATTATAACTTCAAATCATACACTGATAAATATGCAGCGAAACTATCAGGATTGAATCCAGATTGCATGAGTGGAATCCAGCTCACAAAATGCTTCCGCCAGAAGAGGAAGAGGTGAGTTTCACCAATTCCCCCTTCAGCCCCATGAAAAGATACTTTGGAGGATTGGGAGACACTCCAGAACAGTGTGGGGGTTGGTTCTGGGGACCAGAGGCTGCCACTGTATCTTGGTCTTTTGTTTGTGGAAGGGCGATTCTGAATCCAACTCCCAAAATTCTCTGCTCCAAATGTGATCTGTTTACTTTCCTGAAAATGTGTTTCTTTCAGGTATATTCATCATGCCTTATAAAGGAAAAAGCTCTTGTCCTTACAGCAGTACTCTACATGATTTATGTTTTAGTTTAAGATTCCTTAAACTATGACCACAAATCCCACCCTTTGAACAAAAGCAGCCATGGCTGATCCATATAACAAGCAAAGGGCTTTTTAAAATGACAGAGATATATTTCCAAGAGTCACCTTTCCGGGATACATCACAGATCAGTTTCCAAGCTTTAATGAAGTCTGGAGTTTTGCTCTGTAATAAGACCACACACTGGTATGCGCGCTTTTTAAACTCTTCCTCTGTGTCAAATCTTCTTTTTGATTCCTAAGTTAAAAAGAATACAGACACCATGAAATAATATCCTCTACAGCATACAAAAATCAAACTGAAGCAGAGGTAGGAGGAATGTTCGTGGCTAGAACAGACAAAAGGAGTATTCCTTCAGTTTCATATTGCTTGTCATTGATTTCCCAAGGAATCGTGAATAGGTAAGTACATTGCAATCCAGGAACTATAACTGCTGTAAATGCTGTACAATACCTAGAGAGTTTCTGATAAGAACCAACATGAGGAATGTTTGATGCTAAAATGTCATACTGGTCAACAACAAGACTGTCTTTTATTAGGTATCTTTATCACAGTCCCAACAATGAAACAAAGCATTTATTATATATTTATTTAAAATATTTCTAGGCTGCCTTTCAGGGCAGGGTGGGAAGGCAAAGAGTAAGACCACAAGCAGAGGGCTCATTCATGTAGCCAAAACCTTCATGTGGGCTGGGATCATGGACTAGGCACATTTGGCAATGAGAAATGTGTATGCAGAATCTGTCTGCATGGGTATTTTCTCCTATTGGACCATGATGACTAAGCAATTACTGCTATCTTTAAACAAAATGTCTTTACTTCAGTAAGGAGGGATGAAATGCATTGAAGCTTTGAATGATTAAAATACTGCAATATTGTTGTTGTTTTTAAATCAAGTTTATTCCTGTCTACTGCATCTATAGTAGATTCATTCATCATCCTATAATTCTGTACCAGTTCCCTTCAAACGTTACAAGGTTCTTACATAAACGTGCAGAAATTTGCAAGAAACCTGGCAGTAACATTGCAATGTGAAACAATGCCTCCATAAGGAGTGGCTCTCATGTAAGCATTTTGTAACGTGCTCCTTACCCCCTAGAACTACTTTTCCACTCTCTCTACCAGAATGCTTCCTACTGGTCTTAGAGCGAAAACATATGGGCTGGGATCCATATCATTTCAGTGTTGTGTACAGCATCTAGAATTGTCTAAGGCAATTGTATAAGAAGCAACAGTAGGAATGACCATGTAGTTAAACTAAAAAGTACCTTATAAAAAGCTTGAAGATCTCCAATGGGTGGAGAAACAGTCAGGTAATCTGGAAATTTATCTTGCAGGTGAGCAATAAGCATTCCAAATTGGGTGCCCCAATCTCCTAAATGGTTTAATCTGAGCAGTAAAGAGCACAAAACAAGTGAAAAGTGCAACTTAAACAAGACACGATCACTTTTGAACAGAAGTGATGGATAAGATGCATGCCTTATTCTGAAGAATACTATTTTAGGTTGTTTATCTAGAGTACCAAAGAAACTGTGAAAACAGGTAAGAGTTATGGAAACTTCCTGAGCGTAAATTACTCAAATTGCACGGGTTTTGTAAATCAGGTTATGAGTTTCTACAGAACTATTTTTCTGAAAGGATACCAGGAAAAAAGGTAGCAGTAAAGGATAGTGCATATATGCAGAATTGGAAACACCTTTGCAGAGACACACATAAAGGAGTAACACTTCTGTGACACAACAGTACTGCTATACAAGCAGTTACTGAGAATGTACTTTAAGCTACTCCACAACAAAATATGCCTAGACACACTTGGAGCAGTTCTACAATTCTACTATGCCTGGACTTACCTTAGAACATCATACTCCACAAATTCAAAGAGACGGCACATGCTGTCCCCAATTATAGTTGACCTCAGGTGACCGACATGCATCTCTTTTGCAATATTAGGAGAGGAGAAATCAATCACCACCTTATATTGAACAAGAAGTGAAAAATAAGTTAATTCTAAACAGTGCAGCACACACACACACACACACACACACATATAAGGTATCCATATGCATCTATATACCAGTTGCTGGGGAACATGAGTGAGAAGGTGCTGCTGCACTCATATCTTGCTTGGGTGCTTCTCACAAGCAGCTTGTTGAGCGCTGTGGGAATATAATACTGGAATAGATAGGCCTTTAGGTCTGATCCAGTATGTTTCTTCTTATGCTATGCTTTATATTATGAGTGGACAATGACGATATACCTCAGCTGTTGTATACATTCATTGGACACTGTAGAAAATAAGCACATATTAACAGCATGAACAGGGAGTTGTCTACATTACATGGTTATTATAACAATAGCTTGGATCCAATTTAGTTGTTCCACCAGTGGAACAGATAACACTGGTGGAATGGGATTTCTTCATCCTCTCCTCTCATTCAAGTGATGTTGGAAGATTTCCCACTGACCACTGCATGCACACAGTCTGCACGTGGAAAACATTCATGCTGATTGGGCAACATATGGAATATCCTGGTCATGCTGTCAAGCTACGCATATTTACTAAACAGTTTTGGAGACTATCCACACTGATTAGGAGATCTACAAAATCCCATTTATGCTGTTCAATTGTTCAGTTCCATACAAAGTTCTGTGTGCAATGGCTGCTATATATGCATATTCTCCATTCAGCACTCCTCAAATCCAGCAGGGAGATATAGAAACAGGGTCTTACTGCCTCTCTTACAAAGTGTCAAACTTATTCAACAAACAGAAATCTGAAAGTTTATATACACTGAGCCTGTCCAAAGGTCCCTTATATACCCCTCCCCCCATATCCTTTCTTATATCAATTGAAACTTAGGAATCATTTCCCAGTAATTAGCACTGAGAAGATTAAACCACAGAAAAACCAACACAGAAGAATCAGAATACCAACAAAATATTCTTCATATATGACTGTGCCCTCAACTCGTAGCAAAATACTTTCAAGTAGTCCTATAGACAACAGCTAGCAACATGAGCCACAATCACAGGCAACCAATTGATAAGAAAGCACTAAAGACATTACTTAGTGTGCAATCCTATGGAGATAGTCAGCAGCCTCTGAAGTCGTAGGCTGCCAAGTGTCCAATGCAGGGCGGCCAAAGCACAGAGGTGACGCTTGGCTCTGTGCTCTTGCCGTCCTGCATTTTCACTAGATGGGCAATTTTGCCCCTCTAGCTGTAGCACTTCCAAGCAGGAGCAGGAGGGAAGGAGACTGGGGCACGTATAGGAAGCTGTGTAACAAGACTACCGGGGTCTACTCCCCTCCCAAGACTACCGGGGTCTACTCCCCTCCCCAGCACTGGGAATGCCGCCTTCTCCCCATCTTGGTGCTCAGTTTCCAAGCGTGGAGACGTACTTGGCACAGCTAAGGGGAGGGATGGGCGGGGAACGTGATTTCTAGGCTTCAAGGTCAGAGCCCTGGTTCCAACCTTGGATCCCAGAAACTAAACAATCCTATGTCCCCCAGACACTGTCTACATGCTTACTATAGTCCTATGGCTTCTTAAAATGTAAAAATCCTACACATAAAACTTGTCTATGTAGGAAATACCATGGACTGTATAAACTGTGACATTCCCTTACAGATACCATATGAATTTGTAATAATTCTCAATAACGGCAAATAGAAACTGTAAATTACTAAGGATGACATGGTTTACAAAACTACTCTGCTCACAAGGAATGGGGAATGACTGAGCTTTCCTTTCACCAGCAGCGCCTCTTGGGGTGCAGCTGTGGAGGACAACCTCCAACTTTAAGGGGAGAATCTCTGGGAGCTGGCAGAAGGAGAAGCGGGAAAGCTCCCGCATGTGCAAAGAATATACAACACAATGCTCTGCATCCCAGCTCTTAAGCATTTGCAGACTAAGTGTGCATTAAACAACTGGGCATTTATATTTGATAAAATGTGCAGATTACCATGAACATTCATCAGTAGTACTTAAGAGACACTAATAAGCATTTACTATCATACCTTTTTCCTTTCACCAATAGAAGGGGGCTGAACTCCATTCACCAGCATGCTGCTCAGTTGTTTGGATACAAAATCCTTTTTCAAGTGTACATTGATGAAACCTTCAGAGAGGAATGAAAAGTAGAAATGGTTGCTTCAACCGAAACTATATTAAAATGTTGGTTTCCTTTGCACAGGGCAAATATTTTTCATAGAATACAATTGCACAATGACCTCTAACACAATAGCATGATGTTTGCACAATATTTGAAGTCACAATGAAAAACCATCATCAATTTGACAACTAACTTAGGTGCTTCAATGACACGTGTCACTGGTATTAACCAATACAGCCTAGAAGTACACAGTTCAGGCAACATACATGGTTTTATAAACAGTCTTGGTCACAAATTAGCTGTTTTGAGGACCACTTTGACTGAAGGGTGGTAGATCACTGCCTGAACCTCACCTCATAACGTGCATTACTAGCACATTCTGGTGCTATTATAGACCTTTATTTTAAATACTGACCACTAATACAGATACACCTTTTTCAATAAAGCTTCTTTTTCAATAAAGCTTTTTTTAAATTTTACAAACACATACAAAACTGGACAAAACTCTTTCTATACATGGGCAGCTGTAAATTCTCTCTAGAATGGTTATTCTTTTCAAGTCGCTTCTAGCCCTTGCAGAAGACCCAGAAGTTTTGACCATATTCACTCTTAACCACAGTGCTACAGACAATACTAGAAATAAATTTCACACGCAGAATTATTATGTGATATAACCCTTTGAAGAAAGAAAATGCCCAATTAAATATTCTTCCAAAGCAAGAACTCCCTGCCCATGGAAGCTAGCATGTCACAGTGGTACATATTACAATTCCTGATGGACTGAATAGATATTGGTGTCTGACTTCCTTACAGTAGAGGCTTCTGATTTAAGGCTCTTATGGTTCAATCCTCATGGACCCTATAACTCCATTGTCAGATTTAGATGTTCCAGAAAAGCAAATACAGAATAGCTGTACCAGGACCGGCGATTTCAACCTTCTCAATGCATTCATTGTCAGGAATGTTTCTGGCAACCTTGTCAGCAATTTCTCTTGGGCTTACTTTTTGCTCCTTGGACTTGAGCAGCATCTGAAAACACAACCAGAAGGGCTCAGTGCAGTTTCTCACTGAAGAAGAAAACACCTTAGCCAAAACTCTACAAACCCATCTAGCCAGATATGGCAAAAAAAGAACAACATTCCTATTCCACAGAAATCTGTTAGAAAACAAGTCTCCCTGGAAAATCCACACACACACATGGTAAGTTTAGCAGAGGGAATCATTAATTGAATAAATATCAGGGAGTTTCAACTGTTACTCAAATACACAAATAATAATTTGTACCCATTTCCAGCACTTGGAAATGGGAATAGTGAAAAGCGGCTAATTCCACTTCTAACAGAGCACTTCAAATATTTCTTTCTAGAGGCTCATACTTTATTACAGATAATTTCTACACATTCAAAAATAAAGAAATCACTATTTATGAGAAATCTCAGTACTAGAGAAGGACAACAGCCAGATTGCCTCCTGCCCTCAAAGGTGCACAAATCTATGCGTCTAATTTTGAATTGTTCCTTTCTAACATGTAACTCTTCTATAGCAAGAATGCTCTCTCCAATGTATAGCTGGTTTCAGAAAATAACCACTGAACTAAGACAGGAACGTACATGCCAAGCAACAGTCTCTCCATGTGACCTGCCAAAATGGATAGAGCCATCACAAATGTGTTTTGTCTTTGTACATGTTCATTAGCATATTGCATCTGAACTCCCAGCTGGAGGCACCAGAAGGCTATTAGGAATAGAGATAGATTACTTGCTTTCCCCCATCTACACATACACACACACACATTTCCCCTGCCCTCCCACTTTCACCTTTTAGGAGGTACTAAGAATTCTGTTTCTGAAAGTTTGTTTCCTGGAACAGCTTTGAATGTACTGAAATGTACTAAAAATGTCGCATGACAAATCAAGAACCTGCAAGTTACTGTTCTCTCATATGGTGCTGGAAGTTAATGTTATATTCCAAGTGACTAAATTCCAGAATACTTAATAGAGAGCAAATTTTTCATTGCTTTTACTCAGGGTTAAAAAAAAAATGTTTTGTTGGCCCGACAGTGATTTTTAATCACATTCTTGGAGATGAAGGTGAGAGTAAGGGAAGATTCCATTTTATTGGAAATAGATACTATTTTAACACAAATTTACCGACTGTTCCAGGGGACAGGCAAGGGAGAACCTGTTTATTAGCACCCATTACAATGAAAGTAACTATCAACCAAGTAAACTTAAGCAGCAAGGCATCTTGAGCGTCAAGGCTGGCAAGGAAAGAACTCAAAAAAGTATGAAGATAGAGATATAGTCCATAAAGCAGCTTGGGTCCATGCTTACTAATGGAGGAGATGTTTAGAAGGCGCTATGGTATCAAGGTACTAAAACAATACAGACATTGAGAAACCTGCACCAGACAAAACTCCTAGCAGCAACTGAATTGGGGTGAAGCGGCGGTCAAAATATATTTTAAGAGCACGGAAAGCTTGTGTTAGGCTGGCTGACACTCAAACACATATGCTAATGAGCTCCATGAAGAAGAAAACATGCATTTGTGGGGCTGCTTCTCCAAAAGAGCTTCACGTAGAGAGGCTGCCGGTTGGCACGTATCAGTATTGTTCAAAAAGAAATTTCTGTCGGGCCAATTTGACTAACAGATCTACCATTTTCCTAGGTGTGTGATACAAAGTCTGACATATGGCTGGGAACATAAACTGATTTCCATCTATTAGTGAAAAACTGTATTATCATTCGTTGTAATGTAAAAGATATTAAGGTTTTAAACTTAACTATTCTGTGTACTTTACTAGAAACGTGTTTGGCTCCAAATAAGCCATTTTTAATACGTTTTCCAAACTTGGAGCGAGAGTCCAATTCACATTCATCCATATAAGCCTCCTGCATATTAAAATAATCCACAGACACCCCCTTGTCAGTCCCAAACCCAAATTTGATTAGAGCAAGGAAAAGGCTTTTTCTGTTCCTGTGCCGAGACTCATATTCCTTACCCAGAGAGTTTCATTTTGGCCTCTCTCTTTTGGCCTTCTGCCAGAGTTAAGACCTTTGCCCTTAGAGGCTGAATCATATTGTTTGGCCTTCCCATAAATTATATACAATCCTTCTGGTTTTATGATATTTTTACTACTGTCATTTTAAAGAGTTTTATTGCTGGCTTCTTCCTGGTTTTTTTAATGCTTTGTTGCCCTTTATTACTTTTTGTTAGCCACCTTGAACTACACAGGGAAAGAAGGGATATGAGTGGTTAAATATCTAGACAAACTCTGGGGAGACGTTGTCCAAATCTTCATACTTGTGTCTACAATCATAGAAACTATCTCTGAAAAAGCCATAGAATTCAGTGGCAAATCCCTACACACACATTTATCTCACTATATTCCCGCCATTTAAAATATTTTCAAGTCATCTGCAATGTATTGTTAATTCAAATGTGACGAAGTATGTAACAAAACAGCATAGAAAAGGACTCCGAAATTGTGTGGCAGGGAGTACGGCCTGATGTAGTTTTCCCAGTTAGACCCACAAATTACAGAAATGTGCCCCAAACTGAGTTATATATCTTTTCATCTGAGTAGCTTTGTGCTATTTGGGATATAGCATTAGATAACTATGGAAAAGTTCTCACATCATTAATTACCTGAGTTATGCTCATAGCACTGTTACACTGGTAGTCGCCAAACCTGGGCTGTTGACTTGGTGTCACTGCCAGTGGAGGGTTTTCTAGATCTGGATATGCAGATTTAATAGCCATTCCAAAAATTTCTTGGAGGCGGTTGTTGATGTTAATCATGCCTTTTGATGGTTTCCCTCTATTTCTTTCCTCTTGAAGACTCTAGATAGAAACACAAAACTAAATTACCCGCCCATCAGATCAGGGAGCCCCAATCCCAGGCCCCTGAATGCAGCTCAAGATTATAACCTTAACAAGAGGTCACTATATATCTATCTCCCTGGCCTGTCCTTTCTCAAAGAAACATTTTATTGGTTAGATTCACCCTGCTCTGTACAACAGGTGGCCAGGACTCTGAATTGCACCTTCCTCTTAGGCACATTGAGACTCTTGCCTATAGCTCTCACAACACGGTGCCTTTCCTTCTTCTTCGCCACTTCCAGCAGGATACTATATCCCCTCTCTTCTTCCACCTTCTACTCCTTCCTATAGCACAGCTAGCAACAGACTCTGTGTCTCCAATCTGCCCACTCTGCAGCTCTTGGATGCTTTCTCTTTCTCAGTCCAACTGTTCTTGCACTTCTGGACTTCTGACCCAGTGCTTGTTTCCTTATTTTCAGAAGTTCCTGACTCTGCCCCATCTCTATCCAATGGCCTACTTAACCCTTTGCTAGTTTCTCCTATCATGGGCATTGCTATTGCTGTTCCTGGCTGCTGCACCCTCTGGTTTCAGTTCCTGGTGTTGCCACAGGAACTTCTTTGTTTCTGGCAACCACTCAAGTCACAATCACACATTCTCCAGTTCTTTGCAATGACAAATTGCAGCATTTTAGAACCACTTCAACCATGACCATTCTTTTACTTTTCATACACTGCACACTATTCAAAAGGAAACATACCTTTTGTAGAACATTTAAGCGATATTTAAGTTTTGCATTCTCTTCACGCAATCCCTCCAAGCTTAGGGAAACTCCCAAACATCCAACGTTTTTCAAGCGATCAATTTCTGCAGTAAGAAACTTGATTTCCTTTTCCTGGAAAGCCAAACAAAATCAGTAGTATATAACTTGCTCTTTCTTCCCTTATAGTAATCATTGGTGAATTTTGATGGCCTATGATTAAACAAATGACAGCACTGCTCATTTCTTATTCATCCATGTGACATTATAGGGCTCTCTTGCAACATGTATGGAGGATTAAGATTGCTGTTCGCCAAGTATCATCTATGAATCTTGTTGTCTACATTTCCCACTGTACGTGGGGGCTTGTTCTATTAATGGTGGGGATGCAGACCTCCAGACCCTCCACAGACACCACCACTCGCACTGGTCCTGCTCCCGGCTATCATTGTTATTTACTCTGTCATGCAGCATCCCCAAATACAAAGCTGATGGAGGGAACCCTGTATGAGCTCCAACCCACTCACCCCACATTTGCATAGTGAACAAAGAGAGGAGTAGCATTCATAACTCCACCCACTTTTTGCTGTGGTCATGCCCACTGCTAGAACGTGAACTACAACAGTTTTTGGGAATGATAATTAGGGCCTCAAAAGGAAAAATGGTCCCCCACCTTTGCTCTATGTAGTGCAAGCAGAACCTACCAAAGAGAGGAAAGACTACAGATTATGAGCTTTTTTATTGCTTCCGTGAGGTATCAGAATCCCTCTTTATACACCAACGTAATTTTACTCAAAACGCCCTACAGGTTTTGATACCTACTCTTAACACTTCATGGTGATGTCTCACAGGGAACATTCAACGTGCTTGTATTTTCAGTTGGCCTCTGATGGGCTGTAGGTGATGTGGAAGTGCTGCTCTGCTGGTGTAGCAGCACTTATGTCCCTGGAGGAGCCCCCAATATGTCGGCAAAAAGCTTCGCTGGTATAGATACACTACCAGTGTATGGAAGGGAAGGTGTGTTCCAGTGGTGGCCTTAGATGCATAGGACCCAAATCCTACTCATTTCCCCGGTAAGGGTGAAAAACAATGCCATCCCATAGCTTGGCAAAGTGATTTTCCCCTGCCATTGGAGGGAAGATTTTAAAGAACGGAATAGAGGGGGGTGAGAACAAAATCTCCCTCCCCACATTAGGAAGTGGCAGTTTCTGTCATGGATTTCCAAACCCAGACAGCAATATTATTTTTCTGCCAGTCTAGCATTAAAGGTTCCGTATTGAGCTGTGGCCCATGGGCAAAAAGCACTTAAGCTGCTCAGCGATATTGCTATGTTCAGTTTAGTTACACACTGCTTTTTCTTCCATGAGAAAGCTAAGGAAGCAGCACTACAGCTAAAGTAACCTTGACATCAGAAACAGCTTGTCTACTTTTGTTATTACTGAAGATGCTGCCTTTTCTTCACATCCAATTTATATACAAATTAAATGCAGCAAACATTTTGTCTATTCCCAGGGCTTCATCTTGCTGAAGACAAGGAAGTTGCACTAATAATCAGCAACAGAGGGATCAGGTCTTTAAAGGAAACTAAGCTGTGGAAGAGAAGTGAAGCCATCAAACCCGCTCCATCAACAACCCTTCTACATTGCTTCCTTTTGCAGCTTAGAGTTTCTAGTACCTCCCAATGTATTACCTCTATTACTTTTCCCCACTGAAGGAGTGAAAAGTAAAAGAACAGTTTTTCTATACTAGAAATATTCCAAAATATAACTACCAAGATCCTAACAATATGTTCCAGACTGGTTATACTTTCAGCTTGCCTCTCTCCAACTCATGGCTGAAAACATTCAAAGAGCACAAAAGAACATGCCTTATCATTTCAAACAAGTCTATAGATCCTCACATGGTTTTGACATTCAAGTTTCCCTGTTCAAAGTATATACCACAAGCTAATGAAGTGTATTATCAAATTACTTATCACATAACTAGCATGGTGATTTAGAAAAGTACCTCTTTCAGTAATATTGTATCATTGGGAAATTATAAATGCTAAATATCTGCCATCAGGAGATCTTAAGAATTTTATTTGCTACAGGTTGCACTAGTAATGAGCAGCACCTCAACTTAAACTAGTTTTCTAGGGAAATGCCCACTTACACCAAAAATTAAGTGTAATAAAGCAACTTTTGGAACTTCATACCAAGGAAGGGAAGATCAAAGCATAGACAATCCTGTCCTATCTAAACAAAATGCAATGAGGCTACACATTTGTCACGATGCAGTAGCATTAAGGGTTTTTACATAGGAAACCCAAACTACCACCACAATGAGTAAAAAGCACTAGGACTGGGGAAAGGGTGCCTAAAAAAGAATGATGAGAAAAAAGACACAAACTCCAAATGAATGTGGCAGGGCGGGAAATGCAAAGAAGCTAAGTCTGAATCTGAATTTTTACCCCACCCTTCTAGGAAGTGTTCAAAACCTGCTGGAGCAAGCAAGGCAGAAACCCATCACTATAATTTATTTTATTTATTTATTTTTTTATTTATTTCATTTCTAACCCGCCTCTCCATCTAGATCGAGGCGGGGAACAACACTAAATATAAATATAAAAACAATAAAATAGATAAACCATTAAAACAGATAAAAACAAATACATTATTAAAAACATCTTAAAATGTTTTTAATAATAATAATCACATTTACACACACACTACCTTTATTTAAACAGACCTATTTGTTAGGAACATTGAATGCATTACTTGGTATATTAAGAATTAGGATATTGCAAGGTAACAGAAAAAACAGATCAAAACACACAATTTTTGATGCGTAAAAACTTTATTTTAACAAATTATGACTATACAATTGCTTGAAAATACGCTGGGGCTGTGAGATTTTTTTTAAAGCCTAACAGCAATACATTCTTGATCCAATGACAGGCAATCACAGTAAGAGGTAAGGTTACCAAATTTGGGCTCAAGTATATAGCTACATGTAGCTCAAGTCAGTCTGGGTCAGTATCTCCTGATAAGGCTAAATCCAATGGTGCCCATCCACCAGTAGAACGAACTCCTCACTCTGCAGGCTCTCCACACTCCAAATCTGGATAGTTAGAAGACCCTTTGAAACAGATTTGGGGGGGGGGGGGTATGTTTGTAGGAGAGAAAAGGGAAGACTGCTCATCTGACATTGGATAAGCCCATTATGTAATCCATGGGAGTGATGACAAGAAATTGTTATGTTGTTCTCATGTAGTCTTTTTATTTAGTCAGAACGTCACATACTACGGAAATAACTATTATCATTCTCACCTCCTTCTTACAATTACAAATACTTAAGGGCGCAACCCTATGCATGTTTAGAAAGAAAAAAAGGCCCACAACTCCCTATATATATGGTATTGTAGAACATTTTTTTCTGTCTAAACATGCATAAGATCACACCCTAAAGATCTTTACAAGAAAATATTTAGAAGCAAAATTGGTGTGTGTGTTCTTTTGCCATATTGCAAAACAAGTTAACTGCTTATATTTGTCCCATTAGTGTGCAAAAGTTCCTGTCTTATTATTTATTTAAAGCCTCTCTGAGAAGCTTTTAAAAAGAACATCTGTCAAGGGTGATTTGTTCTTCATTTTGCATTTAGTTGTACTGCTTTGCATTTAGTTGTTTTTAGCTTACTTTAGCTGTCTTGGTGACTGATGGAAAAGCAGGATATAATTATTTTAAGTAAATTATACTTTCATCTTCTGTCAAGAGGTGCTGAGTGTATTCAGTTTTCATAAATTGAATACAACATGTTAGAAAAAAGAATTTATTCGATTTTTGAACACTTACTTTCATTAAATTTTATTTATCTTATACTTTTCCATCAAAAGGCAAAGGTAGCTGTTTTGGTCATTAAAAAAAGTACAGATTCCCTATTAGTATAACACCTCTATTAGGCTAACCAAAAAATCACAGAAATGTGCAAGGTTTTGAGATCTCTTCATCAGGCAAGCAGTTACAAAATGCAGGACTGGGGGTGGAAGAATGAGAGAGAGAAAAATTGACTTGATGGTGAATAGCCTACGGTGCTGGGTTCACACAACATGGTGCAACTCCCAACTGCTGGAAATGAGAGTTACTTATTCAAAATGATCATTGTATACACACCCACCATGGCTCATCTGGCCATGCTGTGCGAACTAGTCCACTGTCTGTATGTTCGGAATCCACATGCAGAGGATACTGTGACCACCATCAAGTCAGTTTCTCTCTCTCCACTATTCTCCTCCACACACCACACCACATGATGATATCTTGAAAGCTTGAACCTTTTGAAGGGCCTAACAAAGATTTCCCATCAAAGATTGCCCAAGATGGCTTTATAGTAAGTTAACAATGGATGGACATATTAAATTTTTGAAATTCGAATGTGTTTAATTTAACTTGAACACAGGCTTTGTTTGTTAACGCTTAATAATTATATTAGACATTTGTATGGAAAATTATGTGCATAGCCATTATAAGGCATTGCAATGTAAAGGAAGGCAGCTGCAAAGGAGCAGAAGTACTTGTTCACATGGTGCAGTTAACTATGGAATTCACTTCCCAAGATGCGTAACAGCCACCAATTTGGATGGGTTTAAAAGGGGATTGGACAAATTCCTGGAGAAGGCTATCAATGGCTACTAGTCCTGGTGACTATATGCTACCTGCAGTATCAGAAGCAGTATGCCTATGTACACCAGTTGCTGGGGAACATGGGTGGGAGGGTTCTGTGGCACTCACATCCTGCTTGTGGGTTCCCGTGGGTGGCTGGTTGGCTACTATGTGAACAGAATGATGGACTAGATGGACCTTTGGTCTGATCCAGCATAGCTCTTCCTATGTTCTTATGAGAAGTTTTATTTAAAAAACGGGGCAGAGATGGGGGGGGGGGGGGACAGATCCTTAGGAACCCCAATTTCAGAAAAGTCCTTAGCTGTACTTTCTATGCAGCACTCAAAATGTATTCTGAATGAAGCCTATTTTCCACTCACAACACGTAACCCTTCTCTCAGTCTCCTGGGCTCTGCTCCTAAGAAGAGCATACCAGGTGCACAGCAGAAGCAGCCCTGGCTATTCAGCGCTGTGCTTATGTGAAGACTTCTCCCAATAATCCCAACGGGAAGCTTGGGAAGCCATTGCGAGGAAAGACAATGGGGCGAACCAGCTGTGACAGCCCCGCAGCGAAAGAGAAAACGCCGCCTAGACAAACCCAGCCGCGCGTGACCGGCCCTTCCCTTACACAGAGGAGACCCACCCGGGAGGGAGGAGCAGGCGGGCTCTGAGGGACCGTTCCCGCCGCGTCCCACCCGAGGCTCGCTCTCTCTCTCTCGCTTCGCTCCACACACGAGGCGCTCCCGCCAACCCGGAACACGAAAAACCGGTCTCTGACCTGTCGGCGGAGCCGCTCTGCACACTGAGCCGCCTGCACCTCCATTCTCACGAGTCGCACAACGAACCGGAACCGGAACCAATGGCGAGGTCTAAGTAAGAGCGAGGATCCCCATGGAGGAGCGCCGAGAAGAAAGCGCGCCTCCACTCGGGCTCCCCCTACCGGACGCCGCGCACCTTACATTTCATTGGATGCGTTCGTTTCTCCAGCCGCCTGGACAACGCCACGGATCCAGGTGCGAAAGGTGCATTGCGCGCGGCGTGATCAAGGGGAGCCTATGTGTTTTTCCATTCCATCTTTCCACTAAATGTCATGATTAGTGTTTTTTTAACGCCAGAGATCCTTCCTGCCTATCAAAGATAAATAGGGCGCCGACTGATTCACCTCTGCGACCTCTGGGCGCTGGAAAAGATTGAGAGGTTGCATGTGTGAACATCAGTCACCACTCTCGTACAGCCAGAGTGAAAATAGTCAGCGCAAGATCGTTCAAGATGGATAAGCCCAAGCTCTCGCTGGAATCGGACACACAGAAGACTATGGAGACACATAGGAGAGCCAATAGTGGACAAGAATGCCTATATATATACCTTGCCCAATCTGGTGCAGTCCAGATATGTTGGGCTACAACTCCCAGAACCTGGGAATTATCCAACACAGCTGGAAGGCAGCAGGTTGAGGCAGCATGGATATGAAATGTCAGAGACTGGAGCTATGCAATTCCAGAGCATAGGAAACCACTCTGCCAGAGGGGGTAGCTGTGATGCTATGGGACCAATCTCTCCTTTCTTTACATCTGGGAAAGAGATGCACTTGCTGACCTTTATTTCACTAAGGCTCTTGAATACACACCCATCCCATCATTGACGTTTACCCTAGCATGCTTTTGCTATCAATACACAATTCATAGTTGGAATTTGTAGACAGAACAGTACCTGAATTCTAATGTGTCAGAAAGTATATGAAAGACTGATCTTGAATTGACTCCAATTATTCCCTTAAAGGCTGCAGGTCCTGTACACTAGTATCATGCCATTAGGGTCTAGTGAATGTTTTCACCATCTACCCTGGACTGTTTTAAAAAAGGGAAACAAAAATGGCCAGTGTCAGTCACTCATACATTATTCTCATGTGCTTCGATTTGATCTGGGGCTGAACTTCCAGGCCTGTTGCAGCCTTGGACATGTGATTACAGTATCTCTGAGAAAGTACAAAATCCCTTTGCTGCATGCAGTACTGCATGTAACTACAACCCATCCCACACTTGTTGGAACAAGAAAATGATGTGGGCACTCTATTTAGAAGTTAAGCCTTTATTTCAGGATAATTTCCATGCACTTTCCTCATGTGAAATCTGTAGGATTAAGGATGGTATATAAATGTATTAATAAATGGCTTGCAGCAGACCTGTGACTCCTTGCCTGTTTCTATAGTTACACTACTATGTTCCTGACATTGTATCACTGTTTGCAGTTTGTAACTTTATGTAATTTGGAAGTTTAAATTAGAGCAGATTCTCAGAAAATAGGAGTGACCAGGTTTAGTGGAAGTATTATCAATGGAGACTCATGGCTGAATGGCTGGAAAGAGGGCTTTTCCCCAGCTCCTCACCTGGGAATCCATCCATAAGCCCATAGCACTGGGACTTGTCTGAAATCCCAGCAAAGCAGAGAGACCCCCACCCCTACAGGAGAGTGCCATTGTTATAGGTGTGGGTGCTGATGCAGAGAGTATTTATCTAAAGTGTTTTATTGTGTGGTTCAAGGTTCAGGTATAATTTCTTCAGTTTTTGTTAAATGTCAGTAGTATCTGTTCAAATCGTAGGTCTTAATTTCACTCACAGTCCGTATTTCGATGCCCTTTACTTGCAGAGGAAGCTGTGGCATAGCCAGGGCTGGCAACTAGGCCAGTGGGGCCAGTTGGCCCAGGGCCCACGATTTTGAGGGGGTACTCCAACGAGGAGGTCCCCCTCTAAGCTTATGCTACTGCTTCCATAGCGTAAGCAGCCCATCCAGAAGCGAGGAGCCTGTGTCGCGGAAACACCGCTTCAATCAAAGTCATATCCACCACCATCCCCTCCCCAGCAATAGATCCATAAGCCTAGTTGCATCTTTGTATTATTCAGTCACGAAGATCTCAATTGAGATGATGGTGCTGTTTGCATACTTATCCAGGGTAGGTGCTTACTTGACCCAATAATAATGCAACAACATGCAATATAAAACTATCAGGTATTTCTTCCCCCTTTCTTGTGGAATTCCAAAATTGAGTCTTTATGGCATTTAGATAATAATAATAATAATAATAATAATAATAATAATAATATTCAATGGCCAACCTCTTAGTTTGAGATTATGAAAACTTTTCAGGATGCTCTGGGAACAATTATGGTAATAGAAAATTAATTTTTAAAAATGAAATGCTTAAAATAAATATGTGTTTCCAGAATGAACACCTATGAAAACAAATATGGACAAAAACAAAAAATATCAATCCACAAATCTGGTTTTTCAACTGCTAATCTGGTTTTTCAACTGCTATGCATGCATTAATTAATTGAGGCCACAACATCTTAGATCTTCTGGTAGTATCTTCCTCCTCTAACTCAAAAAAGTGGGTTTCAAAATGTCTCTGACTGTAGGAGCTGATATAGTTCTTAAACAACTTCCCTATATACAGCAGAAAAGACACAGAGGTTAAATACGTAAATTTCTATAGAAATTTTAATATGTTACTCTTGACAAATTTTAAAATAGATATAAATTCAGTCATTTAGTGCTTGCCTATTAAAGTGTTTTATACATGAGAACCAAAATGTACATCTCAAGAGACTTCCAGTTTTAAACCACATGTCGGCTTTATTTCTGAAGGTGCATCTCGTTTGAGTACCTTTAAGGCCTTTGTATTCCTGTTCCCATTGTTCTCCATTTGTATATTGGCAACAGTTCGAGAAATAAATGAGTGTGGAAGACAAGTGGTGCTAGTGGATGGTGTGTGTGTGTGTGTGTGTGTGTGTGTGTGAGAGAGAGAGAGAGAGAGAGAGAGAGAGAGAGAGAAGTATGTGGGCCTGTTCAGGCATAATATTCCAAAGAACTCAATCCAGTATGAGTCTCATGCTCCAGCATGCATACCCCTACTTTGTCATCACAGGAGAATAAAAAAAATGAACTGGGATATAAACATGGGATCCAGAAAGGATGGTGCTTGGATCCAGAAAAGTGCTGGTGGAAGGGAGTGGGCAGAAGATGACTTTCCCTCTCTGCAGCCCTTTGTAACCTCTTGAATGGGGATATAGCACAAAGGGGTGGAGGGAGAAAGGGGATTGCTGAAAATTGGGCAGAGATACTTTCTGTGAGCGGAAGGTGCTTCTGCCCAATTCTCAGGAGGACCCCCTGACCGTCTGGGGGGATGCTCGGAGAAGGAGGGGGCAGGAAAGTCAGTTTCCACCCACCCTCTTCTGGTATTTATCTCAATCCAAGCCAATTTTCTTTTAAATCAAGTCACCAAGACACCAATGTTCAAAACAGTGCAGCCTAATGCATTATTTTTAAGACGCATTGACTGGGAGTAAGGAGGGGAAATTATCTAAGACTTATACCAAACTGATCACTTGCCCCAGAATATACTGCTTGAACAGTGTGTGTGTGTGTGTGTGTGTGTGTGTGTTTATACATGCATGTGCTCATAAAGGTGAGAATGCAAGAAAGACAAAACTTATGTATACACACAGGTAAAACAGTCAGATTACCAATGTGGACAAGCTAGGGAAAAATACTAGAACAATATGGTAAACTATGACTTATAGACACAGTTACAGTATTTCTAGACAAAACTTCATTGCATGTTGTTTAATAGGTGTTTTCAAATGTAGCAAGAGGACACACACTCCAAATTAGTTCTTGCATTCAATAAGGAGAGGGAGGAAAATATGATCAGATAAAAAGACTGCTCATAAATTGTGGTCAAAGGGTTTGTTTTTAGAAGCTCCTTAATAGTTTCTACTCTTTGTAAATCAATAGGATCATATGATTATTTTGTTTTCTAAAACAATTTGAGAGTATTTTAAAAACAAAGTTAAGTTTTTATAAAGTAGGGATTATTTTTTATTGATGGCAGGTCAGGATTTTTTTTCTTTAAGCAAAACACTGAGCCATAAAGAAAAGCTAACATAGATGTTATGTTCTCTGGAGCTCTCTCCCTGAAGCAAAGGGTTCACTGGGCTTTTGGAACTTTTTACAGGTCAAATACATGATGAGCTGAAGTAACAATCTCCAAATTAAAGTGCAGCAGGCATTTTGAACTCCACACCCATTTTTATGACCTCAACGGAAATGGAAGTGTTTCATAGCTCAGAGAGAGCTCGTTCACAGCTCTTTATAAAATTAATGGCTTCTTTCATCCTCTGTTTTGTATAAAAATATTTAAATTAGCAAAGGCTAGTTCTATAAGAGGTGGATTATGTTTTTATAATAATAAGGTTGATGCTCCTTCAGATTCAAATTTTATTGTGGTAAAGCCTCTTTTAAAAATGCAGAGCTGTACAAAAGTCTAAATGAAATCTTATTTAAACAGCATTTTTGAGTTGTATTTGTTTGTATTTAAAAATTCTTTCCCAAAAATACATTGCTAAATATACAAACTATTTAATCATGTCATTTTAATGCTGGCAAGGATAGGAGAAAGCTAAAAATCTGGACATAAATCTGATAAAGCCATCAATGTACAAATGACTTGGTACCTTTATAATACGACATAAATAAACTTCAGTGAAACAAAAGTATACTTTTTTCAAGTGGTTGGAGAAAGAAATACTTAAATAGACATTAAACATCATCCGCAGAGAGGTTTAGAATGTTCATCCTTGGTCGTGTGAAAAATGCCATTTTCTCTCTATAAAACAACACAAACACCAGTTTGTTAATGAAATTAAGAATTCTAAATCTTTAACATTCAAAATGAAAAAGAAAAATCTACCTGAGCCTAATCATGTACTTCACAGAAACCCTATAATTAAGATATTGACCCTGTTCAGACGACACACTAAGCCACCGTGATTAAGCATTTTGAGCTAAACATTATGGCTTGTCATATCATGTGAAACTATCACTTAGTGTGCCGTGTAAACCATTCCTAACCATGGTGGCTACATAACCATGGTTTAAACATACTCACTATCCATTGGCCGCAAAACGGTTAGAGGCCTAACCATGGCTTAGTGTGTTGTCTGAACAGGCTCATTAAAAACTGATAAGTTTTTTAAAATTCCGTGCACCCCATAACTTCCCCCAATTGTGACTGCTTATTAAAGTTTTAATGTCATTTTCCCATTCCAATTTATAACCATTCTCATACTCCTCTTTTACCATCAATATTCTATAAATTTCACTTGTTATAACTTTTAATTCCATATTTTGTTCCCTCCCTCACCTTTGTGTTATCATTTTTTCAAATATCGTATATTTTCTACATTCTTTATTTTCTTTTATCCATTTCTTTATCCACTTCTTTATCCACTGTTCCAACTGCATGCAATTAAGCCATGAAACTTTCTCTTCTCTAAATATTTCCTTTATTTGATTTAAATTATCCATCTTTATCACTTCTTCTAATCTATTTATATTTTGCTTTCTTAATATTTTCCCCGTTACCTTTTTTAAATTTTCTGGGAATTTCTCCATCATTTCCACTGGAGTTATTGGAGAGATGGCGGGTATTAGTTTATTTTTATTCTTGGCCCAAATCTCTAAAATATTCCTTAATAATGGATTCCTATTTCCTTGTAGAAATTTCTTACTAATTTTATTAAAATAAATATTTTCCAATTCCTTTTCTACTTCTTGTGTTTCCAATTCTAACCAACTCATTTCGCCCAATCCCAATATACCCTCCACCACATATCTTAATTGATTGGCCATATAGTATCCCTTCAAATTAGGGAGACCTAACCCTCCTGTTTTCTGTTGTTTATACCACATTTTCTTATTTATTCTAGATCTCTTATCTCCATTATAGAAATTATTAACCATTATTTGCCATTTCTTCAACTCCATTTCCGATATTTTAATTGGCAACATTCTAAATAAAAAATAAATTTTAGATAATATCTTCATTTTCATTAATGCTATTCTACCAAACCATGACAGTTTTATGCTCCGATATTCCTCCAATTTTTTTTTACTTCTCGCCTCAAACAATTATAATTTTCCTCTTCCAAATTATCCAAATTTGCTGTTATATGTATTACTAAATATTTTATTTTTCCTTTTAACTTAATATTCACTTCTCTTCTAATTAATTCTTGTTTTCTTTCTTCTTTATAATTAAACAACATCATATCTGCCTTGGGCTAATTTATTTGTAATCCCGTCATCTCCCCAAATTCCTCCAGGTAACGCTGTACTTTTCCCATTTTCTCAATTGGTTTTTGAATCAAAAGTAACGTATCATCTGCAAATAAACTTATCTTAATTTCTTCTTTCTTCGCTATCCCTTTTATATTCTCATCCTCTCTAATTGCATTTGCCAGAAGCTCTATAACCATTGCAAATAAAATTGGGGAAAGGGGACAACCTTGCCTAGTTCCTCGGCTAGAGACAATTGTTCTGTAATACCATCATTGACCATTACCTCCGCTACATTTTCCGAATATAACCGATCTATTAATCCCTTAAATTTTCCTCTGAATCCCATAATATCTATTAATATTTTTAGTGTTGGCCACTGCACACAGTCAAAGGCCTTAAAGATATCTAGGGCTATTATACTCGCTAAAGGAAAATTATTATAAATTGATATGGCGGTGGTATTTAACACCAATTAGATTGAATCAAATAAATAAAAAATATTCGATATTATGTTGGAGAGGATGTCAACAAATTGGCATGTATGTACATATGTAGTGGTCATGTAAACATGTACAAAAGTTTTGGCAAATGGTGTATAGAGAGATAAAAGAGATAACGGGAATTAGTTTGGAGTTATCTCCAAGAATCGCATTACTATCAATGTATGAGGAGATGAAATGTAAACAAAATATTAAGGATTTAATTACTATGTTACTAACTGCAGCAAGGGTTAATAATAGCAAGGAAATGGAAGATACACAATGATTTTCAGTTGGAAGAGTGGTATAAAGAGATATGGGATATCGCTATTAATGATAAACTAACATGTAATATTAAAATAGAAAAGGGAATATGTAATCAGAATGAATTTGAAGATATAGGGAAACTATTTTTAGAGTATTTATTGTTAAGGGGGAGAGGACATAGACCTGTGCAAGAAATATTGCAATTCTGGAAAATGTAATGGAAGAAGAATTGGTCCTGGGGATGGGCACACTTGGTGTATAAAAGAAAGGGAAAGAATTGTATATCTATTGCAATGAGTTGATAAATATAATAAAATGAAAAAATTATTTAAAAAAAACACTTTGGAAATAAAACAAGTATGAGTCTTGAGGCACCTACAAAACTTCCAATTTATTATGGCTAAGCTTTCATGGATTGCAGTCTGCTTTGTCAGATGTATGAAGTCCTATTCTGAGTTACAGGTATATATATACTCAGGGTGGGGGAGAGTTATAAATAAACCCGGTAGATTATCTTGGACTTGTCAGTGGCTTTTGATACTATCGACCATGGTATCCTTCTAGATAGGTTGTCTGGGTTGGGACTTGGAGGCACTGCGTTGCAGTAGTTCCACTCCTACTTTGATGGTTGATTCCAGAAGGTGGTGCTGGGGAATTATTGCTCTTTACCTTTGCAACTATGCTATGGGATTCCACAACACTATTGTATCCCCTGTGCTGTTCAATGTCCATATGAAACTGATGAGGTAGATTAACGGGAATTGTGTTCTAAGGTGTTATCAATATGCGGGTAACACCCAGCTCTAGTTCTCTTTTTCATCAAATCCAAGTGACACAGTGGCTGTTCTGAATCAGTGCATGGGCACAATAATGGACTGGATGCGGGCCAATAAACTGAAACTCAGTCCAGTCAAGACAGAGGTACTGTTAGTGAATGGTTTGTCTGCCTGGTGAAGTGATGTTAAAGCTGTTCTGGAGAGGGTTGCACTCCCCCAAAGGATCAGATTTGTTGTTTGGGGTTGCTCTTGGATTCAGCATTGTCACTAGAGGCACCCCAACTATATCATTATCTGGACAAAAAGCGCTGAGCGATAGTAAACAGTCCTCTTATATACTCTCGTCTGTATTACTGCAATGCATTATACATGGGGGCTGCCTTTGAAAACAGTCTGAAAAATCCAGCTGGTTCAAAATAGGGCAGCAAGATTGTTAACAGGAATTGGGCAATGTGATCATATTATGCCAGTACTTTTCTATCTACACTGGCTGCCAGTCCATTTCCGGGGCCAATTCAAAGTGCTAGTATTAACGTTCAAAACCCTAAATGGCTTGGGGTCAGGTTATTTCGAAGATCATGTCCTCCCATATATACCTGCCGGGAGATCGTCTGCAGTGTTCCTTCTCTGGTAGCCATGGTCAATGAAAGTGTGATGGGTGGCTACTATGAAAAGGGCCTTTTCTGTTGTGGCAAGCTGAATGTCGAATAAGCTTTCCAGAGAGGCTCGCCTGATGCCTGTGGTGACCTCCTTATTTTCCCAGGCATTTTAGTCTTTCAGTTGCTGATTTAAAAGTGTTTCCATATTTTAAATCTTTGCATTCCTGCAAGTCTTTATTTTGGTTTTTATTTTTATTTTATACTGTACTTTAAAACTTTTATATTGTATTTTATGTTTTTAATTGTTATGAACCACCCAGAAAGCATAGACTATTGGGTGGCAGAGAAATATAATTAATTAATTAATATAAATTACAATAAAATAGTGAGGTTAGGGGAAAATGAAATACAGAACGTAATCATTTCATTATTACTAAGTGTTAATTATGTTATTTTAATGTAATTATCACTGCCTGTCCTCATTGTTTTCAGTCCTCCCCTATCATGTGTATATTAAGGGAGGCATGGCAGTGCCTCCCTTATTAAGGGCGGTCAGTAAAAAACACGTTCCACCATGTTAAAGTGATAATTGGGGAGGGGTCATTCTAACAGCCATAAAATCGAAAATGTTTCACCAATCTCTCTGAAATTTACAAGTGCCAGAAAGAAATGTTTGTTTTACATTACCTGAAAAATTCAAGAAGATTGGTGAAAGACTGAGGGAAGGAGAGCAGTTTAAAGTAAAAAGATTAAAGAATCCCCTGAATCCAAAACTGAAAAATTGAACTCAGGGCTTGCGACCATTTTTGCGCAGCTGTCCTTACCTTCAGGGAGCCTTTTTCATTAATCCAATGGCACGGTCTACTTCCTCCCGTTGTAGTGTAGGTGGAACTGCTTTTCTTTTTTAAAAATTCGCTTAAGTGGATTTTATTAAATTAAAGCTGTGCCTCTTTAAGAAATCCGGTGGCCATTTTGATTATGGCACACGCTCAGTAGAGTCTCCCCCCCCCTCCTGCGTCAGCTACAATGGCTGCTTCCTCTAGAAAAGACAGTGCTGTAGTCTCTTCTGAGAAGTAAGTTCCATTGACTGAAAGCAATGGTCTTACTCCCAGGTAAGTGTGTAGAAGACTGTAGCCTTTATTTAAAAAAAACAGTCTGGAACCTTAGAAGGCGGAGAGGGAGAGATGTGAGTGAGAATTCCCTCTCCTTTACAGCACTATAACTCTACAATTAACAACTTGCTTGCAGGCTTTGCATGTGTGTATGTTCATTTGATTATGGCTGCTGATCATTAATTTTCATATCAATTCAATCCAAGGCATGTCTGCTCAGAAGTTAGTTCCACTGAGTGCAATGAGTCTCATTCCCATTCCACTAGCTTGAAGGGGTGTTTGGATTTGGCTGTACTTCTCTTTGAGAGCTCTGTGTATTTAGGGAGCAAGGCTTTTTGTAAGATAAGAGGTTAAGCTCCCCCCTCTTTTTCTTTTTCTTTTTAAAAAAATCCATGTATTTGATTTTTAAAGAATTTTTATTCCTTCATTGTTATTATAATTAATAATAATAATAATTAGTAGAAGTAGTAATACGTTTATTAATGTTACATTTATATCCTGCCTTTTTTTCCTCTTGCCTGTAGGGTAGAAGAGTCAGTGACATTCTGAATTCTCTTAGCTTTTCTAATATTTTTTGATCAGGTTGAACAAAACTATTGTGTATTGTTATCTCCAGTACCAGCATCTTTGACAGGCTTAATATAGGATTCATTGACCACAGGCTATTTTAGAGCAAAAAAATAAAAATAAAAATCCAAACTTGGATAGATTAAAATTAAATTGAGCAATATTTCTAAACACCCACATGGCTATTCTTGGTACTGGGTCAGATGTAGTGATATAAGAGGATGTTCGGACTCCATTTAGTTGATCAGTTGCAAAGAAGCTTCTCTAGTAAGGAAGAAGGGGAAAGCCCTAGACTGATCATTCTTTCAAGTGCCATATCTCCCCCCACAAAAACCCATGAGGTAGGTTAGGCTAAGAGTCTATGACTGGCTCAAAACCATCTTGTGAGTTTCTTCTGCTGCTCACTTTCACAGAAATGTAAAACAAATGTTTGGTAATGTTTGGGTGTATGGCATGTGCTACTTTTACCCTCACAACAACCCTGTAAAATAGATTAGGCTGGAAATTTAGGCCTGGCCCACTATCTATGTCTGTGTGCCTGCCTCTTTCATATATACACACAGAAAGGCATCCTTAGGTTTGTTCTTTACTTACTACATACCATAAACTATGTATGAATAGAGCTGTCACAAATGATGCAATACACTCACTTTTTGCCTTACACGGAGGTTGCCTTTTTCACAGCGGCCGGATCAACATTTTCATCAAGCTGTCCACCTCCCCTGCTCCAAACTCTTTCTTGGTCAGTCACCGCTAATTAGCTCAGGTCCTGTTAGTGTATATGTGAAATTGTGATCCCCCAATGTGCATCACTTTACACTTGCTTACATTGAACAGCATTTGCCCTTTTCATGGCCATTCTCTCAGTATGCAGAGATCTTTATGGAGCTCCTCACAATCCTCCATTGTTTTAGCAAGACTAAATAATTTGGTATCATCACCAAACGTGGCTACGTCACTGCTCACTTCCACCCTCATTCTAATATTATGAGAAAGGGAGAAACTGCCTCCCTATCCACTTTCTTCACAACATGCAAATAGGAGTGAGCAGTGAGATGGCCAAATTTGCTGCTGACCTCAAAATATTTAGGGTTTTTAAAATGAAGTGAGATTACCAAGAGCTCCAAAAGAATCTCTCCATAGTGTGAAAATGGGCATCAAAATGGCAACAACAGTTCTACGTAAGCATTTGTAAACAACAGTTCTACATAAGCATGCACACTGGAGCAAAGCATCCCAACATCACATATACTCTGATGGGATCTGAGCCTGCAGTGACTAAACAAGAAAAAAAAACTTGGTAATGTGGTTGACAGCTCAGTGAAAACGTCAACCCAGTGTGTGGCAGCTGTAAAGACAGCAAACTCCATGTTAGGCATTATATGAAAAGTAATTGAGAATAAAACTGCCAGTCTCATACTGCCTTTATACAAATCTATGGTGTGACCACACTTAGAATACTGTGCACAGTTCTGGTTAACTATAGAATTTAGTATCACAAGATGTTGTGCTGGCCACCATTTTGGATGGCTTGTCCTCCTTTCCATGTGATCACCCTATAACATGACACTATTCCCCCTTCTGAAGAGGTCTGGACCTCAGACTACTAAAGACAAAGTGGCAGACCATAATAACTGTGTTCATATGCCCATTGCTTTATGAGGCTTCTGCAGGCTACCGAACAGAGAAGTATCAGGCCATAAAGTTGCTTAAATGGGTCTGCCAGAAACCTGACCTCACCGTTCCTGTTAGGTCCATGTCCTACAGGAAATGCTCTCAGCTGAACTTGATGGAATCCCATTCTTCATCCCTTGGTTTAATTTACTGACCTCCCCTGGCTGGGCCTTGCAGGGAACAATAGGGTAGACAGAGCAGGCATACATAGCACGCGCAGAGTGCTGAGAGTGGCAAATCTAAAAGCAAATACGTTGCTTTTAAAGAACCAAGGAAATTCAATGGGTCTTTTAAGTAAATATCTATGGATGGAAATGCAGCCCATGCAGGCTTGAAACTTGACCAAAACATGATCACAATCTGCTACTTTAAGATGCAAACAGGAAGAAAAAGCATGTAGCATAAAATGAGCTAAAATAATTAATATAGTAAACTGTAACTTATTCTAATTTAGGATATTTTCCTGTATCATCTTGTGTGCTTCCAGAATAAATTGGGGAGTTTTTAGTCCAGTAGAATTTTTTTTCAGGTTCTCTCCAAATGCAGACATAAAACATGAAATGCTTCTTTTCATGAGTCAGTCATAGAAAGCTTTTATTTCTGGACATTGGCTATTGAAAAATTCAAATGAGACCCCTCAGATTTCAAGTGAGAGAGCATAACTTCTGGGGCTCATTTATTATTTTGAAAAGTGAGTGCAACACATATAACTAGCTTTGATTTTATATTGGATGTCAAAATGGTGTAACATCATAGCTGATGCTGGCTGCTTGTCAACTGTATAATATCCAGTCATCCGTTACACAAAGCCATGAAATTCATTAAACAAAAAAACCTACGGTTTACAAAAACAATGTTAAGGCTCCACAGTTTCCAACCAAGCACCAAAAAGCAGGGAAATTGGGAGTTAAGGCTCCCAAGCCTTAATGCCACATCCTCCCTAAGGAGGCAGAAAGTGCAAGTGAAATTCTCATTCTCCCAAAGCAGATAAACCATGAGGACAGGATGGAGAATATGATATGCAGAGGTGACTGTGGGGTTGTGGAAAACTGATCACGAACAACTTAGGGCCACCTACTTCTCTTTTTTTGTTTAGAGCTGCCCTTCCCCAACCTGGTGCCCTCCAAAGGTGTTGGACTACAACTCCCATCATTGCAAGTCAGTATGTCCCATGGTCAGGAATGCTGGGACTTGTCATCTCAAAAATCTAGATATGCAATTTGATCTGCAGAGGTGACTGTGGGGTTGTGGGAAATGATGATGAACAACTTAGGACCAGCTACTTCTCATTTCTTAGAGCATCTCCTTATGTTGAGAGTTGCAACCCAACACCTCTGACAGGCACCAGGTTGGCAAATGTTGTTCAAGAAGAAGGGAAGGCAGAATGTAGATCTCCAGATGTTTTAGAATTCAACTTGTAAAAGCCCCTATCAGCATGGGCAGTTGTCAGGAATGCCGCGAGTTGATGTCCAAAACATCAGGATAGATCTATTTTCTGCCCACATCTGTACTAAAGTATGATGTTTTCCAGCATTGTAATCAATCAAGGAACTACAAAAGAGCTGCATCATTTTAAATAATAAACTGTATAAACCAAATGAAACAACAATGAATGGATCTTGAATACATACGGTAATCCGGATAGCCCTTCAGACGTCAACATTAGTTTTCAACACATGGCATAGGATGTCTGTTTCTTGAATATCAGATAAAGGATTTCTCTTACTTGTTCAGCAGTGTGAGATCAAAGGCAGAGCTACCACCTAATACCTTCATGTATCAGTATTATTTTAAAATTAAGTATGAAATGATTTTTGTCTTCCCCATAACACATAACATGAGGGTTAAAGTGCTTGGTTGGAAACTGTGGAGCCTTAACATTGTTTTTGTAAACCGTAGGTTTTTTGTTTAATGAATATTCACTTGTAACTTCTGACAACATTTCATGCATCCAATGAAGTGGACTCTTATGCCATAATAAATGTGTTAGTTTTTAAGGTGCCACAAGAGTTTTTGTTGCTTTTGCTACAACAGGTTAATACAGCTACGCCTATGGAAATTGTTACTTTGAAGATCATGATTCCAAGTAAAGGCAGCCAAATGATTTCAATACAATAAATCTGATTGGACTGTAACTACCATGAAAGGTGTTTTAGCCAAGCCCACACAGTGTTATAGGCAGGTCATTCATTTCAAATATAGGCAATTGGTAAATGAGACACTATTGTGTCAATGCTAGATAAGCACATCACAGAAGAGTCTGTTCTTAGAAAATCAGAACAAAACAAAGGGAGGGGAATCCTCAACTAGATAGTCTAAACTGTCAATAGTATCACAAAAATGCTATAATAAAATATAATGCTCTAAAGTTCACAATGAATTATGTTCTTAGAAAATGCCATACAAGATTGTCACTCATTTATCAGAAGGTGGATATGATACAAGCATGACTAGTTTATTTCTACAGCTAAAGGTTTTTATGGTGCTAATAAGTGAAACTGTATAAAAGGGGTAAACCAAGAGTTTAAGCAAAACCTGGAACACATTTTCCTACCTGAATGTCTGTACTTCTAAGGGCTCCTTTCGACTCTGCCCTCGAAGCCTATGTACATCCTTAGCAGCTGCTCTCATCATTTTATCAGCTTTCAGCTCACACTTACATTCGACTTTTTCCACCTAAGGAATAAAGCCATTAATTTAAATAGGAGCACAATGGGTTCATCTCTAGTCTGGCATTCTCTGTGTTAAACAAAGCGCTTCATTTCCATGTCCAACACAGGGCGGTTCAGCAAAGTCTGATTTATTTAGAGTCATAAACCACAGAAGCAGTAAAAAGACTGTGAATGTGTTAAGTGATTTCATACCCATTATTATTCACAGCATTGTGCTGGGGGGAAGAAAAAGCCCTGACAAGTACCTGGCACATATCATCCTGTGAGTTTAATACCAGCAAGCTCACATTGCATTAATCCCATAATCCCATTCATATGCACCACCACTGAGATAAACAGGGCTGAAAGATGTAGAGAATGCACACACACAAAGAGACCCTACACAATTTGAGTAAAATATAAAAGTACACACAAACACCATTTTGTGGCTAATAAATAATGTTGGTATCCAACGTTTGCAATTACATAGTTAATACCTCAGATGGAACGCATATACAGATGTAATCTGGATACCAACCTGGGTAAATACTGACTAAGATCAACAAAGCTTTGAGGCACCTTAAAGATTAAGAACTTTATTCCGGCATGAATTTTTGTAGACACTGTCCACTTCATCAGATGCATGAAGTGTTAACCTCAAATTGTCAGATTTATATACACATGCTGGGGGTAGGGGGAGGAAGCAACTGTGTTGTTACATTTCAGGAAACTGAAATATAAAAAGTACAGATAGTGATAATTCATTCACAGAAATTGACACAGTGCCCACGAAAGATTCTGCTAGAATAAATTTGTTACTCTTTAAGGTATCACAATACCCTTTGTTGTTTTTGCTGCAGCAGACTAACATGGCTACCCCTTTGGAAACTAATTCAAAAGTAATGGAGTGTGGGGAAAAGTAAAGTAAAGATTAAAGTTGGGATGTCAATCAGAGAACCTTCAGATATTGTGAATTGATGACCCATTATTTGACTATGGTAAAATGTATCAAGCAGCAAATAATGCCCTTTAAAAGGTGTTTGCAGCCTAATTTTGTTAAAAATTTGATGGGGGGGGGGGAGTCTAGAGGAGTCCTTGCTTCCCAGCCTGCAAAGTCTGTGCACACATACTTTATTTACAAGCAGTCCTGCACTATAACCATAACCACATTTTTAAAAAATGATTTTGTCTTTTATAGTTATCGTGTATGTTTTATTTGTTTAGTTGCATTTTCATGAAAGACTTGTACTGTTTGGACTATTTCAGGGGTGTTAGTTTAGGCACCAAAAAGAACTGTTCAATCGCATGTATGTGAATGATACACAAATTTGCATAATATGTTTACCTATAAATAAATAAAAACATCATAGATTAAAAGTTTAGAATCTGATTGTTTTATAAACTTCAATATCACCTTGATTGCTTTTTAGATGTTAAGTGTATATATATATATATATATATATATTCTGTGAATCGCTTGGAGAGCTTCGGCTATTGGGCGGTATAGAAATGAAATGAAGTAAATAAATACATATTAAAAATAAATAAAATAATAATATCTCTCTTACAATTTCTTTATATGTCTGTTAACATTTCACTAGTGAATTGATCATGTATTTTATTTTATTTTTTACCATCGCATACTTGGAAAAGAGACATTGGCTGAATTTGGACGACACAATATGCAACTTGGGGGGGGAACAATCGTCAGTTGTATTGACTATAGTGTCATCTGAATGCTGCCATAGTCAACTCAGCGCTGATCCTAATCCACACCACAGTTGATTCTTCATTACCATGTTGTGTGGGGAGAACCCCCTAGATGAACAACTGTAAAGTTGATTATTACCCCACCATTGACTATTGTGTTGTCCGAATTCAGCCATTTACTTCTCCACACCTCTCCCACCTTGCTACCTCCTGCTTAAAAAAACACCGCCTCTGGAACACTAGGAGTTATTCTTATAGTCCAGGGGGGGAGGGGGGGAGAGAGGAATGACCCTATAAAAACACGTTGGGTTTTTTACCATCACCATACACTACAGACATGTTATCCTGCAACTTAAAGATTTTTGTTTAATACTTCTGTTCTTCTCTGCAACTTTTTATTTCCATAATAACTTAACCATTGTCTTTGAGTATTCATGACTATTTAAAGCTTAGCAGAAAGAAAAATTTGCTATAACCGTTTACATAAGCTACATAGTTTGGCATGATACCATGTGATTAATGCTCTCAGATTAATCCATTTAGAAATACAGCATATTGGGAATTACTGTTCCAGCGATGCAAATCTTCCAATGTTTTTTGAAAATATGTAAAGAATATTGAAACAAATATTTAATAAAATAACACTTTAATAATATCTTCAATCATTTGCATATTCTGCAGTAATGCCCATGATTATGCTGCAAGTGTATGTATGTAGATGTGTGAATAGACCAATATGCTAGATATTAATACTCTCATGTTTTTAAAAGCCCAGTATTCCATTAAACATCACCATTATACCAAGAAACTTTAACTTATATATATATATATATATATATATACACACACACACACACACACACAATTCTGTACAAATTAAGCACTGAAGCTATGTAGATAGGGGCTGGCTCAGTTTGCAAGAACTCACATTGAATCCCAAAGTTCAAAGTAGGAATGTACAAATTTTGTTAAATCCATTCCATCTGTATTTCACAGATTGTAACACATCTTTTGTTCCATTGTCTGCTCATTGAATTGGATTTTTTGGATTTAAAGCAGAGTTTCATTCTAACTGCGCTTGCATGTAACTTGCTAATGCTGATTAATGAATGTGGTTTAGTGCATTTGAGCAAGTACGACTTAGTGCAAATCCTCTCCCCCAAGTGAAAACCTGATCTCCGAGTCTGCATGACTTGGAAAAAGGTGGTCCGCTCTGGAATCCGCAGGTGGGATTCATAGAAATCCAAATTCATCTAAATCTGTTGTGGAGTTCTACAACATCTTTAGAACAAAGCAATTATGCTGCAAGCCAAACACTTTTCAACCCGTCTCCCCCACATGCAGGCCTACCATCCACACACATATCCCACCTATCATAACAATAAATGTTTGGTAGTTATAGTAGCCAGTATTCCATAGTCTATATTTTGGTCTGGTTCTGCAAATAGAGATTTTGAAAGCTTCTTCAGCCAGAATTTCAAATTTGTGTTGTTTTGAGCCATTGATTCTTAACACTTATGCTTAGAAATCTGTTGCTGGTGGGTTCATACTCACACACCAGGCTAATTACACCACTGACCCATGTTTACTTAAACATGCACAAAAACAGGTTGTATAATCATCACAGGAAGATTCTGAGTTGGTGATATATGAACACGTGGAAGTATCCTTATAGTAACGGGGCTGGATCCAGGATCTGTCTTTCTGTGGACAGAAGGATTTTGCTCTTTGAAGGTGCCTCCACACAATGTTTGGGATTTCCCCCCTCCCCCTGCAATACTGCTCACCCCATTCAGCAGTGTCTCTTGACTTTTGTGTAGCATTTTCAACGGCCTGGAGGGAAGGGGTGGGGAAATCTGTTTCCATTAGCCCAGCAGGAGACACCTGAATCTGGATCCAATATCCAATATTAATCCTGTCTTTATTGTGTATCAATGCTTTCTTAGGAATAAAAGGATGGCTTGACTCAAAGCACTTAGCGTCTTCAGACATAGGACATGGAAAATATGAACTTTCTTGAGCAGGGGTGGGCAACTTATGGCCCTCCAGATGTTTTGGCCTACAACTTCCATCAGCCCTAACCAGCATAGCAAGGGTAAAGGATCATGTGAATTGTAGGCCAAAACATCTGGAGGCTAGACCCACAGAGTCCGAGCCTTTTCAAAATCCCACTAAATGTGACAGTCCTAAAAAACTATCTGGAAGAGCTAAGTGGAATTAATTACAAGTGGAAGAGATCTAAAAAAGCACCAAACATCAGATCCTATTGCCAATTTTAGGATTTTCTAATGAAACCCAGTCTGTAGCATACTTGTTTCTCTACCAGCCTCATCAGTATCCGAAAACTTTCATCCTCGACGATGCATCGGGGCAGTTCCTTCAGCCCCTGACTTTGCGCTTGTTCTAATTGTTCCTTCAGCTGCTTGAGGACAGAGATTTCCTGTACCAGCTGACTGTGCCAGGTCTTTGAAGTCTGCAAGTCCAATTCCAGGTCCAGAGAGGTACGGATTAGACGCTCAGGTCCAATGGTTTTAACAGAAGGCTGGGGGAGAGGGGGAAACAGCAGATGTATACATTTGTTGACTTAATTTTTTAAAATGTGATGTGCTTTATCATGTCACAAGAACTTAAAATATAAATACATGTGGTTGCTGACACCAAATAGAAATAGTATCTTGATGAGAAATCCTTCATACATCCTCAACCTACAACAGCTTCCAAAATGATTCAGAACTACATGCCAGATGTTTTGCAAAGCAATTTCTCTTTGGCACATGAACAGAAACCACAAAACACTTAAAAAAACCTTCTCTGACAACAAGCCATCTCAAGAGCTCATGCTGTTAATATGTAATATGCAAAATTGGAGCAGGCCACATCATTATTGCTCACAAACAATATTTGTAACAAATAATTATTACATGTGAAAAAGCACATACAGCCCATCATGATTTCACTATTGAAATAATAACAGTGGTAAAATATTTGTCGCCCTTTACTGTCACTTTTTAGTTTTATTGTATTGAATGTTTTTATTCCTATGTTTATTGTTTTTTTATGATGTAGAAGTATTTACTTAGGTTTTATTGGAGCTTTAGTGTACATAGCCAATTCATAAATATATTAATTTAGTGTACATAGCCAATTCATAAATATATTAATTTAATCATTAAATAAATAAAACAAGATACCATGTCAGAAAAATATTTACCCTTTTCATCCTAACACTTCGCCTCTCCACAGCATTCCGAACAAAGGGTGGTTTCTTAGACAGTGTTGAACTATCACTATCACTGCGATTAAGCTGAAAAAAGAGAAATGAACAATAGCATTGAGGGAATTGATAATGCATGGTTGTTTATCTATCTTTAGGAGAAGAACATTCTGCTGAAAGAAAAGCATAGAATCATACAGGTGGAAGAAGGCATTTAGGCCATCGAATCCAACCCCCTATACAGTGCAGGAATTCAATTTGAAGCATGATGTAATGAAAAGTTAAAGGCCATGTGAGAAGCCAGGGATCTCAAACCCTGAGATGACTTTGTGGAACAGGGCAATGAAGAAGGGTCACAGGGACCTTTACATGCAGTAGATCCCAGATTCAATCCCTGGCATCTCCAGATAGGTCTGGAAAAGTCTCCTGTCTGAAATCCAGGAGCGCTGCTATTAGACAATTTTGACAATACTGAGCTAGATGGACTCTGTGCTAGGTCTGACTCTGTATAAGGCAGCTTATTTTCCTATGTGGTCAAGTTATTATTATATTAGTTTGGTATTAGAAGCATTAACAGAGTAGCCTTCAAGAATTGCACTGGCAAAGTGTTGCTCAGGAAGGTTTATACCAACTGCTGCACTTGGTGAATGCATTCAAGATGCTGCATCAGTTCTGCAATAGGATTATGCAGGCAGACACGATGGCATAAAGTATTACGATCTAGACGGAGAGGCGGGTAAGAAATAAATCGTTATTATTATTATTATTATTATTAATTATTATTACGTTCAGGGTAATGGAACCTATCTATACTACTGAAATGTTGTAAAGTCTGCTTTTGAAGAAAAAACATTTCATTGCCTGTAGTTCATTTAGAGCAGCAGCAGAAAAATAAGAGGTTTTTATTCTTTCAATCCAAGTCCCTGGACTTCGTGTGCCTACAGGATGCAAGGAAAAGTCTGCATCTGTGACCTTTTACGATGAACCTGGACAAAGTTGAGATACTTCTTTGCTTTCCTCCTCCTCCTCCTCTGTTACATTTCCATACTGACCCATAGCCAAAGCTCTCTGTGCGGTTTACAAAAGATTAAAACATTAAACATTATCTTTCAGATACCCAAAGCACCACCTGCAGTTTTCTGACTATAAAGAAGGGAACAGCCTCACATTGCACCACACACATGTCATGCCCCCATCCCCAACCAGTACTTTATCAATTAGACAAATAAAAGCTGCATTTTGCATTTTTTAAAAATGCTCCAATACATTCTGTTCAGGATAGGTAAATGTAGGGAGCTGCAGTGCATCTCCTTCAGTGCATCTCCTGTTCACAGCACTGAGCCATCCATCTATCACACTATGCCTGAATGCCCCTGTCATGTGCTATTTGTTCCATGGCCTGATGCCAAAAGGCCTGTCTTAAAAAACAAGATGATGCAATTTAGAGGTCTAGCTTATTGTGGAGAGTTCAACTTGCAGCTAAATCAAAAGGAAAATGGATAGCTAGTGAGCCTGACAGTGTCTGAATTTGGAAGCAATAACTGTATCAGACCCCGTTGTGATTCATCCAAGCAACAGGCAGCCTTGATGTGCAGAAGGAACACCTCGTTCTTCAGCAGAGCCAGCCCATGCTTCATGAAAGGAACTTCCTGACAGTGCTTTCCTTGTTTGCTTCACAGACTGAAGTTAAAAGAGAGGGGTTATTTATAGTCTCTCCTGATCCTGTCTCCTGGAATTAATTAATTATGAATAAACATTTAATCAAAGAGGTGGCCCCGGGCATACATAACTGCAATGCACTGGACACGTTCATGCTCGGCTGCATCATATGTTGCAGTTGAAATCACAATAGTTTTTTTCCCTTTCAAATGTCTATTACTCCCAATCTCTCTTTCTTCCCCTCTGCTTTCAATATAAAATTCAACCCATCTAAAAAACATTGTATTTATCATTAAGCCACAATAAAATTGGGAGAGCTTTCACACACACGTGATTTGCTATTAGCTGCATTGGTCAATACATCCAAGTGTTAGGTATTTAAGAAAACAATACAGCAGCATTAGGACAAAACAGATGGGCAAGTGTAATTTTTAGAATATATACCACAGCTGCCCTTAGTTCCTTTTCCAGTACAAAAGAGGCAGAGAAGAATATACGAAGCAAGCTATGATCTGTGTGTCACAAAATGTAGCTCTTTTTAAGGAATTCTGTTGTATGTGCAATTGAGCCAGTTGTTGCCTCAATTGCACATACAACAGAATTCCTTAAAAAGAGAAAAGATTCTCCAAAAACAGAAAAAAATCTCCAAAAGGGGCATAGTCAAAAATCTGGGAAGGCTTCGATGAATGAACACTGCACACTTTACACTCCATGCAAGTACGAATCAGACAATGCCCTGAAATGGGTTTCTCCACAGTAATTCAAATATTTCAATTCAAAGGAGAGAACAGAACAACCCTTGGAGATTGGCTGTGTGTGCACATACACTGATACTCTTCCCTATGCACCAGAGCTGCCATTTCACAGAGAATGTATACAAATTAGTCTTAGATTTAAACTTGGATTGGTTAGAATGTAAAGCTTTCCTGTTGTCAGAAAACAACATACCAAGTAGTTATGATTACACAGTTGAACTGGTTTAACCTCTTTTGAAGAAAGGCAATATATGCATCCAAATTTCCTTCAGCTAGGAAGACTGACCAGTTCTTAGGTACACATAAAACATATTTACTTGTTACTGCAATCATGCAGTCACTTTCCACAGATAGTGACTTAGCAACAAAGAATTTAACAGAACTAGTTATATACAGTATATCAACCAACAGAGCATTCCATGGTGCATTCCTTTAAATGCCTGACTGAGAAAACGACATGCTTTTCCTATGCATCAGCATGCTTGCTTGTCTACATTGGTAAACTCTTAATAGAAACATATATAAAAATGCACTGATCTAGGCCATAATCCAGACAGATGAAAATAAAGTATCTGGCTGCTTGTTCAAGTGATTGCTCAAGCTTCCCAACAAAACCTGCAACTGCTCTTTAAACTTCCCCAATTCAAAACTCAGTTGGGGTGGGGTAGTATTGAGTGACAGCTTCTGAAAGAGAAAACAGGACAAATATGTGCACACTATATTATGCCTCCCAATTTCCTCTTTAAACAGCTATTGTGCTAAATCGTTACATTGATTTTTGCACTTGGGAGAGTTTAAAGAACAGCTGGAAGAGGAACAGGGATTCTATGGAAGTGTCTATCTCCACCGCTGGTACACATATGATGGTGTATCTTCACTCCTCTGAATCACAGCCTTAAGTTTACAACTCTTGTTTTAACTGCTTGCCTAGCACATTGCAATTAATATTAGATTTCAAGTTTCTATTTGTCTGAGCCAAATGAAATGTTATGCTAATCATGCAGTATGTAGTTTAAAGTTAGCTTTTAATTCATTTGGAATATATTGCACATTGGGAGAGGAAGATTAAGTCCCACCCTATGCCATCATTCCCTGCCTCAGAATCCCGCCTCCTAGAATTTCAGGACAAACATACAGTGACGGGGGGAAGGTTTAATCCTCCCATCCCAGTGGGGCTGATCCAAGTCAGGCCCACGCATGCTTATACTACAGTAAATTAAAAGCTGCCCTTCAGTTACACGCTTTTACACATGATTAGTATAATATGTAGTTTGGCTCTTAGAGACACCCAAAGAGCATTTTCATCAACTGGAAATAGAGAAAGTTGTATTTCTAACCTCCAGTAAAAGAAGTATCAAGATTTCCCACATTTCCCATATGTGGTGGAGCTGTGAATATGTACAAAAATTTTGGAAAACGGTGTTTGAAGAAATAAGTGATATAACGGGAAGTAAATTGGAGATAAGCCCAAAGCTGGCTCTACTAGCAATATGGGATAAAGGAAATGAGAATATAAGTAAGAGAGAATTGATAAACAACCTCCTGGCTCCAGTTAGAATACTGATAGCTAAAAATTGGAAAGGGCAAGGAATTTATACAATAGAAGAATGGTATAAAGAAATATGGGATATGGCACTTAATGATAAGTTAACGTGTAAAATGAAAATAATGAGGGGAATGTCCAGGAAGAATGATTTTGAAAATATATGGAATCCATTATTGGAATATGTATTAAGATCGGGGAAGGGGCAAATACCTTCAAAAGATTCTTCACAATTTTGGAAGGATGTATAATTGAATAAAAGTAGGTCTCCTGGGGGGGAGGGGAGCACAGGGGTATATAGGTTATGTATTGTATTGTATGTTGTTTATGTTGTATTATGTTGTTTTAAGTTGAAATAAAAAATATTATTTTTTTAAAAAAAAGATTTCCCAGACTCAGTAGGGGATTCTTACTGTTCCTCAAGAAGAGTGTATTATTCAGCAAACTACCTGCTAGCATTCTATTCATGAAGGAAGGAGACTGAGATGACAGGCGAACACGCACATGCCATTTTCCTTACCCGACACACGTAATGGCTCTGTGGTCCTGGAGAAAATGTTTTGGAACGAATTATAGTGCTGCCTCTAACAAAAGGAGTTCGTAGTGGGTTAGGTGTTCTTTTATCTTTTGGACGAACTACTGTGGAAGATTGTGGAAGGATGTCTGTGTTGGTCTCTTTATCTACCTGGAAGACAGATACAATTCAGTGTAGGTTTTTCCACCAAAGTGCCATCAGCATGACTACCTTGAAGCTCTAAAGGCCACAGGTGCACTGAATTCTACATTTGGTTATGCTTTATATAAAAAACACAGAGCAATATTGGCACACTCCAGACATGTATCACTAGCACTGAGTTTTATATTAAAGGAGTCATCGCTTCTAAAAACACCACAGAACAAACGAACATCAGAACAAGAGTGACTGGAGACAAAATATTATGGCCACAATCCAACACAGAGTTAAATGTGCTAAGCATATTCATTTCAATGTTTTAAGTGTGCTTAATGTGATGGATTGTGGCATATAACAACTACTTTGTAAATAGGGATTCTAATGTCAACCAGTTTCTGAACTTGACTTCTGGAATGCTTAAGGAAACACTAGCTTGTAAGTACAAAGCTTACTCTATGGAGGGAAGGAGAAATCCATCCAACACTACAAGTGGCTAAGCAAATGTACAAGGGCTGACTTATGATAAAACACAGCTAAGTAAGAATGCCAGAAACACCCAGGTTCTTTTAAATTGTACATGTTGTTTTAGCTTTCCCCCCTTTTTTTTCAAAGAAAGCCACAGAAATTAGCAACAGAGACTGAGAGTTTAAATAAAATTGGTACTGAATTGATTATGTGAGGCTCAGGAGACAGGATGACAGACAGAAATAATAATAGGAAAAATAAAATCCAGGAGCTCTCCTTGTAATTCTGTTAATGTGGAAATATAAGCCTGTTCACCAGCTTCCTAAATTTGCTTGAGAAAACAGGTAACGGTGCATGCAAACAAAAGCATAACCTGGTTTGCCTATACAAATTTGAGATTGTTCACAAGAGGCAAGCGTTGCTGGCATAATTTACCATGTATCATTATCAGGAAGTTGCATGGCTTTATTCTAGCAACAAATCAGGGACGTTCATCCAGTTCAGAACTTTATAGCTCATCTCATGGTAATATCACTGGCTTGTGCTAATTTATCAAAAATATTTACAGGCTACAATGGGGGGAAAACAAAACATCAAAGCCCAACAGTATCAAGTGTCTTTAGTTTCCTCATCTGTTATCTCCTACATGCCAAAGTGTGGGAGATCATGCCAGTTGCCATTCTAGTATTTTCCTGGTAGGTTTATGACTTATGTGTTGTGTGAAGCCTAGCAAAGATTATAAATTCACAGAGAACAAAAAGTAAGCTCAATTCCATCATGTTAGAGGTGAAGCAAGGAGACTGCAGCAGTAGCATAATGCTAACTCAGCATGTCCTTCTAATCATCTGCTTACAAGGGACAACTCTGCTTCCATTGTGCTTCCTTTACCTTGATAGCTGCTGACTCAGCCTGTGAGAAGGATGATGGAGTCTCTTCTGTTTCCCATGTTGTCATCTCACCATAAAGTTCTTCCTCTTCTTGTACTTCATTTTCACTGTTGTCACCTTCCTCAGCATCTTCCTCATCTTGCCTGTTATGTAACAAAACTGCTCTGTGAATTGGCAACACACTCTGGGAAACACTCTCTGGCAAAGCTATTAGTATTCCTACACAGTGGGACTCATATTTGTTTTTTTACAGTGTTAAAGAGATACACCATAGTGCTATATAATACACTGGACTAATCAGGACACTACCAACAATACTTATAGATGTATCACACCAACTTCCACTTCATCCACTACTCACCCCTTGTGGAGATTCTAAAACAAGCAACACACCACTGACCCAGAAACAAAACCAAAAATATCTCCCACATAGTGGCACTGAATGCAGAAAGCCATAATGTTTGTATTGGGCTTACCACATTAGTCAACTCAATTGCATGGAAAGTCTTCACAGCAATATCAAAGACCACCAGTGACATGTGTCATCAGCATGACGACTTTCCAGGAAACGGGTGGATTCATGCAATTTAATATAAATGTAGCGTAAAGCTCAACGGTGCACTTGCCATGCCAAATTATAATAGAGGTCTCCAAGTTAAGTTGATCCTAGGCAGCGATCAAAAAGTATTCAGAAGAATATTTTATTTGTTTCTAAGTACAGTAAAGTGATAGTCAGGCATAATCTGGCGAAAAGTTGCTAAAAAGGAATGTGAACAATTTTAGATTTGACCTCAAGTATTCAAGGGTCATCATTGGAACCGCAACACAAGAAAAGCACAGAGTACGACACTTTAGGTAACTTTAGAATTTAGCAGATCCTACACAAAACATATTTTTAAAATCCAATTTGGGCTAACACAAGTTTAATGCAACAGAATCTGTGTAGTCAATTTATGTCAATATATATAGCTTTTCCAAAAGTTAGGAAAAGGTTGGCATGCTTTTGAAGATGTCAGTTTAATCTTGCAGTCTTAACTTTTAACTTTAACTTCTAATACAAATTTTCTATAGACTTGTTTATTTGTGTCATGTCAGCATAATAAAAAATTGATGCATAGAAGAACAATCTTCTATGGAGATTTCAGGAGCTGGGTACTGGGGAGACAAAATCCCTACCACAATAATGACAGTATCCTTTTCATGTCACTATCTTTAATTTAAACCTGCCCTTATACACAGCCCACTAAAACTAATGTACCACAGTGCTGTGCTACAGCTGTTTCATACCACTTACCAGTTTTCACCGGTAAGTAAAGTGCTTCTGCTTTCTTCTAGTTTTTTCTCTACAGCTTCTAGTTCAACAGCAGTCTGTTCTAACAGTGCAGATACAGAGTCCTGTGGGAAATGAGATAATAACATTATCACTTCTTAATATCCATTAAGTTTCACTAAAGACTATCATTATTCAAAGTGAGTGTATAGTACATTGCCAGCTGAGTACATAGCTTAAACAAAAACAAAACTTCATGTTTTCTTGGACTGGATTTATTTCAGAAATGCAAGCCTGAGGTTTTGCGTGGGTTTGCACATCACTTTAAACCATAATGGTTTATAAGCTGCTCACAGTAGCTTATTTTGAAATTAAACTTGTTATCCCCCACACAATCAGACATATAAGCAACTGTGCGTAGCTACTTTCCCCTGCCTTCACTCCTCCTCCTTCTATAGTCCATGCGCTCAGCCAGGATGATATTCCAGCTTCCTTTGCATTGGCAACCAAATCCCGGCATTCCCTGCACCACAGCTACATCACCTATATCTCCCCAATTGGCCTATCTTGCGCTAGGGGTGTATTCTTCTGTCTCCTAGCTCTGCCCATTATCAGCAGGTTGTTGATTATTAGCTGCTTTTCAGCTCCCTCCCACCGCTCCACCCAACCAGCAGTGCCCCAATTCTCAAGGTGTTCCTTCCCACTCCCACCCCCTTCTCCCATCGCTGCCACCCATTTCCCAGATGGTTTTCACAGCCGTTCCTGTTTCCCTGCCCATGTACACCAAAAAGGGGGGGGGGCTCTAATTCCCTGACAGTTTGCTAGAATGGGGCACAATTTTATATGGATGATCCCCTTGTGGAGAACATCCAAATGCTGTGTGTGCTGTAACTCTGAGGAACTTTACAAGACTAGAGTCACAATTCACACAAACCTGATGAACAATGAAAACCCTACGCTGCTATGCCTCTGCTTGAAAAAGGGGGCGACAGCTCTAAACCCATGGAATTTTGCAGGAATGGGGCCAAACTTCATACACAGCTTCCCCTAATAGGGAGGCACTCAAGGCAGAACTAAAACCCTGCACGGCTATGCCTTTCTATGGCAAATGTGGGGGTTTGACACTTTGGAAGTTTACAGAGTGCACTGCCAAGGGAGGGGTGAGGACAAGAGACAGGCAGAGAGTGAAATCTGTTGCTAGGCAGAGTTCAGAAACAGAGATCTGCCAGCTGGAGGAGAGTTGCAGCAATGCATTTGATTGCCTATAGAATTGCTTGGCAAAAGCGATTTTTAAACCACTCTTTAAGCCACTGTGGAGCACCAGACTACATGATAAGCTATGATGGTTTAAAAAAACCTCACTACAGAGCATGGTTTATCATAGTGGCTTATTTTGGCTAAATAAGTTGGAAAAAGCTGCTTGCAGACGGACACATTAACCATTAATCAGTAGTGCACACACTGGTAACTTCGAGGCTCGACTTCTGCAATGCGCTGTACATAGGGCTACCTCTGTGCCTAGTCCGGAAACTTCAATTAGTTCAAAATATGGCAGCCAGGTTGGTCACCGGTACATCTAGGGGTGACCACATTACACCAGTTTTAAAATCTCTTCACTGGCTGCCAATCAGTTTCCGGGCGAAGTACAAAGTGTTGGTTATTACCTTTAAAGCCCTACATGGTTTGGGTCCAGGTTACCTACGGGATCGCCTTCTCCCATACAATCCGCCCCGCACGCTCAGGTCCTCTGGGAAGAATTTATTACAGTCAACAAGAACTAGACTGACAACCGTTACCCAGAGGACCTTCTCTTCTGCCGCTCCCAGATTGTGGAATGACCTGCCAGGAGAGATTCGCCAACTTACTAGTCTTCAGGAATTTAAAAGATCTATAAAGACTGATCTCTTCCGGCAGGCCTACCTAGATGAATTTTAAAGTGTTTTATTGGTGTTTTATTGGTGTTTTAATGATGTACTGGTTTTATCTGCTTTTAATCAGTTTTTGTATTTTGTGTTTGGTGTTGTTCTCCGCCTCGATCCGTTGGGAGAAGCGGGTGATAAATAAATATATTATTATTATTATTATTATTATTATTATTATTATAATGGCTTAATCAGAAAAAATAACCATTGTGGCTTATTGTGACGTACAAACCCAGTCTTTGTCTCCTAAATATTGCAGTTTCTGGGAAATATGTTTACCATTTTCACAGTGTAGGGTGGTTTACAACAGCCATCCTCTTGCTTATTTTCACTGCCTTGCCTCTGTAGGTATTTATAGTTAAGGAGGTTGTACCAGCGTGTTGACTTGTCCCCAGATTTGCAAGTCTCAGCAAGGCTAATTTGTGCACCTCCCTGTTGAAGAAAAAAAAAGCAATGGTCATCTTTAGAACATTCAAATGGCAATGAAAACAAGAGAATGTATGGCCTTGAGGAACATAGACAATTGTTCTTCCCTTGCAATTTAAGCATTACTCAAATAATTATTTCCATAACTGTGGCCTCACCTTTTTGAGCTGCCATGGTTGTGTGAATCACAGTGACAGTATATACAAGCACACCTTGAAAGTCCAGTTCACACAAATGGCATTTGAGCATGAGTGCCATAGTGCGGTAAGCACCATGCGCACTCCTGAAATACTTGTGTGCCCCCCCAATACCAACTGACCCTTAATAATAAAACATGCAATGATCATGCAAATAACGACAGATACATGGTGTGATTTTATTAGGATTTTGAAAAAATAATAATGTCCTTTTGTAAACTGCCCTGGTGTCACAAGATAAATGGTGGAATGTAACTAGTGGCCTCTGCCTAGCTGCAAGAATGATTGCAGTCCCAGGCATATAGATGAATTTGTGCAGGTACCACTATTAAGTGACAACCAGACCTAAGTGTGCAATCTTGTGACAAGAACTTGAAATCTAATTCATAAATTAATTATGGTATATGAATAACAAGTGAACTGGTATATTATTGTTGGCATATTATAAATAAAGGTCTCACATTTAATGTTGTGTGTGTGTTCAGAGTAGCTTTTTATTGATGGTTCGATGCTGGCTTCACATTTCAACTACTGCTATTTTAGTTGTTTAATTTACTAGCTTGCTTTTAAAGTTTTTCTTGTTTGGTATATTGTTTTATAATTGTATTGCTAAACTGCCATGTGAAGGTTATACTCAAAATTTAAAGGAAGGATATAAATATATTAAAGATACATTACAAATATAACCACAAACTGTAGAGGGGACGTTAACTTATTCATCAGTCCAATGTTTAACTCTAAGCACTAAAAGCATTTGCATGTAGTAAAAATGAACACTGACCAAGCACTCTTCAAGATGGCACTTATCCACAGCACAGACATCAACCCTTAGTGTCTTCTGTCGTAAAACAGAGTGAGGGATTGCAACACAAAATAGTTCATTGTATATGAGATGCTCTGATGCTTCCATGAGTCTTGTGCGGAACAAACAGCTTGTGCTTTCAGAAGAAGGAAGAATAGCAACGCGGATGCTCCTGTTGGAAAAATAGCTTAATCAGCATTTCTTCCTGTACAAGCTTATTGCACAAATGGAGATTTGTGTTGCAGCTGCACAGTTCAGTTCATCATATGAGAACCTAATGTAGGTAGAAAGACTAATCCCCAACATTATACTGAAGTGATACTGCTGTATTTTCTACCTTTGCCCTTAAACTATAGCTCTCTGATAGGCACTATTCGTTTGTTTCAATGGAGCTTCAACTGGAATGTTTTCTTTTTTAAAAAATTATCATATAGAGCGGTCAAGATGAAACCTATGAAAGGTTACAATACTCCAATGATGTGTACAATATAATTACAGATGTGTAAGAACTACAAGTACTTGGAAACATTTAGGAAAAACTGTATCAAAAACCTCTGTATCTGTCATGGACCCCCTCTAGATGGATTCCGTTTGACGCCTGGTTAGCCGATTATGCACATAATCGCTGAAGCTCTTTATCGTAAATGCTTGTATGCAGGAGGTAATTGAGCACTCAACTGGTGACCTTACCGGTTGTTTCAAATGCGCTTTACAAGTAGTTTATGCGTAGAATCGCTTGTTCACATAGTCAAAATGCACTTTAACGGCCGGAGCAAAATAAAACTCGCTATTTAACGCGCATTCGATAATGCGCATAATCGGAAAGAAAACGCGCTTCTACGCCCGATTTGCGCTCCATTCTTGTAGCGGTACATTTTTTAATGCGCCTTGAAAGAGCTTTAAATGCCTCTTGTAGAGGCAGCCATGGATTCTTTTCTTCCATCCTTAGCACAGAGACAGCAGAACATGTAGAATTAAGATGTTCCAGTCTAACTTATGCAGGACAAAAATCAGTTTACTGGAATTCCCTTACAGGAAGATGTTAGGTGGGATAAGTCTCTAGTTCCCCAGAACCATTCATTACTACTTTTTAACAAAGGAAAACATTTTAGATATGATTATTCAGATAATTCATGCATTAAACAATTCAATTGCTTATAACCTCTACTCACGTTTAATCCTGAAACAGTTAACTTATAGTTCATTTTCGCTGTTCCTTGGAAAACATTTTCTAGACCAGTACTCATTAATAGCATGAACCACACTAACTTGATTTGGTCTGAAGATTTGTGGATTTGCTTTTGTGTGCTCTTAACAGTTTCTTCCTAAGTTTTGTATTTCACCAAGGTTTGATTCACATTAACACTCCAAACTGATTGATTAAACAACAACTTTTAGCTTATTAATGGTTTGATTTGTTTTTAGCTGTGTATATTTATTGTTTTATATTGTTGTATGATTTTATCCTTGTGATATAGGGCAGGATACAAATATTTTAATAAATAATAAATAAACATTTCAAGCAAAGTTCTTAGTGTTCTGAGGTCTTTAACATTCTTCCTGAATGAAACAAAACTCTCCAAAAAGCAGTGTATAAGACCTGGGTACTGGACATTTTCCATTATCATCTCCCCACCAGAATTTTAATCATCCCTTGACGAAGTGCCTCAACCCCTTGTCACCAGGGAGAGCTAGGAGTTACAAACTACTCATCTGCCCTATCCCTGGTGCAAAACATCTCTTCTCTCCTTTATGGCATGATGAAACGTTCAGCGAGCAACAGTTAAAACCGCCTCAGAAGCTGCAATATCTAAAGGCTAAGAAGTATCAACATTTTACAACATCATCATCCTCCCAGTGCATTCCTCAGTCACTACCACCTTTAAAAAAGAAACTTCCATTTCTTATGAATTAATTTACACTTAGTGTCAGCCACTTTGGAGGCTGCTGCCAGGCAGAGGAACAAGATATAAATATTTAAATAAATAAGTAAATAGTCTACAAATGGGATTTGCAACAAAACCTTACAGTATATCCTTATCCTAACAGGAGTGCAGCTGCTCAGGGTTCCAGCCATGTCCTTCCTCAGGATATCATAAGGGGCTGAATCAGAGCATTCCATTCCTCCTCTCCCTAGTTTTCCATCTCCCCTTTTCAACGTTCTGGGGCTACAGAGCATGTTGGGCTGTATTTTGGGTTTCCCCCCTTCCTTTTTTTTAAAAACTTGAGCAAACCTCTAATTTCCCCCAAATATGTTGATTTCAACCCCATTCTTGTTTCTAAATGGTCCCGTTTTGACTCCGTTTCTGTTGGCATTCACCTCCTGAGTTCTCTATTAGAGGGTGGGATTTGCATAACCTAGATTTTTTGACCATCTGTCAGTATTGTTACTGATCTTATTACCCATACTCTGTGTGTAAGAATCAAATTAATAGTAAAGGCTTTTAGTCCAGTAGGTATGTGCTAGTTTATGGCCCATTTTACAATAAGGGTCTCATTCAGTTAGATAGCATCACATACACTTTCCCCTATGTGATATTTCACTGCATGGTAATGCCTTAGCCCCAATACACATCTTAGCCACACATTACACATGGGGAACATTTTGTCAACTTATAAATTGAACTGAAAATGGAAGAAAATGAATGTAATAACATCGAGTCACCAAGCAGTTATGATGATGGAGGAATATAAGGAATATAAAGTGAACAACGATGAGACCATCGTACCAATTATTATAGGAATCAACTTATCCTTAAACTCAAAACAGTGTCACCTAGTATTAGCAGGTTTAATTTTATGCCTAACATGATACCAACATTTCGATATTATATCCCCAATCCAAAAAATGTGTTGTCATAATGGAAATGTGGAAGCCCTCTTTTTCACTTGAAAGGATTGTTCTTTTCACTTCAAGTAAAATTGTAGGCATACACTTTACCATACCTTGACTAAAATTTCGCAAAACCATTGTAAACTAAATGTACAGCTCCGCAGGCCAGATCCAGCCTTTGGGCCACCAATTGACTATCCCTAATCTGTAAGAAGTGATTTCTTAAGATACAGAAGCTCAAAGGATATTCCAACAATACTGCACCAAATCTGGGCTTACCACTTACAAAGCTTCTGACAATCCTAACTCCCAGACACAAATACTTACATAGTACACAAATTCCTGCATTATATTTTATGGTACCCACCTTAAAAACATAATGCATGAACCTACCCTCACACATTTGGGGTTTAGGAATTGAATGGGTAGCAGAGCTATTCACTATTAATAATGTTGAACAACAGTGCAATCTTATGCACATCTACTTGGAAGTCCCACTTTGTTAAATGGAGTTTACTCTCATGTATGTATGTATGTATGCATGCATGCATGTATGGGATTGCAGCACTTAGGAGTACTAAAGTTTAGAGGAAACAACAACAACCAGTAAATCACAAAACCTTGTCCTGTGAAAAGGAGACGTTCTACTTCATATTTATGAAATCACACTTGAAAGCAATGAAACCAATCAGTCATGAGTTAGGCAATCACATTCAGAACAAAACATCCACAACAGATAAAAGCACTGTCACTGATGCTCTCCCCCTGCAATCCCCTATGCCTCCTAAGGGTCAACTCCAAAGGACTGTGGGTCTTGGTGCTGGGCTACAGAGGAAGGAGGGAAATCAGCAGATGGCAGGAGCATTTTGAGTGGAACTGTACTCAGTGCCTGTTCCTGCTGGAAGAATAAGAGCTAGATCCAACTCCATGAATCTTCAAAAGCCTACAGGAATGCATGAAACTTCAGGAGTATTTCCAATTTCCTATGCCATCTGCTGAGCTGAAGTAGGCACTTGTCTTATCTACCATTAGTTTGTTCAGTACTAATCTAAAATATATTATTTTAAAGTATATTTAAGAATAAGAATTAATGCAAATGCTATGGAAGGACAGTTAAATGTATTTCTACAGGTGGGTGATTGTACAGACTCAAAAGAAGTTGCTGATAAAAACAGAACTGTGCTTTTCTGCCTAACTACAGTATATAAAAAGGACATGTACGATGACTGATTAAGAGAGCCAAAGGCATCTTTTACAGGCATTTCTAATATATCATTCCACTTACTTACACTTTCTGGTCTTGCTGTGGCAGGAGAGCAGGCACATTATTCACCTGGGCAATGAATATCGCAAATTGTTTATTTTTGTTATTGTACCTGAATTGGAAAATAAGTGGAAAAGGCAACTGTAGATAGTAATAAAATGACCCTAATCACAAAAGAGGCTTTCCATACTCTATGACACTTCCAGATTTTTAAGTTTAGCTGCTATGCTAACGATGCAGTCCTACATATGCTTACCTGGGAGCATGACCAACTGAGTACAGTAGGACTTACTTCCAAGTATATTTGCATAGGACTAGGCAACATAGCTACAATCCTAAGAATACTTTCCACTGAACTCAGTGAAGTTTAATTTAAGAAAATATCTTTAAAATTAGGGAAAGACAGATTTGCTGGATTCTGTTTCAAAAGGTTAGGTTGAACCAGAATTAGTTTATTCTGGATCCACCAAAATTCCAGATTGACTGTTGAATCTACCAACCCTTAACTTCCCATCCTTTAAAATGAACAAGATGTTTACACTTCACTCCATCACACTAGGGATATTCACATGACACAACAAGTAAAGCTGCAGTGTGTGCAGGGCATGTGGGGCCACAATTTTGAATATGGTATCCCTGCTTGGGAGTTGTCATGTTGTGTGAACCCAGCAAGCATGGATTATGCGAAGGTTAAACAACCCTCGCAGAAATCATGGTCTGTTTTAGGGGTATGTCCTAAATGTCACCATGCCGGGCTTGAAACCCCCAAGCAGGAGTAGCATATGCAACTTCACAGGTTAAATAACCCATGCTTAGCTATGGTGTGTTGTCTGAACACAGTGACTGTTAACAAGGTTATTCAGAGCAGGAAACCATTCAAGCAGTTAAGATTTTGTCAAACACTTTTACCATGCTGAGGTCAATAATGAAGTAAAAAGGTCCTACGACCTCTGAGCTGAGACATTGTCATCAAATATACCCAACTTCCAAATATATATTTTTCTACCTTATGGACTGAAGAATATTATATGAATGTTGAACATTGACAGTAACTAGAAAAATGTAAAAGACTCCATCGTGGGAGAAGTATCAGGTATTTATAAGGATACTAGTTCAAAACAGAGGAGAAACCACCCAGCTTACTTCATTGAAATCTGAACTTTAGCAGTGCTAACTGTGTCTGCATCATCGTTGTCAAACACAACAGTTTCTGACACACAAGGCCTGAAAAGACATCAAGAACATGTGAATAGGCATAGCATCAGTAAATTTACATGGAAAGGGTTTCTTCCAGCACACAAACAATTTACACAAGGAAAACCCTTTTAAGACTGGATATAGAACAACAGCAACATGTTGGTGCCAACTGAATGTTGAACACCCTGCACCATGAAATTCTTGCTGAAGAGGAGATCTACTTACCCTTTTTCTAATAAGCTGAACTTTGAAAAAGTGCTTTTATGCTCAGAAACTATCTCACTCCCTCTCTCTCTCTCTCTCTTTTTTTTTTGCAAAAAACAAACAAGGACATTGTCAAAGGACCTGTTCAGACATCGCCTCTTCCCTGCATCACAGGATTCTCCCCAAGAAAATAGGTGTGAACACAGGATCTCCCTTACTATTTGATTCAACACCCATTAAAGAGAATTTGATAAGATGTGGTGGATGCCATATTCAAATAATTGTAGAATCTCCCACTTTGAGCTTTCACCTCTCCCCACAATGAAGGTATGATGGGAGAGGTGCAAGGGTAACAGGGAAAATTAAGTAGGAGGCACACAACGCCAAGACCCATTCAATAACTCTCCTCAAAGAAAGGTTAGAAAGCTAAAGAAAGATTATAAGGAACAATAGGGCTGGTGCCATGCTCAAATGGGCCCTTGGCATATTGCCACTAATGCCCCCCCTTGGTGACAATACTGATGGATTAAAACATTGCTCATTGGTGTGACCTCCTGGTGGCTTTACTCACTGGCATGAGCACATTTCCTATGCATGCTGATTGACTGCTCAGCTCCAGGCAGCCACCATTTTTAACCCAAGTGCTGCATGGCATTGCACCATGGGAATTAAAAATGGCAGCCTCCCTGGTCCAATGAGAAGGAATGGTGTTAGATAAGGGGTGGCAGCCTGCTAGGGGGCAGCTCGGCACTGAATGCCAGTATGGAGGGGGGGCTGGCAGCAGTGCTTCTGGAGGGTCCAACTTGGCAGCACCTGCAAGAGGAGGGGCAGGGAGGGTATGTGTCAGCCTCGGTGGGCTCTGCCAGCTGCCTGGGCATCCTAGGTGCTGCTACCGAACCTGAGGAATTTTTACCTACAAACATACAGCCCAAATCTTGGAAACCCTTTAATCTCAAAGAGGCAGTCTATGACACCTGGCTTTGCTGATTTGGTCAGGATTTGTGTATACAAAATTTAGCATGTAACAACTTGGATCAGAATACCTTTGCAGAGTTGCTTCGTACACTCCACTGTCTCCAGCAACTGACTCATCTGACACTGCAGCTGATACACATGCTACCTTCGGTGAAGCTCCTTCAACCAAATTTACACCTACAAAAATTCAGGAAGGAAAGTCAAAATGGTGTTCATTATTTTAACATGAGTTGGCTGCACCAAGAAATTTGAGACTAAGTGATTCAGTACTGAGCTAGAGGGACCAATGGGCTGACTCAGTATAGGTTAGTTTCATAAATTAAGATTACAGTCCATCACAATTCAAGAATGTTTCAAAAACAGGTTTGAAGGTTCTGTGGATTAGACCAAAATATGATCTGGCAAACAAGCCAAATGCAGGCCACCATCTTGATATACATATCAGTTATCAAGACCATGTGTGAACCAACCTTTAATCAAGACACTAGCATTTTCTACAACTCACCTGGAAGCCTATCACTATTACATTCAAAGAGTTTCAGTATTGGTAAAAGCCTCTCTCCATGTAGAACCTACAGATTTCTAGGGAAGAAAACAACCTTTCTGTCTTCTTGATAAAATCAAAGTATGATCAAAAGTTAACTTAATAAAATAGTTTCCAGATATAGAGCCTTTTTCCCTTTTGTAAAACTTCAGTTTTTCTTTTCTTTTCTTTTTTAGTCTGGATCCTGGTTTTTTATCCACATATGCTAAGTTGCATTCCATTGTCCAGTTATTGAAATGAGACAGAGAAGGACATCTAAACTGGAGAGCAGCAAAGGGTTGTTTAAAATAAATTATCTTAAGAAAATGTGGGGAGAGATTTGGGGATAGGCTATATAGGTCTACTTACAAGAACATGTGAGGACACATGATCCCAGGAGGCCACACTGTAACCCAATCAAGCTACTTTTCCACTACTCTGAGCTGTGTGAGCAGAGCCCAGGGAATGAACGTTTTCCTCATTATTGCCCTGAAATAAACTACCTGTGGTGATTATTTTGTCTGCTGACTGAATAACAACCCTAAATCACTTAATCTGCTTAGCGCCTTATAGCTTTCACTTTAACAGCCTCAGCCATTCTCAAAGAGCCAACAAAGGTTAAGACTAATTACCACCAAAATCTAATGGGAATAATAACAATTTCATACTCTAAACATGAATGTGGCCATTCTTGACAGAAAAGGAAGAAAGGAGAGCTCAACCCACCATGCTAAAGGCAAATCATTCCAATATCTTTCCTTGTTCAGGTTCCACTATTGCAAGTGATGGCACAACTTGTCATTTTGCTATATTTATCTAGTTGGTTTAGTGTATTAATGTTCTATATTGGTTCACACAACCAAAAGGAGTCCTGAAGCAAGTTATATTTTTTTAAAAAAAATACAGAAAAGCAGTATTAGCACATGCATAAAAATCATACCAACTTTACTGAAAGTACCCATCCAAAAGACCACTTAAAACAATTTGTCCATTCAATATGAATGAATAAGAAAAATAATCACCAAGGCCAAAGCATTAAACTAGCCAAATGCTTAGGAGAAGAAAAAATATCTTTCCCTGGTATCAGAAAGATTACGAAGTTTGTGCTAGGCAAACATCTCCATGGAAAACATTCATAATCAGGGAGCTACCACAGAAAAGGCCCATTCTATTCTCACCCTCCTCTGAAGATCTCTCAGACATGGCATGGAGCAAAGGGCCTCAGTGGTTCAATTCGGCCGACACAATAGTCAATGGTGGGGTAATAATCAACTTTACAGTTGTTCAACTAGGGGGTACTTCCCACACAACATGGTAATAAATAATCAACTGTGGTGTGGATTAGGATCAGCGCTGAGTTGACTATGGCAGCATTCGGATGACACAATAGTCAAAACAACTGACGATTGTTTCCCCCACACCAGTTGTTTATTGTGTCGTCCGAATTGAGCCACTGTCTATCTCAGTGTCTGGACAGGTTTGTATGAGGAAAGGTGGACCTTGAAGTATTGCAATCCTGAGCTGTTCAGCACTTTTAATTGACCTTGGAAACAAACTGGCTGTCAGGGCTGGAGGGCCAGAGCTGGAGTTATATTTTCGGAATGCCTAGTTCTGGTCAACAGCCTGGCTGCTGCATTCTGTGCTGGCTGGAGTTTCCAATCTATCTTCAAAGGCAGCCCAATATTATAGCACTTCAGTAATCTAACCTAACCATCTAATGCACAATTTAGATTTTAGAAGAGCTCATGCTCAAAAGTTGAAAAGCCAAGCTTTTCTATTGCAGTTAGAAGTAGTTATGTGACAGTGCTTAAGGTTTTGTTATTATGTTTCGACTTACTCACTTACCCATTTCCAGAATCAGAGTCTGTTTCACTTCCAGAGCTATTTCTTTGTTGAATGAGTAAAAATTACTTATGGACACCAAATACTACATTGAATATTCCATTCCCATTAAACCTCTGCTATTTGTATCCTCTTTCATCGCATGCATTAATATGGGGGGAAATATGGGGCTTTATTAATGATAGTACATCCAAAAGGTATTTGTTACATTAACTTCAAATACTAAAAATCCTTGCTTTATGTGTTGGTCTGTTTTTGAAGGCTATTTGTATTGTATATTTCAGTACTTGTTACTTTGCTAAATAAAACCAATATGTGTTTTAAAAGCTGGGATAGGGAGCATGTGGCCCTCTAGATATTATTGGTCTGCAACCCCCATCAGCCCTAGCCAGCATAATCAATGGTAAAGGATGATGGGAGTTGCAGTCCAACATCTGGAGGGCCACACATTCCCCACCACTGTTTTAAGTGTCAAAAATCAGTTGGGATGAATGTGAGGCGGGTGATTGTCACTTTACCTTGGTCCAGGTGTTTGTCCCCAGTCCTAGACTCCTCTATTCTGTACTTTCTGCTACTGCCAGGGTTTAGACAAAGTTCAGCAAGACCACTGTTTATTTCAGTATCTTCCAAGTCCATATGACTCATGAAGGCATCTCCTGTGAAGAATGGGTCCATCACTAGTGGTGAACAAGGCGGAGAAGGAGAAGAGAGAGAAGACCTTGGAGATAAAGAAGTCAATGATTTGGGTGTCCCAGACAAGGACCTCAAGGCCTGTAGACGGCTAGCGGTATCAGTTTTCTGCGTTTTCACCACCTCATTCTCATGGATTGTGGTGATGCAGCCTGAAGGCCGAAAGCCAGTGGTTCTCTCCAGGAGCAAGAGGTCCATTTTGTTCTGATAGTCGGAGTCTAGCTGTTCAAACTGTTCACTGAACAGATCAGTAAAGCTAGCCGAAGTTGAAGAATCTTGGCTTGAGGTGACCAGAGATCCCCTGCTAGATGCAAGAGAGCCAGGACTGCTGCCAGATGACAAGGAAAGCATGCTAGAGGACAGGCTGGAGAGAAAAGTAATATATTAGATATAGAAGGTCCAACTAAGCCTGACGTAGACTAGTTGAAGTCATAAGTAGGAACAGGAAGATCCAGATTGAAATTCCCAACTCAGTCACAATCTCCTTGAGTGACTTTTGGGTCAGTCCATCTCTTAACCTAATGTACCCTCATATGGCTGTTGTGAGCATAAAATGGAAAGGATGCAGGGAGAAAGAATGCCACCTTGAACAAATTGAAAGAACAAAGAGTATGTTGTAATTAAACAGACTTTGGAACTTCCTACCCTGGGAAATCCATCTGGTCCTTTCCTTGGTGACCTTTTGTCCTCATCTAAAAGCTAATGTTGTTCCAATGAACCTATAGCGGGGGGTGGGGAACTTATGGTGTTCCAGATGTTTTGGCCTACAACAATGGTGATGGCTGATGGGAGCTGCACACCTCTGGCTGAGCTTCTTAGGATATGATTTTGTTGTTGTTTCAGTTTACTGTCTTTATATATTTTAATTGTATGATTATAAGCTCCCTTAACCATTGCTAAACAAAAAGTTTAATTTAAATGTTTTTAAAACATCACATGCATGCATGAATGAACAATGACAACATTTAAAAGCCTTGACGTACATGACTGTAGGACCAAAGCATTTTTTTCATATTAAAAAAAATTTGGGAATAGTACTCTAAAGACACAGCAACACATCCAAAGTTCTAGGCTACACAGACTATTTGCTGCTTTCAACATGAACTAAATTCAAAATGAGCAAAAAATAAATTGCTTCCCTACTAGTCACCAGTATGCCTTGTAAGCATAATTGAGGCAGTAAACTGCCCTGGAATCTATCGTAAAGTAGTGTTGATACATAAACTCTACAGAAGAGAACATGTTGCTTAGTCACGCATCATGGCCATGAACCCCATGAGATTCTTGCATGTCTGTTGGACTTCAACTTTTGGATACATCTTTTCCACAGGACAATTGTAGGCATAACATGCAATTGTAGGCATAAACTAATGATATTCATGCAAAGCACGTAAGAAATCTATGGAAAAACTTACTTTTTCAATTGAATGTGCAACACTGCCATTAATCGTGTTGTTTCTTCTAGCTCTTGAACCAACTGATTTCTTTTACTATTTAACTTCAATCTGGAGAAGATACAAAAAGGATACTTTGAAATTCTAGTCAGCCCTTCCAATACAACACCCTTGAACAGGGTATAAATTCCAAAGCCCTGTGTTTAACTTGTTATACAGGATTTTGTACTCAGTCTCTCATATAACTTTATAGCAGAAGTTTCTCACTACTGATATTTAAAGGCGATTATGGAGCAACTTTTAATATTTTATATCAAATTGATCAGAATAAGAATAGACATTTACCCAAAGAAATTTCTCTTTTGCCTATAAAATTAATCAATCTATGGTTTGATCTAGTTTTTAATTTCTGAATACTGCAGTTCCATTGCACCTTTGCAGATCATGAACTAATTTCAGACACCAGGTTTCAACTCTACAATTTGTTAGTCATAGACATCTTTAAGGCATTTTGAAAAAAACAATAGTTGGCACTGTGTATTTTGTGTACAGGAGGCACCTGACCTTCTCTATGTTGTTCTCCTTTGTAAAAGGTATGCAAACTATCCAGGGGCAAACAGATCTGTTACATAAGCAAGATTAGTGTTACCTGGCAAAGATGCAAAAGAATATTTGAAGGTGTTTCAAAAGGGTTGTCTCTCACTCCCCTGTGCTAACAAATTGGAGACAAGAGGTATTTGAAAAAGGATACTTAATACTATTCTTTAGGATGAGAGAACAGGTGAGACCATTTCAAAGTCCAAAGAAAATAATTTAAAATAATTGTGCATAAACGTTAACAGCTTGTCATGTTCAAAATACATTAAAGCCAACATGTATGCATTTATGTTTATTATACTGTACTTGTTTCTTTGCAGAGTGAAAGCAGAATCAAGGTCACCTTGAGGTTTGTGCTTACCATAGTTCAGGTGAGAATATTCTAGAATCAACTGAGTGTGCACACAGAACATTGTTATTGCATTGCAATGCACACTCAGTTCTTGCAAGGAGGTATTCATGCCAGATGCAGTGCAAGATCCCAGACTGAACTTCTTTTTCCACAATGGCAAGCTCCCCACATGAATCAAGTGTGCTCCTTAGAGCTTCCTAAAACTTACAGAGGATTCAGGGACATAGTTTTAGTTCATATAGGCAGAAAGCCATACTACAAGCAACCTAGGGTTGCTTAATTAGGTGTCCAAGAAGTGGATATTTTTTTTAAATGAACAAACTGTGTTTGTATTGGAGGTATAGCCATTCTATCCCCAAGACATGAGCAATTGGGATTTATGGCACTGAAGCAACTTTTCCATAATTCCCAGGTCATAATTTTTTTCTCTAAATATACAACCTCTATAACTCTTTTTCAAACTATGAGTCAAAGAACTGTAAAGCATACCCAAAATGAAGTAGCTATGTGGAAACATTGGGTACAATCCAACATAAAGTCATATGCAGAATAAACCAATTGAAATGTATACGACTCAAGTTAGTCATTACTGTACAATGGGTCTATCCTAAGTGTTGTTGTCATTGTTGTTGTAGTTGTCGTTGTTGTTCTTGTTATATTATTATTATTATTATTATTATTATTATTTACCTTTATATACTGCCCCATGCCCCATAGCCGAAGTTCTCTGGGCGGTTTACAAAGATAAGTAGGACTTATGTTGGATTTTACCCATTTGTTTTTTGGTTCCAAAGACTAATTTGAAACATACTCACTTCCCCTTCATTGCTACCACTTAACTTCCTGTATCTCAGTGGTAGAGATGTGAATTATCTATCTTATTTCAAACTGCCTATTATTCTTCACCCTTAAGGGGAATACTTCATGTGCATAATTTAATAAATTATTTTAGCGAGGAACACTGTCTCTTGAAGACAAGCTTGAAAGCTTGAAATTTCCATTATCTACTAATCAATGTTGGTTTCATAATAACAATTTGTTAACCAACTCTTTCATCTTCTCTTAATTTAGCTTTATAACTTATAGACAGTAACTGATAAATACATACTAAATTTCTTCCATATTTCATAAGGCACTGGAATAACACATTCCTGGCAGTATTGTTAGGAACACAAGAACATAGAAAACTGCCTTATACTAAGTCAGTCCATTGGTCCATCTAGCCCAGTACTGTTGACACTGACTGGCAGCAGTTCTCTATGGTTCCAGGCAGGATTTTTTTCCTACCGTACCTGGGGATGCCGGGGATCAAATCTGGGACCTTCTGCATGCAAAGCATGGGCTCTACCACTGAACCAAGCTCCTCCTGTAGCCCTTTATTTGTTCTTTGAGGGGAAATTCTGTGATAACCATTCCTAGCATATAGATCTGCTTTGTTTCTCTTCCTCTTAAAATGTGTTGGGAGAAACCAGGTAACCCGATATAATAAATAATTCTCCTGAAAACCCTGAATTCTAAATATCCCCCCAAGAGCTTAAATATAATGATATATATCAAAGAATAGGGACACTATAGAACAACTGATTATTTTTCTGTGCTTCTGGAAACTCACAACCTCTCTCAGCTCAGAGGAGCTGGGTTATCTGTATTAACTTTCCAATCAACAGAGTAGATTTTACTACACAACAAAGGATGTGTGGTAAAACATGTGAAAAAATGGTTGTCTGCAACTACTCAATGGCTGGGTTCAATGGTTGGTTATTTAACCCACCATGGGCTATGGAGGGTGTTTGTAAACCACCGGTTAGTTTTTTGGCCGAAATAACCAATGCAAATAGCCAACACTGTGCAGTTGGCTATTTAAACCACCGTGGGTTATCGTGTTGTCTGGAGGTTGGCTATTTCCTCAGCCACCATTGGTTATTTCTTTAACCACAGAGTCGCAAGGCAAGAGCAGTCAAAGCAGTGGCTGCTGCTCTGGTACAGCTAGCAGGATAGATTTTCTGCAGCAATGGCTGACTTGGAGGACCGAGGGGGATAAATGGGTCAGCTCAGCATGGACTAATAGTCAACGCTGATCCTAATTCACACCACAGTTTATTATTATCATGTTGTGTGGGGAGTAACCACTAGATAAACAACTGCCAAGTTGATTATTATCCCGCTGTTGACTGTTGGGTTGTCTGAACACAGCCAATGTCACCTCCAGAAGTAGCAGGGGGTAATTTTACAAGAGGAGGTGTTCCCCGCCCCTTTTCTTATCTAGATAAGGCATTCAAATCGCTGGACTGCAGCAAGTGATAAATAAATATCACTCTGGATTCTGGGATTTTTCAGATGTCTGAAGGTTTTTAATCCACAGAAATGCTTTTAGTTCAATTGTGTGGGAGGGCTGTTAATTATGCACAAGAAGAAGCATATAATACCACACAAAAATATATATAAAGTAAAGGACAGCATGTTCAATTCATTTTTAGTGAGAAGAGCCTGGCTGTCAGAAACATCATTGCAGACTCTAAGCAATATCCACCTACACAACAGGTCTTAAAAAATGACAATTACATGGAGGTTTTCCCACCCTGTTACTACTGGGTTTTCCCATAGGACTAACACTACAGCTGAAATGGTGATGTAGTCTTGCTCATTCAGGCACCAGCTATAATTCTAGTAGCCAACAGAATTACAGGGGACGGAGTGGGAGAAGTGGCAGCTTTTTTGTGCTTGATAGTCTAGTTATCAAACTGCATTCCTCCCAAAACCTCGGTTCCTATGGGGATAACATTTGAAAAAGCATTTAAAATTTAAATATAGCTACGATGGCAATGTCTTTTTGCAACTGTCAGGTATTGCTTTGGACTAATAAGGCAGAACAAGAGAGCCTCAAAACAGCTTTTCCATGTACACATGGAATAAATACATCAAAGTAAGTATTATATGTACTCTGAAGACAACAACTTCATGGGTATGTTCACCATGGAAGGACAGGTTTTTCCACAGTTTCATATTGGTACGTTTGAGTCTTGGAATTAATCCCAGGAAAACTGTCATTGATGTCTACAGGATCAGAGCATGGCACCACTGATATTTTTAGACTGCCAAACCCAATAAATGGTAAAGAAGGCTGTGCAAGCCCTGAATTCGTATTCAAATCTCTGAAACCTCAGCGGCCATATTAGGATGAAACCCTCATTTTAGTGTACAGCCCTAGACTCTGCCGTGTGCAAAGTGCCTACAACTCCCAGAATGCATTGCCTAGGAGGGACTTACCAGGCCCAGGAATACCAGGTACTCATGCCTTACCGCCGCGATCTCCCACCCACTGCCACAATTGCCCACCTGGCCACATCATCCAGGATGTGCAGCCCCTGGCAGAGTTGCTGCATGTTCCACAAGCGTCCCGCAGCTGTGTGCTTCCCTTGAGAGTAGCCTGCTTCTGATAAAGGTTGGGCCTCGAATCCATGGCTTGCACATCCCTACTGGTAAACTCCAGTTCTCCTGTTTGATGCATGTTCTTCCCCCAGCTTCTCCCCTGTCTCATGCACATTCATCCCATTGTTGTCTCTCTGGCTTGTCATTTCTCTTGCTCATGCAGTTAAGTTTCTCTCTCACTCTCTGTCTATCCATCCATCCTGCACTCACTCTTTTCCTCACAAATTGAGGCATTCATGGTGTGAATAATCCATAACAGACATCATCCACACGTAGTCACCCATCCCACTGCTGGCTGAGCCTTTCCAGCTGAGCAAGTGTGACATGACAGGCTAGCTGCTATACAGCTATAAATTGAAATAACTCAATAACTGTGCAACAGCTAGCATGTCATGCCATATTTGCTCAGCTGGAAAGGCTTCGGCCTGCAGTTGGATGGGTGACTATATGTGAATGTTGTCTGCTATGGATTATTCACAATGGTGAGTAGGATCTCACCACTACAAGTCCAATTCAACAGAACAATAGTTTTAAATTATTAAAATTATCTCATAAGGGCAATTTACTTCTCTATTTCACATGGGAAAGCAAAAGCTACTCTGCTGACAATGAGCACTGAATCCACAGCAAATTGTAGATTTCTTCATGCTTCATAAACAGAGAGTAGGTATGTCACTGTATAACATCTAAAACTGGGTTCAAAAATGGCAAGGACTAGCTCATGTGTCAATAGTGAAATGGTTATCAATTTTGGTACGGACTCAATTGCCACACAGTCATGTGAACTGTCCCTGAAACAAAAGAATCAGATTCCAACAGTGAGATGAGTTCATACATGAATGTTCAGCACTTAATGACTGAAATGATGTCGCTTGCATGTTCATGGTGCATGATTATTATGGCCATTTAAAACAGCTTTCACATCACCTGCAATATTTTGAAAAGTTTACACAATTTGCTACAGATCATCACATGAGGAAATACATACACATATGACTGCAACCAACTTTGTTTTGTAAGTCATGTGCCATCTGTCTCAAGTAATACAGACGAGAGAGTATCTAATTGAAAGATTTACAAAATAGTTGGTGTGGGGAAGAAAAAGAAGAAGAGAGGTGACCATTCAGTTGCAAATTATGAACCTGGACTGCAATATAATTCTTGGGCTACATCCTTGCTTGTGGACACAAACGTTTCATAGAAAGGGCAAACAAACATTTTTCATGCTTCTAACATTGTAATGCTTCATCAATATGCATCTGGGAATTGCCTCAATAGATGGGGGATTGAGCAAGCAAGAGACTATCGGTGACAAAAGTAGTTCCAGCATAATGGAGCCCAACTGAATCCCATCTGAGCAGCATAGGTCAATGTTGAAAATCTTTTGTCCCAGGAATTAGGCAAAGTACCCATGTCTCAGCTGATTGAAGAATAGCTGAGAGCAGCAGCCTGGATGCTGTGGTGGGGGAAACGTATTCCTTTGTATACCAAGACCTCATGGGGCTTCAAGGAAAGCAAGAGAGTATGTGCTTCTTGTGAGGTTACATTTTCAACCAGAGAGGAGGGCAGCATAGGAAAGCAAATTATGTGGGGTGAAGACTATGGAATCTTAGTCCAGTGCTGAGAGCTAGAGGCTACTCTCCTGTCAGTATCTGGGCTTCCCTACAATGTCATATAAAATTAAATTATTTAGATGCAAGCGTTGCTCTGCAATGATTCAGCAGTAAACAAAAGATCCAAATGTTGAATGGTACTACCTTTCTGTTAAAGCTTTGCTCTGAGTATCTCTTGCAGCCTGAAGATCTTCTTCTAGACGTTTTCTTTCCATCTCCAATCTTTCCACTTCACCCTGAGTCCATTTTCTAGGGCTAATGAATCTCATTTCTTTTAGAAGTTCCTCCTTCTCATTGATTAACATTAATCGGTCTCGTTCAGAATCAAGCACACCAGGCCAGGCTTCACTATCCAGTTTAGCCAACTGTATCTTTACGTTTGCTATTCTACAGGAGAAGAAAATCAGTTAATTTTGTTATGTTCCTTTTATCCATACTATTAGCTCTCATTTTGAGAGGATACTTTTCAACTAGAGAAATGCTATCAGGAGATTAGTACATGAAAATAGCCAAATATTCTAAGCTTTAATATTGAGCGGTTTGGTACTGAAACTTGCAGTTTATCAGCTCTCACCATTCATGTAGATTGTGCTTTAATCTGTTGACACAAGATGGCATGTCAAAGCCCTGGCTGGTGCTTTATACTGAAGCTGTATTTCAGGATACTTTTTTAAATTATTGACCTTGTTCCCCTAGCAGGGAAGCTGCTGCTTAATTAATTTAAATTCTATAATTAATAGAAATCCATCCAAGCTGCACTGAAGCTTTCTTTGCAGCCATTTTAATGTTCAACTGCCTGATTAAACCCAGCATTGTGCTCCAGTGATGAATTAGCAATGGCATTAGTTTATAATCCGTGAATTCCTCCGTGCATTAGTAAAGAGTATGGTCTAAGAGGATTGCTCAGTTGTAATTTGATAACTTCTGCTATCTATCAGTACATGTATGGTAAAAGTTCAGGTTTGTTCTTAATATTCTGCCATTTTTCCATCTACAAACTAACACAGACTTATATGCATCCTGCACTGCAATGCTTTGAAACTAAACAAACCTTCTTAGAAGTCCTGCATGGATTCTTGTTTTCCAGTGGTTCACATGTTACAACATACATGGAACAAAGCTGTGATTCCACCTGTTCTGCATACATTGGCCCTTTCTACACAAGAGGGGTGTAGAGGGCTGGAGGGACGGCGAGCCTGGAAGTAGCCACTTCTGGGTTTATAGCCCTAACGCACATGAAAACTGCGACGACACGAGCTGTTCCCAGGCCATCGCAGTGTCGTAGCGTCCATTTCCCTCCACCACCACCACCACCTGGGAAAAGCGCAGGAGCGCTCTTCTGCAAAAGATTAGTAAAAAAAACAAGCGCGATCAGCCTCCCACCCCCTTCCCAGGGGTGGCGAAACTGATGCCACCCCTCCCCTGATGGCCACAGAGCCGTGCAGTGCGGCTCCGTGTCCATTTTGTAGCCGCGCTTTCTCGCGAGAAAGCGCAGCTGCACCTGGGATGGGCGAGTACAACTTCTGCGGTCCCGGGAATTCCTGGGACTGCAGAAGATTTGAGATTTTTCTGGTTTCTCTTAACCCAGAAAAATCTCTTGCCTGCCCCCGGGACTCCTTGTGTGTCATTTGGACTCACAGGGAGCAGCCGGGGGCCATCCCAGGCAAAACGCCTGGTGTGCAAATGGCCCTAGACTAAGAATTTTAGCCACATCATTCACACATTGCAGGGAAGGAGGTACGTCTTTTAGCTAGAGGGCCAAATTCCATTTCAGAGAAACTCCCAGGGACTGCATTCCAGTGGTGGGCATGGCTGAAGGCAAAAGGGAGCAGGTCCACGCTTACAAAAAATACCAGCATATTGTAGCTTAAATGTCTTATTGCCAGTAATTAAGCCTTAGAATAATCATTTCAATGTTTTCAAATGAGGACAAAACTGCTCAAAAGCTGGGAAACCACTCAATGATCAGTTGTTGGGGAAAGGAGAATAGCCATCTGGGAAGGCTGGATTAGGCCTCCACTCCTGATATATTGTAATGTACAGATTTATATTACCAGGAAGTACCAGAGCAAGCAAGTGTGCTGCCTCCCCTGTGCTTGTTGCTTCCACTTTACATCAGGTTTGAGAAACAACTAAGGAACAACCCATTCCTGGGCTTTTGTCATGACATGTGAACCCAGCATTCTGGTTGTTGAGAGTTAAATAACCCAGAGTTTGAACCCATGGTTCCCAGGTTGTTTCCCAAATGGGATGTAATATGGAAACAGCAAGCACACAGAAGCCAGCACACCCACTCGCTTTCACAGTAACTGGCAATTCATAAATTAAACAACCTATGAATTACTGTTATATGTCATTGTACACCACCATGGGGCCCCTTCAGAGGACAAAACAGGGGATATTCTTCTCTAAATAATATATTTAAATGCTATTTTTCACGTATGTCTTAACTTTGTCATATTAGGAACCTAAAGGTGTTGGTATTGTTCCAAAGCATTTTACTATTGTAGTCACAGAGACTGTGACTGAGTCTGCATGACATGTTAAGCCATGATGGTTTACTTTTCTGAAATAACCATGATGTCTTATGTTGCCCACATGGTGGCTCATTTAGCCAAAATCAACTACTCTGATAAGCCGCAGTCTGCAGTGAGGATTATTTTAGCCATTGTGCCTTATTATCTCATCTGTATATTGTCTTTTTAATGTTAAATCTTTTAACATTTGTAAACCACCCAGAGAGCTTCGGCTAAGGGACGGTATATAAATTTAATTAATAATAATAATAATAATAATAATAATAATAATAATAATCTGGGGTTCCCACATGGTTAATGAGCACAAGCCAGCAGACCACTGGCAGGAGCAGCAGAAATTCCTGCTGCTCTTGCCCAGTAGGGCATGATCACCATCTGTGATTGCACCAAGCCACCCCACACCCTTCTTGGCCCTCATCCTGGTTTTGCGCAAACTTTGCCAGAGACTGGGAACCTTGCCTGCACTTTCTTGTACTTTTTCACATATGTGTAAATTGTGCTTCCTTAGAAGAAACAGCACACAACAACTTGTTTTAATGTGTTTGTTTGAAGAACAAAATTAAGATATTAAAAAATATGGAAATATGGTGGTGGGAGAGAGGGCTGGGGTGGGTGAGTGGATCAGCCCCTTAGATGGCTCCCCCACTCCTGCACAAAGAGGGAATTCTGCTAGTAAGGGGGTGTTTAAGTCCCATTCTCCCTGCAGCGGGAGGGTTGGGACAAAAGGTCTTAAACACCCCACTACCAGCATCCTCCTCCTTCATGCCAAGATGGGGAGCACCCTAAAGGGCTGCCCCAATTGGGGATCCACTCACCCCTGTCCCCTCTGGGGGACACACTCTCCCACCACCACCAAATGGGACACATTGTCGATTTTTGGATTTAAAACATTTTTCCCAAGTTCCTTTTTGCACACAATGGGGACTGGGGAAATTTTGTTGTCCCCACAGTCCTTGAAGGGCTGGATTTCACCCCCCACTGCCGATTTTCAGATATTTCCCCCCAGTCCCACTGTGTGTAAAAAAGTGCTTGGAATTTTTTTTAGAAAGGGGATCCAACCCTGATTGCCATCACAATCAGAAAGGGGACTTGAAGTGGAGGAGCACCCTAGAGTTGTGAACCACATCCTACTGTCTTATTGACAGTCCTTAAGTGATGGCTGTAATACAATCCGATTGTATATGCTTTCTTAATTTAGGCTGCAAGGTGGTCTTAATAAACAAAATAAACAGTGGCAATGGCTTGTTTCCTACATAGTAAATTGCTAATGTTAGAGTTAAAGTGGTCACCAGCCTTAACATATAACACAATATTCAACACACAGAAAATATCACAATTGCAATAAAACAAAGTTTATAGTGTGATCGATAAGCCTCACAGTTATTCTGACACAAGGACACATTTGTTTAGTTAATTGTATGCAGCTGACAAAACCTCATGAAAATGAAACAAAGAACATTGTCAACTGCAGAAACAAGGTCTGCCTGTAGACAAACAAATTCACTTATGATCTAAATGTGTACTTTTTTCAATAGATTTGTTTTCACACGCAAAAAGCTATTGTTTACACTATGGATCTAGTGCTTTTATTGAATTGTCAGTAGCAATAAAGAAAACTCCAATTACCTTCGTTTAGCCTCTTCATATTGTAGGCGCAGTCTCACTTTTTCAGCCAATTGATTATTACTGCTCACAATAAACTAAAGAAACAAAATATAAAGCTAAAATACGCTAACACAATTTGTAAATTAGATCTGCTAACAACATTTGTCATAGCCAAAGTTCAGCATGAGCATTCAAAAGCTAAGGAATAACACAAATCTTAGTTACTTTAACGTTGCTAATTCCATATCTAAGGGACACAGAAATATGCTATAAAATCTATTCCATAAATTTCTATATGAGGCTGGTGCAAATATAGCAGATTAGTACAGAACATCTTTTAAAAAGCTCTGAATGGATAAAAAGACAACAACAGTGACCCAGAAAACAACATTTTAGAGTTTACCTACATTTCCAGAAACTTCTGTTTGGGAACCAGCATCCAGATACTGCCTAGGTAACGAGAGGCTGGAGCCTTCCAAGTATGTGCTGCTGGCCCACAGGTCTGAATATGATCCTCTGTCTGTCACAAAATTAGTTTTCAGCCTGGCAAGACTCTGAAACAAGATGAATACAATGACACTGTCTTGTGGCCTTCTCACTGCCCTGATGCCTTGAATGACACAATGATATACACCTGAAAAATCAAAACCTGACATCAATATGGAAAGATTTTGACTTTTAAAATCTAAACTTCTTCATACCTTTTCATTTAAATAAGTTTCTTTTATAGAGGTGCTGGGGCAGGAAAGAGACCATTATTTTACTTATGGAAAGACATGTGAAAGGAGTTTGGTTAGATTTTTTTACCAATGATTTGTATTAGTAATGTTAATTTTATGTACCGGTTCAATACAAACTATTTGTAGTTTTGGGAATTCAGAGTCACTGCAATGGTAGTTTAAGATCTGCCTAGAACAACCAATCACCAAATTGATTTCATACCTGAATGAGAGCTTGCTTTTCTTGCTCTCCTGAAGAAATGGCCTTCTTGATTGCTTTCATTTCACTTAAGATGGCCTGTGCCTCATCAAGCTTATATCCACCTTGGGTATCAGACATTTTCATATCAATTCTTTAAGGTAATGTATAAAATAGGGAAGGAACAGTTATTAACTGGAAGAAGCTTTAGACAAGACATAATACATTCTAATCACAAATACCTTGTTCAAAAAGGCCATCAATAGGATTTCTCTGTCCTAAACGTATTTAATGGGAAATCTGAATTTAAGATTTCTTAAATATCAGTTTTCAGAAAATGATACCTTCTTATAAAAAGGGTGATTCAAACTAATTCTTGTTTCGATAAGTTATCATCAGAAAAATTACAACTGGTCCTATGCATGTTTATTAGAACTAAATCTCTGCTTTTGGGACCTTCACATTTAATTCAGTACAAAAATAGATGCATAGGACTGGCAATCCTAGCGTCATACATTATTGAGTAATCTTATGTAGAAATATGCGAGAAAGACAATGTACATATACACAATGGAACTCTAAATACTTATTGCGGTCTTAATATGTGTACTTTGATGAAAAAACAACAATTCATCACACCTCGCAGTTGCTTGCAATACAGGATATTTCCTATATGAAAATTAAACCCCTCCTCAACTGACAGATGGGGTCGAACGTTGTACTAAAATCATTACACACAAATGAAAACATCATGAAGGCAAGATATATGTGTTGTTCTATACATTATGTTTGGGATTCGGGCTGAAGGAACTAACACCCATTGATAATGTCAAGGCTAATGGATCCAAAGGCTAGGGCCTCTTTTCCAGGCTTTTTGTCTCTGGATTTGCTCAGACAGGGTATTCTATTGATATTGCACTTGCATTTTGCTTTTATCATTCTTGTCTTGCAATACATAACAAGCAGCTACACTATTCTCCAGTATGGGGTTCTGCAGAGATCAGTCTTGTCCCCCATGTTGTTCAACATCTACATGAAACTGTTGGGTGCAGTCATCCGGAATTTTGGAGTGCATTATCATCAGTACGTTGATGATACACAGCTCTATTTCTCATTCTCATCTTCATGAGGTGAGGCTGTGGATGTGCTGAACCAGTGCCTGGCTGCGACAATGCACTGGATGAGGACTAATAAACAGAAACTCAATTCAGACAAGACTGAGATGCTGTTAGTGAGTGGTTCTTCTGACTGGATAGAGGGTGTTCAACCTGTTCTGGATGGGGTTGCAATCCCCCTGAAGGAACAAGTTTGTAGCTTGGGGGTTCTCCTTGAACCATCTCTGTCACTTGAGGCTCAGAGCCTCAGTGGCACGGAGTGCCTCCTACCAACTTCACTCCTATCTGGACAGGGATAACCTAGCTTCAGTTGTCTATGCTCTGGTAACCTCCAAGTTAGATTACTGCAATGTGCTCTATGTAGGGCTGCCTTTGAAGATGGTTCAGAAGCTGCAGCTTGTGCAAAATGCAACAGCCAGATTGATAACAGGAACCAGAAGGTTTGAACATATAGGATTGACTCTGGCCCGCTTGCATTGGCTGCCCGTACGTTTCTGAGCCCGATTCAAGGTGCTGGTTTTAACTTATAAAGCCTTACATGGCTTGGGACCACAATAACTGACGGAACGCATCTCCCAACATGAACCACCCCATACACTACGCTCAACGTCTAAGATCCTTCTCTGAGTGACTACTCCGACGGAAGCTCAGAGGATGGCAACAAGGGAGAGGGCCTTTTCAGCGGTGGGCCCCCAATTATGGAATGATCTCCCCGACGAGGCTCACCTGGCACCAACATTATTATCTTTTCAGCACCAGGTCAAGACTTTTCTCTTCTCCCAGGAATTTAACAGCATATGTTGAGTTTTTTAACTGACCCCACAATAGTTGGTATGTAATCTGTTTTTATGCTTTTTATGGTTTTAAATTTTGTATATCGGTTTTTAATGTTCAGTGTTTTAAACTTTGTAAACCACCCAGAGAGCTTTGGCTATAGGACGGTATATAAATGTAAATAATATTAATAATAACAATAATAATAACAGTTACAACTCAAAATATATTCTTTGCTAGAAAGTAAGGAACCCCTGATCATTAACTTACTTCTTCAGTGTTTGGTAACCAAGTTCTTTATACTGGAGTTCCTGTCCCATGTGAGCAACTTCTCTCTTGAGTTTATTCACCTGTAGAAATATGAAAAGGAGAAGTGTTTTGTTACTTTAACCAATATTTTCCACTATGGTATTCAGAACATTATAAACCTTTCAAGACATATTAAAACATTTCTGGACTTTCACAGAAAATGTTAAACGATACTGAGTATCCATGCCATTTGGGTTAGTAAGCCTCCTTGAACTCAGTGAGACTGCATTCTGAGTAGACATGTAAGGATTAAGCTGTAGTCACAGTGCTCATTCCAGCCTTCACAAACTGTGGCTTATGAAGCCGTGGATGAGACCTTGTGTTCGGTACAGCATCAACTGCACTACGGATGTCAAATAAATAATAAATAAAATTATGAAGTCAGCCTCTAAGACATTTATTCCTTAAGGATACTGTAACTTTAAAGGGCCTGGTTCCTTCTAAGGAAAGTATCAGATCTTATAACAGCTGCCTCTGTAACTTCACTACAACTAAATGGCCCATTCAGAAGACACCATTAACCACACCATTAACCCTTTTGTGGTTAGTGTGGTTAGGGCAGTGTGGTTAGGGTTAACGGTGTCATCTGAGCACCTGTTTTCTCTAACATGGTTAGTGGCACTAACCATGGCTAAAAGTGTCACCTGTGGTTAAGGGGCCATGGTTAAGGGGTTAAGGAATGCAGCTTCCAGTACAGGGCAGCCTAACTAGGCGTGGCCGCTCTAGCCAGTGTGCTCTATGAACTGCTCTGGACTGCTGCTTGACTGCTACGCTTGCTGCGGCTGCCATTTCATGCTTTCGCGTCAGTTTTTTCAAGCGATTTTTGCTCTTCCTAGCAGTGTGTGCTAGGAACAGCAAATCTCTGCTTGCAATTTCCCCATACGAAGCAGCCGCTTCTCTTACCTCATTGAAACTGTCTGGGCTCCTAGTGCCAGGGCTGCTGGGATATGGGCAGATCACTTGGAGGACTCAGGTGCGCCACCAACCACTTTGTGGTTAGCATGTGGTTAAGGAAAATTTAACGACAAAAGGGTTAACGGTGTCATCTGCAAGCATTCCCCACGTGATTAGCATTAACCACAGCTGAACAACGTTAAGCTAACCGCAAAGCCCTGCGTGTCATCTGAAAGGGGCCAAAGTATTGCAACTTAGAAGAAATCAATCAAGCACCATTTTTTCCCTTACCCTAGATTTTGTGGTAGCAATTTCAGCTTTAAGAATTTCTGGATCATACTTTGAGCTTGATGAGGAACTGGAGACTACTACAATAAACAGAAAACAAACAAAGTTTAAAAGCACATGAAGGAAGAAATGGGACACCTTACAATACAAATACAGTATTTACCACATAAGCATTTCAGCAGGCTGGTTCAATGTTTAACAGTTGAAGTGGAAGAAGAGAATGGAAAGGAACATAATTTGTAGTGATATCAATAAAAAGCATGTCTTAGAATAAACTGCCAATGTTTTAGAATAAAGCTGTGATCTCCCACTCCTTGCGTTTCCTTTTAAAAATGATTTCTGTAGTTCACGATAGAGAATGGCTGAATTCGGACAACACAATAAGCACATGAAGGAAGAAATGGGACACCTTACAATACAAATACAGTATTTGTATAAGCAACAGGGGGAGGGGAAACAATCGTCAGTTGTATTGACTATCGTGTCATCCGAATGCTGCCATAGTCAACTCAGCGCTGATCCTAATCTACACCACAGTTGATTATTTATTACCATGTTGTGTGGGGAGTATCCCCTAGATGAACAACTGTAAAGTTGATTATTACCCCACCATTGACTATCGTGTTGTCCGAATTCACCCAACGTGTTTCCCTCCAGATATTTTTTTAAATTGCAACTCCCATAATACTTCACATTGGTTATGCTGGCTACAGCTGATGGGAGCTGCAGTCCTTCAACATCTGAAGGACAGCACATTCCCCACCCTTGCTGTAATTGGTTCAGTATTTTTTAAAACGTCTCGTGACAGAAATCATTGTGGCAGATTCCATTAATAAACCTTGTTTGTAAATACTAATGTCAATTAAGATGCTCAATATAAAGTATTTTTATATGTGCATAAACACACACACACATGCATTATGTGCTGTAGTTAACAGCTATTATCCAAATTAATTTTTGCTTGAATAAGGGAAATGATACACAGTTGGCTCTTCTTTTTCAGTTCTTACTGCACTATTAAAAAGACAAGTCACTTTTAAAATCAAAGAAGCATTTTGACTCTTGATAGTGGGAGCTGCTTCAAACTGCGTAGGAAACTCGAGTTGCTCATACAGTTCCCTTGCTCATGGATAAATGAGTTTTGTGGATTGTTGCACATAACTACAGAGTAGTTCTAAACTTAAAGCTTCCTTCAGAAGGCAAGACAGACAAATCCAAAATACAGCTCAGCTATGCAAGAGAAGCCTGGGGCATCCACCCTTGCAATGATCTCATGGTTTTAGTGTGCAGATTAATTTAGAAGAATCTGTTTTCTAGTTGCATTGTGCACTGTAAATCCTGCATTGAGCAGACAGCTGGACAAGATGACCTCCTAGATCTGTTTAAACTCTGTGGTTCTAGACACTGATCCTACTGTGTTAAGGAGGAGCTTCTATAAAAGACAGAAAATGCTTAGCTCTCTGTTGCTGGACTCTGTCCCTGTGACAGGCTAGCAGTCTCTGGCTGAATTCGGACAACATGATAGTCAATGGTGGGGTAATATCAACTTTGCAGTTGTTCATCTAGGGGGTACTCCCCACACAACATGGTAATAAATAATCAATTGTGGTGTGGATTAGGATCAGCTCTGAGTTGACTATGGCAGTATTCGGACGACACGATAGTCAATGCAACTGACGATTGTTTCCTCCCTCCCCCCCCCCCCCCCGTTGCTTATTGTGTCGTCCGAATTCAGCCAATGTCTCCACTGTTCTGGGAAAATCCTTTAAAGAGCACAGGAATGCTGCACCAGGAGTATTGTGAAGGGGAGGATTGACCGGCCCACAGCACTGTCACCGCAACTTATTGTTAACAGCATGCTAGCAAATGGTAACAAAGGCAGGTTTTGGAGGCTGAAGGGGGATTTAGAAAACAAGCAAAGATAAGGAACACTTTGTAAGATAATTAGAGCAAAGATGGATTACAAAAACCTTTCAAATACTCACAGCTTGTCTGAGATCCCAGCTTGTGTTCCCAGACATCATGAAGTTGTTGGTATTCCTGCTGGGCCAGTTCAAGTCTTTGTTGTTTGACCTGATAGATTTTCTTCTGAGCAGTCAATGCTTCTTGTGCCAATACAAGGTAGTCCTTCAGCATGTGTTCCTGTTCCCGTCGCCATTGTACTCGAGGGTCCTCTATCTGGGTAGTTTCTTTAAAACAGGTGTCCATTTTTACTCAAAAGAGTAGAGGTAATACTAAAACCAACAGCAGCAGCTATAACTAGCCTAAAATAAAAGTTTCCATAATTTCCCATGTTTTACACTACCAATATGCTAAGGGCATGCAACTATTTTGATGGAAGAAATTATTATATAGGAAATATGCTTCTTAAGATACCCATTTCTCTCTCTCTAGAAGCTTGTTTATCCCAGTCAGGATACTTGGACTGTTAGATTAAATTAAGCATCTCTTTTCAGATTTGTTTCTATTAATACAAGTACCCTCATGGTAATTAGTAACAGTTTTGGACACAGCAATAGAAAACTAGATGGCCGACAGATGCTGTACACTGTTATAACACATATTGCATTTTACTGAGCTTCCATCAGGGGTTCATCAGACCTCTTCTTTGGAAGCCTTCAGGAAACTTCTAAACACCTACTTGTTCTTGTTGGCCTTTTCTTAATTGTATTTTTGGACTGCTGGTTTCCAAGCCCCAGAGACTGAAGGCAAGTCATTGCCCCAAGCAAGGGGGTGTGTGCATGCTGAAGTTGTACCTTTCTTAGGGCACCAAAATACCTTGAGACGGCCCTGACTGTTTTTCTTGGTAATTGCTATTTTATGGCTTTTTACTCCTTTGCATTGTTTATTTTATTATGTGTGCTGTCTTGGGAGGGTTTCACCTTTAAAAATGGCCTAAAAATAATTATAAACTATTAGTTTGCTTTCAGGTTTTGCACATTAGTGATATTCTGCTTTCAGGATCACTTATTCCCTTAAATTTAATACATGCTAGTTATTCTCATATCATAACTTATTACCATTCTACAATATGCTAAAATGACACAAAACAAGGTTTGATGTCCCCATCCCTCCAATACAGCTACATATTTATATCTACCATTTTATGTCTACTTATGATTTAACCTGGTGTGGAACAGACAAGAACAGGAAACAAAAATTGTCTTTTCATAATACAGCCAAAATCATAATAAGTAGTTGAATTGAACTGTGACCTTACTTATTTCCCACTTGAGATTCACAGTTTGTGGATTTCATCTAAGAAAGTGTGTGATGTTAACAATAAATGGGAGACTGCAAAGTGTTTGAATTTGCGTTTCATTCTGGTTGGCAAGCAATTGTACATGGGGGATGGGAGTGGAGAGAAGTCTTCTGTTTCTCTCTATTCAGTTTCAAAACCAGGAAAAGGAATTTCAGTTCTTCAGCCAGCTTTAAATGCTCTGGGCTGTCTGAACTAATTATGCTTGAGCAAGGATGCCTAGCTACCATATAATGAATAATTAATATGAAGGGCTGCAGAATACCAGAGACTAATCTGCATAACTTAGGAGTACTTTTAAATATTTAGTAAAAACTATTGTGCTAAGGAAGCCACAAAAAGGATCTAAAGTAAGCCAGGAAATTTTCTTTAGGGCTGAATGACCTATGATCTAGAAAGTTACCTGCCACAAAGCAGAGCCAAAACATTTAATTTTACCAATGCCCCTGGAAGCTGCTGGTATGATGGCAACAAGCAGTACAATTCCTTTCAGCTAGCGTACATTGTACATAACCAACAGGCACCCTATTAAGTACAGAAAAGATTCAGCACTGTTAACAACACTTCCACTAATATGACCAATTCCCGTCTTTCCACACTTCACACTCTGAAATTTGAGTGTGAAGTGTGAAAAACTGGCCTTTAATCTAGTCCTTTTCAATGCTAACCTTCCAGAACATCTCAACCCTATTTGGCAAAGAACCACATATAAATACTTCTGGTCATTTGTGGTCCCACCTCTGTGTATTGCTCACATTTCTAGCATCAAAATTGGGGTCAAAATGAGAACTCTAGAGAGAGAAATATAAAGCAAAGAATCCTTAGCTGCCTGTCCTCAACCTCTGAAAGAGGAACTAAGCATTTCTCCCTGCCGGTTCTGTATACAATTTCAACAATGTAAGCATGATGGACGGTTGTGGTAAATGTTACAAGTTTTCCAAGAAGACACTTCCCAGGTAGATGGATAGTTACCATTAATGACAGATTATATGGCTAGAATGAAAATACCACAATCTGTTCCTTGTTTATAAGGATATTTAGCCAACAGTGTATTCAATCCAATACAAGCTAACAGTAAGGGCCCAAGCACTGGCTTTGACTCATCCTAGCTGTTACAGAAAGGTGGCTCACGGGAACAGTCACAAGATACTGTACAAGTTTTTAATCTAAACTTCCAAATATGCATTGGATTTAAGCGAGTTTTGAGATGATTTTGAATCTGAAGAACAAGTCCAATTGCTTGTATCCGAGCGAATGCCAAGAGATAATCATTTTGGCTTCTTCCCATACTGTCAAAATGAAGCTCTGGGAAAAGTATTTAGTAAGAATGTCCATTAATATTGTGGTCAGGAAGTGATCATTCAAAGTTCAGTTTTGTGATATTTATTTTAAACAGTCAAAACCACAAAGCTCTGCCAGTAGAAGCTCTACTAGAATGAATGGAAACCGTGCCAGCATGAAATAGGTATTAGCAGCAATGCATAGAAAGAATAAGTTGGGAGGGCAGAATGAACTCTTCTCCTTTCCATTGTTGGCTTCCAAATTACTTATACTATCAAATCAAATCTTATTTGCAATAAGCCAATGGCCATTGCAATTTATAATCGTGTTTGCAAAAGTATAGCATCAAACATAAAACGGACAGTAAACTGCCTAGTACTATCTTTCTACGCACTTAGAGATGTATACTTAATAGGGATATATGAGAAATTCGTTTCGGTTCCGTTTCTGACCAGGATTGACCCAATTCGTACCTTCCAGACTGAATATAGACTCGGACACAATCTGTAGTCCAAGTCCTTACATTTATGAGCTTGCAATGTGATTCACAGACAAAGGAAACCTCTGTTTAACAGTATGCATGCATTTGAAAAATGTGTATGAAAAGATGTGTACTTTTGAAAAATACGCTTTTAATCAATGGGAGAAGGATAAATACATTTCAAAGATACACACAACTGATGCACACATTTGAAAAAATACGCATGAAAATATGCAGAATTTTTTCAGGTGAAAAGATAAAAATAAAGCTCATAATCTGATACGGACTGAAGTAGGAACATCATAATATCTAATACCAACAGCAAGCATTGACAACAGGGATAACCAACTTATATAGCCCTGAGAGTTGCATGTAATGTTGGGTGGGTGGCCGAGGGCTGCACATGCACATTCCACACCCACTCCCACTGGCCCTGATCCAGACAATAGAAAGGAGAGAGAGGCTTTAACAACATCTTCCTCCCAGCAATCTATTCCAGGTTAAAACCTCCCCTCCATCCCAGCACTCCTGCTAATGAGCATAGGAGTAGAAGTGGAGGAATTTAACCTCCTGCCCATGTTTGACCATACATCTTGTTTCCCTGCAGACAAACAGCTGGCAAGACCCTGATTCTTCTGAAAACCGGGTACACAGAGATTATTGTTCTTACACACCTTATTTCCCAGCAGAACTAATTCTGTTGGGACGGTGGCAGCAGCAGTGCATGGGGGGGATCTAGGGGGCAGGACATCCATGGCAGATGGCCTACACCCATGGCAGAAAGCCTCCAAAGCCTGAATGCAGCCCATAGGCCATGTGTTGTCACCTTTCATTTACACACTGATTTTGGCTACAATACCAGGATTAAGCCCTACTTAATTCAATGGTACTTACCTTTGAGTAGGCATGTATAAGATTACACTTTTAGAGTGGTGAAAGTGTGTCATATTATCTTTCAATCCTTACAACAACCTGTAAGATAAGTCAGCCTTACTACCTATGTATTATAGCTAGGGATCTGAAGCTGAAAAAGGAGTGGCCTGTCTTAGGTCCCCTAGTTTATGGCCAAGACAAGATTTGAATCAGGGTCTTCCAGATTCGTAACTTAGCCTCTAACCTATGGGTGGGCAACTTGTGGCCCTCCAGATGTCGATGGACTGCAACTCCGATCATCCTTTACTATTGGCTATGCTGGCTATGGTTGGTGGGAGTTGCAGCCCAAAATTATCTGGAGGGCCACAAGTTACCCACCCTACTCTAAGCCAGGAACTTCATCAGCTTTTTGATTGACAGCCAAAACCTGTTCTGTGGAGACTGTAATCAAAGGAAGAACTATTTATTATTTATTTGTGAGGGCGTTTATGTCTCCTCTCAAAACAAAAGTTTCCCAAAGCAGCTTACAATCAGCATCATAAAACATTTTAAAATGAAACCAATACTTACAATTTCATACTAAAAGAGCATAAAACCATTCCTGACCCAGACCAATGATCACATATGATTAAATATTATCACAATTTTTAAAAAACAGCAACAAAGAGTTGGAATGGTTCACCAATAAGGCATTTGGTACTGTGACGGCTAGTCAAGAACCGGTGTGAACAACAAGGAAGTTTCACAGGTGGGGGAGGGGAAACAGGCCTACAAAACACCCTTGGCAATACAAAGGGATTGGCCTAATTTACATGTAATACAAACACTGGGTTCCAACTCTGGCTTGTTTCCCAGGAGACAAATCAGAGTTCTGGGTTTGGATGTTGCACTAAATAACCCAGGGTCAAAGACAGGAGGAACCAAGTGTGAACCGTTGGCTAATTCACAGTAACCATTTTTTTTAAAACAACAACACAGGGTTACTGTTGCATGTGAATTGAGCCATCACTACATCTATGTTTGAATATGTATTTATTATATCTAGCCTTCGAATCTACTCTTACACGGAACTTCCAGTATTCTCCCATCCAGATCAGGCCTGCACTGATCAGCAACTATATAACATTGAATATTTTCACAATCATTCACTGCCCCTTCCATGTTGTATGTATGAAAGGAAATATTTGCATTTTATAGACATTGCTTGGCAGTTATCTCATTAGTTTAAACTCTGCTCAGCAGTACTGCAAAATTTGAGCAATAAGTTGATAAACAAGAACAGAAACATACACCTCTCTCTACAAGAAATTGCATGAATAAAAGACAATGGGTTAGAGTTAGAAGTTCCCAGTAACAGAATTCCACTCACATGATCCTCCCTCTGGTGAAAGTGTGGGGGAGGCAATTTTCACTTAATCCTCTATATCCCCCTGCCCCCCCCCAAGTCCACTCTGGAGGACTTGAAGTCCCTCCAGGACAGCATGGGAAGTGTCAGGTGTCAAAAGAGTTTCAAGGAAAATCCTCAAAAATCACCTTATCCCTTCCACTACCGGTACCTCCAATAGATCAAAGACCCTTTCACGAACATTAGGAATCGTTCCATTAATAGAGGAACAAGTTTTGATCCAAGCCTATGATAAGTAATTCCTTCTATGTCCTAATCTCTGTTTGTTCTAATATATAAACCACAGCTTTACTAGAGCTGCCATTTGCTCAGTTTTAAGATAATCTAGTTTTGAGTCAGGTTGGAGTTTTCTAAAGTGATCAGAAATATCCAACAGAAATTACTTAAATGAAGCCACATATTCTGGGAAGAAGAACTGATAATTAGAAAATCACTACAATTATGCCTATATTCAAGAAGGAGGTGGTATTTAATTAATTTAGTGAAATAGATGTAGGTCCTCAGAATAGAAGGAACAAAATGAAAAAGGAAACAATCAAAAGGAATGGCATAAGTAGGATGAAAGCTAGCTGCAATTAGCAAGTGTGTTATTTTGAATGGAGTTTCTCTCTAGGTCTTATTGACAATAAAGAATAAGCACTCTGCCAGCAAGTAGAAAGCTATCTTGGCAGCAGAAATTGCTGCTCCAATCTCCAGACTGTATACTTGACTAGGAGGATTCATGACACCTGCATCTGTCACAAGGTGCACTAGGTATGAACAAGGACAGAGTAGGAGTAGGAGCAAATATTATAAACATTTTGAGGAAAAAAGATGCAATCCACTTTCATTGTCAGCTGACCTTAATGAGTTATGCTTTGATTCTGGAATAGAAAGTGATGTGCTTTAACTAAATAAGGAACATGACTAGGCAGACATTTGGAAGCAGGGATCAATGTACAGTAGTTCAGAATTATCAGGAAATTCAACTGTGGAGTTGTATCTGAACATGAGAAGTCCATATGGATTTTATTGAAGATAATATCTATGAATTAAGTGTAAAATCATATCACACTTACGGCTGTTATGGTCGATATAATAGACTTCAACCTGGGGGTCATATGCCTCTTCCCATCCCAGTGGTAATTCATCACTTATGCAGTCGGCAAAGGTTAGTGGTTTAGTATACCTGAAATGGAAACTGTGTATTATTATTATTGTTATTATTAATAATTATTATTTCATTTCATTTCTATACCACTCAACAGCAAAGGCTCTCTGGGCAGTTCACAAAAATTACAACACATAATATAAAATTTTAACATACAAAAATTAAAAACAATTTAATAGCTATATTAATAGCAAAGGGTGTAGGTATTCAAACCACACCAAATTTATCAAATAATAGTTAAGAACAGAATTAGAGGCAGCCATTCCTATAAAATTTATTAAAGAGAACAGTAGTAGGTCTTAACTTTTAGTAAAACACCTAGGAATTCTCTCATTTTCCCTATTACTCAAGACAAGGTTTCTTTCAATATTTTTTCTAGACAAAATTCCCACCTTAGCTCTGGCTAAGCAAGTACTAATTCAGAAAGAGAACATGAAGAACTCTTATAAACAAGTTCTGCCCCCACAATTGAACAAACAAGCCTGCCTGTGGAGGAGTCTTATTTCAAAAATATGTAGACATGTAGGAGCAGGTTATGTTTGATTTATGGCATGTGAACTGTGTAAATGATTAAAGCCACACGAAGAATAAGTGGATCAAGAATATTAGACTAAGTCATGTGACTTTCTCATACCTATGTATGGCATTACACCCTGACTTGTAAATTGACAAACTAGATTATGTTCTTACAGCTTTAGAACCTTGGGCACTGCAAGCCTAAACACTGTAAGTATCTGCATCAAGCCATCTTCTAAACCACCCTTCTTCAATTCTTCAAGTTCAGCAAATATTTTTAAGTTATATACAGATTAATTGATTCCATAAACATTTAGATAAGCTTTCCTGAAAAGTAAAGTCATATGTATAATTCTTAAAATTCCACCTTCTAGTTTAGTTCTGCAATTAAACTGGGAGAGGAAGCAGCACCCAATAACATTTATTACTAAGGCATTAGTTGAAACAATCCAGCCTTGTTGCTTTAAATCCCATTGGAATAAAAGCTTATTAAAGTGTTGTTAACAACCATTAGAGAGTTCTAAGCAGTCCTATCATGGCCATTGCCACAGAGCATATTACAGTAGCATGTAATACAGAAATATTTAAAGGTAATCTCTGTATAGATTTATGAAGGCAAGAATGATGGCCACTAGGTCTAAAACTCGGGTCACAAGGACCATAGGTGCAGGTGGGGGGGAATGAGGAGACGTTCCTCAAACCTCAACATTGGTGGAGTTTTGTGGTGACACTGGCCGGAGGAGGGTCTTATGAGAAGATATTAGTCTTCAAGGACTCTCCTCTTGGCCTCTTTGAAATGCGGCTCCTGGCAGAGAGACTCCCAGAAGAGCAATTCCTTTTTGCTCCTGCTTCTGGGAGCAACGGCATAGTGTTGGGGGGGGGGGGGCAACAGAGCAGCCATAGCACCATTTCTGCTGCGTCTGGATCCTTCTATGGATCCCTACTCAGTAGACTCCTCAAGGCGGCACTTATTGCTTGAGACATAAGGGTGTGCCTGAGCACACCTGGCACATCCCTTCTGCATTCCTATGACAAGGACCTTGACAGGCCATTGATCGAGTAGCTGTAAAGCACGTAGATGTGTTTGAAAATTAAATTTCCAATCTGCTTCTGATGTAACATAACTCATTCCAGTGTACAATTTACCCTACCCTACTCCACCAAAAGTGAACAGTGCATCATTCGCCTTGAGGAGTACCCTGCGTATACCATCTTTTCCAAAATAAATCCAGTCCACAAGTACTGCTTCCAACTGAAAATTTATTGGGAATCGCCATGGATCATTTCCTCAGTTTTTACAGGTATAGGTATGCATGTGTGTGTTTCGTATGTTGTCACCCATTTATAATCCTCTAAATTCTCCAGTATTTTCACAGTGCTCCTTCCATCCATTTTCTTATCAGTGAAAGAACAACTTTTTTTGAGAAGGGCAGAAGAAGAATGCAATCTCCACCGGTGTAGATGCCTCTAGCACTATTCTTGTGTTTCTTATAATAGGGGTGAACTTATCATAGCAGGTGAACCTATCACAACTCACACACCTTCAGTATAATCTTTGTGGTGGGAACCATTTTATCACTTGTATTTTTTGGTTATATAAAATAATCGCAAAATACTATTTAAATTTAAGAGTATTATTTTAAATGATAGGGAAACCCCCTCTCCAGTCACCACTATTTTAGCATGATAATGAATAGCGGTGAGCATAATGATTTTTTAATTTAAAAAAAATCTTCCCAATCCACCACTTTGTTAAATGCACATACACACACACACACACTCCATTATAATGGTATAGTACTATAACCCTACAATGTTAATAAAAAAACCTCTTTCTAGTCACTGTCGTTAATATAAAATGAGGCTACTGGAAAAAGGCTTTCCCCCCAATTCCTTTAAAATACACGTTTGTTTTTTTTTAAAAAAACTTGTCAGTCAGTGCCATTAACCACCCTACTAAAATGCCGGTGAGTGTTAAGAAGGTTTTTATTCATTCATTCACACACACACACACACACACACTTCATACTTCGGAGTTGGATGGGTATCAGTGGCAGAGTTATGACCTAAATCCTAGATTTACACTACCATTTCACATTACAAGTGCCCCACTAGCAAGTAATACCATGCACATCACGAAACACCACTCCAGCAGGAGCACAAGCAATGATTCACCAAAATAGTAGTATCTTGGAAAGCAGAGCCACAGCTCCTTCCAATGGATCTGAAATTCCCAAAAGCTTATGTTGGAACATGCTGTGTGTACGTTGAACAAAGCAGAATCTTTCACTTACTGTTACACAATCACATTCCTTTGCTGGATTCCAAAGGGAAATTGTTATTTTCAGGTATCTTTTATTTTATTGCCTTTATAAAACATTGTTCATGTCTTTCTGTACCCACTTCAGCTGTTGCTTGCCATGACTGTAGGAAAAGCCAAACGATCCTCTATTCTCCTTCCTGTTTTTCCAACCTCCCTCTAGTCACAGATTTGAACCAGATGAACGCCTCTCCCCCACGCCCACATATGCAATAACTATTTTAAAAAAAATCTTTTTAAAATCTCGTTCACTTGTTAAAGTGGGCAGCATACACCTTACCTTCCCTGTACCTTTTCTATTTAGTTCATTTCCCAATACAATATGAGACAGCAAAAGGGAAAAAATATTTGTTTTTGGAAGTGATATTTTAAAACATTAAGTTATCAGGTTAATTATTCATTTCATTCAAGCTTAAACAAGAGAACAAGTTGGCTTCTCTCCACTGCCTAGGATTAATTCACATGCATGCTTGCCATAAATCAGATTGCACAATCAGGCCGTAATGGCACAGTCCTCCCCTACCTCTAGGCTTTTAGATTAGTTTATATTGCTATTTATCTGGCACTTCTAGAAGATGGGACAATCTTTGAGGATGATCCTCAATATGAATCATGTCTTATAGTTAAATTATTAAAAATTACATGACATTTGCAATTCAAAGCATATAATCACCAAAACCTTTTGATGCTCACATATCTTGATGAATTTATCAGTATTATATTAAAATAAACCTGAAATTCCCACAGGAAAAAGAGGGAGTGCCCTATGATCCAAATATCCACATGAAAACAAACCATTAAAAGAATTCGCGTCACTTTTCAGTGCTGCTACAAACACAACTTGCTAAATTAAACATTTAAAATGATAAACCATAATAAATGAAAACAAGAAGAAACAAACAAATAGTAGTAAAACACTTAACAATAAAACTCTTAAGCCCAGTAGAAGGCAGAAGAAGCAATTCAGTTAGGAATATTTGGTAAATTAAGCTTTAACCTAAGATCTGAATTATAATAACTTAGATGTCTCACAAATCTGTCTGGGGGGAGAGTATTATAATGGTAAAGCACCACTATTGAAAAGACCATCTCCCAGACTTCTTTTGAAACTGCTTTACCCATATATATGTTAAAGCATACTGATACAATTCTAGCATATTTTTTCAATAACATAAAGATATGTGTTAAGTCCTACATTTGCCACATTTACACATGATCTGCACTCTCTTTGCCTTCCCATCAAGCGTTGAGGAATACATGATAGAGGCAGCCACAGCAGGGTATGCCTTCTCTATGGTCTGCATGGATTGAGAAATTCAGAGAGCAGGAAGGGTTTTCACTGCTCTTGCCAGCTGGCTCTCTAACCATTCCCAACAAACAATGGGAAAAAATGCCCTATCAGGTTTGGATGAAACACTAAACTATCCTGAAAACAATCGTAATACAAGGATTTTTAGGGTGGCTTGTCTGTGCAAAGCTAGGCATGACGGGGAAAAAAGTTCTGGGGTCAGACGTCATGCTAAACCATTCTGCATCCACCCTTGATAACAACCCACTGTGGCTTAGCATGACATTCCACCACAGCCAATGGGAAAATTTGGCTTTTCCCTACAAACATGTTTTTAAGTGGTATTAAATCCATACAAATGCAGATTTTCCCACTAGGTTTTAGCATAACATTCATTCAGTCAGTTCATCTATCAGAGAGATGACTTCCCCTATTTTTTTTTCATTCTGGTTACTTCATCTTTCACCTTAGCTTGCAAAGGAATTGGGACCCAGTGCAGTGCTGTCAAGGCAAAAAGACTGGCTGTTGGCATCATCTTTATTTTATAGTCTCCTGATATTTTGCCCGGTCTTGTAAAACATTGGAGTACATTTCTGAATTTTTTTTTGTTTCAGGTGATGTTCTCCACTTCCTGTACTACATATAATTGCTGTATTGCTGGGGTGAAGTGAAGTGTTGTACCACAGGGGTAAAGAACCTCCCGCTCTTTTTCTAGTACTGTCTGAAACTCACCTCAGACTTTAATATTGTTACTGGCTCCACAAAGAAGCTCATTTGTGGGCTGTTGTTATCTATCTTGATATGGGTTCTAGTCTTTTGTGGGAATTATAGTGACTATAGCTTCTGTATCAATTTTAAATGGATTATATTTAAATGGATTAAAATGTTATATTGACAATACAGAACCTAAAAATATGGGTTCCACAGTTACCTCATAATTAAGCCTCATTATTTGTTCCTGTATCATTGCTATAGTTCCAGGCAATCTGCATACTCCTGTAAAATGTCCTATTTTCTGGAATCACCTACATTCTACCTACTTCGCAGGGTATTGTTGCCAGTTATGAGTACATTTCCTGCAACATCTTCCACATGTGTTCTCTCCTGAAGGTCTGGTGATAATTCTTGGTTTCACATATTCTGATTGTGCTTTTAGTCTGACTACCTTTCCTCTCATTTTTATTATTGATTTGTGTCCACATTATATGGTAGATCTTTTCTTGTGGGATAGCATGTTAAGTCCAACGGTCACTTAATTATGGTTTCATGCATTTTCATTTTTGCTATTGCACTATATGTGAAACCAGGCTGACAATGTTGTTATTTAACACTTCCTTCACTTTCTCATAAATCTTTTGGTCCTCTGCACTGATACTCAAACTATTAAGAAAATAATCTGCAGTGTCCCCCATTACAAAAAAATGAGAGCATTTACTTAGCAGTCTTGAAGTTTCTGTATCAACCCCAATGCCATCTATGACTGGGTTTGGATGACATGTGAGTTAAATAGCCAACAATGGGTTAAATAGAATGGTTGGTTATTGTGTCATCAGTTGGGACGTTTTCACAGCATGGCTGGTTATTAGGGCGAAATAAACAACGCTGTATAGAGTTGATTGTTTGAACAACCATTGGTTATTGTGTCGTCTGTTGGGCACTATTGACTATTTCATTGCACACAGTTGGTTATTTTCAGCAATCAGTGAGTCCCCTGGCAAGAGCGACCAAAGCGCTCTAGTCCAGCCAACAGAACTCGCAATGGCTGTTGAGATACCAGTAGTAGGACGGAGGCGAGGAAGAGGGGCTAGGTAATAGGTCAATCAACTCGACGCTGGCCTTAATCCACACCACACAGTTGATTATGTCATGTGGGAAGTAATCACTCGTTAATCAACTGTGGAGTTGACTATTAACCCACCATTCCTTGAGTTGTCCGAATGCAGCCGAATGCAGCTACTTGAATTCTGAAAACCATTGTTTTTTTTAAAAAATGAGACATTTATGTTATAGGATCCATAATTTTATAAACTTGTGTCTTTGAATTTTCACTTGGCTCTTTTAGCGATGGGGTGAAATCCGCCTGGGCCCATGAGGGAAATCAACACTCCCGCGTCAGGCCCTCCCGAGCCCCTCTGGATGTAACCAGTGGATTTTCGCCCCATGGCTGCTTGGATGACAAAGGGAGTGCAGGTCTGGGAAGCCACAATGGGGGAAAATATGCAATTTCCCCAGCTTTGGGGATATTGCATTAGTCCTCCACCGCCAATGGGGGTCTTAAAGGCCCTATTAACAGGGCCTTCAAGTCCCACCATCAGCAGTGGGGGGGGAGGAGAAGGGGTTTCCCTTCTACTCTGATGGCAGCTGCCATTAGAGTGGAAGGGTTTTTCCATTCCACTCTAATGGTGGCCGCCATTAGAGTAGAAGGGAAAACCCTTCTCCTCCCCCCCACGCCCATCAGGGCCTGAAAGGGGCTCTTACCACTTGTGTGCATCACCAAACCGGCCACCTGGAACAGGCCAGCCAGGCAGCTCTCAGTGAACCTGCGGGGCAGGCGCCACACGGGTTCTACAATACCTATTTGATGATTCCAGAGTTTGCATTTCCTCATAAGATCCCTTTTTAACTTTCTTTTTCCACTGGTTCTTCACTGCATCCTCCCCCCCTTTTTTTAAACTTTGCTTCTGTTATTACTTTGTCTTTTAACTCACCTTTCTTACAGGCTGGAGTTCTTTTCTTTCCTCTTTTTTCCTTTTTCGTTTCCCTTCAACTTAATTATCCTCTGCTGGACCAAGAAATAATCTCACTCTGATCATGTCAGTGAGATCATTTCTTAGCACAGCAGAGGATGGACAATTTGTAGGTCAAAAGGTACTATGCTAAAGGTACTACTATGTTCATGAGAGCTGTAAGCCAAAACATCTGGAGGGTCACAAGTTGTCCATTCTTGATATAGAAGCCAATGAAATTCTGAGTCCCGAACAAATTGGGTTCAAGGCAGGGAGCTCCACAAATGACCATGCATTGGTACTCTCTCACTTAGCTCACAAATATACAGCCACTAGGGGTGGCAAACTGTTTGCTGCCTTTATAGATCTGAAATTGGCTTTTGATGCAATCTCTAGGTCTATATTATGGGACAAATTAGAACTGATGTCCATAGAACCTAGACTACTGCTTCTGTTAAAATCTCTCCATCATAAAACATCTGCCCAAGTTAGATACAGTAGAATGGGCCATCTCACTAAGGAGTTTAGTACCTACCGAGGAGTCAGACAAGGCTGTGTATTAGCTCCAACCCTCTTCAATCTTTACCTTGCTGATCTACCAGTTTTTCTTGAGTCAACACAATCTCATCCTCCTAGGTTAGGACACCGAAAGGTTAATATACTTTTATACGTGGATGATGCAGTATTGTTGTCTCAGACCAGATTGGGTCTCAGGAGGCTGTTAAAAGGATTTGCACAATATTGTGAAAGGGATAGACTCACAATTAACTACCAAAAATCTAAAATCTTCGTGTTCGCAAAGACCAAAGTCAGTTACATTTGGTCGATGGGAGGAAGCAGAGTGGAACAGGTTAACTCATATAAATACTTAGGTATTTATTTTCAAGCGAATTTAAAATGGAATAATCATGTTAAGTATCTTAAGGCCAAAGCGGAACAGACTATAGGGGCCCTTATTAGATATTTCTACCATGGAGGGGGAAAGTATATACCAGCTGCACTAAAGGTCTATAAGGCAAAACTTCTGTCCCAGATTTTGTTTGGGGCCCCGATTTGGTTTCCACTTATAAAAACCTCATTGGACGGAATGCAGTCCGAATTTTTGAGGCTAATTCTAAAACTCCCAAGATGTGTTTCTAGCCCAGCCCTCAATCTTGAAGCGGGGCTAAGATCTCTGAGCACTGTAGCCTGTTACTCAAACCATTTAGTGATTGGGCCACTGAAGAAGACATTATTGTCGAAACGCGTTTGGCCAGAATCATAAGTGCCTTGTTTTTACTTTGTTACTATACATATGTATTTCTATTAGTTTTCTTTGGTGATAAATATATTATTTTATTAAGTATTAAAATTTATTACATATTTTCCCCTTAACTTTCTTTTTTTGGTTTGTTTTGAGGATTTTGGTTAAGGTTAGCACCCTGTTGTTTGTGTGAAAATTCTCCATCAAACAGAGATTAGAGGATATTGATCTACAAATGTTGCATAAAGTTGGAACTGGCCCTTGTTCCCCGATAGCGCTAGGTATCCCAGATAGTGCTGAAAGAGGGGTATCAAATTATTTCAAATGGTTGTCAGTTCCAAAATATAGGAAGGCCTTTACACAAGGCAGCTTCAACGTACTCCCCTCCAAGTTGTTGGAGGGGAGATATAGTAAGATTCCAAGGGAAGAAAGATACTGCCCCTGCTCTAGCTCTGAGGTAGAGACAGTCTCCCACGTGCTTCTCAGTTGTGAGTTCTATAATGGTATTAGAAACGATCTCCTGAGACCAATCCTCCAGGGTTATTCTGGGCATTCGCATGAGTGTCTTACCACTATACTTCTACAGGCCAAGGACAAAATGGTCACAAATCAAGTTGCCAAATTCTTATATCTTACTACTTTGTATAGAGTACAACTGGTGGGTTCTTAATTTATCAATTGTTTACAGCTGTTGATGCAAATTTTAAATTTTGTATGCTCTTTTATGGTCTATAGACTACAATAAAGTATGTGTGTGTTCTTGATATAGAGGCTCAGTTCAGACAACATGGTGGTCAACGGTGGACTATTTAAGCAGCTGTTGCTTAAATAGTCCCCCATTGACTAACATGTCGTCTGTCGGGGGAAACCCACACCACGGTTAGTTATTTTCCGGAGATAACCAACAGTTTGTAGAGTTATTTATCTGCACAACCATTGCTTATTATGTTGTGTGGCAGGCTCCGTGAATTATTTCCTGTGTTTACAGAGTCACAAGGCAAGAGTGGCAGAAACCCCAGCTGCTCTTGCCCAGTGTTCCTATATCGGCATGGGAAATAATCCCGTCCTGGGAAGTGCTTGGGCAGCTGCCGATCATGCTGTCCCTTGTGGAGCGGAGTGATTGGGGGCTCCTCACGTGCTTCCCAGGACAGGGACATGTCATCCCTGGGTGGGGTGCCACCAATTGCGGGGCCCGTGTTCCCAGGGACTTACATGTCCCTTGCCCCTGCCCAGCAATCCATCTGGAGATTGGCTTGAAGGGACAGAAGGAGCTCCTTCTATCCCCTCGAGCTGATGGATCACTGGGTGAGGGGGGCGAAAGATGTCTCCTGTGGCTGGACATATAAAGTCCAACAGCGGGAGAAATCCATCTGCCGATACTGGGGTGGGGGCGTGAGCAGGACAAATTAGTACACCTCTCATCCCCATTCACCAGGAATCAGATGCACACGCATCTCTCCTGCCACTGCAAAGGATTCCTCTTCTCTTCTGCCAAATGGGGACAGGGCATGTATGACAGCTGCAGGACAGATCGTTGCACCCCTCCTTCCCTGTCAGTAACAGGGAAGGGGGCAGCATTGCTATAGCCACCCTCTTCCCTGTTGCTATGGAACTGACGGGGAAGGGCACGTCAGCACCGAGCCATGACATCGCTCTGCGCTGATGCATCCTTTGCCAGCGGATGGATTTGGTGCCCTGACACACGAGGAGACCGTTCCGCAGCCTCTTGCTTCTGTGGTGGGTGCAACGCGTGTTCCTCCATGTGTGGCCACCTCAGGAGCAAAAAGCTGTGGAACCGTCTCCTCGTGTGTCAGGGCACCAGATCTACCCTCTGGCAAAGGACACAACAGCGCTAAGCGAAGTCCCCGTCGCCTGTCCCTGTGTGGCCGCTGCAGTGAGAACTGGCAGCCGCATCGCCTCCAATGACAGGGGAGGCGGTGCACCTGCTGGAGCGATGGTGCATTGATTCCATCTCCTGTCAGGAGGTGTGATGCCTCTGGTGTCGTTTCTTTCTCTGGCAACGGCCACTGCAAAAGACACGCCATGGCTGTTGCTGGAGAAAGAAGTGTCAGCACAGGCATCACACCTCCGTCGTCACTGGAAACAGCCACCACACATCTCCATGCACTGTGTCACTCCCCCCCCCCACGGAATGGCAGCAGTCCAATAAGGTAAGCAGGAACCAGCACCACCATGCAGTGGGGAGGGCAGAGAGGAAGGGGGTAATCAATTACTCAACCGAGTGTGAATACTCTACTTCACAGAGCACTACTTATGTGTCTCCCAAGTGCGACATGCAAATAATCATCCATGGAGTGGACTATTCACACTCCATGGACTAAAGTGTCGTCTGAATGCACCCACAGAGTATGAAAGAAAGACCAGCAGCCATACTGAAGTAGAAACTTAAGTGCCTTTCCCAGAAAAGATAGTGTCCTTTATTGAACACCACCCCTCCTTCCTATTTTCCCATTAGTCCTTAGACATAATCTACCCAACCCCTTGCTCAATGTGGGATTCAGTATACATGTTTTGAGTGATAGTATGTGGCACAACAGACTCAACTCAGGAGAAGGTTGTTAGATTCCTTCTACTAGGATGTCTCATTTTCTCACCAGCAAACATACAATGCCCCACTTACCTCTAGTCTACATCCTAAAATGGAACCGTTTTGCAAGACAGTATCATATGATTTTTTTTTTTTTAAATCAGTCCATATAGATCCAATTGTAAGGGCCATCTTATAGACATTCCAAGGAACCAGTGTTAAGGGATGGGATGTCCAAGGTGCTGCTCAGGAAAGTGTTCCTGCCACCACAGAAGCTACACCTAAACCACAGAAGCTACAGCTAACCATTTTTCAACCCAGGAAAATAGGAGGTACAAATATGTGGTCACTACTGCCATTAGAGTCTATAGGAGCACAAATACACTTGATTTCAAGGTAAGGGCATGCCACTGATTTACTGCTAGCCTACAGCAATATATCTAGCTGCCGGTTTACAAAATGAAGTTCCATTGCATACTAGAATAATGTTTTTTGGGTGAAAAAAATGTAATGTGTTTGATAAGACCGCGTGTCAAAACAGATTTTATTTAAAAGGTACAAATAACTAACTTGCCAACTTTATCCACATACTTGACATAAGGATAAATAAAATGAAATGAGATTTGCCAAGAATGATTTCCCTTCACAAAGCTCACACTAACCTCAATGGTTTATTGAACAGTTAGCATGGAAATTTAAATGCAAAATAAACTTGTGCCTTCTTAAACACATTCATTATACAATAGGATTTTGACTTTCAAGGTGTGGCTCTTTTCACACCATCAGTTAAAATTAATTTACTCACTGTATATATTCATTAGTAAACTTAAGCAGATAATACTAAAATAAAGCTGCAGAATTATATTCTAGGAAGTTTCAAGTTTTATTTGTGTGTGTATCTATTTATTTGTGTATGTATTTATTTTCAAAATTGTCCTGTATCAAGAAGTAATTGTCTATTGAAGAGCAGGAAGGAACTTTTTATCACTTATGGTGGACGTGTAAAAAAGCAAAATCCTATTGGACACAAATGCATAAGGTGATGCAAAACATATTGAAGACCAAAATACAATTACGCCCAGAATACTTTTTGTTGGGGATAATAGACGAACAGTTGACACAAGGTCATGGAACTTTATTCTTATACATGACAATAGCAGCAAGATTAATATACGCCCAGAATTGGAAGAATGAGAAAGTACCAACAGAGGAGGAATGGCTGTTGAAAGTTACAGAATTGGCGGAAATGACAAAACTTACAGCGATAATAAAAGAAAAAACAACAATTGGGTTTACTGAGGAATGGAAACCTCTGATAGACTTTTTAAAAGAGAGGGAAGGGAAGGATATATTTGCAAGCGGATTCAGTGATTAAATTGGAAGTCGGGTAATTCACTCACTATGTAGAAATTTTTGTTTGTTGGAGAAATTCGGAAGTCCATTTTAATGTTCGATGTTGTATGTTGTAGTGTTTGTATTTGTGTTTTATTATTGTCTGAAAAATAAAAAAGTTTTAAATCCTAAAGAAGTAATTGTCTATTTAGTTCCCATGGCAACATTATCATCTGATCTCCCAAAGGATGGCCTGAGCCTGCAGATCTTTTGGCCTTTTAACTCTCTTTTGTCCAGTCCTCCAGACTCACACTAGCCATCAACACACTCCTACTTCCCACAGCATATAGAAAGATATATACACCAAGGATGGAGGACATGAGCAATCAAAAGAATTAGTTGAAAAGCTGTCAAACATTTTATATTCCATACATTCAGTACATCAGGGAAGATTCACTGAGTGTATAGTTAGGTGACAGGCATACTACACTGGCAACAAAATTGTAGAGGATTTATTTTATTTATGTATTACATTTGTAAACTGCCCAATAACTGACATTCTCAGATTCAGAGATTTAGTCTCAGATTCAGTGATTTGGTTTAGAGGTTTAGTTGTATCCAATGATGTGCTTGCACATACACCTTCTCTCTGGCTTAATTTAGTCCTCAAATTAATGGTCAGAGCAATTGGGAACATGCTGCAACCAGTATAACCTGCTTTTCCGCTTCCTGATTTGTCTAAACATAGTTCGCAACAATGTGAAATGAGGTAAACTATTATTAATATTAACCACAGTTTGCTTCCAAGCGGTAATTTGAGGAAGTTTTTGAAACCCAACTTTGGAGGCAATATTGATTACCACAAACTATAATTTGCCCAATTCTAATGTGACAACTAACTCTGGCTGCTATCACATATTGCTTCAAAACAAAAATTCTGGCTTAATAAGCCACATAGTTTGCTCACTCCTTCCTTCATAACATTGGGTAAACAAATCAGGAAGGAATAACTTTGCATGTTGTCCAAACCCAAAATTATGACCAAGTGCACCCAAACAAGCCAGTCTGTATAAGCCAATAACGAACCCTAGTCTAAAGCTGATTTACAAATCCTGGCTTGTTTTGGTGCACCTAACTATAATCCCAGGTTTGGACATCACACAAAGCTATCCCTTCTTGGTATATTACTCAATCTGGCAAAGGGAAAAGCAAAGTGAGAGCAAACAGCCTGCATGCACATTGTTTATATTATTAAGTAAGGATTAATGATGATTAAATTAATCTTATGATTAGAGAAAACCAGGAAAAGGAGAGGATAAGATAAGGGGAGAATGTGCTTTAGGTCAGATGCCATAATAAGACAGGGTTTACTGAGATGAACAGCATGTTGGTGTCCAATTGCTACCGCTGAGCTTCTTTGACCAATAGGAGGGGCTAACAAACCACCAAGTCTCTATTGGTGGTTTATGTTTCATGATGCCTGAACATGGGATTCTAACTTGTTTCTCCATGGTTTGTTTAGTTACTTCCACTTGCAGGAGAAGCCAAGTGGGTGGGATCAGGCAGTGTGCACCAGGGTTCAGAACTCTGGATTACCGTGATGTTCAAACCAGCCCAGTGGGTGCATGTGGGCGGCAGCGCGAGGCACTTACCTGCTGGGGCGTCCACTTCCCTCCGGTGCTCGGAATCTACTGAGAAACAGGCTTCGCAGCCTGTCCCTCAGTAGCACGCCGGGTGATGACATCATCACCCGGCGCGCTACTGAGAGACAGGCCAGGAAGCCTGTTTCTCAGTAGATTCCAAGCACCGGAGGGGAGCAGACGCCCCAGCCGGTAAGGAGCGCGGGGCGGGCGGCGCGGGGCGGCACGGCGCGGGGGGCGGGGCGGAGTGGGCGGTGGCGCGAGGCATGCGGGCCGGGGGGCGGGGCGGCACGGGCGCGCGGGGGGGGTTGTTTTGGGTGGGTGGGTGGGTGGGGGTTCCAGGATTTTGATCCTCAAAATCTGGTCACCCTATTCAACAGTCTTCTTTAACAAAACAATAAAGAATGATAACTTACAGTCCACAAAAAATAAGAAGGTAGTCTAGTGGGAAATAAGTAATGGATGCTGGATAAAAAGGGGTGAGGCCTGGTAAAAACGGAGTATGCTCTGCCAGGCCCTCTGAGCCTCCTGCCTCTTTACTGACTAGGCTGAAAGTGAGAAAGCCTCCCACCCAAAGGAAAGTCCCTACTAGTCTGTCCCAGACTGCTGGGTTCCAGCTATAGCAGGCCTGGCTAGATATTTGATCTCTCTATCTATGGCTATAAACATATATATTTCCTAGATTTCAAAGAGCTGGGGGCAACACAGAACTATGCTTTGATGGCCTAAGTCCATGGCCAATATTGATCTATATTGGCTCTGCAGTCTATAGTCACATTTTTTTAAAAAAGAGTACAGCCAAATCCTGTTGAATTAAGTGGCAATTACTTAAAAGTGGAAATCACTTACATAACACTGGTGGGTGGCAGACTAATGAGTAGGGACTTCCAGTAACTGCATGATCTATGAAGCAGGTGGCCCTAATCTCCTTCTAAAGTTCCAAACTGAAAACCATCACAAGAATGTTTTGGGTGGTACCAATTTTATCAACAAATTAGATGATTTTCTGCAGAACAACTCCAATATTTAACCATTGTTCTTAGTATCAGATTTCCTTGAGCTTTAGAACTAGAGAAAGATTGGGAAGTAAGGTAGAATACATATAGTAGTTCTTGGAGGCAATATTGGTTACCACTAATCAGAACTTGCCTGATTCAGATATCACAATAAACATTTGCACATCACTTGGACTAGGCTGACCATATGAAAAGGAGGACAGGGCTCATACAACTTTAACAGTTGTAGAGAAAAAGGAATTTCAGCCAGTGTCATTTGTATGCAATTAGTTCCTGGTGAAATTCCCTCTTCATCACAACAGTTAAAGTTGCAGGGGTCCTGCCTTCTTTTGTATATGGTCACTCTAGTATAGTACCTGCAACTTTAACTGTTGTGATGAAGAGGGAATATCACCAGGAACTAATTGCCTACAAATGACACTGGCTGAAATTCCCTTTTCTCTACAACTGTTAAACTTACATGAGCCCTGTCCTCCTTTTCAGATGGTCATCCTAACTTGGACCAAAAAATCTGACTTAATAAACCACGATGTAAACAAGCTGCATGCTAGTACACACAGCCCCTTAGCTTCTTGTGTGAAGCTGCGTAAACAAACCAGAAAGGGATAGCTTTTGCATGACATTTGAACACCAAAACAACCAGGATTCATAAACCAACAACAAACCCTGGTTTGAAATTGGTTTACAATCCTGATTTATTTGGCTGTATTTAACCATCATTCCAGGTCTGGATGTAAGTTTAAGCTATCCTTTCCTGACGTGTTTACGTTTTCACAAAGGGAGCAGCAAAACTGGAGTGAACAGGTTGTGTGCACCAGCATGCTGCTCTTTCGCATCATAGTTTATTAAGCCAGGATTCCTGCCTTGTTTGGTTCTTCCAGCAATTAAGAAACAAGAGAACTGATAAGCATCCTAAAAATAATATTTCTGAAGCGCTTGAAATATATTTTGAAACCAGTATTTTGGGTAAATTGAAAGAATTACTGATAGACTTCTGGAATTCAACTAGCTGTACTTGTAGCCAGTAAAACTAAAGGACAGTATGAATATCAGCCTTAATTCAGACTATTTTAACTGAAATAACTTGGCCGGGGAAGGAGGGGCATAAGGCCCATTGGGCAGAGAAAGCATCTGCCTCGGGCATGCTTTTGGCAGCTGACTTGATCAGTTTACTGATTTAGCTGATTAAAGCTTGCAGGCCTAGTTTTTCCCCAGGGTCACATTTATCCATCTATAGAAAATATGAGATTTGAAAGAAAATGAGATTTGATACCACAGTGTTACAAGAGTTACCAGAGAAGGCAGTACAACATAAAAGCAGCTGTAAATATAACCTTCTCCCATTATTTTATGTTCAGGCCTTGTCCAAAAGCAAAGGAAATGTGCAGTTATGTCACCACATAAACACATTATTCAATTTTATTTTCCACTCCTCAGCAATGTATCAGAGCAAGTAGTCATATATTAAAACTACCCTGCTCTCACTTTTCACAGTATTGTAGCCAGTTTATTATGAAAACAGAGGTAATGACAGAGTATCTTTTCTATAATATTATGCACACCTGGACAGTCAGAAGCTCACTATAAAGATTCCCTCAAGGCCTCATCCAGATCACTAATTCTGGAAGTATGTGAAGAAGCTTAAGTGGTGCTGATATGGGTGGAGAACTGTATATAGTGAGTTATACCTTCTTCTTTTGCACTTTCATGGGGTAAATACAGTCAATTACTATGCAGTAACTTACCAAAGTGTGCATAAAAAGCCAGCTATATTCACCTATAGATTTCACAAATACTGGACCACATTTTCATTGAGGGGGAAATATAATGTAAGCTAGGGATGTGCACTGGATCGGACCCGATCCACGATCCGAATCCGGTCCAGTGGGAAATCGGATAAATTATCCGATTTCCGATCCCGCAGCTGGATCGGCCGATCCAATCCGAACCGGTCCGAAAAGGCTCCGAACCGGTTCGGCGGATCGGCGGATCGGCAGGCGCCCACTGGCGCCCACCGCCGCTTCCATTGGCGGGCGCCAGCGGGCGCCCGCCGATGAAAGTGGACAGCGGGGGGGGGAGGAGGGGGGCGCTTACCTTCTCGGCCCGTCCGCTCCCGTCCGGCACTAGCAGCTACTACCAGCGGGCTCCGCGGCCTGCTCTAGGGTGGCGCGCCGGGTGATGTCATCACCCGGCGCGCTACTCTAGAGCAGGCCGCGGAGCCTGCTGGTGGTAGCCGCCGGACCCCGGACGGGAGCGGACGGGCCGAGAAGGTAAGCAGGGGGTGCGTGGAGGGGAGGAGGGGGCGCGCGGAGGGGGGAGGGGGGCCCTTACCTTCCCGTCTCGGCGGCTCCCGTCCCGGCGCCTACTACTACCAGCAGGCTCCGCGGCCTGCTCTAGGGTGGCGCGCCGGGTGATGTCATCACCCGGCGCGCTACTCTAGAGCAGGCCGCGGAGCCCGCTGGTAGTAGTAGGCGCCGGCGCCGGCCGGGAGCCGCCGGGCCGGGAAGGTAAGCAGGGGGTGCGTGGAGGGGAGGAGGGGGCGCACGGAGGGGGGAGGGGGGAGGGGGGCCCTTACCTTCCCGTCCCGGCGGCTCCCGTCCCGGCGCCGGCGCCTACTACTACCAGCAGGCTCCGCGGCCTGCTCTAGGGTGGCGCTCCGGGTGATGTCATCACCCGGCGCGCTACTCTAGAGCAGGCCGTGAAGCCTGCTGGTAGTAGTAGGCGCCGGCGCCGGACGGGAGCCGCCGGGCCGGGAAGGTAAGCAGGGGGTGCGTGGAGGGGAGGAGGGGGCGCGCGGAGGGGGGAGGGGGGCCCTTACCTTCCCGTCCCGGCGGCTCCCGTCCCGGCGCCGGCGCCTACTACTACCAGCAGGCTCCGCGGCCTGCTCTAGGGTGGCGCGCCGGGTGATGTCATCACCCGGCGCGCTACTCTAGAGCAGGCCGCGGAGCCCGCTGGTAGTAGTAGGCGCCGGCGCCGGACGGGAGCCGCCGGGCCGGGAAGGTAAGCAGGGGGTGCGTGGAGGGGAGGAGGGGGCGCGCGGAGGGGGGAGGGGGGCCCTTACCTTCCCGTCCCGGCGGCTCCCGTCCCGGCGCCGGCGCCTACTACTACCAGCAGGCTCCGCGGCCTACTCCAGGGTGGCGCGCCGGGTGATGTCCGGAGCCCGCTGGTAGTAGCCGCCGGCGCCGGACGGGAGCGGACGGGCCGAGAAGGTAAGCAGTGGCGGGGAAGGGGGCTTACCCCCCCCCGGAGCCGTCCGCTTCTATCCGCTGGCGCCCGCGGGCGCCAGCGGATGGAAGCGGGCGGCCCCAGGGGGGGTAGGGAGCGCGGGGGAGGGGGCTTACCTGCCGGGGCCGTCCACAGCGGACAGCCCCGGGGGGGGAGGGAGTTAGGCCCCCCCTCAGCCACCCGCCGCCATTTTTTCCTCATAGACTTGCATTGCAATGCAAGTCTATGGGGAAAAAAATGGCGGCCGATCCAAAAATTTACGATTTTTGGGTCGGGATCGGACTCGATCCGGTCCGGGGGGCCTCCGATTTTGTCCGAACCGGTCCGGGACAAAATTGGAGGTCCCGATCCGGGTCCCGATCCGATCCGGGGGGTCCGTGCACACCCCTAATGTAAGCCACCACAAAAAGCCCTAACCAGGTCCTGTATTTGATTCACCTCCTCCCCCACTTGATTCACAATTGTGTGACAAGGAAAGCATCTCCCACCATCACCCACACATTGGTGGGACATGGCTGAAGAAGGGAACCTATGTGTGAAGTGCAGGCTCCACAATGTACCACAGAAGGTGGTTGTGGGGGCAGGCTGCCCAAACAGAACTTAAACTGAGTCGCATTGAACCTGAGCAACAGAATTAAGAAGTGGAAAGCCCCAACGGTACTTTTTTCTCATAATCCTAAGGGCTTTATTTCCAGGACTTTTCATTTTCAATTATGGTAAAAGAAGACAGAGTGAGGGTCCCCAGGGTTGGTTCACACATTTTATACATAAATTTGATTTCTTATTACCTGACTAGAGATGGCCTTTTAACTGACGATTAAAAAGAACTGTGTTCAAAACAATACCAAAAAAATCATCTGTGGTATTTGACCAGTGAAGTCATCATTTAATACTATGTAACTGAGTGATTAACATGGATATGTGAGCCAGTTCCAAGCCAGCTATAAGTAATTCTCTACATACTATATGCTTTACTTGTAGTTCCAAAACAGTAAACAATAAAGAGGAAAGGCCTGAGAACAGTCTTTTTCCAGTGCAAGAAAATGCTTCTTTTGTTTACATATTTCTAATCTCCAGAGAGTTTCTGAACAAGAAGATATTTTCTAACTTTAGAGAAGACATTGGAGTGCTTCCAGCTAGAGTATATCCCCTCTGGAGAAACAAGAATTTGGGTCATTTCACATTTTTATAGGCCCAAGAGATAGAGTTTCTGATTAAAATGTTTTACTTCAACACTCTGACAAAATCAAGATAGTGGGAAACATATGACCATTTCCCAGTATCTGTCACAATCAGACCCATTTTCAAAACGAACATTAGTCCTAACTCCTGGAGTCTCAGACAAATTCATTTACATAGTTATCCATCACAATGCAATTTTGATTCTAAAAGTTAACGAACATAACCACCCAGCTATTTGAGAAAATATTGTCTGAGCCAATGTTGACATGGAAGTAAGTACCATTGAATTAAGTGGCACTTACTTTCTAGTAATTATGCATAGATTTGTGGCCTGGGCTCCTATATATATATATATATATATATATATATATAATTTCCAGAGTAGTTCTATTGGCTTAAGAACACAGTGGCTACATTTACACATGCTGTAAATCATAGTTCAGCACTACATGCATGAGCAGAGAGGAGCTTATGTGAAGCAATGGGCTTGAGCACTTTTTTCCTCCCTGCCCCCTCTGGATGCATGCTGGACTTGATCCTGATCAGAGGCCCATGCACTTACTTTAAAGTAAGAAAGAAAGAATGTCAACTGCATGCTACATGTTTAATGCAATGTGTAGTTTGACCCTAAGGTAAAGAGGAGTTAACTGCTAACATTTCCACCAAATTTCACCATACCACATTCATAAGCAGAAGGCTTATGTGAGAATGCCAAGCCAAACCAAGGTAGTTTTGGTAGGTGATCCAGTATCACCCACCCTTTACTGTTAACAGTTCAAAAACCCTGCATAGGCCAGAAGAGGGTGGGAACATTGAAGACATTATTTGCTTTTCAGTCAACTTAGTGCACACACTGAGTATACAGATATTCTAGTGGATAGAAAACTAATGCCAGAAACTATAATTGCAATCAAGTGATATTTGTCCCCACCGAGAGACATCGGCTAGAAAAGAAATATATATTTCCTTGTCTTCTGGAAACCTGAAGTGGAGGCCAAGGGCCTGTATGCCTCTTCTGTTTCATCTCAATATTTGATTGCACTGATCATTCTTGGGCACTGAGTTCTTGGATTGAATTTACAATAATTTTACAGAAATTCTATTATAATCAAGAAAGTGTTTGAAAAGCAACTTATTTTGTTTTATCTCCTAGATTTCAAATAGCCTGATTGTGCCTCCCTTCTCATGAGAAGCACAGAAATCTTGTCAACTGGATATTTTACAATATTGATGCTTCAGATTGGGAGAAATCAGACCACTCCCCTCCTCCCAGATTCTTCACATGCATGTGCGTGCACACACACAAACACTTTTCTGTACCAGTTTCTCTACTTGGGAGACATGCTGCTGAGGCCAATAGCTTATCCAGATTGGCAGTGTTCCCTGCCAGCAGCACAATTGCTTCTACTGGGTCCCTCAGTCTACTCATACCATAGAAACAGGGGGCAGAAGCCCTTGAGATGTTTTAGAGGTGAGCATAATGCTGGAAACGTTACAGAAGCACATCAGTTGTGACTGCTGGCTTATTCTAGCCTCCAGCTCCATGGAAACTGGGGCAGAAGGGATTGCCATGACTGAGGTACCACCGTAGATTAGGTTCTTCTGGGAACAATCAATTATTTTGCAACTACAGATGAAGAGACTGGGCCCCTTCTGCCCACATTCTATGGACCGTACAAGCAGAAAATATGCCATAACTCTTCAGGATCTCTGAAGATTGAGTTCAGCAGGAGCAATGACATTCATTAGCCCAGTTCAGAAAAAGACCTGGTTCACACATAACACTAAATCTAGTCCCTTTGTTAACTGAAAGCAATCACAAATCCCAACTGTATACATTCAGTTATAAATTAAGAGAACATTGTAGATTATTATTATTATTATTATTATTATTATTATTATTATTTACACTTATATACCACCCCATAGCCAAAGCTCTCTGGGTGGTTTACAAAAATTAAAAAGAATTGAGCATTAAAAAGACAATATACAAAATTTAAAACCATAAACATAAAACAGCTATCATAAAAACACTTTAAAACATTTTAACTGTTAAGCCTGGTCATAATGTCAATCAAACCTCAACTTGAGCTGTTAAAATGCCTGGGAGAAAAGAAAAGTTTTGACCTGGCGCCGAAAAGATAACAGTGTTGGCACCAGGCAAGCCTCATCGGGGAGATAATTCCACAATTGAGGGGCCACCACAGAGAAGGCCCTCTCCCTTGTTGCCGTCCTCCGAGCTTCCCTCGCAGTAGGCACCCGGAGGAGGACCTTTGATGTTGAGCATAGTGAACGGGTAGGTTCATGTCGGGAAATACTTTCCATTAGGTATTGTGGTCCCAAACCGTGTAAGGCTTTATAGGTTAAAACCAGCGCCTTGAATCGGGCTCGGAAACCTACAGGCAGCCAATGCAAGCGGGCCAGAATTGGTCTTATATGTTCGAACCTTCTGGTCCCTGTTACCAATCTGGCCGCTGCATTCTGCACAAGCTGCAGCTTCCGAACCGTCTTCAAAGGCAGCCCCACGTAGAGCGCATTGCAGTAATCTAACTTGGAGGTTACCAGAGCAGAGACAACTGAAGCCAGGTTATCCCTGTCCAGATAGGGGCGTAGCTGGGCCACCAACCGAAGTTGGTAGAAGGCACTCCGTGCCACTGAGGCTACTTGAGCCTCAAGTGACAGAGATGGTTCTAGGAGAACCCCCAAGCTACGAACCTGCTCTTTCAGGGGGAGTGCAACCCCATCCAGAACAGGTTGAACACTCTCCATCCGGTCAGAGGAACCCTTCACTAACAGCATCTCAGTCTTGTCTGGATTAAGTTTTAGTTTATTAGCTCTCATCCAGTCCATTGTCGCAGCCAAGCACTGGTTCAACACATGCACAGCCTCACCTGATGAAGATGAAAAGGAGAAATAGAGTTGCGTGTCATCAGCGTACTGATGACAACGCACTCCAAAACTCCGGATGACCACACCCAACGGTTTCATGTAGATGTTGAACAGCATGGGGGACAAGACTGATCCCTGCGGAACCCCATACTGGAGAATCCACGGGGCTGAGCAATGTCTCCCCAGCACCACCTTCTGGAGCCAACTTGTCAAGTAGGAGCGGAACCACTGCAATGCAGTGCCTCCCACTGCCAACTCAGACAGTCGTGCCAGAAGGATACCATGGTCAATGGTATCGAAAGCTGCTGAGAGATCAAGGAGAATCAACAGAGTCACACTCCCCCTGTCCCTCTCCCGACATAGGTCATCATACAGGGCGACCAAAGCTGTTTCTGTGCCAAAACCAGGCCTGAAACCCGACTGAAATGGATCCAGATAATCTGTCTCATCCAAGAATGTCTGGAGCTGGCCAGCTAGTTTGTACATTTATATCTTTCTTTGAGATAATTTTTAAACACAAAAATTCCAATGACTATCATGCAGGCCATCAACCTAACCTCTGGATTTTTTTATTTAAGATTTTTCTTTACAATAACTTTTTTTTTAAGACCACAACCTTTGCTACTAGGAAAATAGGCAATATTGTTTAAACTTACAGACTTGCAAGTCAAAAGCCAAAACACAGGCATGGTTTTATCAGGAACCCATAGAAATGCTCCATTGATGCTATTTTCCATATCAAACACAACAGATGTCATTCCTTAATTACTATCTGAATGCCCCTTTGTTCAGACTTAAATTACCAATGCTATTAAAATCCTCAGGTTACTTTATGGTTAGGTCTGGTCTCTCTCTCATACTCACACATTCACAGCCAGAGTGTATAGGTCAGCCTTTCTCCAACCTGATACCCTTTAGATATTTTGAACTACAACTCCCAGAATACCTGACCATTAGCTATCCTGGCTGGGGCTGATGGGAGTTGAAGTGCAAAGCATCTGGAGGGCACCTGTTGGAGAATGCTGGTACAGGTTATCCACATGGAAAGGCATGGGCTTCCTCTGCCTCCCCACAGCCCTATGTGCATAGGACCCAGGTCTTATTACAGGTTACACGCATGGTGAAGGAAATGCACAACCCAGTCTCACTCAAACAGTCCAAGACTGCATAACCTATACACCCAGAACACATGTGAACCAAAATTTTAAACTTTTTTATTATTGTTCATCAGAACAACAAAAAAACGATGAACAAGAACACCAAAACTATATTTCAAGATGAATTAAAATATCCAGGTCAAATAATGTTAGCAAAATTGTATGCATTCTAACAGGTTTATTAAGGCAATTCTAAGTTTACATGAATGACTGTACATTAGGGAAAATCACTTGTGGTGGTGGGGTGAGATGTCATAGTAAGCACGGAGAATATGTGGCTCTAAACAGTGAAAACATTTCACTGTTTAGTGAAATTCCATTAGAAAAAGTAAATGTGTGGATCACCATTGTGCCATTATCTAAAATTATTCAAAATATATTTTAAGATGTTAATAGATAGCTTCTTAAGAATATTTGCAGAATAGTATGGTTTACAGTAGAATGAATCCTTAACAAATCTTTATGGATCACAGTCACAGAAATAGTATCTGCAATTACTAAGAATTTGTTGGTGAGAACTCCAGGTGGAGAAAAAAACAAGTCAGAAACAGAAGATTCACTTTGTTTGCTTACTGAGACAACTTCGGTAATTTCAGTTTAGCTTTCTTTTTCTCATGGTACTCAATATCAAGTTGGCTGGTTATTTTGCGCAGGGGCATTATGTGCATTTCAGTATGAACAAACTATACATTTCTGTAAAGGAAACCATAGCAACGTGACAAAGCCTAATTCATCCTTGATCAAGTCCTTGCTGGTGTATTCACTGTTCGCAGGTAATTTATATCACATAAAGAGGAAATTTAATATGCAAGTTTCTACTGATTGGATGATCCCAGTCTCGTAACTGTTGAAATGGAACAGAATACTTGCAAGTTACATGTCCTTACCAAAAAATATGGGCCACTAAATTAAGGAAGTTATGATTATTTTAAAAGAAAACTCTTTGAAACGTTCTTCCAGCTGTAACTAGCTGAACTCGAGCATTTAAAATCTCTAAGGGCAGAGTGCCTTCTATCAGTTTTGGCTGGTAGCCCAGCTACACTCTTCTCCAGATAGGGATAACCTGGCTTCAGTAGTCTATGCTCTGGTAACCTATTAGTGATTGCAACGTGCTCTACGTGGGGCCTCCCTTGAAGACTGTTTGGAAGATGCAGCTTGTACAAAAAGCTGAGCATATAAAACACCAATTCTGGCCCATTTGCAGTGGCTGCCAGTACATTTCCAATCCCAATTCAAGGTTCTGGTTTTAACCTATAAAGCTTTACATGGCTTGGGACCACAATACCTGATGGAAAGCTTCTCCCAATATGAAACTACCCAGATACATCTGAGGCCCTCCACTGACAACCTAGGATCAGAGGATGGCAGCAAGGGAGAGGACCGTTTTGGTGGTAGCTCCGATTGTGGAATGTTCTACCCAGTGAGGTCTGCCTAGTATCAGCAGTATCAAATTTTCAGTGTCAGATTAAAACTTTCTCAACTCCCATGTATTTGACAGCACATGGTATGGCTTTTTCTCAGTTGTATTTTAGCTTTTTAAAATAGTTTTCAAATATTGTTAAAGATTGTATATTACGTTTTTATAATTTTGTATTTGTATTGTAATTTTTGAGGAGCCAGAGAGCTTTGGCTATTGGATAGTATGGAATTGAAAATTTATGTATATATGAATGAATGAATGAAAGGGAACCTCATGGTTCCAAAATGCCCCCAAGGAGACAGTTTTCATAAGTTAAGACAACCAGCAAGGCCTCTCACTCTCTGTTTTGAAATGATAGCGTAACATTGAATGCTATGATACTAGGTTAGTTATATTTGAACACTTTATACAGTAGGTAGGTGTTTTAACAATCCATTACATTATAAAAATTAAACACCCTGTACTGAATTGGGGTTATTGACCAAATATTTTTTTAATAGGTTAATTTTAAAAAAGCGTACATGTTCATGCACACATATGGGTCCAAACCAGTTTTTTTATTGGCATATGTTCTCTTTGACCCCATCTTGTCCCCTATCCTATTTAACTTCTGTCCCTGATCAGAAGACAAACAGACTATGGAAAAGGTACCTGTTTTGGATGGGGAGTACTCCTCTTGAAGAATTAGGTTCATAATTTGGGAGTGCTGCTAGACTTGGCTTGCACTCAAAGGCTTAGGTGGCAGCTGCAGCTTAGGGTGGCTTTGCCCAGTTTATGCTGATGTGCCAATTACATCCATTCCTGACAAGGTCAGTTGAGACATAGAGAAGGACCACTCTGTCTGGCTGTTATGGGAAGAGATGATCTCTAAGTATCCTGGACCTTTAAAGCCCTAAAAGACTTAGGTCACTACTCACACTTTGAATTGTGTCTGGAAACAAACTGGGAACTAATGCAGCGTGATTTGATCCCATAAATGAGTTCCCAATAGCAATCTGGATCAATTGCAGTTTCCAAAGACTCTTGAAAGGCAAACCCATGTAGAGTGCATTAGAATAATACAATCTACATGTAACAAAGGTATGTGTCACAATATGACAAAACCCTTCTTGTTTCGGCAGGTGATTGTCTTCTTGGATGGTTAAGTTTTATCTGATCCCAATGTTTTATTTGCTGCATCTGTCTGTTTTTAAACTACTGCTGGGTGTTCTTTCTCCTTTTGAAATTTTATTGTATTTCATGATTGATTTTAATTTTTGTTAGTAAGCACCACATATAAATTATATAAATTAATTCTCAATAATTTCTATAGTACTTAAAATTTACATATCTTAAAACCTTCTGTAGTAGGATGTAATCTGAGATGTGACTCATCCACACAACTTATTTGCACTACTAGAACACCAATATTAAAGTGCTTTCTTATCATGGGGTGGGACAATAGTCATCACACATCATTGGAATTAGGGCAATGGGGTTAGTAGGTCACAGTCCATGACTTCTAGGGAGACTTAAGAGATTAACCGCAGAAGATTGTCTCCATTATGTCCATTTCACAGGTAGCAGAAGAGAAAAAGTAAAAACGATGGCTTGGACCTGGAGTTCCCATGAGCAGAACTCTGCTCTGGGGAAGCTTCCACATTAGGAATGGGGCCAAGTGACACTTGCAGATTACTGTAGTCCCCTGAACAATTTTAAAATCTGCCTAACCCCTTTGGAAAAGCATGATATGTGACACAGGAGCAGAGAAATCAGTGAAAATCACCTACCCTTCCTCCAGTAGGAGCCTTCACTAGATTGCAATCCCCTTCAACTCTGGATCCAACCTCAATTTCTTGCTGAAGGCCATCTTTCCAGCCCACACAGCTCAAACAGAATTTGCCGCCAGGTTGGCACATGAGGCACATACTCCAAATCAGCCAAGCTCATTCAGAACTGTCATTAGTACATTGTGCAATAATATAATGAATCAATTGTTTGACTCTTCTGCGGTGGAGATACCAGCTTTTCTAGCTTTTTGAATTGGCTTTGATATCAGCCTCTTCCATATTTTGCTGTGTTATCAGATTATTGTACTTCAGTACTTCAAATGAAGAGACACTTATTAAAATAACTTCCTCTAAGAAATCCCATTCTCAAACAGGACATTTCACAGCAGTGACCTCAGTGAATTTTTATGCAAGTTACCTACTTAAGTGCTACTATCAAACAGCATGCTGCTCTAAAGCAAAACTTATTAAAATAACTGATGCTTAACAAACACAAAGGGGAAAAAATGTTTCCCCATGGAAATGCAGTACCTCTTAGAAGTAACCAGTCACCCATGCAACATGTCATTGTAGTGAAAGAGATACTGCGGTTGCGCTCTATTTCCAGTGTATTTTTTAAAAATAAAGAATGTGCTCAGTATTAACACCTTTTATCTTGATCAGAACTCTCAAGTATTTGGAGGTCATGTTCATTTCCCTCCTTCCTCTCAAGTGAAGTGAAATCCCAAGAATGCAGCAATGGACTCTTGTTTACATTCCCACCCTCCATGTATCCTGGAAACCGGATCAGCCTGTCACATTCCACTGAGCCAATACTACATAAACCAAGAGCCCTTCTGATGCATGAGCATAACTACCTGATTATCAAGCTCCCCCCTTCCATTCCTGACGCTAATAAAAAAAATGATTGCTATAGGAACTGGCAGTGGCAATATAGAACAGGAGTAGATACCTTATAACAATGTCATCATACAAAGAGTTCTAAGGCACTTTAATAGATGTGTTGTGGCATAAGCTTTAATGGACTAGATCCCACTAACCAAGAGCTCTATTTTACAAATGAATCTGTTAATCTTTAAGTTTCTATAAGACTTTCTTGTTTTGTTAAAGCACTGGAATTTTTGCAATAGGCAGTTTGCAAATGTGTACCAAGAACAGAAGGCTGTCTATACAGCAAAGTCTCCAATGTATGTTATTTCCTGCTTTGTGTCTTAATGATACAGGGCATCTTTATCCCCAAATTTCTAATTTTCTATGTGCAAGGATTTTCATTTATTTTTATTTTATTTTTAGTAAAAAGGATTTTCTCTTTCTTTCTTTCTTTCTTTTTTACATTCAATCATGTAAACCCCACACAGTATAAAGTGGTACAGTCCAGGAGGTTTTACTATATGAAAGGAATAAAGTATGCAAACCTGAGACCTGCTCCCTAACTCACCATATATGGAGATGAGATGTATAATCCAAATAAAGCTTCATTTTCCAAATGTGTCAAAAAGGAACAGACCAAAGTTTCATCTGTTCAGTGAGAAGGTTAGAAAGGAATCCGTTCCCGTTCAGTTGCAGCTGGACTTTAGGTGAACAAACATTGAAAGCCTGACTAGCTTTACAGGAAATTAAAGGAAATAAAATGTTTATATAAATTCCATTGTCCAGGTATATTTGTAGAAAGCTATGCTATATTTGTAGAAAGCTATGCTCAAGTCAACTGTATAACAAGGGATATAAAGAATGAGATGGGAGAAATCATCTCTGTGCATGAAGACAAAATGATTTTTAAGGCGACAAAGGCTTGAGATGGGTTGTATAATGGGGGAAATTCAACAAAGCAATCCTATGGTCCTTGAGGAAAAAATCCAAGGGACCACTGGATATGTTGGATTCCCACTCTCGAGGCTGTAGACACTCCTGTGACCTTGGGAGGGAGAATCTGACATCGAGCAACAGTGACTACAAAAGATCTCGGAGAGGTCAAGAAAGGGGCAGGATGGTGGGAGGAGAGAGGAGAAGTGATTATCCTTAAAATCCTTAACACTAAATGTTACTTAATAAAAATAAAAATAATATATTTATTTCTTACCCGCCTCTCCCTCTGGATCGAGGCGGGGAACAACATTACATGCAAAACAGCATAGAATAAATAAAATTAATTAAAACATATAAAACTAATGAATTATTAAAAACATATAAACTAATACGTTATTAAAAGGCATCTTAAAATTCAACTGGGTAGGCCTGCTGGAAGAGATCAGCCTTTATGGTTTTCTGAAATTCCAGAAGACTGTTAAGTTGCCAAATCTCTCCCAGCAGACCATTCCACAGTCTGGGAGCAGCAGAAGAGAAGGTCCTCTTGGTAATGGTTGTCAGCCTAGTTTTTGCTGACTGGAGTAAGTTTTTCTTAGAGGACCTGAGTGTGTGGAGCAGATTGTATGGGAGAAGGCGATCCCGCAGGTAACCTGGACCCATACCATGTAGGACTTTAAAGGTAATAACCAATACTTAACTAGTGTGTTTTAATTATGTATAATCACAAGCATCCATACAGAGCTCAACCAGTGTCCCTCGAAACATTTATCTCCCTCTCTCCCAGAGCCTATCTACACTACTGCTTTAAAACGGTTTACAACAGTATTAACCAGTTTAAAACTGTTATAAACCGTTTTAAAGCAGTAGTGTAGATAGGCTCCCAGTCTCTTGAGGGTGGGAACAAAACATGCAAAGATCTTGAGCCTATAATAATTGAGAGATACCATGTTAAAGAATCACAACAGCTAAAGCAGCCAGAACAGTGTCACAGTTTGGAGGAATATAAAAATAAAGCCCACTTGCCACCCGTTGTATAGTCGTATCTGGATCTCTAGACTAAATTGTGATCATCTTAAAATGAAGCTAAGATTACAGCAGCAGGGACCCCATCCAGTCTTGCTCCCATTCAGGCAATTAATCAGGAGGCACGTAATCCAATCTAAAGTCCCTGGAGATTCTGTTCTTGCACAGAGGGAAGCCTCTTGTCACTATGGCAGCAGCCGCAACCACCAGGCAGCTAAGTACAGCATCCCATCTGGCATTTACTTACATATTTATCAGACCATCAAATGTGTTAGAAAGTCAACCTTCAGAAACAGTGTTTCGTTTTGGAGTCTCCACCCGCTTCACCTCTGGTTTCACACTTTATTTGTCCTCACTTTTAGATGTCTGATTTTGTACCTTTGAAGAACAAGAGGAGTGCAGCGGAGCTCTTTGTGAAGTTACGGCATTGTTTTTCATCACAATGAAGTCTATGCCGCGTGCTCAACTATACAGCTCCTTTCAAATCTAACAATATGTTAGGTGCTACTCTAACATAGTCTCCTACTTAGCATTCAAATGCCAAAGTAATCACAGAGCTAAAGTTTTCATAAATATGCCTAAATCCATCTGCATCTAGTTTTTATGTTTTCAAATTGAGTAGAAATCCTGCTTCCAACAGATCAAAGCAAATCAAGATTTAAATATCTCTAAAAAGCCATTTAATTCTCAACAATGCTTTTAATTCTTTTTACATATCAACATCTATGAATTTTAGAAAAAGAGGATTGTTGTTATTAAATATTTAAGGCATCGTGCCTGCTCAGTAAATACTTACTGAACACTTGTTTTGCAATACTCTCCTTAGCATTTCAAAAGGTGGAAATGCACATGAAGCCAAGTAGAATCTATTAAGTACATACCACTTATGAATGTCCCAAAGACTTCATATGATTTCTTTAGAATGGCTTAAATATTATTTATAGTTGCATTATTGATATTTACATGCACCCCAAATGAGAATTACTATTCCTGGCATAGCAAACGACTATTTACACATACAAGGCTGTGATCAACCATAAAATAACCCAGCAGGATTCTGCCTGTTCTTTGAATTAGGACAGTGTGAAACAGAAAAACACTTATAATTATTTCTAAGCCTTTTGTGTAGTTTCAACACAAGTAGATTAAGTGATGTCAACTTTAAGGGGCTTAACTACTAGAATATTTTAGGATATACCAAGTATAAAAACTGATGTATTTGTTTAAACGAACGAAATAAAACAAATTCTGCTTGAAAACTGCTTAACAAAATAATAATAATAATAATAATAATAATAATAATATGTGTGAGTCAATCAATGTTTTGTTTTTGTTTTAAAGGCAGATGCTACAACTTTCTCATGATTCTACCATTTCAGAGTGCTTCCAAACCATGCCTGGAACAATAGCTTTGCAAACCCATTACATCTCCAGTTGGAGTTGAGACAACTCTCCATCTTGGCATGCATAGGTCTTCCCTCTTCCTCTTCCCCTCCTCTCCAGCCATAGCAATGCTCCAATTAGACATGCCACAGGGTGCAGGTGGAAGTCTGCTGCAGCAAAAGATAAGAATATAAGAAGAGCCATGATGGATCAGACCAAGGGATCATCTAGTCCAGCAATCTGATCACACAGTGGCCAACCAGTTGCCTGCGGGAAAGCCACGAGTAGGGCATGAGGGCAGTAGCACCCTCTCATTAGCACAGTCTAAGTCCTGTGGAATTTTAAGATTAACAGATTTCATATGACATGAGCTGTCTCAGGCTACAGCCTACTTCCTGAGATTCAAGATGCCAATATGCAGAACACACAACATCCGTTCAATGTAAATCCTCCCCAACAGTATTCTTTAGATGGGGTGTGTGTGTAAATGAACTGAGTATCATATCAATGTAATTTTTCTGTCTGTAGATATGAAGATATTAGTGCTTTATTATTATTAGACTGTATTTTTGAAACTTTGCTGTATTGTGAACTTATTTTGTAGTAGGGATGTGCATGCCCAAAAATATAGTATTTTATCGTTTTCGTAATTTCGGACCAAAAAAATTATCATCTCCGATAATATCGTAGGTGAACCGTCACGTCTTCACAATAATTATCGGAATTACGATATTTAATTTGCAGCCCCATTGTGCCCTATAGAGCTGAATTTATTTAGAAAAAAATGCCTATAACAACTGTATTTTCAAAGTTACAGGCTTGAAACTTGGTCACAATGCTTATGGGGTATGCCTAAGTATGTGTATGAAATTTGAGATCGATCCCTCCAACCCTCAATTTTATATGAATTTATCAAAGATCGTTTAAGTTCTGACAGGTCAAAAGTTGCACAATCTTTCAAAAATTCATATGAAATACAGGGGTGGAGGGATTGATCTGAACTTTGGCACATATGTGTAGCAACATGTGCTAAACATTTGTATGAAATTTGAGATCGATCCCTCCAACCCTTGATTTTATATGAATTTATTAAAGATCCTGCAACTTTTTGACAGGTCTGAATGAACACATGTGGCGAGCTGTCATTCTGACCTGTCAGAACTTAAACGATCTTTAATAAATTCATATAACATTGAGGGTTGGAGGGATCGATCTCAAATTTCATACATATACGGAGGCATACCCCATAAGCCTTGTGACCAAGTTTCAAGCCTCTAACTTTGAAAATACAGAAGTTATAGGTTTATTTATATGGCAGTCCGATAATCCGATATAATCGGGCTGAAAATTATCATCTCCGATGATTATCATAGGAAGTTGTATCATATTGTTATTGTTAATCATATGCATGATAAAGAGCATATTGTATCGGACATTTTAACGATACGATACACATCCCTACTTTGTAGTATATTTTACACAAGAGGATCTAACAAATTTATGCAGCCATGATCTACAAATTTATGCTGCCTAGGTTTACACATTTAACTGATATACCAGTGAAATCTTGAACATTTTTGTTTTGAACAGCTGACAACCATGCTAGATCAAAAACTGCTTTTCAAAAGGGGAGTTTCAAAAAGCAGTTGTCATGTGGCATAGACATTGGAGCCACTTCTCAAGATATAGATATGCCCTTCCACAAAATGAAGATCTTGCAATATTGTTGAACTGAAGAGCTGATCAGAACTTTCAGACACTGTTTATACCATGATCAAACATCAAACTAGTATCCTCAAGTGCAATCTTCAAGACCTGTCTCGCGGGTTTAGAACAGGGTAGATGTGCCCATATGCCCATGGTGATGAGTTCCATTGACAGAATGGCACACCTGTCAGTCACCCCAGTGCACTCCCACCACCTGTAGGCCCTGAAACAAGGCCTCCCCCAAGAGGTCCCAGGATCAGTCCTATCAACTATGCCAGGCTGCAGCTGACATAATTAATTTCCCCCCTATCTGTTTTAAGTGGGGATTGAAAATATAGAGATCCACTGCCCCCTTTCCAGGATAACTTACCCACCCTTCTCACTCAGCATGAGTTGGCAGAACTTTGAAAATGGCAGTTTATCCACCACCTCAGTCCCCACCCCCTACTTAGGATTGTTCTGTTGCAGCTGAATGAGGCTATCCGTACAGATGCAGACGAGAGAACTACCACTCTGGAGAATATATTCTAAGATCATTAGATCATCAACACTGAACACTATAATGTATCCAGTGTAAAAGGGTCAAAGAACAATAGCATACCTATTGCCAAACAGCAACACAAACATTTTTTGCATTCTTTAAAGTTACTTGTAGTCATAAATAACTAATATTTAACCACATAGAATGTCACTTTGACCTCACACCCAATGGCTTGGTCTATTCTTTTAGGCAGAGCCCAGGGTCACTCATGTATGTTAATTTACTCCACTATTCTTTCACACCCTTATCCTAACTTGACATTCCACCTCATTAACCACAGTAAGAGCAGCTTGCGTCAAAATTAAAAGTGATTTCCTATACACCCATTACTGTTATGCTGTTTGTCTACTCTCACCTCCCCAATCTCCAAGAAGGAAATTCTTCGCTTTATGCCCCCTATACCAATTTTGACACAAGCTCATTTCTAAGTGCAATATGAGCCTGTTTTCTTAAACATCTGAGTAAACAATCTCTTGCATAGTAAGCTTGCATATGCTGTGAAGACTCTGCTATACTACAACATCCAAAATATTAAACATAGGAGCAGAAAATGATGACACAGCTATGAAGGTGAGATATCTGAAGCATAAGTAGAAAGAAAACTTGATCTGAGTCTGACCAAACATAGCTTAAACTTCAATCCTATGCATGTTTAGACAGAACGAAGTCCTACAACTCCCAGCATTCTTCAGCCAGCCATTTTCATCCATTTTTCATTCTATTTAGATTACTGCAGTGTGTTCAAACCAGAGCTACCGTTGAAGATAGGTCAGAAGTAAAGTTGGTACAAAATTTGGGGGTGGGGCAACCTTTTAACTAGAATGGGATGCAGGAAGTTTATTACACTTATTCTTGCTCCTCTGCCATTTTTGTCCATCAGCCAATTCCAGGCAATAGTTTTTATTTTTAAAATTCTGAATATCCAAACCCTGCATAGCTGCAAGTATGCCTTTTTCCATGTATTCCTCCCCATCTTCCAAGACTGGCAGGGGAGGCTTTCCTTTTTGAAGATGAGATGGGTTTGGGAGCACAGCCTTCTTGGCAGTTGCACCAGGTCTTTCGAATTCCCTCTCCAGGGAAACCTGCTGTACAAAACAAGCTCTTTTTCTTGTTTAATTAGAACTTGACTTATTAGGACTGACTAATCAGTTTTGTTTTCATATTACTATTCTTACGGAGTTAAGTATCTCTTTGGATTTAGATTGTTGGGGGTATATGGTTATATTTTACTGTACAACAGGGTTTTTAAAAATAAAAACATATTTCATAAATACATTTTAATAGTTAGAATAAATGATTGGGGGAAATATTAAGATCCCTTTGTAATGTGATTAGCACATTAGGAAGGTGTTCTAGAACCATTATCCGAGTTGTAGTGGGAGCAGAACAGGATACACACCTCCCAATCACTTTTTAAATATTCAGTGTTATCAATATGCCAAGTCAAGTACTGTTTTTTACAAGATAAACATGAAAACTAAATTGTCACTGATGAGGTCATCAGAGGGAAAGGAAGCAGCAGCCAGGCATCCCTCTATGGTTCCTGGATCTGTATGAGGCTATTAGACAGAGAAGCAAGGAAGTGGCAGCCCTTCCACTGTGTCCATGACCTGCTGAACTTTGCAACTAAGAATCTAGCGCTTAAATTTGCTTTTTTCCCCTCCTCCCTCTCAATGCCCTTTCCTTTTGTGCCATGTTTTTTAGATTGTAAGCCTGTTGGCAGGGACTGTCTTAAGAATTATTTATTGTAAGCCGCCTTGAGAGCCTTTTTTGGCTAAAGTGCGTGATAAAAGTGCTCTAACAATAAATAAATAAAATAAAATCTCCACTTATGGAGCAACCAATATGATTTCCAAGTAAACATGTTAACAATGATTATGCAACCTGGGAATAAAAAATTGCGAAGCCAGTTAGTTCTTCCAGCACCATTCAGCCTTTGTTAGGTTTTATATGGGTGTTAAATGCAAAAAAAGTAAGATTTATCTGATTGCCTATATCTGCCACTAATTGGTGATTCCACCTATGGTCATGTTTATACCTTAGTCTGCAGTTTTTTTTAATGTACTAAGGTAACCCAAATGAATCCTGTGATTGTATAAATTATCCAAATTTATAAAATTGACATGTATTTGCTTATTTGGCCTAATTTGTTATATTTCATCTAGCCACAAGATGAGGATCTATACAGGACACGCCTTATTACTGGACCATTGTTAAGTTCTATTTATCCCTCATTCTGACTTCTGTGATTATACCAACAATGGCCACACATATTCAAGACTCTCTTAAACAAAACAAAACAAAACAAAAAGGAAAGGAAGACAGAAACAAACAAACAAGCATTCTAAAGTTATCTTTTTTTTTTCACTAAAAAAAAAAAAATCAACTCTCATTGTGCGGCCCAACTTTCTGACACACTCCGATAACCTGACAGAGAATACAAATAACAATGAAACTCTATATTGCAGCGGATCAGGTTATATACATCAGCTTTCCAGTGCTCGAGGTAAAGCTTATAGCATTTATAGACCCCAATAAATCAAATAGCCTAGGCAGTGGATACTAGCAAGTTGCTTGGTTTAAGAGAAAGTTCCAAGGCTAGAATCATACAGAGTCAGAGGTCAAATCCAGCAATATATAGTCCAGTCAAGAGTTTATAACAAAACAGAATTCAAGGCAAACAAGAATTCACAAAAGTCCAGACAGGGAAGAATTTCGGGCAATTAAGATGTTGTTCTCAGCAAAGGCTTTTCAGCCTGTGCTTCAGCTTGGATACAAGAGAGGGCTGCTAAAGCTTCTCTTCTGACAATCTAGCCTGACACGGGAATTTGTTCCTTAAGCAATCACCTCATCTAAGAGGGAATCTCTGTTCTGCCCACTTGCTTGCTGCCGTAACCTAGGAGACATCCCCTCTCCTGTATAGAATCTTCCTTCTGCTTGGTTCTCACAATTCCAGGCTGTAAATCAGAGGCCTCCCTCAAAACTGCATCTTGCAGCTGGGGCTGATAGGGAGTATCATCCTCCTTCAGCCTGCAATCAGATGGGAAGCTGTGTAGAGCTAAACTCCCAGTCTCAAAGCTTCCTACAACTGCACTGGGTTCTAAATTATCCTGTTCAAACTCTGAATCAGACACTGGCTGCAAATCAGACTCCAGTGGTGCTTGGGCAAGGCCCGACACTCAAGTAGCAGAGGTATGGAATATGCACAGCTCTAACTTTGACTTAGTCATCTTGCAGCTCATCATTGGATTCCAGGGGGAAAGATTTTCAGGAAACCCCTGCCTGGGAAGTCTGCCAACCCTTCCTGGAGTCACCTCTGCTCACCAATACTGGCAACTTTTGAAGTTGTATGGGTACATCTGATACAGATCTGATACCATCTGTCAACCATTTTTAACACTGTTAGTAATGGATTATTATTATTATTTATTACATTTATATACTGCCACATAGCCAAAGCTCTCTGGGTGGTTTACAAAAATTAAAAGATTAAACACTAAAAAGACAATATACAAAATTTAAAACCATAAACATAAAACAGCTGACATTTAAAACATTTTAAACTGTTCAGCCTGGCCACAAACTCAGTTAAAACCTTAACTTAAGCTGTTAAAATGCCTGGGAGAAAAGAAAAGTTTTGACCTGGCGCCGAAAAGATAACAGTGTTGGAGCCAGGTGGGCCTCATCGGGGAGATCATTCCATAATTGGGGGGGCCACCACAGAGAAGGCTCCCTTGTTGCCGTCCTCCGAGCTTCCCTCAGAGCAGCACCTGGAGAAGGACCTTTGATGTTGAGCGTAGTGTACAGGTAGGTTCATGTCGGAAAAGGCGTTCCATCAGATATTGTGGTCCCAAACCGTGTAAGGCTTTATAGGTTAAAACCAGCACCTTGAATCGGGCTCAGAAACATACAGGCAGCCAATGCAGGCGGGCCAGAATCGGTCATATATGGTCCCTGTTACCAATCTGGCCGCTGCAGTTTGCACATGCTGCAGCTTCCGAACCATCTTCAAAGACAGTCCCACGTAGAGCGCACTGCAGTAATCTAACTTGGAGGTTACCAGAGCAGAGACAACTGAAGCCAGGTTGTCCCTGTCCAGATAGGGGCGTAGCTAGGCCACCAGCCGAAGTTGGTAGAAGGCACTCCGTGCCACTGAGGCCACCTGAGCCTCAAGTGACAGAGATGGTTCTAGGAGAACCCCCAAGCTACGAACCTGCTCTTTCAGGGGAAGTGCAACCCCATCCAGAACAGGTTGAACACCCTCCATCCGGTCAGAGGAACCCTCCACTAACAGCATCTCAGTCTTGTCTGCATTGAGTTTCAGTTTATTAGCTCTCATCCAGTCCATTGTCGCAGCCAAGCACCGGTTCTACACACCCACAGCTTCACCTGATGAAGATGAAAAGGAGAAGCAGAGTTGTGTGTCATCAGCGTGCTGATGACAACGCACTCCAAAACTCTGGATGACCGCACCCAACGGTTTCATGTAGATGTTGAACAGCATGGGGGACAAGGCTGATCCCTGCGGAACCCCATACTGGAGAATCCACGGGCTGAGCAATGTCCCCCAAGCACCACCTTCTGAAGCCGACCTGTCAAGTAGGAGCGGGACCACTGCAATGCAGTGCCTCCCACTCCCAACTCAGCCAGTCGTGCCAGAAGGATACAATGGTCAATGGTATCGAAAGCCGCTGAGTGATCAAGGAGAATCAACAGAGTCACACTCCCCCTGTCCTTCTCCCGACATAGGTCATCATACAGGGCAACCAAGGATAACATGGTCAAAGCTCAGACCTGAGTGAAGCAGCTCTGCAGCCTCACTACCTCCTGTTGTTAAGGTCAGTGTCTAGAGGCAGGTCACGTTTGTGCTTGCTGCCTCCATCCCCATCATTCTGCATAGGCATTACCAGCCCTCCTGTTTACTTTTGTTTTTTTGCATATATGTAATAGAAAAAAACAACAGAACTTTGTGAGGAACTCTGCTTCACAGGCTGGAAAGCCCAGAGAACACCCATCTCACAAAGGCTTCAGGTTAAAAAGGAAATTCTTGTTAAGCCATCTGGCCCATCCTCCTCTAGTCATTAAGCACCTAAAATCAACCCCACAAGGGAACACAGTTGCTACTCAAATCATTTAGACAAATTACAAATAAAATTAGATTTGGTATTTCATTATTACAACACAAATCCTGTAATACTTTACCTGAATAACCTGCCATGATATATATTAGTTTACTAAACAAGTGGCAGGCAAGCTTGTTTTTACTCCTTAAATTATTATTATTATTATTATTATTATTATTATTTATTACATTTATATACCACCCCATAGCCATAGCTCTTTGGGCGGTTTACAAAGATTAAGGGTGGTTTACAAAGATTAAAGTGGCTTGCTTCTAATTTGCACGTAAAAATTGTGGAAAACCAATAACCAATATCTGAAGGCTTTGAAGATTGTATTTATTAGGAAGACATACTTTATCAATGATAGTGATTGCACTCAAGTAGGTGCAATATGATAATGTGGAATTACAAGTCAATAGAACTATGGAACAGATAACATTACACAAAGAAATAATAGTACCATAGAATTATTGCCATAATTTAAATTTTAGCCTTTTAAAATGTGTAATTTTTAACATCCTATTTAACTCTATGTTATTGCTGCAGGATTTTATTGTTTTCAGTTGTTGTACACAGCCTTGATGGCTATTAAGCAGATAAGGTGGTATAGAAAAATTAATCACAAATACATAATAATTCCACTTTATTCATGTTAATATAGGACTATAGGTAAATATGTGGAGTCCATGTTTGAGCTCCTATATCAGTGAAACTCCAGCAAATTTTTCCAGGGAATTTTTATTCATATAAAATAATGATTAACAGTGCAATTCTATATGTGTCTACTCAGAAATAAATATCAGTAACATTCAATGGGACTCACTACCACATGTGGATATTAAAGGAGCACAGGAGTGCCCCTTTATGGTTAAGAAGAGTTGCAAAAAAAAAAAAAAGGTTCCGCCTATAAAAAGCCTCAAAAGTCTATTGCACATACAAATGACACCTGTTGAGCTAACAACCTGAAACGGAGCATGAAAGATTTACTTGATGAGGTCTACAAATGTGCTAACTTTCACTCTGACACCACCCATCCACCCCAAACCCTGCTGCTACTGATTTACTTTATACAGACTTGTAAAGGAAGACAATCCTATATTGGTTTGGTAAAGTTCTGAGTAGCAGTTCAACATTTATTACTCTTCATTAAGGTCTATAGTGAAAATTGCAATAGCTAATCTGCTATCCATTGCATGTTATCATAGTCACATCACTCCAATACAGAAAAATCTCATTAGTTGCCAATGGTCTTCCAGGCTCTTTCCAATCAGAGATAAAAGCAGGGATTTTTTTCCCTAGTGCTAAAGAAAGGAATAATGCTGGGAATCCCCAGTCTTATTTTCAGCCCCCTTGCCTCTTCCAGCTTTAGCTCTGGAAGGAATGAAGCATGGGAGTGCATGATCAATTTCATTCTGAAGGTAGAATGCTGTCAGTACTCCAGTGTGTGCAGTGGCACAAGCTGTGCTCATTTACAACTTAATTTCCATGCACCCACACTTTCCCTGGGCCAAAATCCAGATGGGGATGACTGTGTGTCTGAGACAGCAAAAATGCCTCATGTTCTCCTTGCAGTTATAGAGATGTAAGAGAAGCTATTGCTTTGTTTATATTCAAATAAGAAATGGGGGAAACTATACTCACCACAAAGGTTAGCTAGATAAAACAAATCTGGAATTTAGGAAAAGTGTTCACATAGAATTGAAGGGGTGTGAAGCACAAATGATTTGTTTCCATAAAAAGGGGAACACTTTTGAAAATATAGCAAAAAAAAATGTATGTGGAACTCATACCCACAAGGTGGTAGAACAACTTTTCATGACTTACAGTGGCAGCACAGCAGTGTCAAATGGGTTGGAGGGTCAAACTTCACACCCAAATATTATCACTGAAACCAATCAGAGATATATGTATGCATGTGGGAGAGGGGGAAGAAAGAAATACTGGAACCAGTGGTTAACTTCTAACAATATCTCACACCCTGCTACCCTCCCACAACTTGTCTCCCCAAACCTCTGCGCAAAGCACAACCTCAATTGCCAGTTCTCTATGGATCTGAGTACTTCCCTGTAACTCCATATTGTCCATTGCCTCAACCCCCTTCCTATATGCCACTGACTGCCATACAAAACAGAAACAGAAAAAGGCTTTTCTATCAGTGACATATCAATTCTGGAATGCCATTTCCAGTGAGGTCGGACACTTTGACACAACTGTGATTTTATCTGCTGCTGCTTTTTGTACTATGCATGTACTGTTATTTTAATTTTATTGTTTTTTATTTTTGTAAACCACCTTAAAATGTTGGATATAAGTTAATATAAAATATTATATTATTATTGTTGTTGTTATTATTAATATGGCACAAAGCAAATTCTGCATTGTTCTCCACTCCAATACATTGCCCTCCACTCTCCTATACTCTTCATAATCCTCTGCACATATACCACTGAAGGTCAAAGTCTAAGCATTGTGCTAATCACTTACTTGAGTGTAAAACCGCATAGCCCCAATTTGGATCAGGGCTGTGGTGATTCGGGACGGGGGATTTAAGTTTGCCACAGTTCCCGTTTCCCATCAGATGCACTGAGCTACAGATGATTAAGGGGCAGTCTCATGCTTTACTACCTCCTCTTAGAACATTCCATAACTAATTGCAATGGTTCCAATACACCTAGCTAAAACCATATTTTTCCTCTCTGAACAGGAAGTTGATGTAAAATGGAATTTAGCAGCCCTGTACCTCTGGCCTCATGGTATCTGCAGTCTTTTATTCTAGCCACTTACAATCAGTGCAACTACAGTCAACAGGGCTTCTAGCAAGCTCCAGCTCAAGCAGCCTGGATTATTCTGCTGGGAGCCCTCTTGCTCTTTTGTACTGACTCCTACAAATTAAGGTACCCCTAACTTCCTGACTGTTAGAGCAATACTATAATGGAACCAATTACCTAGGGAGGTGGTGGGCTCTCCCGCATTAGAGGCATTCAAGAGGCAGCTGGACAACCATCTGTCAGGGATGCTTTAAGGTGGATTCCTTCATTGAACAGGGGGTTGGACTCGATGGCCTTATAGGCCCCTTCCAACTCTACTGTTCTATGATTCTATGAATTAAGCTATTTCTCTCTGGGCCTGTTCAGATAACGCTAAATCATGGTTAGGCCACTAACCCTTTTGCAGCATGAGAGTGTTTAAACTGTGGTTATTTAGCCATCATGGGTAGGAATGGTTCATATGATACGCTAAATCTGAACAGGATCACGCTCTCTCTCTTGTGTGTTTTCTTTTTTTAGGGATGACAAAGTAAAATGAAGAAGAGATGTATAAAATTACAAATGCTGAATTTTCAACAAGATTTTAAACATGACTTTGCAACAGCAAATACTATATCTCAATTTCTAAATACTGAATGTTCTTGACACTCTTGGATTTTACACAACACAGACCACATTTATGTGCGAAGTGCAAGTGATAGTCTGACCATTAACACTTCTAAATGAGTAGAGGTTTCACAATTAGTACTTTTAAAAGAGTAGGAGTATCATATATATATATATATATATATATATATATACAAAATTTAAAACTATATTCTTTCTGATCATCCATATTTTTGTACAAAAAGGTATTTGGGTGACAACTATTTTTATTCCAACTACCACCTTAAGGGTGCTATATATTAAGTGCCTAACAGAGCTAGGTGCTGTATTAGGATTTTTAAAATAGGCCTTGTCCAGAGACACACAATCTGTTTTGTTTACTGGTGTAAATATTGTTTTTCCCTGTCCCATTTTTACTTAAATGCCAAAAGTTATAAGGTAAACCATACCATTTTAAATACAAAATTTCAGAAATTTACTCTCACCATGTTTGGGATTGGCAGTTGAACGATGCTTCAGTGGAATGCAATTACATTTGTCTAAATAAAATGAGAGTTTTCAAAGAAAGAGGATAAGCACAAAAAAAAAAAAACCCAAAAAAACACTCAGTGCAGTGTGAAGCACAAACAACAAACAGAACAGTACTGATTTGCAAATGAAAAACCAGAGTGTAAAGAAAAAATCTTGGAGATGTGGGGCATCTCTCCTCTGCTTTTGTTCCTTTTTTTGACTGCTCTCATTATTCTTTTTGGCAGAACTAGAGCTTATGCAGCTGCAGACTTTCCCAATCTGATGCCTGCTGTTGCCCTTTCTTGACTGGTAGCGAAGCAAAAACACCCAATTGCACTCATGTGAATCTTTTCCCCTCAGACAGACACTAGCCAAAGATGGCTAGTTATCCAGCTTTCTGTGGAGGATGGATTAAGTTACTGATAAGTACCAGTACTGCACATTTCCTAACAATGAACAGACCCAGAGATGCAGTTGACAGAACAATACTGAAAGTTACTCCTGCAAGATGGTTTAACTTTGAAACTGGGGTGGGTGAGCTTGTGTGTGCACATGTGCAAGAGAATCACAAAAGACACTGAAGAGACAGAGAGCACTTTCATAACCTTTTTGGCGTATTTTTTTTAAAGATAAATGAGAAAAAAATATCCATGTAGATAAAAGGAAGATATCCTTAAACTTTTGCAGGAACTTTTAAAAGCTTGAAATATTAAGAAATCCGCTTCCAACAAGAATAAATGAATTACACTTTAATTAAGCTGGTGGGTTTCAAGGAATCAAACTGTATTAAACCTGTGGTTACTGTAGTTTTAATGCAACTAAAACAAATGTGACTTTTGCATAGTATTTCCACTGGATATTCATTGTAAATACAATAGCACTCAGTGTCTAGGTTTGCCTGATACCCCACTGTTAAACAACCCTCACATGACCCAAGGCCTGTTTAATCCTTGTATAACCCCTGCCGTCTGGGTTCACACAACAGGATAGTCCATGGTCGGGGGTTGAATATTCAGGATACCGCCTGTGGCATGGCCATGGCGTGTCATGCAAACTGACCCAGCATTTGCACTGAGTTGGGGGTATAGGATGTAACAAAAAAAATTGCCATTCACCCACAAAAATCTACCTTACACCAGCACTATATCGTTGGCTTTCTAACCTGAGAACCTGCTGGAATAAACTGGTCTTCAGAGTGCCAGTGTTAACAACACTCAACACCTAAACAGTTTTATATACAGTTGCCCAAACTGATCAAAAGCAGGGTGGGAAACTTAACTGGCCGTGAGAACTCTATAAGCAATATTTCCCTTTACATATTCAAATTTCTCACTGTAACTAAATGGCAGAAAGTTTTAATTAAGGAAAAGTTGTGAAAATTAAGACACACTAGGAAAACGACTCCAACACCAAAAACTACAGTTTTACTTTGAGCCCTTAATGTGCTTGTGCTAACTTAAAATAACAAGCATCCACTCTTCTCAGATATATTTGACAAATTTCAACAGAACCCTATAATATAGACAAGGAATATAGTTTTAGGGCATTCCAGTGATTAGCTATGCATTTGACCACAAGTATCAGCTGGATGGATTTTTGGTGTCAGAACTATGTTTGGTAATTGAGTAAGGTTCTTTAATTTCTTGCAATAGAGATTCTGGTATCATCTCACAGGGCTCCACCATTCCCAAAAGACCATGCCTGTCTCAGGTAGGATGTGTGAGTGAGGTGTATTTTATGCTTTTAGGCAACATATTGTTAGCTAGTGTTGCCATAGAAGAAATGCAACTGTCACTAGCTGGCTAGTGACTGCTTAAATGAAAGCTAAATTTTATTGCTAATGTTTAATTGAGATCTCTGCTTCAATGCAGATGGCTGCATTGATAACAAGGTCAGGAAAAGATTAGAAAGAATTACCATATAGATTGAGTAATACTGCAAGATTAGGTAGACTGCAGATGAGTTTATTCAAAAACAGTATAATTATGAGAGTAAAGAATGGTCTGAGAACATTAGTTTGTGGAAGTTGGTGACAAAACGGATTCATTCCATTAACTATGCATGAAGGAGTCAAGGATATTAATATTGTTAAGAGCCCCATTACTACTAACATTGCCTGCCCCCAAGCACTCACAATCTCTTGTTTCAGGCAGTGGTCAATTCTGATGAGTCAGAAAATATATATATAAAACTACTTTGCCACTTTCCACTAGCTTTTGGCAAGCTAAGTTTAGAGGAATCCCAAGTATGAAGATGTTTACCTTAGCCATCTTAACTAATAGCTGTTGACATTTCTGTTGCCTTAGTCCGGAACATGTGAATACAAGGATGTTTCAGAATTCAAGGGCAAAACATCTGCCCACACTATATAATGATATAGTCATCACTTTCCAGAATACTATCATGTATAACTTTGCTTGTTTAAATAAAAATATTATAGCTAAGCTATTAAACAAATGCAAATCTTTGTGGTTGCAAAGTTTTCTACATATCTGTAAATTAGTTTCCTTTCGATTATGCCTGATGAAAAGCCATGTATAACTTGTAAATCTAAACTAATCCCACTAATTGAAGAAAAGCACGAAAGAACTGTATATTGTAAAAACATTTAAGTTACCTTGGCACCCTGACAAAGTATCGAATGGGAAAAAAGATATAGAAGAAATGAAAAAAGACGTAGAAAGCAATATAGAATCAAGGAGGCAAAACTAAAAGAAGAACCCCACAAATTCCATTATTTAACTTTATTAACATGTTTTCTTTCTCTCAACCTTTCATTCAAGGAGCTCAGGGGATCATTTCCATTTTATCCTCACAACACTCTCAGAGATAAGTCGGGAGCTGGTGACTGGCCCAAGGTCTCTAAATGAGCTTTATGACTGAGCAGGGCTTTGAACCTAAGTCCTCCAAGGCAAGTCCAACTTTCATTAGAAACTACACCTAATATAAGTGAACACCAAATCCCAGTTTGAGTCCTTCAAAATTCACAGTAATTTATAAGCATTTTCTCTATGAACATACTTTGAAAACGTACTTTCTCAAAAACATAGCATACAAAAGGTGAAGTGGCATGCCATTATGGAATATCTAGCTTCATTAGAAGGATTATGGAATGCAATATAGGTTTGCTCTCTTTCCAACTGAACACAAGAAAAGTCGACTAGATTGATTCCACCACACTGAGAACAAAGAAAGCAAACCTTTAAATGAATTGTCTTTCATTTGCTAAGATATAACTTTTGTATACCAGTTGCATATAAAATACTTTTGTAATTTTATATTACCACATAGATGCTGGATCTGGACAGTCTGCATACAGTAAACCAATTGAAACCTATGGAACAAATTAGTAATGACTAACTTAATTGATTGCAATACATCTTCTCTAAGCACAACCAAGTCAGGCTCAAGGTAGGAAAGGCTGCCAGGAACAAGAATAGTGTACTAGATGGCTACACAGAGGCAAGAGTAATTGAGAATGTGCTTCAATCATTTGATTAAAGGGAGTCACTCCCCTGGACCTACTGAAACATGCAGGTGACAAGTCACCACTCAGCCAGCTAACCCGTGAGATTTAGCCCTTCAAGAGCCTCAGTGGGAAATGTGGCCCAATCCTGAAGCATTCCCATCTGTCTTTGGGGTGGGCAACATGTGGCCCCTGCCACTGAATTCAGCAGCAGTGGGGAAAATGCATTCTAAATTTGATCCTTTTAGTGCTGTATTGCTGCTAAAAGGATTAAATCTAGCTTTCAAGCAATCTAAATGTGAACCTTATATTGCCCCCACAGTTCTACGGAGGGGCTTGCCACCAAATACTGGCAGCAAACCACTGATTTTCTGAGATTTAAAGAATCATAGAATACTAGAGTTAGAAGGGACCTATTAGGCCATCAAGTCACCCCCTGATCAATGCAGGAATCCATCTTAAAGCACATCTGTCAGATGGCTGTATAGCTGCACCTTGAATGCCTCTAGTGTGGGAGGGCCCACTACCTCCCTAGGTAATTGGTTCCATTGTCTTACTGCTCTTAACAGTCATGATGTTTTTCCTGATGTCCAGCCGGAATCTGGCTTCCTATAACTTGAGCCCATTATTCCATGTCCTGCTCTCTGGGATGATCGAGAAGAGATCCCAACCCTCCTCTGTGTGACAACCTTTAAAGTACTTGAACAGTGGTATCATGTGTCCCCTCAGTCCCTCTTGTCTCAAGGCTAAACATGCCCAGTTCTTTCAGTCTCTCCTCACAGGGCCTTGTTTCCAAACCCCTTATCATCCTCGTTGCCCTCTTCTGAACTCCCTCTGGCTTGTCTGCATCCTTCTTGAAGTGTGCATACTTCTTGAAGTGTGACCAGAACAAATTTTGCACACCCCTGGTCTAGATAGATCAGTTTGCCATAAATATCAGGACAGAAAGTTTTACCTCATTGTAAAGTACCTGTTGTATCCAAAACCAGGTTCTAAAGATAACCTGTGAGCTCTATATGTCAATTTTTGGTGCCTTACAGGAATCTGCAACCTATGTATGAAAGCCTAAGTTGAATGTCTGCAGCCTCCTCCCACTTTCCAACATACGACTGTAATCAAATTGCTGACTATAACGTCAATCCTTCCATTTGCTTTGTTTACCATCTTGCCTGATAAGAACCTGAAACCTAGCACAGTATTTTATGACCTTTGAGTTGACCTAACAAAGTTATCATGCTAATATCAGTTTTAGCATTTTTCTTTTGGTTCCTTTTCTTTTAGCCAACACAGTTACCTTCACCTTTTTAAAAAAAAATAATTCAAAGGTACTACAATCTGGAGAACACATATGCATATTCATCCAGAAGGATTTTACTACTTTCAGTTCACATAATAATAATCTTTCCAAAAAGCACCAAAGAGTTTAAAATATAAGGGGAAGAGATAAAAAGGAAAAGTCAAAAAGAGGAAAAAAAGAAAGAAGAAGTGACTCAGCAAACACCCCATATTCAATGCAAGATTCCATTCTGTACAGGTAATCCAAGATACATCACTCACATTAGCGTACCAATATTAATAGTCTGCCTGTTTAATTTAGAGGCAGAGAGTATGATATTTTGTACACTTAAGCAGAATCAACATCAGATAACATACACAGAATCAAAATACAGCTCATTGTCAAGACAGCAAAGACATCAAAATAGCACAGGGAATGTGATAACACACCTAAAAAAGAAAATGTATACTATAGGTTCTAAGGCAACTTTTAAATGATTTTATGAAAGGCACTGGTATTGAAGGAAGAGTAGTTTGGCACAACAACAGACACACTTTTTAGTTCTGCATCTGAATATTTTCTAGAGTTATTAAAGCCTGCATTTACATTTTAAAAACAAAGTGAATTTCAGCCAACCTTTTCTAAAATTCAGCCTTTTAGCCTTTAAGACTGCAATCCCAGACACTCTAAAGTGGAGGTAAGTTCCAATAAACACTATGGGACTTACCTTCTAGTAGATGTGCACAGGACTGCATTGTTAGGTCATTATAATGTTCCAGCCCCAAAACAATGAGACTAAAAAAAGTACCTACATTATGATCTGGACATGCCAACTTGTGATATTTGGACTTGTAATGATACTTAGAAAACTTATTTGGGACATTTCCAACAATACCTTCTCATTTTTTTTTATCATCACCAAACAGCTCCTCAGAAGCAAAAAAGAACAAACAAAATCACCCAACGTTAACACCTAATGTTCCAAAAGAAAAGAAATCCAGACTCCTTACCATAATACTTTTAATAGACTAACTAAACAGTCACAAAATTCTGTGCAAGTTTCTTCATTAGGAAAGATGGTAAACAAAGCAAAGAGAGGTAAGGAGGAAGAGGGGGAGTGGCTGATGTTCAAAGAATAGGGTCTGCATTTTGTTACAGTCTTAAAATGGAAAGTGAGAGGCGGCTGCAGACATTCAAATTAGGCTCTACCAGGTACAGAGATGATTTCAGGTTGCACCTGGAACCCTTCCTAGGGTTGCTGAAAAGAACAAGCAAGCAATGGTTGAGCCCCCAGTTTTAAAATTATAAAATTTGACAGTTACTCCAAAAACATCTGCATCCTTAGGTGACAAACACAGGTTCCTTGGTATGTGGAAAACAGAACTAAAGAGAACCTAGACAGTTTTTATATAAACAAAGCTGGAGACAATTTCAGTTATTTTTTTAGCTAAAAATGATAATGAATGAAAGCCAAATTGGATAGTTTTACCTAGATTTTGTAATGTTTCTTTTGGATTTTTTTCCTTTGGGCCAACACTGCTACCTTCACTTTTTAATGTGACCTAAAGTTTATTACCCATTAATGAGATCAGAGAACACAGTGAAGTAGATTATGCTGCATCCATGACAGAGTTGCTATAAAGCTTCTCTAGTCTCAAGCTTTCTTGTCATACCAGACATCTGTGAAAGTAAAAACTCTAAAGCAAGATGGAGAATACTTTGCTCAGCAATACTACACGTGAGAAAGATCTTGGAATTGTTATAGATCACAAGATGAATATGAGCCAACTATGTGATGTAGTTGCAAAAAAAGCAAATGCTATTTGGAGCAGCATTAATAAAAGGATAGCTTCCAAATCACGTGAGGTACTGGTTCCTCTATTCGGCACTGGTTAGGCCTCATCTTGAGTACTGTGTCCAGTTCTGGACACCACACTTCAAGAAGGATGCAGACAAGCTGGAGCATGTTCAGAGGAGGGCAACAAGGATGATAAAGGGTCTGGAAACAAAGCCCTATGAGGAGAGACTGAAAGAACTGGGCATGTTTAGCCTTGAGAAGAGAGGGACTGAGGGGACACATGATACCACTCTTCAAGTACGTAAAGGTTGTCACACAGAAGAGGGTCGGGATCCCTTCTCAATCATCCCAGAGTGCAGGACAAGGAATAATGGGCTCAAGTTACAGGAAGCCAGATTCCGGCTGGACATCAGGAAAAACATCATGACTGTTAAGAGCAGTAAGACAATAGAACCAATTACCTAGGGAGGTAGTGGGCTCTCCCACACTAGAGGCATTCAAGATGCAGCTAGATAGCCAGCAGGTATATTTTAAGGTGGATTCCTGCATTGAGCAGGGGGTTGGACTCGATGGTCTTATATAGGCTAACCATATGAAAAGGAGGACAGGACTCATGTAAGTTTAACAGTTGTAGAGAAAAGGGAGTTTCGGCCAGTGTCATTTGTATGCAATTAGTTCCTGGTGAAATTCCCTCTTCATCACAACAGTTAAAGTTGCAGGAGACCAGCCTTCTTTTGTATATGGTCACTCTAGTATAGTGCCTGCAACTTTAACTGTTGTGATGAAGAGGGAATATCACCAGGAACTAATTGCATACAAATGACACTGGCCGAAATTCCCTTTTCTCTACAACTGTTAAACTTACATGAGCCCTGTCCTCCTTTTCATATGGTCAGCCTAGTCTTATAGGCCCCTTCCAACTCTACTATTCTATGATTCTAAACACAAAATAGTATGGTACCTTATGTAGCTGTAGTAGTAGAGCTGAACCTTTAGAGCTCAATGTAGTCTTTTTGAAATGATTAGACCAAAGAAAAAAGATTGCATGTTGCTACTTGTTAAAACAATTTGTGTAATAGACCCCCTCTAGATGGATTCTGTTTGACGCCTGGTTAGCCGATTATGCGCATAATCGCTGAAGCGCTTTATCGTAAATGCTTGTACGCAAGAGGTAATTGAGCGCACAACTGGTGGCCTTACCGGTTGTATGAAATGCGCTTTACAGGTAGTTAATGAGGAGAATCACTTGTTCACATAGTCAAAATGCGCTTTAATGGCCGGAGCAAAATAAAACTCGCTATTTAACGCGCATTCGATAATGCGCATAATCGAAGAGATAAAGCGCCTCAACTCCCGATTTACGCTCTGCTCTTGTAGAGGTAAATTTTTTAATGAGACTTCAAAGAGCTTTAGGCTGCCTCTACAAGAGAGGTTTAAAGCTCTTTCAAGGCGCTTAAAAAAATTTACCTCTACAAGAACGGAGCGCAAATCGGGCGTAGAGGCGCGTTATCTCTCCGATTATGCGCATTATCGAATGCGCGTTAAATCGCGAGTTTTATTTTGCTCCGGCCGTTAAAGCGCATTTTTGACTATGTGAACAAGCGCTTATGCGCATTAACTACTTGTAAAGCCCATTTTGGTCATCCGTTAATGCGCTTTGCCGCCTCTTGTGCAGAGGTATTAGGTGTAAATGCGCTTCAGCGATTATGCGCATAATCGCCTAACCGGGCACAAAAGCGAATCCTTGTAGAGGGGACCTTAAACGTCTCGTGTAGAGGCAGCCATACAAATTATTGTTCTTTCAACATATTGGTGTCACCTCAATTGAAATCTTGAAGCACAAAGTAAAATAACTAATTATGAACTTTAAAAAGTACATTTCCTGCATTAAAATGTTCCTGAATTTTTAAGACTGTATTAAAAATGTGGCCATCTTATCTAGTCTCTTCAACACCATTCTGATATACAAATAAAAACAATAACACAGAATATACCCTTGTCTGCATAAAATGCAGCACTTCTGTCTGTCTCAAAAAGTCAGGATGGATGCTCTATTTTACCCATGCACCACCTAGGACAAGTTTATATCAAAGGGTGGGCAGTAGTTCGATTGGGATCTACTGGTATCATTTTTAGTAGATTAACAGAAATTCTGACTTCCAATTTTTTGACAAAAGTAACAACAAAAATCCTTCTGCTACTCAATAAGGTTGTTATATCCCTGATCTGAACTAACTCAGATACAAATTTGTACTTCTGTGTGCAGATCAACCCAATTTCTGGCTTATGGGTAAACCATGCACTGAGCCACCATTTTGCACCTGGTTGCTGAACCTTACAGTTGTAGTAAAACAAGCAAAGTAGATCACATAAACCTGAAGCTTGCCTACATCAACTCTACATGATCCTTTCGGACATAAAAATCACTCCAAGGTTTGTGTGTGTGGAGAGAAGGGGCGGGGGAACAAAGTGGATGTATTAAAACCAGTTTCTCCACCGCTTACATAAAATCAGGGTATTAAAATTAATTTCTTCCTTTGATATTAATGTTTGAGTACTTCACCATGCACAACAACAAGACAACTTCCCCCACAAGACACTACCAAATGTTGCACATTCAAACTAGCTGTGTAGCACTGCCACAGTATTCTAACCAAAGAAAAAACAACTCCTGTTCACAAAGGCCACAGAATCTACAGAGTTTTTAGCTCTAAGTTTCTTATACTCAAATTGCTTAGCTGAAATCGAAATATTCCTGCCATTTTCTAATTATATATCTGAAATTATCCCCTAATTATTTCAGACAGATTTGTTTCTCATAATAGCAGGCTTAGTATCAAAACTAAACTGTATTTATAGAATTATATTCTGATGGGGACATTTTCTACTGTTTTAATAGCTGGTGTCTTTTGAACAGAGATAATGGAGTAGCAATAGAAAAAGCAGTAATAGTTGGGAGTGCAGGGAGGAGTAATTATTTTTTCTTAACGTAGAAAATATTTCAGAATTGGGGTAGGGAGGAGCAAACACGTACCCACAGCCACACTGGCTCTAGTGCTCATATTAAGGACAGAGCAATGGAGAAATATAGCAAACTTCACTCCCATCATCATACGACCTACAAGATGACCAGTGAACTTCAGATAGCTGCATTTGACACCAGCCTCCAAAAAGTAACAACTCGTTATAGTTGCTGATTTAGCTGTTTCTAAAAAAATAATACTCAATTGCCTCAACATGTAGTAACCAAGGAGTCTGACAAGTTCTATACACCTGTTTGATTCCACCAGTTTCCCGAGACACACCTTCAGTTTAGCAGGTGAAATTCTGTGTTCTAACAAGTCTGAAAATTGGAGGAGGGAGCTAGTCCTGACTAGCACCATTCCAGTAAGCATTCAATTTGCATAAATATCTGGGAGCCCATTAAAATGTCAGGATTCACTATTCACAGTGCAAAAAGGTGTGAGCGACTATAATCATGAAGCAACTACAAACGCCACAGGACAGTTAGTGGGGACTAGGGGAATGGGCTGCTATGGGGATTGGAGCATTGAACCTTAGAGCTTAATGCCAGAGCTCAGCTTTAATAATTGTGGTGTAATAATAAAAGAAGCAAATGCTCATGAGGATGTCCAGAGTGGATTTCCCCAGTAGACTTCTCTATGTCTGAGTAACCACAGCATGTGTAATCTCATAATCTGGTATTAGAGAACTGGGTTTCACTTGTGCCTCTACACAAAAACAACAACAACAAAAGTTAAACATTGGGTAACCACCACAAGGCAAAGAGCAACATGAGGCTCCAGGTCTGTCATGGAAATGGCAGAAGAAACCATGTGACAAGTCAGAGTGGGGGCTTCCATTGCTTCAACATACTGCATGCATAAGCCTAGGACTGAAACAGACTCGATGTAAGCAATGGGTAAAACACTTGGTAAAGACCAAAACATTTAAATGCATCTACCATGTAGGGAGATACAGTTCAAACCCTGCTCAAACATGAAACTCAACAGGGTGGCCTTGGGGCAGTCACTCTTTCTCCACCTAACCTACTTCACAGGGTTGTCCTGGGTTAAAATGGGGATGGGGTAGAAAGGGAGGTTATGAAAATGAGGGGGCCATTGGGAAGGTTTTCAGACACAAGAGTGAAGTCTGTTTCGGCCAAAAACATGGTCCAAGCCTCCCTGAAAACCTGTTCCTTAATGTGTGTGGGCAACCTGTAGTTACTTAAATAAAAGGGTAGAGAAAAGCACTTCCACATTCTCAGAGAAATCTTTTCCTTTACTACTTCATACTTTACTTCGGATCTTCTAGAGCTGAGTCCTGGCACTGAAGACAGTTTTGAGGGCTGAGCCGTAGCCAAAATTAACACCACTTGGCCCCAATCCTCAAGTCTCTCAAAGTCTGTCAGTTTTATATTCCCCTACACGTGCGACACGGAGAGTAACTGTAGGAGGAGCGAGAGGTGGCCGTATGAATACACACGCACACATCGCGTCCCCAAGTTTCCCCTCTTTGGCTCAGCCCGTTCCAGGCACCTGCTGCCCTTGCAAAGCAAGCAAGCAATCTCCTTCCTAGCTCGGCCGCCGCCGCCGCCGCCTCCCTCTGTCCGTCATTCCTCACCTGTCTCGCGGGTCAACCCAGCTGGTGGTTTTGGTGGCGTGGTCGATATAATAGACTTTGCCGTCGAAGTCGCGAGCTTCCTCCCAGCCCTCGGGCAAAGGCAGCTCCTGCCTGGGCATCATCTCCAAGGGCGGCGGCGGCACCGGGACGGACCGAGCCTAGTGGCGGCGGCCCCATGCAAAGAGCTCAGCAACCCCCAGCCCAGCCTAGCAGCTGGCACGGCGGGCCGGGGCAAGGGGCCGCAGCGGGCAGCGTGGTGGGAACGAGGCAGCCGACTTGGTGGAAGACTCGCATCCTCAGCCGGGGAGGGGGAAGAAAAGCGGTGCTAGCTGGAGGAGGAGGGTTCTTCCAAGCACTGCAAGCAATGCCACAGCCCAGTCGAGCGGCGTTGCCCGTCTCCGCCTAGGTACAACGAGCAACTGTTTTTTCCCCCTTCACTGCTTCATCGTCTCTCACTTCCGCGGCAGGTTCCCGGCGCCTAAGAACTCGCAGCGCTGCAGTGCCTCTCGCCTTCAAAGCGGCCGAGCCCACCCAGTGCTTGGGGCTTCTCCTTCTACCAAAGTGCGGCCGCCTGCCTGCCAGCTAGCCAGCCAAGTTCTCCCTCCGTCTTCAGCACCGGAGACTTGCAATAATGCCGCCGCCAGGGTCCTTGGTTCCTTCCTTCCCTCCTCCCCTCATGCCGGTGCTACTGTAATACAGGTAGTAGTAGAGCAGTCTCGACTCTATTTAAAAAAAGAAAAGAAAAAAGAGGCAGTGGCTGCTATTACTGTAAACACGCCCGCGCTGGAAACAAGCACCTCCTCCTGCCTGGGGCGGACAGCTAGAAAGGAATGATGACCCCTTCGGCAGTCTTGACCGCAGCCAGGTTGAGGGTAGCCGAACCTGAAGGAAAGAGTGGGCAGGTGTGCACGTGTGTCTCTCCCCCGCCCCAGGCGTCCGTACCTACTGAAAGGGCAGGGCTGAGACTATACAAGGAAAAGCGGGCGAAGGCCATTCCGGAGGACGCGCGTGCCCACCGGGTCTTTGTTCGCTGCGGGGAGTTCTCAAGACTTCTGGGGATTGAAGCCCCGAGGCTGGAGGGCTGGACTGAGAGGTTGGCATCCTGGCTATGCCTCACTAGTCTCGGAACTGATCCCAAGAGGAAGGTTGTGTGACGGCGGCGGGGCTTTCCAGCTTGCTCTGACAAAACGTTTGACCCACCACGTGAGATGTCAGAAACAAGTGCGGGCGCTCTCTGTGGTCATGGCTTGTTATCAGTTCAGGGAAAGGGAAAGTACTCTCTGTTTTTCCATGGGGAAAATCGGGACACTTCCAACTATGTAACAGCACTCTCCGGTGGTGGAGTCGTATATTTTGAGGGAGAGTCAAAAATTCAGGGCAGCTGAGTTGATCCATATCGGTAAACCAGTTATGGCAGTTTTCATCTTCACCAGGAACTAGTCTTTTGTTAAGCGAATGGATCTTAATTGCCTGTTCAAGACCAAGCCATCCCCAAATACTAGGGTTGTGCACTGGATCGGATCCGATCCACGATCCGAATCCAATCCAGGGGGAAATCGGATAAATTATCCGATTTCTGATCTCACCGCTGGATCGGCCGATCCAATCCAAACCGATCCGAAAAGGTTCTGATCCGGTTCGGATGGATCGGCGGATCGGCGGGTGCCAGCGGGCGCCCGCCGATGGAAGTGGACAGCGGGGGGGGGGGGCTTCCCTAGCGGGGCTGTCCGCAGCACGCTTACCTTCCACGAACGTCCGCTCCCGTCCGGCGCCGGCTGCTACTGCGAGCGGGCTTCGCGGCCTGCTCCAGGGTGGCGCGCCGGCACGCCACCCTGGAGCAGGCCGCGAAGCCCGCTCGCAGTAGCAGCCGGCGCCGGACGGGAGCGGACGTCCCTGGAAGGTAAGCAGTGGCAGGGGGGAGGGGGCTTACCTGCCGGGGCCATCCACAGCGGACGGCCCTGGGGGGGGAGGGAGTTAGGCCCCCCCTCACCCACCCGCCACCATGCAAGTCTATGGGGGGGGGGGGGGGGGAAATGGCAGCCGATCCAAAAATTTCCGATTTTTGGATCGGGATCGGATTCGATCCGTTCCGGGGGGCCTCCGATTTTGTCCGATCCGATCTGTGACAAAATTGGAGGTCCCGATCCGATCCGGGGGGTCCGTGCACACCCCTACCAAATACTTTGCCTTACAACAGAAAACAATGTATTGTTTGGAGGAGGGCATTGTGAGAATTGCAGCTAGGCTCAGAAGGAAAACTGGCAATTCTGAGTGGTGGGGAGGTCTCCCACAGATGATGTCATTCTCCCAACAAAGCAAAAAGTGCTGAGTCTGTGATGTCCCTGCATAGCCTGGCTCAACTACCCCACTGGGGCTTAGTTCGGACGACACTTTAGGCAACGGAGGGGGGAAGAGGCAACGGATGGTATGTTATTTTTGGAGTGTCCTGCACACAACATGTTGTCCCTCCCCCCGTCGCATGGCTGAAAGTCGGGGCCTCATAATAAGCAACGGGGCTCCGAAAAACAACGGAGCAGCCCATTGTTTTTCCCCGTTGCTTAATAATATACCGTTAGTTGTGTGTGCGTTGTGTGTCACCCGACACACGACACAATAAGCAACACAACTGACGGTTGCCTTTTCCTCCTCCGTTGACTAAAGTGTCTTCCGAACTAAGCTTGGGACTCCCTCAAGAACAGGAGGAGCCACCATAGTGTTGCTATGGGCAGATGACAAAGAAAAAAGAAAGACAACAAAAGTAACAAGGTTCTATATACCCAGAGACATCAGTTTATAATTAATTCTTTACCTTTTCATGGATCTTCAAACTGAACAAATTTCATTTGAACTGTCCATTACATGACAATTTGGGCCAGCTTTCACATTACCTGTGCTCAGCTGTCAATGCTACTGCCTCGCAGAGTAAATATTCAAAAACACAATAATGCCGCAAAATAACTTTCCTACACATGTGGAGAAAAAGTAGCTATTATGGCCACCAAATGTTGCTAGGATGTGGAATAACAACCTTCATCTATTGTCACTGCAGTCTTTACACTGTAGGTCAGTGCCTGGGGTGCTTCCAGGTGAAGTGGAACATTGGAGTTAAAATTCTTCCCCTTGTGAGATGTTCTCCTGCTATTAATCATGATGGCTGTATACTGTTTCTGGATCAGATGCACCGTCCCTTATCAGCTGCAACTGCGGGAGGGGACTACTACCCTCATGTCTTGCTTGTGGGCTTCCCAGAGGCATTTGGTTGACCACTGAGGGAAACAGATATTTTATTAGATGGGCCTTTGGTCTGATCCAGCAGTGTTGCTCTTACATTCTTATCCAGAGAAAATTGAGTACAAATTACCAGTACATGTTGTCAGTCTCCAAACATTTATCTATTAGCTTTATACAATTGAAAACTTATAAGTGGTGCCGTGCAGCAAAACATTGCAATGGGGATTGGTCAAGGGAGGCCTGGCGGCTCCGATGTCAATAGGGCAGGGAATCCACTCTGGGTTTTAGTGACTGCGTTCGGACAACATATTAGGCAAAAGAGGAGGGAATAAGCAACTGACTACGTTATTGTGCAGGTACTCCCCAGTCAACATGTCACCCTGCCGCAGTTGCGCGGCTGAGGCTCCCCTCGAGCACGTGAATAGTCGATGCTGCACTTTAGTGACATTCCGGCCAGCCGTTGCTCCACCCTTCCTCCTCCCAGGGCTATCCATCAGCCGTTGCAAGTTCTTCCAGCTGTAGAGGAGCGCCCAGGGTGCTTTCAGTCGCTCCTGCCAGAGAACTCTATGCATTCACAAAATAGCGCACTCGATGCGTTAAATTTGACAACAGAGCCTGCCACACAACACAATAAGCAGCAGGTCTCCGGATAATCAATGGAGCAGCCCGTTGTTTTTCTCTGTTGCTTATTCGGGAAAAATAGTGCACCGTCCGTTGTCCGCTATCCCATCAGCCAGTGCAAGTTCTTCCAGCTGTAGAGGAGCAGCTGGGGCACTTTCAGCTGCTCCTGCCAGGGGGCTCTATGTCCTTCTGGAATAATGCATGCAACATGGGAAAATCAGCAACGGAGCCCGCCACACGACATAATAACCAGTGGGTCTCCAGATAAGCAATGGAGCAGCCCGTTGTTTTTCTCCGTTGCTTAATTCCAAAACTTAGCACACCATGAGTTGTTTGTCCCCCTCCAGATGACACAATAAGCAACACTATTATTATTATTTATTACATTTATATACCGCCCCATAGCCGAAGCTCTCTGGGTGGTTTACAAAAATTAAAAGACTGAACATTAAAAAGTCAATATACAAAATTTAAAACCATAAAACATAAAACAGCTGATATTTAAAACATTTTAAACTTTTAAGCCTGGCCACAAAGTCAGTTAAAACCTCAACTTAAGCTGTTAAAATGCTTGGGAGAAAAGAAAAGTTTTGACTTGGTGCCTAAAAGATAACAGTGTTGGTGCCAGGTGGGCCTCATCGGGGAGATCATTCCATAATTGGGGGACCACCACAGAGAAGGCCCTCTCCCTAGTTGCCGTCCTCCGAGCTTCCCTCAGAGTAGGCACCCGGAGGAGGACCTTTGATGTTTCGCACGACATATTAGGCAACGGAGGGGGAGATAGCATACTGACCGTGCGTTAGGTAGGCGATGCTCCCCGCACAACACATTGCTCTGCCATCCTTTGAGCGGCTGAAAGTTCTGGTGTCCATCTGGCTGCAGCGTCTCCTCCCTCCCCCTCCCTCATTCCTCCAGCCATATCCCAGCATGCACCACAAGTTCTGCCAGCTGTATCAGAGCAGCCGGGGGTTTTCGGCTGCTCTGGCCGGTGGAATTGTATGACCAAACAGAATAGCCCATGGAAAGAGGGGGGTTGGTTTCAGCAACACTTTAAACAACAGGCTTCAGGCTAAACAACGTGCAAGCCCGTTGTTTCTCTTCGTTGCTTAATTGGATGGAATAGCGTACCGTCAGTTGTGTGTGCGTGGTGTGTAACCCTCCACACGACACAATAAGCAACATAACTGACAGTTGCCTCTCCCCCCCCCCCCCCCCATTGCTTATTGTGTCGTCCGAACCCAGCCAGAGATAAGTAGGTGTAAAGCAGCACAACAGCAAAGTAACAAGGAGGCTCTCTGGATCCACTATGAAGGCAGTTGGTTTTATGTAAAAGTATGTAAGAAAGATAGACTAACCACAGAGTATATATATATATATATATAATATGTTTCAGTTTCTGCGCTCTTCAGTAGCTGTGCTGTGAAACGGATACCAGGAGTAGCAGTTTGGAATGCCTGGAGATGAAAATTCCTTAGGAGAAAAACAGATGTATGATTAGTATAATGATTATGAATTGCCCTCCAGATTAAGGCCTGTATGTGTGTGTGTGTGTGCCTGTGCGTGCCTGTGCATGTGTGTATATATCTTCTCCTGTTATGGGTGTGTCATATAGTTTATCCCATTTCTTCATATAATATTTCTGTCACTGATGCAGTTCTGTGCTGACACAGTAAGGGGCTCTCTAACTGTGCTGGCAGTGGTGGGTTGCTTTTATATCTGTGCATACTAGTATAGCTTCTGCAGCTTTAACTGTTGTGATGAAGAGGGAATTTTGCCAGGTGCTGCATGCATACAAATGATACCTGCTGAAATTCCCTTTTCTATGCAACTGTTAAAGGGTGCCTCTTCACGAGAGGTTTAATGCTCTTTGAAGTCTCATTAAAAAATTTACCTCCACACCAGCGGAGCGCAAATGGGGCGTAGAGGCGCGTTATCTCTCCGATTATGCGCATTATTGAATGCGCGTTAAATCGCGAGTTTTATTTTGCTCAGTCCGTTAAAGCGCATTTTGACTGTGTGAATATGCGCTTATGCGCATTAACTACTTGTAAACCACATTTTGGACATCCATGAATGCGCTTCGCCGCCTCTCGCCGCCTCTCGTGCAGAGGGATTAGGCGTAAATGCGCTTCTGCGATTATGCGCATAATCGGCTAACCAGGCGCAAAAGCGAATCCTTGTAGAGGGGACACAGGAACCCTGTCCTCCTTTCCACATGGTCAACCTAGTAGTGGCCTATACACTCTGGAATTCTTTATTAAGAGAGGTACCCACGGAAGTGACTAATCTTTTATCACCAAATGAATTTCCCCCCCTTTTTTTGTGTAAGATGCTTTGAGTGTTTTATATCGAGAATGCAACAAAAAAGAACCTTGTAAATAAATAAATAACTGCAGAAGCTAAAGCTCCTTGCACTAGTGCATGTATTTTAGCCTTCAATTTCCTCTTCTGCTCAATATCCCAGGGCTGAAATATATATTACTTTAAATCTGTATCTATCAGCTACATCTTTTTTATTATTTTTATCTGGAGTAACTTCAGGACTCCCTATCCTGATTGGACCCACAGTGATAGCAGTGGGAAAAGGGTTAAACTTCCCCTTGCCCCTCATACTAAGTACCCAATCTGGATTAGGGGCCCTATGACTATTATTATTATTATTATTATTATTATTATTATTATTATCATCACTTATATACCGCCCCATAGCCGAAGCTCTCTGGGCGGTTTACAAAAATTAAAAAGATTGAACATTAAAAAGACAATATACAAAATTTAAAACCATAAACATAAAAACAGCTGTCATTAAAACACATTAAAACATTTTAACTATTAAGCCTGGCCACAATGTCAATCAAAACCTCAACTTGAGCTGTTAAAATGCCTGGGAGAAAAGAAAAGTGTTGACCTGGCGCCGAAAAGATAACAGTGTTGGCGCCATGCGGGCCTCATCGGGGAGATCATTCCACAGTTGAGGGGCCACCACAGAGAAGGCCCTCTCCCTTGTTGCTGTCCTCCGAGCTTCCCTCGGAGTAGGCACCCGGAGGAGGACCTTTGATGTTGAGCGTAGTGTACGGGTAGGTTCAAGTCGGGAAAGACGTTCCATCAGGTATTGTGGTCCCAAACCATGTAAGGCTTTATAGGTTAAAACCAGCACCTTGAATCGGGCTCGGAAACATACAGGCAGCCAATGCAAGTGGGCCAGAATCGGTCTACTCCAGAATAAAAGTGGAGAAGAAAGACATAGCTGCTAGATATGATTTAAAGTTTTGGGCCTCAATCCTAAACACACCTGAATACATTTATTTAGAACAGCTACTATCCAAATCCCTTCTGCTGGTTTCGGACGACACTTTAGGCAAGGGAAGGGGGATATCGTAATCACAGTACTTTAAGCAGGGGTACTACCTACACGATGGCCTGTTTCAGACGACACGCTAATCAGCGGAGGGGGGGGAAACAATAGTCCATTGTGTTGCTCATTGGCAGCATTTGGATGACATTTTAGGCAACAGAGACAGCATTTGGACGACACGATAACCAACACAACTGACGATTCTTTCCATCCCCTGCATTGATTAGCGTGTTGTCCAAAACAGGCCCCTATGTTGCTACTCCGTCCGTTGAGCGGCTGAAAGTCCCGGCGTCCATCTGGGCTGCAGCGTCTCCTCCCTCCCACCACCCTCAGTCCTCCAGCCATATCCCAGCATGCACCACAAGTTCTGCCAGCTGTATCAGAGCTGCTCTGGCCGCCAGAACTCTGTGCCCAAGTGGAATTGTACATGGAGAGAGGGGGTTCCCTCCACACGACACTGTAAACAACGGAATTCAGGATAAACAACATGCAAGCCCGTTGTTTTTCTCCATTGTTTAAGTGCCCCAAATAGCGTACTGTCAATTGTGTGTGCGTTGTGTGTTCCCCTCCACATGACACAATAAGCAACACAACTGACGATTGTTCCCCCCCCCCCCACCATTGATTATTGTGTTGTCCAAAACCAGCCAGGCTTAACATTTCTCCACAATGGTGGATTTCTTTTAATATTCAAGGAGATGTTACTAAGAATGTTCTGCCTAAAATTGCAGGCTATTTTAATTTTTAATTGTTAAAAATAATTTTAATTTATTTTTCTCATGTGTCTTAAAATCTTAACAGTGTTCCTCGATTAAAGTGTTTCTGATAGAATGTGTTGTCTTTCACATTGCAAACCTATGCATGTTTACCCAGAAGGAAGGCCTATTGTGTTCAGTGCATCAGATTGATCATCTTATCACTGCGACTCATAACAAAGGAATGTGATGTTTTCAAAATATATTTGAATTATGAAGTAATAGGCAGGTGACTCTTGGCTCCTGAACAAATAAGGTGGAGGGAGGATGATTCATAGGTATAGGTGTGTGTTTTTTTTACCTTTGTAAAAGGAAGTGTTGTTTACTGTATGGAAGAGGAAACTCACAGTGAATTCCTAGAACCTTGTCATCTTGTGCAATTCAGCAGAGCTTGAAAAAGCAACCTAGAATCACTAGATTTTTGCTTCCATCTCTCATTTCTGTATTTTTCACCAACTGATAAAGAGGTTATTGCTGATCTTCTCTAGATCTATATCTTTAAGCTCCTTTTCTCTGGGCTACTGTGGCTAACAGGAACTAATTGATGGATGTCAACTAGAGGAACTTACTTCACCAATGAAGAAGACTAAATTACCTCTTATTGCTTTAAGCCATAATGTTATGCGATTTGAAAAGTACATTTTTATTGTTTCGTGGTAGCACTATCTCATTTTTTTCAGGCCACCATAGTGGTGACATTGCAGATCAAAGTATTTAATATGATAAAGTGTGCAATGCTTTGGAGGTAGTCTTCAGCCCCCTAACCCGGAGGTTGACGACAATCCAATACAGGGGGGCATAGCACAGAGGTGATCCTCACCTCCATGCTCTAGATGCCCTACTTTTGGGGCTAAATTGGCAATTTTGCCTGTCTAGCTGGGGAGATTCAGAGCAGGAGGGGAGAGGCCACATGGCACATAAGGAGCTGCATAATGTGGCTTCTGTTGTCTTTCCCCTCTGCCTCTGGGACCACCCCCTTTTCCCTGTCTCTGAGCTCCACTTCTGAGCATAGAGATGGAAAAGAATCGCACCCCCTACAAGAGGGTGGGAAGTGCGTTTTTGGTAGGCTGACCATATGAAAAGGAGGACAGGGCTCCTGTAACTTTAACAGTTGTAGAGAAAAGGGAATTTCAGCTAGTGTCATTTGTATGCAATTAGTTCCTGGTGAAATTCCTTCTGCATCACAACAGTTAAAGTTGCAGGAGACCAGCCTTCTTTTGTATATGGTCACTCTAGTGTAGTGCCTGCAACTTTAACTGTTGTGATGAAGAGGGAATTTCACCAAGAACTAATTGCATACAAATGGCACTGGCTGAAATTCCCTTTTCTCTACAACTGTTAAAGATACAGGAGCCCTGTCTTCCTTTTCATATGGTCAGCCTAGTGGGGAACCAAGGTCAGATGCCTGACTTGAACCTCGGTTCCCAGAAACCAAAAAATTCCTATGGCGATCTATACAATGTCTGGTAGCTTTAGGATTGTGCCCTTAGATCGTAATAGGGTATTAACACCATCAGACTGCCTGCAGTTTAATGTAATAAAACAAGTATAAAACAATTCCATGCTTTCAACTTGTATTTCTTGATAAGAAGGATAAAGAAATAATGAAGCAGTGAGGAAGTCAGCTTGGTGAGATACCTCTTGACTATTGATTATTGCCTTGACTCTGAATTCCTCTCTTAGCACATTTTACTTTTAACTGAACCTGTAATTATACCTGCCATTTAATAGGAAACTTTTGAAGATTTGACATTTTACTTTTTAAAGAAAGGACTTAGACTAAGTATCATACTTTATATTATTAGTCACAAGGCTAGGCTGATCATATGAAAAGGAGGACAGGGCTCATATAACTTTAACAGTTGTAGAGAAAAGGGAATTTCAGCCAGTGTCATTTGTATGCAATTAGTTCCTGGTGAAATTCCCTCTTCACCACAACAGTTAAAGTTGCAGGCACTATACTAGAGTAACCATATACAAAAGAAGGCAGGGCTCCTGCAACTTTAACTGTTGTGATGAAGAGGGAATTTCACCAGAAACTAATTGCATATAAATGACACTGGTTGAAACTCCCTTTTCTCTACAACTGTTAAAGTTACATGAGCCCTGTCCTCCTTTTCATATGGTCAGCCTACACAAGGCTATGACAAGGTTTAGAAATCCATTGTTCCAGTAGTTCTGATGCCATGTAGTTTTAGCATTGTAGAATCTAGATTAGTTTCAGCCTAGATTTCGCCATAGGCTTGACCTACAAGTATAACTAGATGTGACACAGGAGATCTCTGATCAGGTTCTGCTATGCTTAAAATACACACACATACACACACATACACACACACACACACACACACACACATACACACACAGAGGAGAGTGATCAAGGAGGTCTGGGACTACAATGGCCTGGTTCGGATGACACGATAATCAACGGGGGGTGGGGAGAATTATTGTGTTAATTATAATGTCGTGGGGGGGACAGTACGCAATTTTGCCGATTTAAAATCAGAGTATGCTATTTTGCTGATTTAAACAACGGGGAAAAACAACAGGCTGCTCTGTTGCTTAACTTGAGACCCGTTGATTAAGATGTTGTGTTATGGGCTCCATTGTGTAATCTCCCCCGTCGAGTGAACTATTCCTGCAGGTAATAGAGTTCCCCGGCAGGAGCGGCTGAAAACATCCCAGCAGCTCCTAAATAGCCGGCAGAACTTCCAATGCATGATGGGATAGGGCCGGGCGGACTGAGGGAGGAGCACCAGCAGCCCAGAAGGACACTGGGAGTTTCAGCTTCACAATGGGGAGAGGGACAAGATGTCATGTGGGGAGCACCAGAAAAATAATGAGCGGTCAGTTGCCTCTTCCCCCCTCCGTTGCCTAATATGTCGTACAAATGCAGCCAATTTCCCTTCTATGTTGCTTTCCTAATTAAAAATCTCTCCCTTTCCTCCAAGGCCACAGTTTTCCCCAAGCGTGGAAGATCACATAGGTGCCACTCTGCATCTTCCTGTGTCCGTGAAGTGCCGTCCAGAAATTCATGCCAAACCGAGGACACTCAGAAGTATAATTCTTAATTATTAAGAGATGGAATATTAGTTGTTGTGTTGATTGTGAGGATTGCTTGTTCAGTTGGGCTACCCCTGAGTGTTGGGTTGAGTTAACTATGCTGAAAATTAGGGTGACCAGATTTTAAAAATCAAAATCCCAGTCCCCCCCGCCCCCCCGCCCCCCCACCCAAAACAACCCCCCCACCAAGCCCCCCCCCCAAAAAAACCAGCCTGGACCTACCGCTGAGTTCCTCTGCCTCCCGCGCGGGGTCCTCCGTCGCCGCCTGCGTGGCCGCGCCGGGTCCTCCGTCGCCGCCCGCGCGGAAGAGGCGGGAGAGGGCCGGATCCGGAAGTGACGTAACCGGCCCTCTCCCGTCTCTTCCGCGCGGCCTCTGGCCTTTCTGGGGCTCGTCGCGATGGCAACGAGCCCCGAGGAGCCTGGACGCCCGCACGGAAGAGGCGGGTGCGGGCGTCCGGGCTCCTCAGGGCTCATCGCCATCGCGACGAGCCCCAGAAAGGCCAGAGGCCGCGTGGAAGAAACGGGAGAGGGCCGTTACGTCACTTCCGGATCCGGCCCTCTCCTGCCTCTTCCGCGCGGCCTCTGACCTTACGAGCCCGGCAGCGGCAGCGAAGGCGGTGGAGGAGCCCGGGAAGCGGCCGCCCCAGCAGGTAAGTGCCCCCCTTCGTGCTTACCTGCTGGGGCGGCTGCTTCCAGGGCTCCTCCGCCGCCGGGTCTACCGCCGCTCCTTGCTTGCTGCCACCGCCGCGTGACCCCCCGCCACCCCGGTTTGCCCCCCCGCCCCCCGGTTGGGCCGGTTTGCCCCTGGATTCCCAGTTAGGACCGGGAAATCCTGAGCCACCTGGTCAGCCTACTGAAAATAGCTTGCTAATTTTTATTTTAAAATAATAATCGTATCATTTCTTATTATTTTCAGGTGTTTTTTAAAAAATAATAATTGTTTCTCCAACAAAGAGACATAATAATCTTGTCTTCATTATGCTTGATTCCCACCTCATAGTTGCAGTGGCCCTCTTGAACAGATCATTACAGTATGCCATGAAGTTTTCAGATCTTTGAAAACTTATTGTAATTGTGCAGCTGTAACCCCCTTGCAATTTAATCCAATGCCATTTTGTTTTTTTAAGAGAGGAGCAGCATCCCTGCTAGTAAGTTCCCCCATACTAGGACATGCAAACAGCATAAGGAACAATGCGGCCTGCCAGAGTTAGGCGAGCCTGAGCTGTGTGTAATGCTTTTGTCTCCTTAGAAACTGAATAGTGCTTGAAAAGACCTGCAGCTAAGAATGCCTAATACTTTGTTTGCTGTTCTCTTTGTTATAGAGAATGAAAGGACTCTCTCTGTCTATCTCCTCAACGGTTCCTATTTTTGGTACCTCTCCCTAATTTGTTGCTCTTTTGCTTTTGGGTAGTATTTGTGGGAAGGGCTTTGCTGTGTAGTGCATGCTTGACCATCTTGTATACTGGCAGCTGGTGAGTTTCATGTTGAATTCTTAAATATTATAACATTTTAGCAGTCAAGCTGTTGCCAAGCAAACAAATACTGCAAGCAGTCAAAAGACGTCAGCAGTATGCAATAGTGTGTGGGGAAAGAGGAGTGATCCTTTGTGTGAAAAGGGGTTGTTCCCTAGTTCCATCTGTGAAATATTGGAAAATATGCTTCTGCCTTGAGCTATGCTGTAGGCCTCTTCTCACAAACAGAAGTAAGCCTGTATGTGAACTGCAACACTCAAGATCTGTAAGAGGGAATTTGTCTGCTTCTCTAAGGGGAAAATATGGTAATTTCTTAGGGTGAAGGGTTCTAGCCTAGCCTTTGCTCTGATGCTAGTTGACAGTGTGTCAGGCTCTTCTTTTTCTGAGAGAGCGTTCTATTATTTGTGTCTTCACCTGCAATCTGAAGTGGTACAGTCAAGACGCAGGTATACTACCACATCTGCTGATTTTTAAAACTTTGTTTGGTAGTAAATGAGTAGATTGAAAGACTTTAGGTATTCATTGTCAGTTTACTTCTTGGCAAAAACTTCTTGTCCCAGCTTCAGTAGCCTTGGATATTGCAGTGTTTTCAACAGTAGTGGATGGAATAAAAAACAATCAGCTCCTTCCTAGCTGAGATAATATTTGAAGAATTAACATTCAGAACTGCCAAAATAATACTTGTCATTTATATAGTACATTTGAAGTGTTCAAAACACTTCAGACTATTTCAGTAATACCTTTTGGTACTCATGTAAGACGGCCAGTAGTACTATTCTCAAATGGTGGGGTAGAAATGTGGCTTACAGATAATGGGCAGGTTTGGATGGTTTGAAAAAGCCTCAGGCTTGCACACTTGTCCAGGTGCAGTTTGGAAGCTTTTATTTCCATTTTAGATTAACTGCAGCTTGCCATGTCATCAAAACCTGGACAAATTGTGGTTAATCTTACTTATGGTGAGTTGCAGCAAGGCAGCTCCAAACCATAGCTTATGAAGTTGGTTTGTTTTAACTAACATAGTTAAGATTAACTATAGTTCAGGATTTGGATGACACACTAAACTGAAGCTAATCTAAAATAGAAGCAGAAACTTCCAGTCTCTTTGTGGCTATGCTGCAGAAACTTCTAGTCTCTTTGTGGCTATGCTGAAGGGGTAGAGAGCCTGAGGCTCATCCTCATTACCCTAAACTATAAGTTTAGTGGTTGCATTACCTTCCAGAGGCCGCGTGCACATAAAAAATTCATGGTTATAGCCAGTGGCTTGCCTTAGGCCACTTAAGGTGCAGTCCTGTGCATGTTTAGATAGAAAAAAAGACCTACAACTCCCAGCATGCACCAGCCAACATGGCTGGCAGGGGCATGCTGGGAATTGTAGGGCATTTTTCTTTGTAAACATGCATAGGATTGCACCCTTAAGGCACACAATCTTATGCATGTTTAGACAGAAAAAAAGGCCTACACCTCCCAGCTTTTCCCAGCCAGTCATGCTGCTGGGCATGCTGAGAGTTCTAGAACTTTTTTCTGTCTAAATGTTCATAGGATCGCACTCTAAGTATGTTTAGGGATGAGGGAAGATTCCATTACTAGTAAAAAAAACACCATTAGTACAGAAAATTCACTACATTTTATATTGTAATGCCGGTGTAACCACTTTCAAATGTTAAAAACTTGACATATCCTGATGTATGTTCTAAAATGTAGGAAACTTAAACCAGAATATTTGTTGATTCTTTGGTTTCCAGTTGTAGAGTGTTTTATAGTGCTGCAAGGTCAGGTAGTTAATCTGGTTTTCTTTTCTTTATAAACTTAGCTTTAGACTAATGTATGAGGATATTCTGATTAGTACTCCACCCTTTTTGTGTGAGTGGGGGCAGAGTTTCTGTGCATTTATCCCAGAAACAGATACAACTTTCCCCTGCTCGACTATGCATTGACTGGGAGAGCTGCCTGTTCCTATTAGATTTCTGACTGTCAAGCCTAGGGTGACCAGATTTTGAGAACGAAAATCCCTGACCCCCCCCGCCACCCCACCCACCCAAAACAACCCCCCCACCGCCCACCTGTGCCGCCCCACCCCGCCCGCATGCCTTGCGCCGCCCGCCCGCGCCGCCTGCCCCCCCGGATGCGGATTTGCTCCCAATTTTCCAGGCATGTCCGGACAAATCTGGGCGGATGGTCACCCTAGTCAAGCCAATGTTTAAGGTACAGAAGGCTGGCTGGAAGAAAGGTGGCAAAAGTGGGGAAGGGACTTCCAAAAAGTATTGACGATTCCAAATGGGTAATTAATACATTAAAAGGGACGGACTATAGAAGCAGTGTGACATCGTTTCAGAGTAACAGAAAATAAGAATAGCGCAATAGAAAACATCTATTATTATGTCAGTTCAGAGTTCAATCTGAAGAGACCCTCTTCTCAAGACTTGCTGCATAAATACTGCATTCTCCCATATGCCAGGCTGTTGCATTAACCAAATCCAGACCTCTCCTCTGTGAATCTGTCACACTGATGATCATTTTACCTGATAGGCTTGCTATATTGTAGAGCATTGTGGCAGAAATGACCTACTTTGGCCAGATCTTTAAGATTTGGTCAAGTTAACCAGAGAAACGCCATATTTCTAGTGCCTAGAACCCGCATTATAAACAGCCTGTTTGATTTCCTGGGTAGCTTGTCTTTCAGGTTATAGCAGAAGCCTCAAATCCTATCCCACCTATTTCATCTTGCTGTGCAGTGAAACTAACTCAGTTTTGTGTGTTTCTGTCCATGGTTATTACAGTGATAGTGTCCTATCCTAGAAAGGATCTCACTTTCCATTCATGGTCTAGGGAAACCATCTGCAGTCTTGTATAGTAAGAGAAACAGAATATATTCAGAAAGTCCATGCTAGGAAACTTACGACTGGGAGATCTATACCATGCCACAGTGTATAGATTCTAGCTGTTTAGCACGGAATTGAAGGGAAAATTCATGATCCTGATAATATTAACTTTGGCTTTATTAAAAGCACAGTCTCTTTTGTTTTTGTAGGGTTGTAGGCTTAGAATAAAGTTATATCATAATGTTTCCAATGTTTCCAAGATATGTGTGCCCATTGCTAATGTCCTAATGTTTTGGGTTTCCTTACTTCCTCCCTCCTCTCCCAACTGGTTGAAGTGGGACAGGGGTGGGGAAACTTGGAGTATGATGACATCATGCCACCCACACTCTCTTATTACCCTTTACTGGGAGTGGGGAGAGACTGAGGGGCCATAGGTTGCTGACTTTGACAGCAGCTACATGTCTCCCATTACACATAGTCCCATGCCCAGTGCTGGTGTTGCAGCCGCAGCCGCAGCAGAGGAAAAAAGGGGGACATGAAGTGGCATTTACAACAGTGGCACATAGTTAAAATGGAGTATAAGTTGGGATATCATAGCCTGCTGAGTACAGAGCAAACATAGCAAGCAGGCTCTCACGATGGAATGTGTGTCAGGCAGGCACCTGCTCTGGGGCAATGAGTCATGTGGAATTTCAGTGACACAGGGCTGGGCTGGTGATTATAAGTAACTCAGCAGTATGTTTATTCTACATCACCTTTGTAATCTTTAGCACTTTGTACACCTGCAGTAGATTCCTATTGCTCTACAATCAGGTCTGCAGGAAGGGTAATCATGAATTCTTTGCCACGATCTCCAGATGCTAGAAGGGAGCCATTTGTTTCCATCATTGATAGAAGTATTAACCAATTTGTTATGCAAAGCAGAGACTTTTTGTCTGTCCTTGTTCAGACGTAATGTTAAACCATATTTTATAGTTTATCCTCAGACTCCTTCACTTTCGTCTCTCCTCCAGCACGGCCCTAAGGAAATAGGAAACTTTCACTTCCTTTTTCAATGGTCATTTGTGCTATGTCAAAGTTTAAATTATATTTTAGGGAAAGGAGCCAGGACAAGAAATCATGCTTTGAATTTGGTTTGTTTCTCAACATCTTAGTTCAAGCTAACCACACTTTGTCCAGCTTCAGATGTAATGACAAACCGTGGAGGGGAGGGAAGAGATCACGAACCCAAGGCTCATTCACATAATGGATGCAGTTTCTGCTTATCTGAGTAACCTAGAAGTCACTGTAGGCTGTAGGTAGCATTTGCTTTTGTTTGTTTGCTCTTTCTTTTCACAGCATACCTTTTAATCTAAAGCCACCTTACAACATATATTCATAAATTGCATCCTTCTGCGTCCCCTAATGCCTTTTGTACTCTTGTAGATAAATACCATCTTCAGTGGTGTCTCCTCTCAAAGGAAACTTGTTCTGTGAAAACAACTAAGGCTGCCTCTACAAATGGCATTTAAAGCTCTTTCAAGGTGCATTAAAAAATTACCTCTACAAGAACGGAGCGCAAATCGGGCGTAGAGGTGTGTTTTCTCTCCGATTATGTGCATTATCAAACGCACGTTAAATAGCGAGTTTTATTTTGCTCCGGCCGTTAAGGCGCATTTTGACTATGTGAACAAGCGATTCTCCACATTAACTACTTGTAAAGCACATTTGAAACAACTGGTAAGGTCACCTGTTGAGTGCTCAATGACCTCCTGCATACAAGCATTTACGATAAAGCGCTTCCGAGAAGATGCGCATAATCGGAGGAACAGGCGTCAAACGGAATCCATCTAGAGGGGGCCATAGGCTGCAATCCTAAAGAGACTTACTGAGTGTAAGTCCAATTGCCTTGTTTCCAGACTGAGGGCTCCTATCGCTAACTATTAAAGACATGGGAGCAAGCACATAAGCAATCTGTAGTACCCCTACACCAATCACAGTCAGTACCCTTTATCCCATCCCAAATTCCAAGTAATCTCCCAGCCATATTCAGCGTTCTTCTTTACAGCACTCCTCAATATACTTCTAGACTCAGAGTGCACAAAAGTTTTAAACCCTATCACTCTGGCCTGTACTGCCAGGGCTCCGTGAAAGAAAATAAGATTCAAATTCATTTTTTTTAATGCCTTGGTGGCTTAGCACTACAAACAAAGATATTGCTGGAATGTCCTTTGATTTGGCTTCATTTGTATTGCCTGCTGGTTCATTGTATTTGCTCTGAAGTTAATGAGACAACTTTACCAGTAGGAGGTATCTTTGTTGCATGCTGGGCCACTTTCTCAGTACTTTGGGGATTGGGAGTGTGGAGTGTTTCTTTAAAGAGAATTTCATTTGGTCTTTCATATGTTTTTTTAAAAATCTAGACTTTTAATTTTGTTTTAAAAGGGCACAGGCTTGAATCCAGAGATGTCGTGTGTGAGTAGAAAGGAATTCCGCAAGACAGCTCTGCTGAATTTCCCAGCCTCAGTGTAGCCCTATGCAGTTCCAGAGGGTCCCTGAAAACACAGGAGTGGCTTTGGTGGAGAAGCTGTAGGTGGTGGTGGGTGGGTGGGTGGCAAGGACCTAGGAAAGTCCTGCAACGTGAGTGAAATTCTGCTCAATTTTCTCTGGATCCAACCCCCATTCCTCAGCTGTTTAGACTATCAAAGTGATTAAACAAACATCTTTCTCATCCACACAATATTTACCAATGGCTAAAGTAAATGATTAAAAGTAAAATAAGGTATTAAAATCAATATATGTTTCCTTACTGAAAATAATTAGGGATATGGATTTAGAAAGAGTTTAAATATACGTATATGAGTGTGCATGCATCTGATGGCTGGCATTGGTCTTCCTCCGGTCATTTGGTATGTATAAGATATACAAATGAGATTTGTGGACATTGAAAGAAAATAGAATCAAACAAATGTGCCTTAAGTAACTCTTGGTTTTGTTGACAAAAACCAATGGCAGTAGGGCAACTGATCAATAGACTCTTGGCAACTAGTGCTGCTTAGGCAGTGTTTCAACTACTGTGCAGATATAAAAATCAAAGATGTTTTCTCACCTCCCCCCACCCCCATTAAGGCGTCTTCCTCAGTTTGCTGATCTGTCCTCTTGGGCCTCCTCCACACGAGACGTTTAATGAGCCTTGAAGGCTCATTATAAATTTTACCTCCACACCAGCGGAGCGCAAAATGGGCGTACAGGCGCGTTATCTCCCCGATAATGCGCATTTTCGAATGCGCGTTAAATAGCGACTTTTATTTTGCTCCGGCCGTTAAAGCGCATTTTCACCGTGTGAACAAGCGATTATGCGCATTAACGTCTTCTAAAGCGCTTTTTGGACATCAATTAATGCGCTTCGCCGCCTCTCGCCGCCTCCCGTGCAGAGGGATTAGGCGTAAATGCGCCTCAGCGATAATGCGCATAATCCCCGAACCGGGCGCAAAAGCGCATCCTTGTGGAGGGGGCCAAGGAGAGGTTGCTGGTGGGAGGGGGGGAGAGAAATAATGGTGATGTACTTCATTTCTCTGATATTCCTCAGTGCAGTAACAAGCAGAAACAACATCAACAAGGAAGAGTCAGGACTTCAGTGGATCCAGAATGGATGCAAGCTTAGATGGTTGGTTCCATTCCAAATGTTAGAGACAGCCTGGAACACTGAAAGGGGACTTGTCCCCTCCCAAAATGAGTATAGGAACACTTTCTACTCAACACAATCTGCCTTTGCCCCTTACAGGGGCAGAAGAAACCAAGATGAAGGAGTATCTGTTGCCAAGCTCCGTTTTGGTGTTCCCCAAACACTCTGAAAAGATAACCACGATATGTAGCTGCCTAGAGATATATTTGTTCTATGGGTACTACTCGGCTGCTCCCTGTTCACACACAGGTCATGTTTAACTTGGAGGCGGTCAGCCAGGTCAACTTTTTATTGGAAAGTAGATCTAAATTCACAGCCAAAATCCAGCCCTTAAGTAAACATTACTGGCCAATTCACAGGAATACTGAAGGGAAGTGCACATGCTGGCTGGCTCAAGTCGGTTGAGAATCATAAAACCTGATGCCATGCACTGAACTCAGCATCAACTAGCTTCTGATACTTGATTGCAACTGCTGATGTAGTTAAGTATCAAAAGGTGATCTATGCTGAGTTTAGCATGTGGTAGCCAGCTTCACAGTATTGAATAACTTTTTCCTGTACATACTGTGTGCGGCAGATTGTGAATTGGTACTATGCTATATACTACAGTACAGGCAAAAGATGTCTTTAGGCTCCCCTAAACCAGTAATAAACCTCATAACTCAACCAAGAAATACTAATATATGTAGATTTCCCCCCACGTTCATTCACATATTAATCAGTAATTAGTTCATAGCCAAAAAACCCTGCTTTGGCCATAAATATAAGATCAAACTTCTCCAGAGTTTTGGGTCTTTCAATGGTCACAAAGTAGCAGACTATGTAGTGCTCTGACTGTGGCAGAACCATCAAACGCTGTGAACCATAGCACCCTAAAAGAGACATGCCATGGATTATATGGTGGCCGTGGCACTCAGCACAACACGACAACCCCTGCAGAATAAATTAAGCCACAGTGGGCTGTCTTGTTGTGCGAACCATATCACTGTGTCTCTTGCAGTATTACTACAGGAAATAAATCAAATCAAATCGGGAGCTTAAAGATAATGTGTGAAGAGTTCCCCCATGTTTCAGTGCAGAATCCACAGTTTCCACGAAGTCTACTCAATGGGTGGGATTCAGATTTAAGTGTGTTCGTTGGGGCTGGTGGACACATACTTTCTTGCTCCCCTCTTCCTCACAGTATGCCCTCCAGCATCTTGAAAATGCTACACAGAAGGACGGGATACCTTGCTCCGCTCATGGAAGGTGCCTTGCCTGATGTTGGAGAATTCTCCTTTAACCCCTCCCCGCATTCAGCAGGGTCCCTTGTCATCTGGATAGCATTTTTAAGGAACTAGAGGGGCTGCCATGGGGAAAAGGAGATTGGCAAGCCCTCTTCAGTCAGCCTGTTTCCTGTGCTTAAGTCTGGATTCAACCCAATAACATGAAACGAAAACACATTTTAAAACACAAAATTAAGACCTATTCCTTTTTAGTACTTGGAGGAAAGATGTCCTGTATTTGTAAATACATCCTTCTTGTCACAAGACATCTGGAATATATTAGCTGCTCTATTTAGTGACCCTCCACAGTCATGCTGACATCCAGTTTGGTCTGTTTCCCATGATTGAACACAATGCTTATCTTAAGGTTTTTCCTTATAACATTTTCAACAACAAAAAAGCCTTGTTTACAAGAAGGAATACTACATACCTGTTTTTCTACATCAAGGCAAAGTTTGTATTGAATTACAAAATGTCAATTTACATTTGCTATAGAACTTCTTGTGTGTTTACTAGTTGTGGAATCAATTCCTGTGTGATGATGCTTAAAGTGGCACCAGGGGAAATTCCCCTGCCAAAGTTTTCTCTAACTAAAGGCACAGGATCCAGGCCCAATTTGTTTGGGGATTGCCAAAATGCAGAACTGTCACTAATAGAAAATGGAGAGCTGCAATTAAGAAATGGCTTTCTCACTCGGCTTTGCTAGTTTCAATGTGTGTGTATGTTGCGGGAGTGGTAGAATATAAAATAGAGCATTTTCATAGAAGGGTATTGTTGTTCGTCGTCTGCTGCACTATATGTGCACTACGTATGCGCAAATATACACATATCTTATTGATCAAAGATAAGTTTTGGGGAAAATGTCCAGGTCACTTGGATCCTTCTACCTGTGGGAAAGGATCCTCCATGATTCAGAAACCAGATTCCAGATTGACTCTGTTCTCCCACTAGAATATTTTTTTTGAGTTTAAATACCATATAATGAAAGACACTGCTCAAAATTTTAGCCTAATTCAAAAGATAATGTGAAAGAAAATGTTATTGAAAAATTAAACTGTTCCATTGTTGCACTCAGTGTAGGACCTGGATGCATACAGAACACTTTAAGCTCCAGAGTCAGAAGAGATAATAACATTGCTCTTTTGGAGGCTTTGACAAGACTGCCACCATGTGGTTCCATAGTAATGGTGCAACAACAAGAGAGAAAGAGACCCCAATTTCTGTCTCTAACTGTAGACAGAGATAAGCACTACAACTTATTGGGTGTGCCTTTGTTTAGAGATGCCAAAGGGTTCCTTGCTAGTTTTCAACCTTAAATACAACAGACCGCCCCCTTTCTGCTTGTATATTATGCAAAAAGAAAAGACAATTCCCAATTAGTTGCCCGGTAACAATCATAAAGCAAAGAACTAGATTAACATCTGAAGATGTAAATTAAAAGAATTATTGTATGAAGAACTTAAATACTACAGTAGTGTAAAATGAAGATGTTCGAATGTTGTTTTCTGAACCTGGCCCATCTCCAATTGTGACACCTGAAGGTGGGACATTGGACGCAGATGCTTTGAAAACACTATAAATAGATGTATATATAAATCTGCCGGATCAGATTCTGTTGGGAAGAGATTTTTCTGCAGGTCATGACGGCTTGGAGCCAATGTCACTTGCACAACAGGACCTCTGCTTCCTCTCCTTCCCTGCAGCCTCTTCCTGCACATGTTCCCCAAATCTTGCTATCTGGGGAATGCTGGGAATTCTAGGACTTTTTTCTGCCTAAAAAGAATTTTCGGGTTATGTGCTTAGTCTCTTTTATTCTTGCTTGGGGGAAATATAATTGGAAGTATCATGAGTGGGATGTGTTTATGTTGTAATTCCATGATAACAGCACATGATCATCGAATTTAATATTGGGAATGTAATTCTGTCTCATGAAAGCCTGCCTTTCTTATAAAGCAAGTTTCTGGCTCTTAAAATTGGGAAGTTAGGTTTGAAGAAATTGTGTAGGAACCACCTAAGTCAGTCTCAAAAGTTGTGTGTGGTAGTGTGTGTGTGTGTGGCAGGGGGGAAGAGCAGGGTTTCCAGTGACCAAGGCCTAGCCTTCAGTGCTCTGTGTAGTTCTGTAGAAGTAAAATAAATGTGCCTTGACTAATCTGGCTAATTCACTTTTGCTTGTTGCTACATTCAAGCTCTTCTAGTGCAGAATCTTGATTCGCTTTTAAGCCCAACTCTTATTTATTCATTAGATATGGTTAATTTGTCAGGACTCTTTTTGGCACGGTGTCTTCTGCCTTGCCTTTTATGCCTGTTCCAGTTCCTACAGTTCTATTAATGGTAATAAAACTCTGGTGTCTACTATAATCCAATGACTGAAAATATGTATTATTAATTATAGAATGCAGCATAGGTCAGAGGCAGGAGTCTTACTACAAACCCCATATCTGGTACCCTCCAAATATATGCAAGAGTTTTATGCTGCCACCCATAACTATATACTGAACATCAAACATGGGCTCATAGTTAACACCCTTCCAACATTATATCCCCTGCAAACCTATGCCAAAAATTTGTAGATTTGTGCCACACACATAACACTTGAAACTGATATATATGGTGGATCCTGGTGAATGGCCAAACCCAACATTAGCGCACAAAACCTGGCAAATGTTTGGAGGGCAATGGGGATACTGGATACTTGGGTTCATACTTTACACACTTGTCAAAGGCCACCTAAGGTTAGTGTTACCCAGCAAGAAATCAAAACCATTGTCTCGCAAAGGGCATTCATTCACCAACTGACCTGGTTCTGTACCTAGGATGAGGCTTACTGACATGTGGTGATATCATTTGGGCGAAGCTTAGTATTAATAAATAAGCTCATGTTTTAGTAATGTGTGTTCTGTTTCCAAGCATCAGTTAAAAGTTTTTACATAATATATTAGAACAAAACATATAGCTATAGTAAAACATGTTAAGAACAAAGCTCTTTTTCCAGTAAAAACATGTGGGATGGATACATAGGTAATCTTCTAGCATTTTAGAACCATAGCACATCATATTATTTACTAGATTAATGAGTGATTCAAAGAGAAAATGCCAAGGCTATCAACTTAGGTCAATATTATCTTTCAAATTAGGCCGTAGAATTACAGAAGATCAAGTATTTTAAATCCTGTTTCAAATGCTGATGACCACTATTCCGTTTTCCTCTGAATTCCAAGGCCATCTTGAGAGCAAAAACAACAGAATTCTGTGACAATTTAAACAAACTGATTTTGGTTGAGCTGTGTGATGTTTAGGTCTGATCACAACTATAGTTCTCATGAAGACTCAGCAGTCTACATACATGTATTCAGATAACTTCAGTAGCACACATGCATACAGTGCATTTTATAGATTATTGAGGGAAAGCTGGTTTTTCCTTATTAAGAACATAAAAAGAACCATACTGGATCAGACCAAAGGGCTCTTGTAGTCCAGCATGCTGTTCTCACAGTGGCCAACCAGGTGCCTGCAGGAAATGCATATGAGTGCAGCAGCACCCTCCCACTCATTTTCCCAAGCAACTGGTGTATATAGACCTACTACCTATGGAGGCAGCATATAGCCCTCAGGACTAGTAGCCATTGATAGCCTTATCCTCTATGAATTTGTCTAGTCCCCTCTTAAAAGGATCCAAATTACTGGCCATCACTACATCCTGTGATAGTGAATTCCATAGTTTATGCACTGTGTGGAGAAGTACTTCCGTTTATCTGTTGTGAAGCTCCCATCAATCAGCTTCATGGGATGACCGTGTGTTCTAGTATTAGGAGGAAGAAAATTGTCCCCATCCTCTTTTCTCATATGATACAAATTTTAGTATACCTCTCCCCTTACTCACTGCTTGTCTAAGCTAAATCATCTCAGATTTGCAACTTTTCATTGTTATATAGGACAGCTCCAGCCTCTTGATAACTTCAGTTACAGCTTTTCTGCACTTTTTCCAACTCTACAATGTCCATTTTTGGGAGAGGTGACCAGAACTGTACGCAGTATTTCAAGTGGGGTCACACCATAGATTTGTATAAGAACAGTGTGATATTAGCAGTATTATTTTCTATTCTTTTCCTAATTACGCCTAACATGGAATCTGTCTTTTCACAGCAGCAGTGCACTGAATTGACATTTTTATCAAACTGTCCACCACAATCCAAGATTTCCATCTTGGTCAGTCAGTGCTAGTTCATATCCCACCAGCTTATATGTAAAGTTCAGGTCCCTCCCCCCACATCACTTTACATTTGCTTACACTGAACTGTATTTGCCATTTTGATGTCCATTTCTCCGGTTTGGAGAGATCCTTTTGGAGCTCTTCGCAATCAGCAAACTTGGCCACCTCACTGCTCACTCCAAATTCCAGATAATTTATGCACATGTTGAAAAGCATTGGTCCCAGATCCCTGTGGAACCCCATTGTTTACATCCCTCCATTGGGAGAATTTACTATTTACTCCTATTCTCTGCTTTCTGTTCTTAAAGTTCCAAAGTACTCTCAGTCTTTGATCACTCACTATCCTTACCTGGATCCTTAGAGCTGTCACTCTTTTGTCCTGGAAAGGACTTGCATGCCATATACTGTATACAAGTTGTTATTGCCTACCAAATTATCCTATGCATGCACCTGCAATTCCTGGGAATACGTGCAGCTTCATTGTCTATCTTTTAGCTCATGAATTCAAACATTCTCAAAAAATAAAAAAACCCTTTAATTTGTTAGAGCGTTGTTCATATCTATTCATCAAAGACCTACTTTGCTCATATTTAGGCATTGAATAGAATCTGATATTAAATGCTTAGGCATTTAATAGAATCTGATGTTAATGGAATGTATGCTGTCTCTACACTTTGTTTTTCTCTTCCTTTTCCTGTGCTCTAAGGTGCGTTTATGTTTTGATCATCTTATTATGTTAAGGGGGAGTTGAACAAATCACATTCCACGATTATAAACTGAAATTTGGAAGGGGGACCAGTAGGTTCTATGGCTTAGAAAATGACTGAGAGAACTGATCTGCAACCTGTCAGTATAGAAGTCGGTTTGAGGCTAATATGTGTTTATTGTGATGTAGACATGATTTAAAAATGCATTACTTATAGGAGTTAAAGTTTGACAGGTGTCTCCAGTGGTTTAACAGGTATTGCCATGCCTCCCCCCCCCCAAAGACTATAGTGTTAAATGGCTTCTTTGAGAAGCCATTTGTTGCCATTTTTGGCCCATTTTATCCTATGACCCCTCATAAGGTTTGTTTCACATATCCCCATTTCATGTTGGCCAGGGAGAGGGGTATAGAATGGAACTGTGTTTGACTGATTACCAGGAAGAAGGGAAAGAATTAGTAAGTCCCATTTTACCTATTGTACCTGAGACAGAATATTTCAGAAGAAATTTGAAACTGCTTTGCAGGGAACAGGAGCTTTCTTGAAAATAAAGACACAATATAAAATAAACTCTTTTACTATTCTTGAGTAAAATCCGGAAGCGCACTGTTTTTAGTTTAAGTCATAACCCACATTATTAGAGGGTTTGAACATCCCTACTCCCCTGGAAATATTATCATGATACCTCCACAATCATCTGTCCTTAACTGGAGGATAACTGAGTTATGGAACTCCTTGCTACTAGGGGAAAATAGCAGCTGTAGCATTAATCCTGCTTTAATACATATAAGTTATTTATACTGTTACTGTACTGCAGGGGTGGGGAATCAAACTGTGGGCCTTCTTTTAAATATAACTTAAAAGTTAACATGTTCTGACAGCTGGCTTTCCTAGAGTTTTCTGTGACACATCTATTCTCTAGGACTGTATATGAAACAATATTTTTATTGAAACTCTAAGACTTCTTTTTTGAGAGACAGACTAGTGCATAATTCCTGTGAATTATGGCCTCTTAAGAACTACTTGTCTTGAGTTCCTTAGTTTATGCTGGCATTTTCTGTGCACTTACAAGGAGCCATTTCTGCTGCTAAATTTATAGACTGCATGCGGCCCCAATATTTATAGGCCTGAAAATAAGAAATATCATCTGTTTGGTCCAGAAGATATGTGAATAAATAAGCTATCATTAATTTACATGTTTATAAGCATATCAGAGATTTATGCTACTAGGATTTTGTGGTAATGTCCCCCCCACCCCCTAGAATTCTGGGCATTTATAGATTCCAATTGTCTATTCCATCAAACACACAAATCGGGGACTTGGGTCCACCATTCTGTCACTGTTAGCCATTCAGTTCCAAGGTAATGAAGAAACTGGAACTAGCCACAAAATAGGATACCATAACATAAACTATTGCCCAAATAACATGCCTGTTAACTGCTGTAATTTCACAGCATTTTGGAGCTTGAGTGAATATAGAAAACTCTTAACCCAACATGTTAAACTGGAAGTTTTTTGTTAATTGAATTGAATATAGATATTGGTTTGGATCCAAACTAAGTATCTCCTATTGAAATCATTGTGAAATCTTACTAATGACTAGCTTAGGTCCTACTGAAACATATGCGTAACTAACTTAAGTCTACATCCAATCCATTGTTCTAAATGATAGTTGTAAGCCACTTTGTGGAACATATGGTTGAAAGGTGAGGAAAATTTGAAAATAAAAATGTTAGACACATATCACTGAAAACAAAATTCACCTGGGCTATACTTGTCAGATTTTTATTCTTGAAGAGGCAGTCCTGCAATAAGTTAAAGGTACTTGTTTTTGAGGGAGAGGGGTTCTTTGGTCCTGGAGGAAGGTGAAAATACATTGGATAGCTGGGCCAACAAGGAAACAGCCAGGAATAAAGAAAAAATGCTTGAAAATTAATGAACTAAACTGTCTAAATCTGTGACAATGGGCTGGTTCATACAATGAACCCTACAACAGGCCATGGGTTATTGGACAGTTGTTTCTCCCTCAAACAAGCCATGCCATCCAGGTTTGGATGATACGGCAAGCTGTGCCTGGGCAGATAATTAGGCAAAATTAGGTATTAAAATAACCTGTCTTGGCTTATTTAAGCCATGGTTGCTTGTTTTGATCGTGCAAACTGGATCATTGTATGTGTGAAGTAATGCCCAGCATATGACTGTGGGTGTTATGTAATGCTTACTATGTGTGGCCCTTTGAGGCAATAGTGTATCTGAGTAGGCCTGAATCATTGCTTTTTTACATCAAAAGTCTGTGTAGTAGTTGCTGAGTGACATTTTGAAGGTGGAAAGACATATAATCGCTTTGAATATTGTTCAATGGGTCCTTGGTCAGGTAAATACAACTCTGATTGGCTGGGAATTCTAGCAAAGTGGAAAAGACCAGCTGGGAATTGACAGTTAAGGGTTGACAGTTGAGGCAGTCTGTGGTAATGGTTGGTGTGGTGGTGTAAAAGGACTAAGAGAAAGTTGAGGAGGGAGTGAATACCTAAGCTATTCCTTCTCTGTGGGATAACCGTACGTAGCTGGTGAAGATCAGGAGTATGGAGCAGATGGCTGTGTTATGCCAGGAGGCTGACCTGAGATCTTGCCAAAAGAAGGTTACACAAACAGACAGTAAAAGGCCAGACAAACTGTCCAGAAATACAACAAGAGGAGCTTTGGGAGTCAGTGCAAGACTTCAGCCAAGAGCTGGACCAGGTTGTGAGTGAATTTGGCTGGGGCAAGGTTTCAGGAATTTGGCCTGAAGTAAAATACATTTAGAGGCTTGTAACAGCAGGAATGTTTTGAGTCCTTGAGAATTGTCACTAAGCAGTCGTTTGAAAACCCCACGGTAAATATTAGTAATTCCTTATGTACAAAATATCTCTTTAATAAATTACTTGTTTAATAGTTCATCTGGTTTCTAGTGTTGGTGCCTATCTCACGCCTAAGGTCCCCTCTACAAGACTTTGGTTTGACGCCTGGTTGCCCGATTATGTGCATCTCCTTACAATCGCTTTTACGCCTAATCCCTATACACAGGAGGCGTTGAAGCGCATTACTGGCTGTTTAAAGTTGTTGCCATGTTGAGAATCGCATGCAAATGTTGTTGAAAGTAATGCGCTTTGTCCCGGAGGAACTCCCCAAACAGGTTCCCTCCCGTTATTCTCCCCGCCTACTAGAATCTCCCGCCTTTGGTTTCCTAGGTTTCCTGCCGGGAATGACCTGATTAACATGTTCGGCTATCTGTCTCCCCCCCCCTTCACACCGATTGCCATTTGACGTGACCTGCTCAGGAGTAAATGGGAATGTGCCTCGCACACACACACGCCAAAACAGACAGGAAGATGCTGCTGCGTTCCTTCCCCCTCCTCTTCCCAGCAAGCTCAACAATTGTAAAACATACACACGCGCGCACACACACACACACACACACACAGAGCTCAGATAAGGAACCCAGCAAGAAGCGAGGGGATGAAATGTGAACTGATAGCTAATTATGCGCACATCTGCACATCCTTCCTACCCCCTTTACTTCTCGTGAAACCACCTCCATCTGGCCCCGTGTCTCCATGAACAAAATATTCTATCAGGGGAGTTAAAATAAACTTTATTTTTTAAAAACTAAACAAAAAAGTGGGAGGCTTTCCCAGCGAAGGGGCAGTTCTATCCATGACATCACGACCACAGCCCGCCCACTCTGATCGTTAATGCGCCTCCTCGGAAAGTTGTTTACATGGGCATAAGGCGCTCTTACTCCCACCGTAAATTAAGTCGCTATTTAACGCGCATGCGAAGATGCGAATTATCGGAGAGAAAACTCGCCTGGGCCCCTGATTTGCGCTCCGCTCTTGTAGAGGTAAATTTGGTAATGCGCCTTGAAAGAGCTTTAAATCGCTCTTGTAGAGGCACCCTAAACCTCTAATACTAGCTGCTAGGAGGTTTTAAAGTATTCTAAGAGAATTGGTGGCAGTGGAAAAGGGTCAGCTTGTGGAACTCAGAGCTATAGTGACAGAGAGTTCCTTAGGCCTTGAAATACCGGCATTTCCTATAAATAAAAAATCCCATAGGTGGGATCGCCCAAATAAGGAGCAGTTTCCCCATGGGTGGTAGCAGTGCTGGGAAGAGGAAAGCCCCCATAATGAAGATCATGTAATGATAAACCCTCTTAGGCCCCATTGTTTTAATATTTGTACGAATGGGTTAAGCAGATTATCAAGTGACAGACACTGTCATGGCCAAAATAGACATTGCGTTAATTCCGCATCTATCAGTGATATATTTTTAATTTTATTTTACAGTAGGCGCAGGATTTCCAATATGGATTATAACCCTAGTGTTGGTTGTAGGGGGGCTTTCAAGATCCAGATTGGGGGCCCTGTGCCTGTGCTAGAGTAAAACTGAAAAGACATAGCTGCTAGGTATGAATTTAAAGTAATGCCTGTTTTAACTCTCAGAGTACAAGAAGTACTGTAACCATAGTTGTTATTTCCCTACTAGGGCCAATATAGCTCTTATCCTCTGTTTCACAGAGGTGTTCCAACTGCAGCTTTTCTATGCCCCTTCCAATTCATACAGTGTGCATGAAATATTGCATGATGGACAAGAGAGAGAATGGAACAACATGTACTTTATCAGAGTATAAATAAAGCAGGAAAACAAATAATGGGTGTCTCCTTTCTTCCCGTATTGTAAAGTGCTCTGAAGTACTTACCAAAGGAAACTGTCATGTTATTTCTGCTCAGGGGTTCTCTCTTGGTTTGCTCTTGTGCTAGAAGGACAATGGGTTTAATGACCACATTCCAAGCAGGTGCCACTCATTTAGCTCACCTGTGCAGTTCTCAGGCTGTCATTAGAAGCTGAGCTAAAGTTCAACGCAAAGCAATAGAATACTGTGCAGTGCAACACACAAGCAATTTTGAGGGCTGGGGCTAGGAAATGTTTTCTCATTGAATTCCAGCCCTTTGCTTCCCCTCTGTTGGAGAGAGAGAAAGATTGGGTGCAGACATCCTGTGAAAGAAACAGTGTTGTCAGCCTGCGATTATCTGATATGAAATGGACACACCATTGAGTGTGTGAGAGAGCTGCATAGTCGTCTCCTATTGGTTGTTTCGGCGCTATCAAAAATAAACAACAAACAGGCAGAAACTGTATCCCAATTTTCTCTTTACAGATAGTACCATACATTAGTCATTTAGATGCTCTGATGATATTCTGGAGGAATATTGGACCTGTCCGCACATCACAACAGCCCACTGCGGGCTAATTTACCCCCGGGGCTGTCATGTTGTGCCAGATGCCATTTTTGCATGGCACTCGCAGGCGCCTAGCTTACTGTGGCTTGACGTGTTTTGCAACCCCAGGCGGCAGGGGTTGTTAAACATTTAGACATAATCCTCAAATAACCCTAAAAGAAGCTATGTGTGTGTTTATATGAACTCTGTGTGTTTTGTATGTAGTAAATCATTGGCATATCTATACAAATGTTTAAGTTTGTTTAACAGTAGTTTCCACTGAGAGTCCTGGGAACTGTGGTTCTATGATGAGTACTAGAAGTTTCTAACAGAATTTTCAACCTCTTCACCAAACCACTATTCACGGGATTCTTTGGGGAAGCCACGGGAACTTATAGAGTAGATATGCCCTCTGCTGTAAGTATTGCCTAAACATTGCTATATTTGTTTATTTATTGCAGACCACTGTTCTGGTTTTCTTGTTCTTAGCAGCAGCCATTTTCTTACATTACAACCACTGTATGGGAGGCCACTTGGAAAGCTTTTGAATTAAACTCCAACTCTTGCACTCTAGAGTGACTGCACTGAATGTGCATAGTGAAGCAGGGTCGGGTGGGAAGAAAGCTTCAATAAGAACATAAGAGATGGCATATCTAGTTCAGCATTCTGTTCACACAATGGCCAACCAGGTGCCTGTGGAGAGCCGACAAGTAGGACATGAGTGAAACAGCACCTTTCCACCCGTGTTCCCAGCAATTAGTGTACAGAGGCATACTGCTTCTGATGCTGGAGGTAGCATATAGCCACGAGGACTATCCATTGATAGCCTTATCCTCCACAAATTTGTCTAATTCCCTTCTAAATCCTTCCAAGTTGGTGGTCATCACTACATCTTGTGGTAGTGAATTTCGTAGTTTAGCTCTGAGTTTCATTGAAGAAGCACTTCCATTTTTCTGCCTTGAAACTCCTACGTGTCCTGAATAAGAGGAAGGCATTACTAGGGTTACATGTACTGCATGTTACCATGGCCCGCTTCACGCATTGTACTGTGGCAGACATGTGAGTCATTTGAGTACTCACTCATTGAGGAGCTGCAGCCAATCCCAGCACCCCAAATGTGCATAATAGATACATTTGCTTATACATGTGTCAGTTAAAAATGTAATGTCTGAAGTATCCATGGGAGATTTGTCAGTCAAGTCATTCCTCTTCTGAGCCAATTTAATCCTCACCTTTCTCTATAACAGGAGCTTCCCTCTACTGAATCCTAATACAGAGCCAGAACTGGCAGTGAAATGAGCAGTCATGTACATGAGAATAGTGGCTAGAGAGAAGTGCTTACGGCAAATATCCCAGGAGCCTTATCCAAGACAGCACGGTCCTTAATTCATACTGTTACTATGCTATCGTCACCTCCTTATATACAATTTCTAATGCATTACATTTGAAAGAAACTTACTTTCTCATCACATTTCTAAGACAGAAGACATTAAATTCACAGGGGTTTTAGAGACTTTATTTATGTATAAACAATTTAAACACTTTGCCATAAATTATCTTTGCCTGTCTCTATTCTTTGCTTAGCAGCAAATTAAAATTAATATAAAAACTCAATGAACAATTCATACATGTATATTACAAAAAAGTTCTGTACCAAAGTTCTTATTAGACTTGTTTTTATATTTTTTATTTTTATTTTCCTCGGTGACCATAATGTGATTGTCTCAGTTTCTTGACCAAACAAACACACTAATAATTTTTCTTTTTAAAATCTGAAACAGTGATTGTGCCTTCTGGCTGATGTATGTACAGGGTGATCTGAATTGGTGCCCATTTGCAATAGTGTTAACACAATGCCCACAGCTCTACTAGAACTGATACCAACAAACTACTGAATCTAAACAGACTACACCCTGTAACTGTGTTATACTGTCCACAATGGAATCTTCAAAGACAAACAGAGTATGAAATTTATCAGTAGTGATTTATAGCCACCATTTTCAATTGAACCTTTCACTCTGCCCTCTTTGAATAAATTAACTTTAGGCCAGACAAAAGCAGGGTCGGAGTGCAAGTGCAGGTTTATATCTGTTACTATTTCCAGTGCTCTGTTGCTCCTGTTCTCCTCATTTCTTCCAGTTGCTGCACACAAATCACCCCAGAAGTCATGTATTAAATGCACCTGTATTTTGCTTTTAAATGAAAAACCTCTAGAATGTTTATCAAACAAGCAGCCTGAAGAATTTTTCCCCATCAGCTGGTCTAGTGGAGGTGGGTGGCCCTCTTGAATTTCTTGAAAGTTTGCTCACATGTGAATGGAGTGAGGTAATATAAGATGAGGCCTTCCTTTTCAATATTTTTTGTTTTGATTTATTTTTCTTTAGACCCAGAACAAGTGGGTAATATTTATGGGGTACCTTTGAATTTGCACGGTTTAAAGTTTTCAGTCTGGCTTTAGTCCACTTCAGGATATGGTTTTGAATCACTTGGACAGCAGCATTGAACTCAAAAAATGTGAGCTTTCTTGCCACATTATCCCAAAGTAGCTCAGCCAAGTGCCCCGTTGGTCTTCATCTCCTTAGGAGAGGAGATAACAGTTGTAACTACTGATTCATCCAGGCAAGGATGACAGCAGGTTAATTTGTTACCTCTTTCCCATTTCATTCTGTCTTAAGAACTGGATGTTGCTGCTACTATCTGCCAGCTCTGGGTACTGCTCTACTGGGAGCACATAGTATCCTTCATAACCTTGAACCCTCCCTGTGCTCAAAAGCTGCTGCTTCTCTCCTTCAGTCCACAGGCGGCTACCCTCTTTGCCATCCCGTGCCTTCTGTTGCTCTTTGGCCCAGGCTGACCCCAAGGCTCGCTGCCGAGCTTGGTCCAGAACTCTTGCCTTCTCTTCATCCAGCGTGTCAGGGGTCAGGCCATAACGTAGGTTAATAAGCAAAGTAGAGTACTGGAATTCTATATTTGTAAACCTTCGAGTCCTTCCATTGATTAGGAGGGTTGGCTGGGACACCGTCACATTCACTCCGCTGTCCAGCACCTTACGCCCACTGGTCATTGCTAGGGTGACAAGGTCACCATCAGATGAGCCAATCTTGACAAAATAATGGGTGTCCTTCCCCTCAATGCTATAGTGCATCTTTTCCAGGTAGTAAGCATTGTTAAGCACTGAGGCAATCTTTCGACTGTCTTCCGTCGTGACGCTTGAAACACCTGTGGTTACTCTGCCTTCCTTCACAGCAAACATGATTCCCTTGCCAATAATCGGAATGGTGGTCGCAAACCAGTGGCCTGCTTTCTCTCTAATATTGGCATGTAATCTTTTAGATATGACTTGTCCCTCAAGGGCCATGAATGCTTGGTTGTGCCTCTCAGTTGTTTGCTGCACTCCAGTAATTAACTAGAACAAAATAAGAGGGGAAAAAAGTTGACTTGCATTATTTGCAGCAGAGACTACAAGGTATTATTTAATGATCATTAAAAGCCCCATTCACATGAATAATTTCTGTAGCAGATTACTTAATTATGTCACTAATAATATCTAAATCTAGTGATTTTGGCAAGTGCATAAAGATCCTGTGCAATATAACTATAATACAATTTACATGGGGGTTGCCTTTAAAGACAGCTTGGAAACTTCAACTAAGGAGGCTAGGTGTTCAGCGCATGTGACGCCAACTGCATTGGCATCCATTCATTTCCAGGTTCAATTCAAAGTAGCAGTACTTTAAACTGACCTTTGGGATAACCTTTAGAGCTCTACATTATTTGGGACCACTCAATTTGAAGGACTCCTTGCACCTGTATGAACGGGCTGGGCTTTAAGATCAGCTTCTGAGGAATCTATTTACAGGCCCACCATCAAGATCCATCAGACTGCCAGGTGATAGAGACAGGCCTTCTTAGTACTGGCCCCATATCCTTGGAATGGTCCCACAATAGACCTTTAAAACTAGTCACTGGTGTGTTTCTGAACACAATTTAAAGTGCTGGCTTTGATCTTTAAAGCCTTAAACGGTTTAGGACCAAGTTACTTGAAGGACTGTCTTCACCCATATCAGCATGCCTGCACGTTAAGATCAGAAAAATAGGCCCTTCTTATTTGCCATGAGAGTGTGCTTGTACATTGGGCACAAGCTTTTATCAGTGTGAACTGCCTCCATTGCTTGTCGGGATCATAATCTAGGGGGCCTCACATGCATAGCTGAACTTCTGATTTCCCATCCTAATAGTCTGCTAGGCAAGTCTTCTTTTGAAACTTATAGTACTATCCTATGAATGTCTACTCAGAAGTATGTCCCACTGAGTTCAGTGTGACTTACTCCCAGGTAATACAGTCTTAGGAGCGTTCCAAACCAACACCAAAATCTGCTGTTAGGAAATACATCAGATGTCCTGCTGCACATGGACAATCCTTTATACTGATGTGTGATCTCCAATGACAATACTTTATACTCGGTTTCTCCAAACTGCTACAAGGTATATTTTTCTTACATCTCGGAACGATGGAAGGTGCCAACATCTAATAACAGTGCAGAAGCTCCTTGGGTCAAACTGGACTACCTTTGTGGCTTTGGATAGCCAAGAACAGCCTTCCCCAATCTGGTACTCTCCAGAAGTACCTTTTCCAAATCCTTTGCCAGCATGGCCACTGGCAATGCTAGTAGGGACAATGGCCACTGTAGTCCAATATATCTACAGGTTGGGGAAGGCTGGCCAAGAGAATTGTTCTCATGTAATGGACAGATCAAATAATAGGCACCAAAGTCCAGTAATATTGCTGATTCAAATGAAATTCAATGCATTTATAACAATGGTTCATGGTATAGTAGTTGAAGTCGATTTGCAGATGACAGATAATGTCATATCTATTCTGACATAATTCTCATCATATTAGTAAGCAGAATCTAGTAACTTACAAATATTTATGACTGTATTAATGGAAACTAATTAGTACCAAAAGATTCAAACTTGTTATTTAAAACATAACTTTTCTACTTTAATCCAAAAGAAAAGCTCCTTTTAATTTTATCTGAAGTTGTCTATGGATTTGTATGAAGAAATAGCTCAACTATTACTCAGAAATCAGAGTCCTTAGTATTTGCTAAAAAAAATGAAAGTATTTCTATTCATGCATGCACTTCATTTCAGAATAACCACATGTCACAATTTATAATGCCTACATAAAAGGGTCAAAAGTTGTCTGCTACTAAAAGACAAATGTATGATCAATTCATTGAGGGGGGTGTTCTTTATCACTGTTCAATAATATTTCAAAAGTACATACTGAAATGATTATAATGATCTGTATTGACAGAAAAGGCACAGAATGTGAGATCCAGCTGATTCACTTTATTTCAAGTTTCACCAGTTTTACTTCATCTTGTAACTATGCTTGCCATTTTAAACTAACAAAATAATGCTAAATGGAAGTAAATTTACTGTGTGGATAGGGAATGCTTTTGCTTACCTGTCCATTTTCACATGCCTGAGACTCTGACAGCTCGTAAGGAGGTGGCACAAAATACATTTTTGCTCTTGGGAAACCAGGTATAATGTTGCTGAGCTGAAAGCCAAACATCACTAACCAGCTCTTCACATCTGAGAATTAAAAGTAAATGCACGTGTGAGACATGAATATATGCAGTCAACATTAGCAGCACTGGATATTGACTCCTAATTATAAACCAGGACAGATCCTCAGAATTTCTAGACAACTTTTTTTTCTTGAGTTTGGATAATACAAATGCTCCATCAGTATGAAGGACAGGAGTTGTGACATTTGTACTAAGAAGCAGAGCATTGACAGAGAAGGGCTCTGCTCAATTATGGCTTTTCCATTCATAGAAATCATAAGAACTAACTCTTCTCTAAATTTGCTAGGATACGATTCTGGGAAACCAGTTTTTTTTTGTTGCTGCTGCTACAAAAATGCCTGCTACTACCATTACATTCCTATAGCACTTTTCAGTGTAGAAAATGATTTAGGGTGCAATCTTATGCATATTTAGACAGAAAAAGGCTTACAATTTCCAGCATTCCCCAGCCAGCCATGCTGGCTAGGAAATGCTGGCAGTTGTACGGCTGTTTTCTGCCAAAACATGCATAGGATTTCACCATGATAATACTTACCTAATTTTATGGCCATGTACTGCGTGAGGATTATTCCATGAAATATTGACTCAGTACTGTAACATCTATAGCAGACTACAACCTTCCAAATATTTTACTGCAGCTAATCTCAATATGGAATAAAAACTAGGGGAGAGGGAGGCAAAGCAGAATGCCACTCCCTGTTCCAGAGTTCATGTTTTCCTTCACAGCAAATCATGTAATAGTGGAAGTAATTCTCCCCTCAGCAAAAATATGTCAACTCTTATCATTGGCTGTTAAATCTGTGTAGAAGGCCATGGACAAAAAAGGTGTAATGCTTGAAGTAATGCTTGGATGGAGGAAGCAATGTTTTATGGAAAGCTGAGGGAACTGCTAATTGAGAAAGAAGTGTTGAGCAGCTAAGTCATCGATGATTTAATAAACGTACTGTATGAGTGGTTAACCTTTCTTCTCTGTATGTGTTAATAATTATTAATGAAGCATCAAGCAAACATAGTTCAGTTACAGTCTGTAATTGAGCCAAGTCCATAAGAACCAAACTAGTTTTTTAAAAAAAAACCAAAAGCAATTTAGGGAGGCTTCACCTTTAAGCATAGAACACAGCATGGAAAGGTTTATTTAACTCTCCCCATTCCTGTCATTTTCAAATTCAAAATGCCCCACCCTCTCCACCGTTTCTCCATCTGCAGATGGAGTTTCACTCAACACTTTTAAGCTATGAATCAGCTCTTTCTCTCTTTATAAGAGCATATCTCATTCACCAAGGAATATGTTAAGGTACAATACATATTCAATGAACACACACCCCTGTCCTGAACGTAATAATGTATGCTTCAACTATCTTGAAAGATAATTTACTGTTCCTTGAAGTTTTAACCTCCTTTCAAATTATACTTGCTGCATTAAGGGGAGGGGTGTTGAAAAAATGCTGTGACTTTAATTATGGCACACTGTACATTCTTTTCTGAAAGAGTATCTTTTGCATAGATCTTAATTGCCTTTCTTTTAAGAAACAGTTAGCAGTTAGCTCAGCACTGTGTGAGCCTACTAAGAGGCAAATTAGTAGCAGTGGAATTAAAGTTAGAATTTCCACCCAACTCAAAGCATGCAGTTTATACACAGTGGTTCTCAACACGTATAACAGTAAGAATGGTTTTAAACTTCAAAGTTTAATCTTTTTTTCTGTGGCAAGGCAGGTTTAAATGTTTGCATAGGGCTTGCTTGTAATATGCTTTATTAATATACTATAAGGGTGTATAGTTTTATATTGTTTTATGTTGTCTAAATATGTGCACAGGGCCTTCTTGCAGTGTGCCCTTCTAATTGTTAAGAAAATTATTATTTTTATATTGTCTCACCCATGATTTATATATATAGCCCTTTGAAGAAGGCCTAATATTACAGAAAGAGGCCCAAACACATCGGCTTTTCATCCATAAAGTTGTTTACAGAACCCTGAGATTATTCTCTCTTTTCGTGTTCTTTTTTTCTGTACGAAGTTTTACTTCTAATTCCTACCAAGTTTGAGCGTGCAACCTTTTTAGGATGAGGACATACAATTCTCTTCCTAGACACCATGAGCAGGATACTATATTTGCTGTCAGGAACCTGACTTCAGTTTTTAGCTTTGGTACTCGTTTATTTAATGTTTTCTCGCAAGGAAATGGCTAAACCCCACTGAAATTAAATGGCATTCTGATCTGTACAATTGAGGTAGTTATAGCACCTCATCTGTATATCAGTGTGAGGTCTGCTTGCAAGGTAGCATTAGGACAGGCTTACGAGGTGCTGAACATGAAGCTTTTGCCTAGCCATCAGCACTTTAAGTTGGCAAGTTTACTTCTCATGTGTGAAAGCTCAGTGGTTCTGACTATTCCAGTCATCTTAGAAACTATCACATGGGATGAATTTTGAACACAGCTAATTCTCATGTCAATAAACTATTAACAAACTTGCATCCAATCAAATGTGCTTACATGAATTGATTTCAGTGCACATTAAGCCCACAGATCTAGGTACAGGATTGCATTACCAATTTTTAAAAACATGGATATTGGAGATGCAATCTTACTTAAACACTCCTCCTGTATTGCTAAATATGTTTCATAGTTTCAGTTAGTCTGAAGATGAGCTTCCTGGTTTTTCCAAGTATGAAGAATTTTGAGCCCTTACTTAACATTAAATGATTTGTCCAAATGCAAAATCCCATTCTTAACATCCTTCCATAAGGTTCCTTAGATTTCTAGACCATGAATTATTTCTCACCTGTAACATAGTTCTTTAAATCCAGTTCATTGCTGAGAGGATTGTTGCTCTTGAACATATACAAGTTGAATGGGGCAGGTTCCTTACCAATATTTTTCCACATGGTATAGTCAGGGGAGGTCCAACGTCCAGCCAAAACATCATAATCTCTTTGAGTAAAATGGACCAATTTTGTTAAGGGATCATATAGTCCTCCATGAAATCCAATGACTATTTGGAAGTCAGGGTTAGAATCATGATATATCTCCCCATATGCTGTGTATTGTAGTTGTTTGATCATTAGACCATTGATACTGAACACTGCCAGTGGTGTACCTGTGTTATCCGAGGCAACGTAGTATTCTTCTCCACTGCTGCTTTCCATTGCAAAAAGATGACCTTGCAGATCATAGTAGAGAGAGGTAATTTCTGAATTTGAATGATTATATACATGTGTTATTCTGGTTGGGTTGTGAAGATCGGCGTAAAAGTACTGAAGGTGATGTCCCAAGTTAGTCTTGTAAGAAGCCCGTCTTCCTACTCCATCATAACGGTACTGAATACTCCATCCATTTGCTTTATTGTAAGCTCTTGTTAAGAGGCCTTTGGAATTGTACTCAAATATGTCGGAGCCTCTTTGACATAGAAAACCATCATCATCAATTTTATACTGCATATCACCGAGGCGTGTAATCCTATCTCTCAGATCATAGCGCAGTGGCATTAATCGGACACTGTTTCCAGGATTCAAGAGATGCAAGTTGCCATTTAAATCATAACTGTAACGCCAGTTTGGTCTGTCATTGACAGCTACACTCTGGAGTTGCCCATCGCCATCATAATCATACGTGTACTTAGTTGTGTTGGCATATGGCCCAAGTTTCAATTCCCTCTTAGTTACCCTTCCCATGCTGTCATATTGTACTGTCATCCAATACATGAGCGATCTGAACATTTCATACTGAACTTCTTTAATCCGTCCATGTGTATCAAAGTGTTTGCTCAGTGTCATCACAGCGGTAGTGATTATTTGATTTATATCATAATAGATTACCCCAAATTTGCCAAAGTGCTCTACTTTGCCTGAGATTTCATCATAACGATAAAGATCAACTGGAAGAGGTATTTCACTTATTATAGGCTTGATGCTAGCAATTCGAAAACTATTATCATGATAGGTATAATCAAATCTTGCATTGACCATACCTTCCTCAGAGAATCTGTAAATCTGTTTGTCAACCAGAGGGCCAATTTTACGATAGCGGATGGTACACGAAAAGCCACCGCTCTGTAAGTTGACCATCTTGAGAACTCCAGTAGTTTCATCATATCCAAAAGTCACTGCTGTACTATCATACACAATCTCCGACAACTTGGATAATTTCCCATATTTGTAGAAAACCTGACGACCAGTTCCTAAAAAAGATGTTTTCAAAATCCTTCCGTCATCACTGTAATCAAAAATCACTGAGGCATTGCTCTCGGGAGGATTATAAATATTTCGAATATAGCCGATGGATGTGTGAGTGGACATACTGTGCCGTGCAATGCTTGGCATAGTGACAGCATGCAGTCGGTCTGAAGGATCATATTCAAAGATGTACTGCCGCTGACTCTGAAGTAGTAGAACCATGGACTATTGAAAAAACAAATAAAGATAATTAATTAAGTGTTGTATGGTCAAGAATGTACCAAATAGATTTTAGAATTACAATCTGAAAAATACATAAATTAGAAAAACCTGCTTTGAGTATTATATTCTCCACATACAATTCCACCCAGAGCTATTATATTGTTAGTTTCTATGCTAAATAATTAGTAAAAAAAAACCCAAAAAACATTTTTCAGATATAAAATAAATATAAATATTGTCAAATTCTATGCGCTTTCCCCACTATATTTAAAATAAATAATGTTAATTCCTTCCTTAAGTTGCCTCTCCTTTGGATGTTGTAATGCTTACCAAAAAATAAAATATAATCAGAAATCGAGGAAAGGATAGTTCTAGACTCTTTTGAATTAACAGATTTTAGAACATGCAGTTCTTTTTTATATATAAAGGACTACCTATAATGGTAAACATGGAATAAGAAAAAAAAACCAGTTTCATAAATAAGGCCCAGAGATCACCTATCTGCTATTTCCTCAGTTCCAGTATAGAAGAAAAGTGTGCAATTAGTATATTATTTTCTTAACATAAAGTAACTTTTGGAAGTCACTTCATTGAAAAGATACATATAGAACCTTGCCTTGTGAAAAGATTAATTATGTGTTTTGTTACTACATCAACATGCACTTAGCAAAGCTAAGTCAGGCTTGCTCACTGTACTGTGGTACAAAAAACAGACTGTGGTAAAACCATTCATTCTTAAGACTGGGTTCCTTGCAAGTCTTAAAAGCACAATTGTGCCATAACAGCTGCCTTTCAGAGAAATCCTATGATCCCTAGACAGTGTTCCAAGGCCATAGGATTGTTCGAGAAAACTCTTCCAAGGTCTTAGTCAATGCTCCAACCCTGGAGGGCTTTTTCTGACATTGAAGCCCTCCTCTTGGCTCGTCCCAGCCACAATGGAGATTTCCATAGTGGCTTGCTCTATAAGCTTGGAACTCCTACCTCATAGGTGTGGGGGAGATTTGAGCATGTCGGGTCTCCACCATTCTTATTGTCCTGCCAGCAAGAGCCCAGCAGGGCTTTGGACAGAACAGAGCCTCCGAGATCAGAATGGTACTCACCCATAGGATTGCTCTCTTAATCCACTTTTAACTAGAATCAATAGGGCTGGGTTCCAAGTTAAGGAATCAGCAATGCATTTTTGCATTTAAAATATTTAAAATCTTCTAATACAATTATTCAATGATATATTGTTTTATGGCAGAACTGAAGTGTCAAACCACAAATAAAAGAATTTCTACTAGTTTATTTATGTTACAATCCTAAACACATTTACTAGAGAGAAAGCACCACTGTTTACAGAATCATAGAATTATGGAGTTGGAAAGGACCACAAGGATCATTTAGTCCAACCCTCTGCAATCTGCAGGTCATCGTGGAGCTTGCTTCTATGTAATATTCAAAGAATTGTGTTATTAGAATTTTTTAAAAATATTTTTAATTGTATAAGTTTTAAATTTTGTAAAGCCGCCTTGAGTCCCAGTATTGGGGGAAAACAGGATGATGAGGATAATAATAATAATAATAATAATAATAATAATATAATAGGTAGATATTTCTAACCACTGGACCATCAATGCTTGCTTTATATAGGTGCATGCTTATGTTTAGATAAATCCAATAATAGATAGGATTCCATGTATGTAATGTTGTAGCTCATATCAAAAGCTACCTACCTTTTCCAAGTATGTGTAACTCCATACTTTTCCATCTGCAAACATGCGGGAAATAATCCTGCCTTGTTTGTCAATATCTGTTTTTTCACTCATGGCACCACGTTGAAGTCCAGCCAGTCGCCCATTGGAGAAATAAGAGACATTCACAGCAGCAAGCCCGCTGCTGGGTAGCCAGAGGAAAGGTCGTCCAAGCTGATCATAAATAATACGTAGTGTAAACTTCCGGTGATCATCGTATATTTTCTCTGTGCGAATGTTTCGGTCATAATCAATAGACAGCAAGTTCCTTCCATGGACCTAATTAAATAGAAGACATTAACTTCAGTACATAATTTGTCCTTCAGATTTGGAATGTAAGAATAATGTAGGTGGAACATTTGTTTAGTAAGTTAACATTATAGCATTTCTATACAAATTTACTCCAAATTCTTCTCTGTAATGACATCTGTTTGTGCTCACATGTTGGTCTTGTCCTCAAATTTTGCTTCTAACAGTGTAATATTATGTATGTTTACTAAGAAGCAAGTCCCACTGTGTTCAATGGGGCTTACTCCCTAGTAAGTATGTTTAGGATTGTGTCTTTTTGTGTATGCTACATTATAATGTAATCTCTCTTCTACAGATGAAGCAATTAATACTGATTTCTGATCATGTGAGTTCAATACATCAGTCTGAGATTATAAATCTTAAAAGAGCCAGTGAGATTTGTGTACCTCCATAGTGACACCTCAGTGTGCAACAGGTATTGTTCTTTTTGCTAAATATGGACCAGGATATAAACAGCTGCTTCAGTGCATGAAAGAGAGCATGCACTAGCCTAGTGGATATTTTTCTTTGAACCCCCACGCCCCAGCATAGCACAAATTGATTCTGAAATTCCCCCTTGGTTTCAAAAGCCATTTGTTGTGCTGTTCCTCTTCATGAAAAAAGACTAGAGCTCATTTGGGCTCATAAAACTAATTTCATTGTTCTTTAGGTATTAACCTTCCAGGATTGTTGGCCCACAGAACACTAATTCCATTATTTTAATGCATCTTATATGCCACCTTTAAGGATAAAAACCCTTCCCAGGCAGCTTCCAAAATAACAACAAAACTTCAGCAAAATAAAATAAAAAAATTGAAACAGGACTAAAACAATTTAAAATGCAGATAAAACAACCAATAGCAGTCTAATAAAACCTCTCTTATAATAAAGTCAAGCGAAATAAGTGGGTCATTAAAGCCCTTCTAAAGTATGTAATGAGGGGGCCTGTTGAACCCCAATTCAAATTGTATTCCACAGCTGTGGGGCTACCACTGAAAAAGTCCTTACCCTCATGCCCAGCAACCTGATTGTTCTTATTGATGGGAATGAGAAGATCCTCAGCTGCTACTTTTAAAAGTGTGGGCAGGTTGATATGGGTGAATTATTTGAAAATGATTAGATAATCCCAGCCTCGCCACCCCCACTATGGAAGCAGTAATTTTAAGAACTGATGCCTAGAAACGGTAAAAGACTGCATAACTTTTTTTCTGACCTGACTGGGAAAACCAATCTAAGATCCAACCAGAAATGGACTTCAGAAGATAAAACCTTGGCCGACTGTGGGAGAATCAGCCCCCTAAAACAGCTATCAGAAGCATAACCTACTCCTTCAGAGAAGCAGATCTGAAAATGCCGCTTTGGGCAAAAGGCGTTATGAGCAATTTTTACACAAAAAGGGTGTTCAATGTACAGGTTATATTCTAATAACTGCAGGACTGAGATTCTCATAAATGATATGGAACTCCAGATAGTATATACAGTACATATTAAAAAATGAACAGACAAAATATATGCTTTGAGGAGCGAAAGAACTCAAGACAAAGTATAGAATGGCACAATATATGAGTACTAGCTGATATGCCTGGCATTGCTCGGGTCTGTGAATACTGTTTATAACATTTATTTGATAAATAATAAATTTCTCTGCATCTTATTCATCTTTAGGTTGATTGTTTTTTTTAGTTTGATTGAGTTCATAAATTGTTTTATTAGAATAAATGGGAAATTGCGTTAATAAGAACTGTATTTTAAATGAGAGCTTTGTGAGGAACCACATTTTTTGTTTTACCTGAAATGCCTACACCTCCCGTCATGCTTTGGCCGGAGCAGCCGTCTAAACTTCAAAAACAATCAGGACACACAACACCCTTTCTACCAGCTAAAAATATGTTTTCAAAATATACCCAGTATTGCCCAGATATCTGAATAACATATAGTAGGGAAGCGGATCTAAGTGGATGCAGGGATCTGTTGTATGCATGTGCTCTGAAGTTATTATTATGAAAAAAGGAAAGCAGCCAGAACACAGAATACTTTATTGGCATAATTTACTATACAATATCTACATTTAACAGGTGTTGGCAGAGAGCCAGGATGGTCCAGGCCACTGGTGACTTGGACCTTTTATCTGACATACCTGTGCTCTGAAAACATACCATGGCACTTTTTAATTTTTATTTTTTTAGTTAAATGGTTCCACTTATGGTGCTGGTGACATTATGCCACTGCTATGGATCCACACAGAGGATTAAGTAATTTTCAATATCTCCTGCTGAAGAAATTGTATTTATGGAACGTCCTGAAGGAATAATAGCAATTTGTACTGGTCATGACCATGAGTCACAGTTTGGTGGCAAGAGAAGACTCTTGGGAGTTCCACCCAAGGCATGCTGGGAGTTGTAGGCATAAGCCTCAGATTTTTTAAAAAATTCTTTAAAAATATTTTGAACCCAAAATATCATGTTTTTAGATTTTTCTGGTTCATTGTACAGCCAGACCTATCAGTGTGCCAAATTTCAAGTTTCTACCAGGCATTGCTCGGGCCCCCTAAGATATATGTCTGTGAGATAATCATCTTAAAGTAACAGGGTGCTGCTAGGCCTGTGAGTTAACCTTTGAACAAATTAAATTAATTTATTTTTCCCCTCTCTTCCCCTCATGACAACCCTGCAAGGTAGGCCGGTCCTAAGCCTGTGAGGTAACTTTAAAACAAATTAAATTAGTTTCTTTTCTCTATCCAGACACTCTCCCTTCAGGCCCAGGATGGCGAGCCACTTCCAGATGATGGCTGCCAAGGCCCGATAAATCTTCCCTCCTGCTCAAGGAATGCTGGGAGTTGTAGGCATAAGCCTAGGTCCCTGAATAATGTGTTAATCTTTGAACACTGTCTGAGGTGTGGTGGAAGACAACTGGAGAGCAGGCCATCTTAATTGTGGCACCCTGCTTATGGATTTCTTTTTCCCTGGCAGGCTTGCCTAGTGACTGCATTAATGGCTTTTAATTGCCAAGTTATTTTTTTTAAAAAATAAAATTCCAAGGCCTTTTAACTTGATGAGATTTTTATGCTGTGTTTCCTCCCCTGTTATAACTAAACCACAACATTCCAAGACAGATGCAAGAATTACTGAATAAAGTTTATGATTTTTTATGTAAAAGCCTTACTTTACTATTGAAATAGAAGCATGAATGGAGGAATGACTGCTATAACTGAAGCTAGAAAGGAATGATGGGCGGGGTGAGTGGCAGTTGGGGAAAGTCAGAAGGAGAACAAAGACAGTTAGCAAGAGGTCAGAAAAGTGGGGACTGAGTTAGGATTGAGAGATAGTGACCTGGTTTGCTACATACCCAGGCACTCTACATACCAGTACTACATCTCCCAGCATGCCTTTGGCAGCCCACAGATACCCACGTCCTCTGAGGGACGCTTTCCTCCTCTCATTGCCGATGCTGCTCTTCAGTAGAGGATTAAGGAGTAGTATTGAGAAGGAGGGGTAGTAAGCAGCTGTCAGCCAAGTCCTACCAGGACTGCCGCGGCCTGCACTTCTTGCCCACCAAGTGCTCCATCAGGAGCCTGTACTGAAGGGTCAGGGCCGGCCCACCTACTTACCCCCTTCATTGAGCTGATTTCTGGGCATGCGCAGTGTGCTTCCCTTTCTTCCCTCCCTCTTAAGGGTGAAAGCTGCGTGTGCGCTTCCCCCAGTTTCTGAGAAAACACCAATATCAGGATGGAGTGCCTTTGAGCATGTCCAGAGTTCAGCTCTCAAACACACACTGTTGTATCTAGTTATGATTTTAAAATCAAACATGGCAGGTGGGAGGAGGCACTACAAATGAATGAAGCCCATTTATGTAGGTTGTTTTCTTTTATGTGGAATTGGGTTGACCGCTTGAGACTGACCATAGGAATTACAATGGCCACCAAAGGCCAGTAAGTCTGGCCTCCCACCCAAGGCATGCTGGCAAAATAATACAGGTTGAAATATCATTGAAATATTATTTGTGTACTGTATTTATAACTAGTATACTATGGTGTTTGAATTGTGGAGTTAGTCAATTTTTGTGTGGCATTCTGAAGTATGAATTGTGAAAAAAAATTGATTCATAAAAATAGTAAGCTTGAAATATTTGAAGTTGGCATAAACTGCACTAATTCACAAATATAAATATTGCTGGTCCTATTGTTTATTCAGGTGGTTGTGTGCATTCACCTCTGCTTTTGTACAGTATTAAGGCAGTACCATATGTGGAAGAGGGTAAACATTTCCGGGCATACGTGACACATACTTTTTGCTTTATAGGTAGAGATAGCATTGGAAAGAGTAGACCAAGTGTGACGTCTTAAACATAAGAACATAAGAAGGGCCATGCTGAATCAGACCATTCTGTTCCCACAGTGGCCAACCAGCTGTTGACCAGGGCCCCACAAGCAGGACATGGTGCAACAGCACCCTCCCACCCATGTTCCCAAGCAACTGGTGTATACAGGCTTACTGCCTCTGATACTGGAGTTAGCATATAGCCATTTGGACTAGTTGTTATCCCCCTTTGAAAGACATCCAAATTGGTGGCCATCACCACTTCTTGTGGTAGTGAATTCCACAGTTTAACTATGTGCTGTATGAAGAAGTACTTCCTTTAGTGTGTCCTGAATCTCCCACCAATCAGCTTCATGGGATGAACCCAGGTTCTAGTATTATGGGAAAGAGAGAAAAATATCTCCCTATCTACTTCCTTGTTTGGAGGCCTCCCTGATTTCCATCTCAAGGGCACCGTGAACATTCTAATCTGGGGGACAATAGCACTTTCCTAGCACTAAATTAGTTTTGGGCCCTGTATTGTCACCCACAGCGCTGTTTCTGGAAAAGTCTGACCCATTTAGGTGTTCTAGTCTACTCAACACTATGCAGTCTTTGATATACATAGCAGCACCACCTCCAGTACACCCTTCCCTGTCCTTCTTGTAGAGTTTATATCCAAAGATGACTGTATCCTACTGGTTCTCTCCATTCCACGAGGTTTCTGTAATGCCCATTATGTCCAGGTTCTTCTTTAAGACCAAGCACTCCAATTATCCCATTTTATTTATTTATTTATTTATTTATTACATTTGTATACCGCCCCATAGCCGAAGCTCTCTGGGCGGTTTACATAGGATTAAAAACAATTAAAAACAATATACAAAAATTAAAACAGCAAAAACATACAACATACACACAATCTGTACATTTAAAAACCACTTCAACACTTCAAAAAACTACAAAAACAAAACAAAACAAACCCAGGCTCCTCAGATATTGCCAAATGCCTGAGAGAAGAGGAAAGTCTTGACCTGGTGCCGAAAAGATAACAATGTTGGCGCCAGGCGGGCCTCGTCGGGGAGATCGTTCCACAATTGGGGAGCCACCACAGAGAAGGCCCTCTCTCTTGTTGCCGACCTCCGAGCTTCCCTCAGAGGAGGCACTCGGAGGAGGGCCTTAGATGTTGAACGTAGTGTTCGGGTAGGTTCATGTTGGGAAAGGCGTTCCATCAGGTATTGTGGTCCCAAGCCGTGTAAGGCTTTATAGGTTAAAACCAGCACCTTGAACCGGGCTCGGAAACATACAGGCAGCCAATGCAAGCGGGCCAGAGTAGGTCTTATATGTTCGAACCTACTGGTTCCAGTTATCAAAACGGGCGCTGCATTTTGCACAAGCTGCAGCTTCCGAACCACCTTCAAAGGCAGCCCCATGTAGAGTGCATTGCAGTAATCTAACTTGGAGGTTACCAGAGCATGGACAACTGAAGCCAGGTTATCCCTGTCCAGATAGGGGTGTAGCTGGGCCACCAACCGGAGTTGGTAGAAGGCACTCCGTGCCACTGAGGCCACCTGCGCCTCAAGTGACAGAGATGGTTCTAGGAGAACCCCCAAGCTACGAACCCGCTCCTTCAAGGGGAGTGCAACCCCATCCAGAACAGGTTGAACACCCTCCATCTGGTCAGCGGAACCACCCACCAACAGCGTCTCAGTCTTGTCTGGATTGAGTTTCAGTTTATTAGCCCTCATCCAGTCCATTGTCGCAGCCAGGCACTGGTTCAGCACATCCACAGCCTCACTTGATGAAGATGAAAAGGAGAAATAGAGCTGCGTGTCATCAGCGTACTGATGACAACGCACTCCAAAACTCCGGATGACTGCACTCAACGGTTTCATGTAGATATTGAACAGCATGGGGGACAAAACTGACCCCTGCGGAACCCCATACTGGAGAATCCACAGGGCCGAGCAATGTTCCCCAAGCACCACCTTCTGGAGCCCACCCACCAAGTAGGAGCGGAACCACTGCAATGCAGTGCCTCCCACCCCCAACTCAGCCAGTCGTCCCAGAAGGATACCATGGTCGATGGTATCGAAAGCCGCTGAGAGATCAAGGAGAATCAACAGAGTCACACTCCCCCTGTCTTTCTCCCGACATAGGTCATCATACAGGGCGACCAAGGCTGTTTCCGTACCAAAACCAGGCCTGAAACCCGACTGAAATGGATCCAGATAATTAGTCTCATCCAAGAGTGCCTGGAGCTGGCTCGCAACCACCCGCTCCAGGACCTTGCCCAGGAATGGAACATTTGCTACTGGCCTGTAGTTATTAAGATTTTCAGGGTCCAGGGAAGATTTCTTTAGGAGTGGTCTCACTGCCACCTCTTTCAGGAGGCCTGGGACCACTCCCTCTTGCAAAGAGGCATTAATCACTTCCCTGGCCCAGCCAGTTGTTCCATCCCTGCTAGCTTTTATTAGCCAAGAGGGGCAAGGATCCAATATGGAAGTGGTTGCACGAACCTGTCCAAGCACCTTGTCAACATCCTCGAGCTGCACCAACTGAAACTCATCCAAGAAAACAGGACAAGCCTGTGCTCTGGATACCTCACTAGATTCATCTGCTATAACACTGGAGTCTAAGTCCTGACGGATGCCAGAGATTTTATTCTGGAAGTGCCCAGCAAATGTACTACAGTGGGCCTTAGAAGGTTCTACCATGTCCTTGGGGCCAGCATGTAAAAGCCCTCTGACAACTCTGAAAAGCTCCGCTGGGCGGCAGGTTGATGATTGAATAGTGGCAGTAAAGTATTGTTTTTTTGCTGCCCTCACTGCCCCTGAATACAGCTTACCATAAGCACTTACCAGTGTTTGATTGCATCCATCAGGAGTTCGTCTCCATCTGCCCTCAAGCCGTCTCCTGTTTTGTTTCATCACTCTCAGCTCTGGGGTATACCACGGAGCTGTTCGAGCTCTACACAGGAGAGGGCGCTCAGGAGCAATCGTGTCAACTGCCCGGGTCATTTCTGCATTCCACAGATCAACCAGGGTTTTGACAGGAGAGCCAGCCCTATCAGCCGGAAAACTCTCCAGAGCCCTCTGGAAACCATCTGGATCCATTAGCCTCCGGGGGCGGACCATCTTAATGGGTCCCCCACCCTTGCAGAGGGGAAAAGCCGCTGTAAGTCTAAACCTCAGCAGGTGGTGATCTGACCATGACAGAGGGGTTGATGTAAAGTTCCCCACTTTCAGATCCCCATCTCCATGTCCAGTTGAAAAAAACAGGTCTAGAGTATGCCCTGCTACATGCGTTGGGCCGATGGTATGTTGGGACAGTCCCATGGTTGTCATGGAGACCATGAAATCCTGAGCTGCCCGAGATAAAGTGCCCTCGGCATGAATGTTGACATCCCCCAGAACCAAGAGTCTGGGGGACCTCAACAGTACACCAGACACCACCTCTGTCAGCTCAGCTAGGGAGTCTGTTGAGCAGCGAGGTGGGCGGTACACCAACAGAATCCCTAATCTGTCCCGTTGGCCCAACACAAGGTGCAAACACTCCAGACCAGTTCTAGCATTTGCATATAAACATCTATATATGGTCCCCCTCCCCAGATGTCTCTAGCATGTGCATTTTTCACTGTGGCACTTAGGCCTCTTTGATTGGCTATCATGTTCTATCATATGCTCATGGCCTATATTATCCCCTTCTACATTTGGACAATCAAAAACATTTTCATCTTCATCTCCTTCGGATGATTTAATCCAAACCAGATGCTTCCTAGTTCCTATTGGCTTTCCCCCAGAATTTAGTTTAAAAGCTGTTCTGCCATGTTTTTTATGTTTAGCGCCAGCAGTCTGGTTCCATTTTGGATGACGTGGAGCCTGTCCCTCTTGTATAGGCCCATCTTGTCTCAAAATGTTCCCCCATGCCTAACAAATCTGAACCCCTCCTCTGTGCACCACCGTCTCATCCACGCATTGAGACTTCTCAGCATTGCCTGTCTAGCTCGCCCTGCACATGGAACTGTTAGCATTTCAGAGAAAGACACCTAGGTGGTCCTGGATTTCAACCTCCTACCTAGCAACCTAAATTTGGCTTCCAGGACCTCATGACTACATTTCCCCACATCGTTGGTACCAACATGGACTATGAAAAACTGACTCCACCCCGGCACTGTTTACTATGCTATCTAGACGGCATATGATATCCGCAACCTTCGCACCAGCCAGGCAGTTCACCATGCGGTGTACACGTGCATCACAAACCCAGCTGTCACCAAGCAGGATATAGCACTATGAAAGCGGTACATTGTATGTGTCATGGGGCCCAACAGTTGTCAGTGCACTTCAGTACTACTATAAAGCAGTAGTGTGGCTCTTGCCTTTTATATACCGCTTTCATAGTGCTATATCCTGCTTGGTGTGGATTGGGCCTATGTGTCTAATGATTGAATAACCCACTACCACAAGCTCCTCTCCCCCGGAGGCACATCCTCGTGCGAGAGGATATTTGTTCATCGTAAACAATTCCCAAGATTTTTTCCTTCTTTATTTTAAAAGATCAAGCTCTATTTCGCCTTGTCACCTCTCAAATTCCAACCACTTTGCCCAATGGCATCTGTTACTTTACATCCATCATGCTTTTGATATGGGCCCATTCAGCCAAACAAATAGCTTTGCTTCTAAGGGACATACTGTGTCTTGCTCAGCAAGGTGCTGTACAGCCTAAGTCTTGCTTAAGCTATAAATTACTTTTGACTGCTGCCCCAGGGAACATTGTAAGGGATGGGGAAGGGAAGGACCATCATATCTGCACAAGCATAGTGGAAGGCCATGCATATTTGTGACCCTGCTGAATGTGCATAATGTCTGATGAACTGATTCATGTAGAAATGTAGAATCATCATCCAACAACAGCCAACATTCTTTAGTCTGCAGGGCCAATCTCACAGTTGTGGGTAAGATTCTTTGCAACAAACGCAGATTGAGAAGAGAGAATGGAATCTGAAATGCTTCTGCAACAAAGAAAGGTGTGTGGGTGATAGAAAAATAAGCTTTGTAGTAGAATGGGCTTTGTAGTAGCATAATAACTGAATCAATGCAATGCCATTTTAGACTAACTTTGCACCCTGTATGTCTGGCAAACTGCCTCTCTTTGCTCTTTTGTCTCCTTGAAATTGCAGCTTTTGCCTTATCAGCTACACGAGCTGCAGAGAGAGAAGGGGAGTTGAATTCCATGAGAATTAGCTCATAGTTTGAGAAAAGAGTATAAAAAGCATCGAGTAGCCATTTTCTCTTTGTTAGCCTACTGGGCTAACCTGTTGTACAACATTTTGTAATAAATCTGTTTTCCCACTGATTTGCCTGCTTCGATTCTGGTTCTAGATATTGGCAAGCCCGCCAGAATAAAGATCCACAAAGCGATTTACGCAACATGGGGAAACTGGTGTGGACTAGTGGAATGAGCTGTCAAGAGTGCAAAAGAAAGGCAGCTCTCTTCATACCAAGCACTTAATGATTTAGAATGTATTCGTTGTTGCTAGCATTTTACAATGTTTTAGTTTTTATTCTCAGTCTTATTCTTATAGACCAAAATTATGAAATAAAAGATGAAAGAAATTCAGTATGGGAGAGCAGGCTTGGAAAAGAATTCACAGTCTTGGGACTAGTTGTTATGTTATATTTGCCATGAAAAAGCTGCTCTAAACAACATTCACAGGAGGAAAAATAAGGATAAATTGCGGTGTTCAAATTGGGAGACCCTCTGGAGGAAATTTGGAGAGTGCAGGAAGGAGGAGAGGAAACAGTAGTCCTGTTCCGCTAGTAGTGTCCTCCTACGAGTGGAACAAGGATTCCGGGTCCAATCCAATATTTTAGATAGAAAGATGGCACAAAATATAGATGCTTGAATTTCAAGGCACACATCATTCCCTCCCCCCCCCCCCCGCTCACAGAAAGAGCTTGTCACATGTCCCCTCTTCCTCCAAGTGGTAAGTTCCAAGGGTAGCACTTACCAGGGTTTGGCTTCCTGTTCTGTAATGTTTGATTCACTTGCTAATATACAAATAGGTGGGGCAAACAGCATATGCTCCTACCTGGCAGCCAATCGACTTCCCCTCACCAATCCCTCAAACAAGGGATACCTGCAATTTAAGATGCTTTCAGAGTTTACCGCTAGCCCTCAACTCACCCCTCTCTGCTTCTGTCCTATCTCATTCTGTGTCTCTTTCTGCTCCAAAACTAGTGATACACACACACACACACACACACACACACACACACACCTTTCCTTGCCTTTAACGGGAGGGAAGGGGGATGTCTTAGTATCCAAACTGATGGCTTCTCCATTCAGAATAATCCATAGAAATCTCAAAACTATTTTCTAGCCATTGGCTACCATCTAGAGATATTTCCCTGGCCATCCTGAGTCATTAGCCAGTAATCTGTTTAACAAAAGATATGACAAAACCCTCATTCATAAGGAAAGAGAAAGAGAGAGAGAGAGAGAGAGGTGGCCAAAGGGTAATTTACACTGGAATGGTGGAAATGGAAGTTGACTGTTAACAGCTAGATTTTTCATTATGAGTTAAACAAAGGAAGAATAGGCTTAGCTTGGGCTGTTAATGTGTCAATTGACCACCTAAATACCTTGATGTATACAAAAGCATGCAATATATAAAGGAGAGTTTACATTGTTCTTGTTGATCCAGATTACTTCATAGAAAAGCAAAAGGCATGTTAGCCAAAACAAATTTAAATCTTAGGATACTTTATTTTGTTTTCAGATAGTTCAGTAACTCATTATCAAAGCAGCTTCACACCAACCTATATCAGCTTGCACCCAGTTCACCAGCTTTAACAGGTCAACTTTTTTTCTTAGAAAAATGTTGGTATCACAGTCAGATTCTCCAGGTCCTGCCCTTACCAGTAGCTACTAGGAATATGTCTAAAGTAATGAAGTAGCTTTAAAAAAAGGAGTAGAGAAATTCATTCTTCTTGAATTTCTTTCCCCTAATAAGGAAACAGATTTAAAGCTGCCTGCATTTCATGTGTGCATGCATATACTGGGTGGCCCAAAAGTAGGTATACAGTTGTTTAGAATGTTGATGGGAGGGGGTGAGAATGTGTGAGTTGAAGATGTGTGGGTGGAGTCAGAATGACAGTTGGGAAGACTGACAGGTGGTGACAGGTGTGGAGAGTGAGGGGAGTGAGGCCCAAAAGTAGGTACAGTTGTTTAATTTTTTAGTTTTTTTTTTTTTTACTGATATTGTGAATGATGGCAGTGAACTTGAGTCAAGAACAAAGAAAGTGGATTCTAAAGCAGTACTGGAAGACTGAAAATGCCGAGCAAGCACACACAGCGTGGCAAGAAGCATCCCCAGAGAGGTTCGCCTGGCGCCTACTTTGTACTCTTTTCGTCGCCAGGTGAAGACCTTTTTATTCTCCCAGTATTTTAACAATTAAATTAACTCAATTTTAATCCTTGCTGTTTTAAATTTGTATTTTAATCTGTATTAATTCCTGCTGCTTGGTTTTATTCTGGTTGTGTTTTTATATTGTATGTTATTCTGTGTTTTTAGATTGTGCCTTGTTTTATATATTTTTAAATGATTTCATGGTTTTAATTTTTGTGAACCGCCCAGAGAGCTGCAGCTATGGGGCGGTATAAAAATGCAATAAATAAATAAATAATAAATAAATAACATTCCTCCACCAACACGTCTGACAATTTATCGTCTTAGAGATAAATTTGAAGCAACAGGTGCAGTGGCTAATGCACCAAAATATGGATGTCCTAGGATGTTTATGACGGAGGAAAATGAGATGAGAGTCTCTCTGACATTTGTGAACAGTCCGAAAAAGTCCACACAACATGCGTCTAAGCAGCTATCCATACATAGAATGTCCTTGCAATGCTTAATGCGTAAATTGAAATTATTTTATTTATATTTATTTATTTATTACATTTGTATACCACCTCATAGCCGAAGCTCTCTGGGTGGTTTACATAGGATTAAAAAAATTAAAAACAATATACAAAAATGAAAACAGCAAAAACATACAACACACACACATACATTTAAAACCGCTACAACAGCCCAAAAAGCTACAAAAACAAAAACAAACCCAGGCTCCTCAGATATTGCCAAATGCCTGAGAGAAGAGGAAAGTCTTGACCTGGCGCCGAAAAGATAACAATGTTGGCGCCAGGCGGGCCTTGTCAATTGGGGGGCCACCACAGAGAAGGCCCTCTCCCTTGTTGCCGACCTCTGAGCTTCCCTCGGAGTAGCCGTACCTTCCAAGACTATTACATGGTCTTCTGGAGGATGACCCAGACCGTTGGTTGCAATTCTGTGAGATGATGCGTAACCAAATCTCTAATGAACCAGACCTTCTTGATAAGATCATCTGGTCAGATGAGGCTTCTTTCAAGTTGTCAGGCCACGTGAACAGGCATAACTGTGTGTATTGGGCAGATGATAGTCCTCATTTGACTATCACATCTCAACTGAACCAGCCAGGCGTCACAGTGTGGGGTGCACTGTCAGGCAAAGGTGTTGTAGGACCGGTTTTCTTCCATACAACTGTGGATAGTAACAATTACCTAAACATGTTACGTGACATGGTAGTGCCACAACTCAGAACCAGGGCTAACTTTGCCGAACTGCTCTTCCAACAAGATGGGGCACCTTCTGCAGTAAGGGACTATCTTGACAACACCTTCCCACAGCATTGGATCGGACGACGTGGCAGCATTGAATGGCCGCCACGTTCACCTGACTTAACACCAATGGACTTCTTTTTGGGGGGGCGTAGTAAAGGATAAGGTTTTTGAGAGGAATCCCCAGACAGTGAACGAATTAAAAGAGTTCATCTCGGAAGCATTTATGGACATTGATGCAGACTGGAATTTGTGTCATACTGTGTGTCACAGTGTTCTGAACAGGTTCGAGGAATGTTGCAACGTTGATGGAATACATTTTGAGCATTTACGAGATTAAACAGTGTTAAACAAATGTAAATGTAATAAACAATGTAATAAAATGCAAATAAACTATACTGTATACCTAATGTAATAAAATGCAAATACACTATATCTTATACCTACTTTTGGGCCACTTGGTATAACTTTGAAATGAGAAAGCACATGAATGCTTTGCATGTGATCAGAGTGATCCAGAGGTAAGAGCTTAGAGTCATTATGGATGCTCCTCCAAAGAAAGCCCCCATCACACTAAAACATTTCCAACTTTTTATGGGACAGCTGTAATCTGTGAATTGGGTCTTTGTCGCTGGCATCTATGCCAAAGAGGTGCCATTTTCATCTCTTTTATTGGCAGCACTCACTTTATCCAGATACAGCCTTTTGAAGGTCACACAGTAAATATACAACATGTGAACAGTTTGTGACTTTAGGGTCTTTTAGAAGTGAGAACAAGGAGTCGTCGTAACCTTAAATTTAGCATGTCTACAGAGAATGCTTTAATATGAAAGATAAATAACTGCATTCACTGGAGACAGACCAAAGAATCCAGGCCAACCCCGTAATCTAATAAAGCTTCTTAAGCAATTTAATTGTGAATGAACCATTAATAAAGTAGGAGTCTTTAAATTAGATATCTTTGACAGCAGTGACTACTTAAGAAGTATTCATCAGTTCCTGGGAATTTGTTCTTCAGCTTTTATTTTACAGTAGCTTTGATTAAGCAACACTTTCTCTTATCCAAGTTTAAACAGCACATCAAACAATATGGAAATAGACCCCAAGCCTTTCTTGAGGACATGAAAGTTATTCTGAATTATTTTCACAGCAAGGGTGAGCCCAATTCCCATCCCAACCCACTCTGCAGGAATTCAGTTACAGAGAATGCAATTTTAAAATTAATACAACTCTGTATTTGTAAGGAAATAATTTTTAATTATCATTCATTTTCCTCACTCTGATTTTTTCCACTTAATGAAGTAGGTCTTTCTTTACCATGGTTTTCATTCCTCAGTGGATAAATCGTAAAAAATCAGTGTTCATGCAGGATTTCCTAGAGAAGGTTTTGATATTGGCAAATTGACTCTAAAGTATTGAAGTAGCTTTAAAAATGAATATCAGTAAAGAAATTATTTCTCCTCCAATCCCCCCCCCCCAAATTTCAGTGCTCCCCATAAGGAAACGGTTTCAAAGCTGCCTGCATCTTGTATATATGAGTGTGTGTGTAGAAATTACAAAGAAGGACTTCACTGGCGGTAATCTTGAGGACAGCTGTTCTCTTGACGCAGTACCACAAAAGGGAATTGAAAATTGCCCCATGCACTTAGTATGGGAATCTAGCGGAATTGTATTTAACTTTATGGAGTGTCTTAAGTTATATTATGTTTTCTTAGCCAGTCCTTTTCCAGTTCCTAGGGAATGAAGACTCATACTGGAAAGAAGGCTACCTACCATACATTAAAAATTGTCCCTCTTGGGGTGGTGGTGCTGATGGAAGCCAGATTCCATGTGTCACCAGCAAAGCAGACATGCCTCCAGCTATTCTCAAGTTACAGCAGTCATATGCCTTTCCAACTTTTCCCAGTGTGAATGCCATAGCGAAAGAAACACCTCTGACACAACTCAAGTGCTGGCTACTTTAGCATATGCACTAAGAAAAACAGAGTTGGCTTGGTCTGTTGGCTAGTTTAGGAGAAGAGAGTAAGAAGAAATATTTTGAAAAGTTTGCATTGCAAAATGAAAACATTGCACCTTTACTGCCTATATGCTTTATCATCTGAGTCTCTTCCAGCAGCCAGGGAGAGAGGAGGGGGTGAAGAGAAAGAGTGAGCCTTTTGGAATCCCAAACATTACTTGGTAGCACTGCCTGCCCTTCCTACCAACAACTTCCCTGCTTTGCCTCTCCAGTGAGAGAGCCAATGTGGTGTAATGATTCGAGTGTTGGACTGGGACTTGGGAGATCTGGGTTCTGGCTCCACAGAGCCGTGAAGCTCACTAGGTGACTTTGGACCAGTCACTCATTCTCAGCCTAACATACTTCTCACAGGGTTGTTGTGGGGATAAAATGGAAAGAAGGACCTGGGATCCTTGCAAGAAGAAAAAAGGCAGGATATAAACATAATAGTCGTAGAAAATTATTGTTATTATTATTATTATTAGAAAGCAATCATACATAAAACATGCTCAACTGTCAGTAAATTCTTGAATCAGTAAAAGACAGCATGACCTGGCAAAGCCCATCATGTCCATCTAGAAAACTGCCATGAGGGAGAAACAGATATAATAATAACAATAATAATAACAGCTATACAAGAGTGAGTTATAGCAATCAAGAACTACCAAAAATACATAATAAAAAATAACAGTGTAACAACAGACCTATGCAGAAAATGCCATCAATTCCAAGACACAATAGACCATATGACAGGAGGATGTAAAATTCAGGCAGGTATGGACACACTACAGCTGCAAAATAATTCACTAACAACTGGCCATCAAATTCAACCTTATCAAACAACCTACACCATACTATACATACTCACCCGAAACACTCTTGGAAAATACAGATCATAAAATATACTGGGACAGAACAATTCATACGGACAAGACAATACCTTGCAACCAACCAGATATAACATTCATAGACAAAAAGGAAAAACACACATACCTTATCGACATAGCAATACCGAATGACAAAAATGTAGTTGAAAAGGAAGAAGAAAAGAGAGAGAAGTATACCCCACTGGCCATGGAAGTCAAAGAACTATGGCAACAGGAAAAGGTGACAATTATCCCATTAGTCACATCAGTCACCAGCATCACATAAAAAATCTATACAGAAAACCTCCAGAAACTGGGCCTACCAAAATACATCCACACTAACATTCAGAAAGCAGTCATAATTAAAACATGCTCAATCGTCAGGAAATTCCTTAATACAAGACAGCATTACCTGGCAAAGCCCATCATGTCCGTCTAGAAAAACTGCCATGAGCGAGAAAGAGATACATCATCATCATATCTTTGAAAACTGCCTCCTCCCCCACTTGATGCCTTCAAATCCAAACCAGCATTCCCTCCTCAGTCCCTTTCTAGCCTTTCCCAAACCCTCTCTCTCTCTCTTTCCCTAAGGTCACTGCTCCAGTCTTGAGAAGAATGATTGAATGTGCCTAGCAGGCCAGAGGAAACACTGAGTATGCTGAACAGGCACAGCTAGGCTGACCATCTGAAAAGGAGGACAGGGCTCCTGTAACTTTAACAGTTGTAGAGAAAAGGGAATTTCAGCCTATGGGGCGGTATAAAAATGCAATAAATAAATAAATAAATAAGTTCCTGGTGGAATTCCCTCTTCATCACAACAGTTAAAGTTGCAGGCACTATACTAGAGTGCCTATACTAAAGTGCCTATACTAGAGTGAACATATACAAAAGAAGGCAGGGCCCCTGCAACTTTAACTGTGGTGATGAAGAGGGAATTTCACCAGGAACTAATTGCATACAAATGACACTGGCTGAAATTCCCTTTTCTCTACAACAGTTAAAGTTACAGGAGCCCTGTCCTCCTTTTCAGATGGTCAGCCTAGGCACAGCAGAAGTTTAGAAGCAAGCAGCACCAGAATTAGCTAGGGGTATCACTCTGGAATGCTCTCTCATTAAATAAACAGCTGTGTCCTGATTTGCTCAGGGAAATCAATGAGGACAAAACAGGGGGAATCTGGCAGCGTGGTCCTCCTGCATGTTGCTCCTCCTTAGAATCTTAAAAGGAGTTTAGGGGCATGCTGTGTCAGCAGCATCTGGGGAGGGGGGAAGAACTCAGAGCAGACTTGCTTCAAGCTGAAGCTGTGCAAGCAACAGAGTGCAATGTAAGTGACTTGCTGGCCTGGGGGACGTGATCTGGGAGAGGGAATGTGGAGGGTTCTGGCAGTGCCACCCCCCCCCCCTCTTAATAAGAAACCTCCCGTTAGTTCACCATCTGAAACCATGCAAAAAACTATGCTACATGATTGTTGTGAGCATGACTAAGATCTATCACACTCTGTTCTAATAATGAAAAATGTATGTATGAGCACAGAAACCAGGTCACAAACATTACGCACCTGCTCTAAAACATCGCTTTCTACTGGCAGATTAAGAAGCATGTCATATTAATTATATGGAAAACCAAATAAAATGCCTAACTCCTACTCTCTCTGGGAACAAGAACCACATTATTACCAATATCATGACTTAATATTATCTAGAAAGCTGTTTTGCCTTTCTTCTACTACCTACACACACATCTGTTCTTTCATGCTTGTGAACAATAAACAATTCCTAAGGGTGCTTCTTGACTCTTTTAGCAAACATTGCTTACATAATATTAAAGTGAACTTAAAAGAGAAGAGTCTTCGTGGGAGCCTGTGTAAAACAGACTACACAGCATTCCATTTCTAGCTGATAACTTTTTTCTGTCAGTAGATACTAATACAGGCCTATATAACAAAAAAATATACTATAGACCTCATTATGGAGGCTTAATTATGTTTTTTACCTAATCAATGAGGAGCACAACTTTATGTAGCAGAGGCGGAAACAACTTTCTATAGCCACTGCTAAGGACATGCTCAGCAGAGGCCTTTACTACAAGAGTGCTAATGATTTAGTCTGAGTTTTTTTCTCCAGCTCTGGACTTGACAAGCCACAGATTTTTTGTAGTTCCCTAGGATTCTTCTCGTGGCACTATCAGCCTTAGCTAGTGCCTTTTCACTGTTGATAATCATTAGCAAAAAAATAATAATAGCTGCATCAGATCAGGGTCTGTCTAGTCCAGCTTTCTCTCCTGAACAATGGGCACCCATTTCCAGCATATGAGGGTCACTAATGTACTACCTCTGGACATGATTTTTCTAACATGGCAAACAGACGTTGAAAGAGATCCTTTAGTTCTATGTACAATCCATTTTACAGTAAATAATTATGGTGCATAATTGTTGTGACCCACCTAGAGAACTTCTGCTATGAGGCAATATAGAAATTAAATATTTTTATTTATTATTGCATTTATTATTATTGCATAAATAAATAATAAAAACTAATTATACATTGTGTGAAGAAGTACTTCCTTTTCGTGAAGTTCGCCCTAGTCTTGAATGCATTTACTCATAAGTAAGACATAGTGGGTTGAATCCAAAGGTCTACTTCAAGTATGCCTAAATCTGGATCCAGTTCATCACAGTCCAAGACAACTGTTGGGTTGTGACCAGTGACATTAGTGCAATTTAGTTCCAAGTAATTCCCTAATTAGATATTTAAAAATGTTAAAAAACCAGTTTTGATCAAATAATACATTTGATAACTGAAACAATGAATATAGAGATATATTTAACAATTTCCTGTTGTAGCTCTGTTCTGATGCTACCAGCAGCTTAGTATATCTGAAATGTATTAGTACTTCTCCCTAAACTCACCAAAACTGTTACCAGCAAAGGGGGAAAAACCTCCTTAAAGACAAAACACAATCAAATGTGCATGTCTGTTTCTGTGCAACAATACAGCAGCAATTCTTGGTGCTTGAACAAACAATAAACTCAACACGTAAATCAGCTCATAGCTCACCTGAAAGTATTCCTTACACTTTTTTGGTTTTGGTTTTTGTGGCACTGCTCAGCCCAGGAGCATATGAAGTAGTCAGAAAAGAGTGCTTTTGAAAATGTGCGGAGACCCATTCCTCCCTGTCAAAGAACCAAGACAGATCTCGTGCATTGAGGTTCAGGGGAAATGTTGTCTGATTCAGAAGGTGTTATTTATAGACAAGGTTGAGAAGTTCTTCTCAATTCTAGAAATTTAGTGACCTAAAAGCATTTTTTTAGTTACTAGCTGATATACCCGGCGTTGCTCGGGTCCCCTAAGTTATATGTTTGTGAGGTAATCATCTTAAAGTAGTAAGCTGGTGCTAGGCCTGTGAGATAACTTTTAATCAAATTACATTTGGTTTTTTTCCTCTCTCACCCTCACGACAATCCTGCAAGGTAGGCTGATGCTAGGCCCGTGAGGTAACTTTAAAATGAATTAAATTTGTTTCTTCCCCCCCCTCCTCTCTCTCTCTCTCCCCGACACCTTTCCTTGTCCTCAGAGAAAACGAAAACTACAACTCCCGGCATGCCTTTCACTGTGGTGCCTGACTTACCCAATGTGAGTCCTTCCGCTGAGACTCATAAGAAGTGAAGTCTGGCTGAACCAGTCCACACTGTGCTGTTCAATCAGTGCCTGCAGGTAGGCTGTGAGGGAGCCGGCCTGCTGATTGACCAGAGCTGCACCCTCCTGCTCTTGATGGGGCCTAGCAGCTGAGGCAGCTGGCCCCAGGTGCTCTCCCTTCAGGCCCAGAAGGGCAAGCCACTTCCAGATGATGGCTGCCAAAGCCTGATAAATCTTCCATTCTGCCCAAGGCATGCTGAAAGTTGTAGGCATAAGCCTAAGTCCCTGAATAATGTGTTAGTCTTTGAACACCATCTGAGGTATGGTAGGAGACAACTGGCAAGCAGGCCTTGTTAGTTTTGGCACCCTTCTAATGGATTCCTTTTTCGCAGGCTAGCTGGCCTAGTGACTGCATTAATGGCTTTCCAGCACCAAGTGATTCCAGCCTCCAAAAGGCCTTTTAACTTTATGAGATTTTTTATGCTGCGGGTTTGTTTGTTTGTTTTGTCATAACTAAACCACAGCATTCCAAGACAGATGCAAGAATTACTGAATAAAGTCGTTTATGTAAAGGCCTGACTATGCCATTGAAACAGAAGTGTGAATGGAGGAATGACCGATAACTGAGGTTTGAATGGAATGGTTGGTGGGGTTAGTGGCAGTTGAAGAAAGTCAAGTAGAAGGAGAACAAAGACAGTGGCTGAATTTGGACAACACGATGGTGGGGTAATAATAAACTCTACAGTTGTTCATCTAGGGGGTACTCCCCACACAACATGGTAATAAATAATCAACTGTGGTGTGGATTAGGATCAGCGCTGAGTTGACTATGGTAGCATTCGGACGACATGATAGTCAATACGACTGACGATTGTTCCCCCATCCCCAGTTGCTTATTGTGTCGTCCGAATTCAGCTAATGAGTTAGGATTGAGAGATAGTGATCTGGCTTGCACATAGTGACCTGGCTTACTAACCCATGCTTTATTTAAAATTAGCCACTCTACATGCCAGTACTACACTTCCCAGCATGCTTTTCATGGCCCACATGTACCTGAGTCCTCTGAGAGGTGCTTCCATCCTCTTGTTGCCGATGCTGCTCATCGATAAGAGCATCAAGGAGTAACATCACTGAGGAGGGGAGGTAAGCGGCTGTCAGTGGATGTGCTCAGCTCCAGCCAAGTCCTGCTGGGATTGTCTTGGCCCACACTTCTCGTCCACCAGGTGCTCTATCAAGAGCCTGTATTGAAAAGCCAGGGCAGGGCCAGGCACTTGCCCCCTTCATTGCTTCCCCTTCCTTCCTCCCTCCCTCTTAAGGGTGAAGGCAGCACACGCACTTCCCCCAGATTCTCAGAAAATAGCAATATCAGGACAGGATGCCTTTGAGCATGTTCAGAGTCCGGCCCCTCAGTCACACTGTTGTATCTAGTTATGATTTTAAAAGCATGCATGCTAGGTAGGAGGAGGCACCACAAATGGATGCAGCCCATTTATGTGGGTTGTTTCCTTTTATATTGAATTGGGTTGACTACTCGAGACCGACTGTAGGAGTCTAGGTTGTGAAAGGCATGCAGCAGCCACCCATCTGTGCACTCACAATGGCTACCAAAGGCCAGTAAGTCTGGCCTCACACCCAAGGCATGCTGGGAGTTGTAGGCATAAGCCTAGGTTTTTTATTAAATTCTTTAAAAATACATAAAATCCAAAATTCTGAGTTTTTAGATTTTTCTGGTACATTGTGCAACCAGACCTATCAGCATGCCAAATTTCAAGTTTCTAACTCATCTGGAAGTGGGTAAACATTTCCAGACATACATCTCACACACATACTTCTGTTTTATAGGTAGAGATTGCACAACAATGTATCAATCCATCAAGTAGCTGGCAGAAAACCAAATAAATGACTTTTTAAAAAAATCTCAATTTTCTGAAAATCTAGTCTTACATTTTAGTTAGACTTCATTGCATATTGCATAAGGATATTGAGATATCTCCATTAATTACACGCCTTCATCATTAGTCCCAATTCAGGGGCAGGCATTTCACCCAGGGGTCTGTGACTGACCTGTGTGGTGTATATTACTCCTCCTGTCTGCTCCTTTACTATTTTCCAGTGCAGCTGCTTTTATTTCATTCACTATGCAGTTTGAAAAAAGCTGAATTAAAATAAATGAGATGCAAATACATGCAATGCTTTCCCTCTTGTTTTCAAATTGCACTTTCAGTCCACTCAACCTGTTATAATCTCATAGTGATTTTCATTTAAAAGAGCTAAATGGATATGTGATTACTGTTACAGGAACTAACACAAGACAATTAAATACTGAGGTGTTGATAGATAAAGCTGTGTTTTGATTTGCATATACATGGTGCAAAAAAAATCTTTGCCTGGCAAGAATTCAGCTCTAAGACTTGTACGCTTAACTTCTGCTAATTACCACAAGTGACTCCATTAAGGTTTTACTACTCAGAGCCAGGATTATAGCCATTTATTTTGGGACCTTACTTGTTACTTGAAAGTCTAGTCAAATGGCAGAGCTGATTTCATGCAAGGAAAAAAAACACCTATAGTGATTATATTAATAATCAGCCTCTATAGTGCAGCTTTTTATACAAATCAGTTACATGGCCTGAAATCAAGTCATTAATGATTTAATTCCTCATGTCATAGTGGTTCCCTTTTTGCAAAATACAGGATTATGTGACTGTCATTATGGGCAAAACACCACCGGTAACAACATGAAGAGAATTAACTCCCTCCAAGGTATAGCCTAAACCAATGAGAATGCAACACATACTAAAGAATATCTTAAGAATGCAGGCCTCAATGCAGATTGTAAAACAGAATTTGGGAAGACTGGAGGAAAGATTTTTGTAGGAAGACTGGAAAAGTTGGGCACCATTGAATGCTTATTTGAACAGCAGCATATGATAATGTAATGCACCAAGCCCCCATCAGTTAATAGTAGAGAGTAGTGGTATGGACAGAGGGAAGTAGTTGCATGCACTAACTAAGGCCTCCTCCACACGAGACGTTTAATGAGCCTTGAAGGCTCATTATAAATTTTACCTCCACACCAGCGGAGCGCAAAACGGGCATACAGGCGCGTTATCTCCCCGATAATGCGCATTTTCGAATGCGCGTTAAATAGCGACTTTTATTTTTCTCCGGCCGTTAAAGCGCATTTTCGCCATGTGAACAAGCGATTATGCGCATTAACGTCTTCTAAAGCGCTTTTTGGACATCAATTAATGCGCTTCGCCGCCTCTCGCCGCCTCCCGTGCAGAGGGATTAGGCGTAAATGCGCCTCCGCGAAAATGCGCATAATCCCCGAACCGGGCGCAAAAGCGCATCCTTGTGGAGGGGGCCTAAGATGATGAATCGTGACAATGTATTAAATGACCATCATTGAAAAAATCTTATGCTTCTTTAGCTAAAGGAGATGTGTCCACAAAGATCAAGTAAGCAATGCCAGAATCAGGAAAGTGTAACATTAGATGTTATGCCCTTTTTCCTCACTCTGCAATTTACAGTTAAACATTTGGATTCTCTTTCAATTGCACAGTTTTGAGTCTGAGATCCTGCAGAGTATTATCAAATCCAGCAGTCCTCCTTTAAAGCAGTGATGGAAACTTCCAGCCCATGGGCCTAATCCAGTTCCCAGAAGTTCCCAATTTGGCCTGCATCATCTCCTAGGATTTAACCACTGCCCATCAGAGGAATACTCACTGATCAACAGTATGGCTCAGTTCGGACGACACATTAGGCAACGGAGGAGGGGGGGAACAATCGTCAGTTGTGTTGCTTATTGTGTCGTCTGGAGGGCAACACACAACGCACACACTACTGACAGTACGTTAATCAGGTACTTTAAACAACAGAGTGAAACAACGGGCTTGCATGTTGTTTAGCCCAAAGCCCCGTTGTTTAAAGTGTCGTCTGAATTCTGCCCCCCCCTCTCCGTGGACTATTCCGTTTCGGAACAGAGTTCTGCTGCCTAGAGCAGCCAAAAACACCCAGCAGCTCTATGCAGCCTGCAGGACTCACGGCGCATGCTGGGATACGGCTGGGGGACACACGGAGGAGAGGCTGCAACCAAAATGGCCGCTGCAAGTTCCTTGCAGCTGGGGCGTTTGCCGGTTCCGAGCAGCGCTGGCTGCAGCATGTCGTCTGTGAAGCTCCTCCTGCTTAACACACAGTCAGCACGTTATTTACCCCTCTGTTGCTTAATATGTCGTCCGAACTGAGCCTATGTCACTCCCCCTCCCAATTGGGAGGTTAAGTAGTGCAAGGAGAATTTCCCCCTCCCCCCTCACAGATCAGCGATAACAGCAAGGATGTGACCTGCAGTGCTCTCTGAATCTTCCTTCGCATGGCTTTTGCTACCTCTGTTGGAGATGATGGGAGGTGCACAGAGGAGGCAACCGACTGGGAGGAGAAATTCCTCCCAGAGTTGGCCAAGTCTGTTCATGCATACTCGCTGTCCCTAGGAATACCTGACTTGGCCAGCACGGAGAGTAGCTGCTCCTTCTATCATCAGCTGAAACCTTCCTTCCATGGAGTTTCTCTCAGTCAATCTCATTTCCAATATTGTAACAAAGATTGGGGGAAGGGGGGCTGGAGGAAAGGACTTTGGTGGGCAGAATGTGTTATAAGATCAGCAGGTGGGGGCTGCGTGGGTGGTCAGCCCTCCCACCCATTTTCCCCTTTGGTGCCTTAAAGTGCACATTCCAGTCCTGATTTGCAGATATTATTGTAGTAACGCTGCATTTGAAGTCATGAATCTGTTCATAAGGATTCCTGACATTCTATATAGTTCATTTAGTTCTCATGCACAAATGAGCGAAGTATACCTCATATTTTCACATTTTGAACAGCACTAAATGTAACAGGATACTGGAATTGAAAACAGTCCATTTCTGAAAGAACTGGTTTTCGTTGTAGGAGGGGGTTTATACTTACCCTGAGCTTTCTTCCAAACACAGTAACTTTTCCTTTAATTTGTTCCTTTCGGAGGCGCCACTCAATTGAATTTAAGCCATTCTCCATTGGCAGCGAAATGTTACATCTTCCTATTGTTGGGGTCACAGTTCCAGCTAGGACATGTGGTTCACTATGGAAGCTAATACTCATTCCATTGGCATACATCACCCTCAAGGTGCCATTATTGCAGAGCTGATAGCTGTTTCTCACTTGATCTGGAGCAATAATTGGGGGAAAATTACTTAGTGCATTAATCATAAAGAAAACATATTACCTAATCTGCTATGTTTTCATGGTGGCTCTGCAGATTTCAAATGACGTTTCCCAGCAATTACCGCTTGTGTAGTGCTAAGGTGGATATCTGAGATGTTATTGATTTATATAAAGAACAATATTATGAAATATTTGAAGCCTGGAGAGATGCTTCAGTTTATTAGAATTCTGTTTCCCACTTGCTCCTTAATTGTAAATCAAAATGTATATTGATTTTTTTTAGCAAATATCATCAATATTTGTGGATACATGTATGGTATGAGAGAAATGTGGAGAGAAAATGATTTTAATTGAAGTGTTGGGTCAACAATAAATCTATTCAATTTGGAAATATAAAAAGAGATGGCTGTAGCTTTTTCTTAGAATTGAGGAAGTTTGCCTCTCCTCTTCTGCACTGGATTCAACGCTCCCTTAGCAGATATATGGCACAGTTATAGATTAGGTTTCAATCCTTAAGGCACCACACTCATACAGAATGAGCTGCCAGACACAATCCATTGTGTGAGTGTTACTCTTTATTCTGTCTTGTAGAAACATTACTAGCCAACCAGACATCTGGCCTTTTACTGACTGACAGAAGTTACACAAATAAAACTTTACATTTATGACTCCATTATACTCTTGACTGGCCAGTGCAGCCAGATCAGTTCTCCTGAACAATAAAAAAGGATTTTTTCCGGGTGAAACAGTACAGTGAGCAGCTGCCATCAAAGAACCACTATCCTTTTGTCAGAAGGAAAATATCTACATAATTAATCATCTGGTAGCACAGAAATAAAGCCATTAGAACTGAGGAAAAGAGTCCATAAATGTTGACATTTATATGTCAGCAGGCTATTGTCCTGTGACAATGTTTGTTTCCAGTGACATTATTTCTTAATTAAAAAAACATCATCTACAAAATTCCTTTCGCTGAAGCTTTGTTAATTGTGTTGTAGCATATGCAATATGGAATCACTTTGGAAGGTTCACATTAATCCCTTTACTGATCCTTACTGCAGTGGTTATGCTATAAATTTGTCCTCTTAAATTGAGAAAACACAACATTCAAAGCCTCCCTAAACAATAATAAAAAATGGTTTCTTGGCAACTCTTTGCCTCAGTTCACTGCAAGTAGGTCAAAGGAAAAGAGATGGGCCCACAAAAAAGCTTTAAACATGCCCAGATAAGAGCTAACATGGGGAAAAAACAAATTCCCTGCCTGTATCTGCTCTTTTTGTGGCCACCTATGCACAAAAAGACAACATAGGTATTTTTGTGCATAGCTTTCTATAATAGATGCTTAGGATATGGGAAGGGTTTAATTCCTTCCCTCTCATAACCACAAGAAAGAATGAGCTAGCTGAGAACAAGAGACAGCTTTAGCAGGGAAAGGGGATAAGTTGTGTGACCTCATAGAGAAACCCCTGAGAAAACATCAGTAAGCAGACTACTTTTCTTCTTCAAAATCTTTGTAAAGGCACACATAAGGGAGACTGGCACATTGACACAAGTTCAAATCTCCAGGGCCCGATGAACTGCATCCTAGAGTAATACAGGAGCTGGCAGAAGAACTCTCAGAACCACTGTCTATTATCTTTGCGAAATCATGGAAGGCAGGTGAAGTGCCCGATGACTAAAGATGGGCTAATGTTGTCTCTATCTTCAAAAAGGGCAAAAAGGAGAAAACTGGGAACTACAGACCAGTCAGTCTGACATCCATCCCTGGGAAAGTTTTGGAGTAGATTATAAAGAAGTCAATCTGAGAACACCTTGAAAACAATGCAGTGATTCCTAGAAGTCAGCATGAGTTTGTCAAGAACAAATCCTGTCAGGCTAATCTGATCTCATTTTTTGATTGGGTAACCTCTCTTGTGGACTGTGGGAATGCTGTGGACATAATATACTTTGACTTCAGCAAAGCTTTTGACAAAGTGCCCCATGGCATTCTGATTCACAAACTAGCGAAAAGTGGGCGAGATGGAACAACCATTAGGTGGATCCACAGTTGGCTACCGAATGGTACCTTCTCAAACTGGGGGGAGGTAACGAGTGGGGTACTGCAGGGCTCAGTCCTGGACCCAGCGCTCTTCAACATTTATATCAATGATTTGGATGAGGAGGTGCAGGGAATGTTATCAAATTTGCAGATGACACAAAATTGGGTGGGATAACTAATATCCTGGAAGACAGAAACAAACTTCAAAGTGATCTTGATAGGCTGGAGCGCTGGTCTGAAAACAACAGAATGAAATTTAATAGGGATAAATGCCAAGTTCTACACGTAGGAAAAAGAAACCAAATGCACAGTTACAAGATGGGGGATACTTGGCTCAGCAATACTACAAGCGAGAAGGATCTTGGAATTGTTGTAGATCACAAGCTGAATATGAGCCAACAGTGCGATGTGGATGCATAAAAATCAAATGCTATTTTGGGCTACATTAATGGAAGTATAGCTTCCAAATTGCGTGAGGTACTGGTTCCCCTCTATTCGGCACTGGTTAGGCCTCATCTTAAGTATTGCATCCAGTTCTGGGCACCGCACTTCAAGAAGGATGCAGATAAGCTGGAGGGGATTCAGAGGGGGGCAACGAAGATAATCAGGGGTTTGGAAACAAAGCTTTATGAGGAGAGACTGAAAGAACTGGACATGTTTAGCCTGGAGAAGAGAAGACTGAGGGGAGGCATGATAGCACTCTTCAAATACTTGAAAGGTTGTCTTCTCAATCATCCCAGAGTACAGGACACGGAATAATGGGCTCAAGTTACAGGAAGCCAGATGACATCGGGAAAAATGTCCTGACTGTTAGAGTAGTACAACAATGGAACCAATTACCTAGGGAGGTTGTGGGTTCTCCCACACTAGAGGCCTTCAAAATGCAGCTGGACAGCCATCTGTCAGATATGCTTTAAGGTGGATTCCTGCATTGAGCAGGGGGTTGAACTCGATGGCCATACAGGCCCCTTCCAACTCTACTATACTATGATTCTATGACATACTTGGAGGTGGGTGCTGGTGTCCTCAGGAAAAATATTGTTTAGAACAGCTCTACTAAAGGCTGCATCAGAACTTGATTATGCGTTCAAACTGTAACATTTTATTAACGTTAGTTCACTAGATGAGGTGGCTGCCTTCCAGAGTTGTAGAAGGGAAATCCCTCTGGAGAGAACAGAGTAGGTAAACATGGCTCTTTTGAAGTGCCCTTTAACAGCCGATGGCCAAGTGCTATCTGGCCAGCTTGCAGTAGTAAGACAATCTAGCGAAGAGCATCTGGGAAGAAACAGGCTGGCCTCTTGGGGCTGAACTCACCATAACAGAGCAAAAAACTCATGGCCTTGTGGAATGTAGCTATTCTATCAATGTAGCTGGACAAAGCCCTTTGAACATCCAGTATGCGAAAGGTGACATCCATGTCAATCTTAAGATTTAGGGTGAAATGTGAGAAAATCAAATCTTGACTGAGAAATCCAAGATAGTTTTAGGAAGAAATTAGATTATCAGGCTCTAAAACCCCTTTTTCCTGATGTTTGTAAAAATATGGTGGGTCAGAGCACAAAGTCAGATGGCTTGCTGCCCCTCCTAGCTGAGGTAATAGTAACAAAAAAGGCAGTTTTAAAGGATAACAAATGGGAAGCATATGTAGCCATGGATTCAAATGCTTTTCACATTAGTTGAGGAAGAAGTAGAGACAAACTCCAGGGCAGCATAGCAGCTGTCACAGGAAGTCACAAATTGCAAAGACCTAAACATTTCACAGTAATGAGAAAATAACATATCTTTTAACTGGAGGGTAGAAGGCACAACCTGCAGCCAAGTGAAAATGCAGGGAAGGGATAACAAGACTTCAGTGTATAGATGAAAAATGTAGTTCACGATATAGTGCAGTGAGGTCAAGGAGATTGAAATGATGAGATTCAGCAAAAAGAGAGAAGTGAGTCTATTGATGCACACAGGGTTTCCTTGTAGAAAACTTTCTGACAGTGAAGAACTTCCTAAAGTTGTTCTGAAACCCATACAAGGGATGAATCATCTATGCAATTAGATTCAAAATTTGTATGTTAGGCTGAAGGATTTTGCCTTGTTTCCATATCCTATATTATTGGAAAGGATAGAAAACTTCTTAATGTTAGGCATAGTAGATTGGTGAGTCAGACTGGTGTGGCCACCAGGCATTAAGAGGTTGGTCTGATTTAGCAAGATCTTATGCAGTAACCATAAGATGAGAAGGAATGGGGGAAACATGTATGATGGAGAACCATTCTATGAAGTCATTATGTCTCCGCTAAGGAATGAGGATCCCACTCCGTCTTGCTGCAGAAAGAATGGCATTTGGCATTCAGAGATGTTGTCCGGATTATGTAACGATTCATACAGAAATGTGGTTGAGTAAAGTCAAGCATAGAGTTGCAACACAAAGGAACCTGCCATTTGCCATGAAGGGATCTGTTGCTTTGCCAAACATAAAGCATCAGCATGAAACTCATGCAGATCTCCCATGCAGAAATGTGGATCTCCACAAGAGGATCTAATGATCAAATGTGAATGGAATCTCTTTTCCATTCAAGATCATATCCATCACAATCATCTTGTCCAGTATTTGCAGCATAGCACCTGCATGACAATGAATAGTCCTGTGATGACTATAGTCTTGGCTGCAATAATTATCTCAATGTCTGGCATCAGAATGACAATCCTGGTGTTGATCCAAAGTGTCAGGCGGGTAGAAACAATGCATTTCAGTAGAGACTTAATTGGTGTGGTAGAAGACTAACCTGGGGATGGGAGAGAGTAAAGGACATAGTGTTTTCAATCTTGCCATCAGAAAAATGAGCCCAACATATAAACATCACAAAAACAAGACACTGGGCCTGTTTGCACGACCAAACAGCTCAGTGTGGCTTACTGAAGTCATGGTGGGCTGTAGTGTGTACCAGTAGCCATTTTGAATGTTCAAGCCGTAAGTGTTCAAGTCGTAACTGTAGCTTGTTGTGTCGTCCAAACCTGGCAGAAGTGGGTTGTGCAAGGGTTAAATAACCATCCCCAGACTTATGACCTGGTTTAGGGTTATATGAAGGGTATTTTAAGGTTATGTTTTTTAACTTTGCACAACTCATTCTTGCTGGGTTCAGATGACAAGACAAAATCACGTTCTGAAATTTTCAGGATGGCGCTCGCTGGCACCATGGCTTGTTGTGGCTCAAGTAAGTCATGATAATACACAGTGATTGTATGAACCCAATCACTGGGTTGTATCACTCCACTCAGCAGGATCTTCCAATCCTATGTGTAGCATTTTCAGGAAATTGGGAAACTGCCATGAGAAGGGGATGTAGGGCTCTGGCTCAATTGCACCCATCTAAATCTTGATCCAACCCATTGACCTGGTTTGGATGACATGGCAGTCCATCATGACATAATTTCCCCTTAAGGATCTGTGATGAGTGCAGGCTGCCATTATGAATATGCAATCCCCGACCGGGAGTTGTCGTATGGTATGCACCTGACTGGTGTGGGTTATTTGACGACTAAGCAACCCTCACATAACCTTATATAAGACCATGGGTTATTTGAGGGTTGTTCAGCCTTCAAATAATCCTGCTGGCTGGGTTTACACTATTCGACAACCGCTGGCTGGGGGTTACATATTCATAATGACAACCAGCATTCATCGCAGTTCTTCAAGGGTAAATTAACCCACGATGGGCTGTTGTGTAATGCGAACTGGCCAACTGTGTTCAAGAGATGGTGTTTTAGGCAAACTGGAGCATGTTGGGTATTGACTTGAGTGATTCTGAAGGAATACTAGCCTTGGTAACTTCAGTTGGAACCTCCAGTGGGCTGCTTCCAATTAACCCTATCAACTACAAGTTGGTCTAGTGCCAAGGTTAGAGTCAGTGTGGGAGCAGCTTGAGGCAGAACGGACTTTGTAAGTCACTTTTTAAAAAAACATCTGGATTAGTTCCTGAATCTCCCAACAGAAGAATGATAGGTTGGATCTCTATCCTTGAATCTACAGTTATGAGTCTTAGGCAGTTTATCACCTGAGATTGCTTAGAAATCACACAATTAAAACTGGCTTGGCACAAAGGCAAGACACCAATAGGGTAGAGTTTAAGTACCTCGGAGATGGATGCAAATGAACTCAAAGGTCATAAGATCAGAAGCCTGAAAAGATTGCTTCCAAAGGGAAGGCCACAAATGTGATGAATGGTTCCTCCAAATTTGTTTTAGAAAATTTCTGGCAATGAGCACAGAATTTAACTTTTTGCTTGCCTCCTAAACAAATGAGGCAGGTGCCATCGCTGTCGGAAGCATGTGCCTTAATTCCAAAGCTGCAGAACTCACTGCATATTCATGGAAAAGGAAGAAGCAACAACACGAGTCAAATGAATCCTAACAACAAGACCATGAAAAAGCAATCCAAGTCATGAAAATTGATGAAGGAAAGACTCTATTAACCCACCCACCCCCAAAGACAGGAAAGGCATACAAACTTCACTGGAGAGACATCTCCACAGAAAAAGTTCTTTATGATGGTGCTGCTGCAGCAGCAGTTGAAAGAAAATTGAGTAGGAAGGTACTTGAGTAGAAAGGTACTCTACCTACACCTTGAAGCATGTAGAACAGGTAAAAAATAGGGAGGGTCTCCTCGCCCAATAAAAGGGCACAAAGTGGTGAAGGTTAGGCAGGAGCATATCTGTGGAGGTCCTTCTTCTGTTCTGGAAGCAACACTGTTTTCGTATGAACACCACTTCTTTTGAATTTGATAATATGTTTGTTACTATATATAATGTGGGAAAGAGCTATTTGAAGTCTCTGGCTATCTGATTTTTGAAATTCGATGGAATGTATATTTCCTTTTCTATGAAAAGTGTGACATTGAAGAGATGCACTTTGCACCATCACAGAACATATAATATCTCTGTACTCTCTCCATTCCTGTGGGATGGTTGGCGGAGGTGATGAGGGTCTTTTCTGAACTAAGAAACGATTGTTATTATTGAATTATGCTTAAAAAGAAAAAAGCTGAGATTCTCAAAAGTCTATCCAGAAGCCTATAGGCTGTACAAAAGTATGCATGCTGGAAGTTGCACATATCCGCATTATACCATTGTTTTTGCTCACACACAGTTGTGCAAAATCTTTTGGGAAGTGTGCTTCTGTACCTTGAACTACTGTATAGGATGCCTCCACGGAGGAGAGGTTGGTAATTACTGTGACATCATCATCTCGATTGGAGTTTTCGATATCTATAGTAATAGACTTTTCCATTTCCCGGTGAAGGCTGGTTACTACACCAGTGGGACGAGTTACATTGGTCAGGCGTCCTTCATGGTCATAACTAAAACATGCAAGAAAGAAGTCTTACATATATATAACTTTAAAACAACTTCAATATATAACATGCACTTTCTGTAAATTAAAATTATGAAAAGATTTCAACAATTAGAGAATGGAGTGTAAAGGAGGGAAAGCAATAAGGGCAAATAATTTCATCTAAGATAAATAATGTTTTCAGTATCAAAAGCAAGAAGAATGCACCCAAATTTTAGAGATAATAAACTGCCAGGTTCATGTGCCAAGGAAAACAGAAGCATAGGATCTGAAAGAAGGCACACTGCATCTAGCATACCTTTCGGAATGTCTTTTCCCATACAAAGTTCCATGAAGAACTCAGTTACATAACCCTTTCTTTGCTTCTGTTTACTGAGCAAACCCTCTTCCATTATTTCTTCTTTGTTACACCTCATAATAATGATGGCAAGGTTCCCAACACGGGACATTCACTCTCTTTTCATTTTAAGTAAAGGATTTCAGCTTTTGACGAACCTATCTAGAAGAACTTCAATTTAATTATTTCCCAGACCAATAAGGCCGTGGGGCTAGGAGAAATCCATGGCAGAGGATCTGCCAAATCCAAAATGTCCTTCCCCCACCGTTTCGGGAGGAATTTCAGGGAAGAGCAGATCCAAAGCCTGCCACTGGGATGCTCCCCATTTGCCATTCCTGCAGTCAGGACACTGACAGCGTAGGTCCAAGGGTTCTGAAACCACAAGGAGGCAGCTTGCAAGGGTCTCACAGACCCCCATCATATGGCTCCCTAGGAAACCTTCCCAGGTATTCTAGGATTGCAGCTGGAAACAACAGTCACTTAATGGGCTGTCTCAGCCATGGCGTTATGCGAGAGAGCTTTGGATTTGTGTGCTTCCTCCTCCTGCTATGCCCTCCAGCATTTTTGAGGCAGACCATAGTTTGCTATTATATCATAACCAGCAAACTATAGTTTGTACTTAAGCACAAACTATAGTTTGCCACTTTGGACGTAATGCAAACTATAATTCCCTGCAGAAGGAAGAAATTGGGGTGCACAAGGTTTGCTTATATTTGTTTCCGGGTGCCTCTACAAGAGCGATTTAAAGCTCTTTCAAGGCGCATTAAAAATTTGACCTCTACAAGAGCGGAGCGCAAATCAGGGGTCGAGGCGCTTTTTCTATGTGATTATGTGCATTATCAAATGCGCGTTAAACAGCGAGTTTTAATTTGCTGCGGCCGTTAAAGCGCCTTATGACCATGTAAACAAGCAATTCTCCGCATTAAACACCTCTAAAGCATGTTTCATACAACCAGTAAGGCAACCTGTTATGCGCTTAACCGCCTCCCGCGTATAGTGATTTGCCGTAAAAGCAATTGCGAGAAGATGCACATAATCGGACAACCAGGCGTCAAACCGAATTCTTATAGAGGGGACCTCTCTGTGGTTTTGTGTTACATGTGAAATGAGCCAGTGAGTAGAACCAATAACCTCACCCAACACGTAGGAGCTCATGAGGAACAATTACATGTGCTTTGAAACCTGAGTGCAAATGTTGGAGGTGGCAGGAGACAACTACTCATTTCCTACATTGCATTCTTTGTCTCGTGTCTGCTTGTGATGTGCCAGCATGTCAGCTGAAGATGTCCCGTCTTAAGCCCATAGTTCTTGGCATAGCAACTAATACAGGATCATGTAATCAATGTATCTAGAGCAAATAAGGAGTCTACTTAGAGATCTTTGCCTACTATTGAAATCCACAACATTGGTTGTTAAAATCAAAGCTGCTTTAGTGCACTAGTTTCACTTCTAGTTTAATGATTGGCAAAGGATATTTATTCGTTTAATTTAAAGTACTTTTTTAAAAATCCCATCTTCCATGAACAGTCTCGAGGATGTTTCTCTTCCAAATACCTCTTCCAAGGATATGGAAGGTGGAGGGGTTCAGAAATGAGCAATGCCATTTAACAGATGGGAGAGCCTCATACAAAGAAAAACTGGGAGAAAAGTGGGCGACATCTGTTTTAGAAACAGTAGAAAACACTGATTATTGTTCAGGGAATAGAGATATTAATGCCTTCTCTCATAGCACAACTGGATTTAATAAAGCAATTCAAAATTATGTATATGGTAATAATTACTTCATTTGGCAGAAGAAAGAAGTCATTTGGTGCAAATTGCTTTGATAGTTTTTTTAAAAAAACTCTGGATCAGCAATTTTTTTGGGAACAGAATATTCATGTTATCAGTTTCTCCAGAGGCAAGGGTGGGGGGAGGGGGAATAGCAATGTACTAACGAGGCACTAATAGCTGAAACTGGCAAATTGTCCCGTTGTGTAAGTCCATCTAGATATAGTAACATGGAGTTGTCCAGGAGGAAAGGTAAGCAGCAGAGGGAATAGCAACTGCTGGTCTGGAAAGAAACATGCTTGTCATCAGCTGGGGGAAAGAGCCTTCCTGACTCAATAGTGTTGGATGCTCAATAATGTGACTTAATTATTCTATGGATTTAGGCAGTAGGCAGCTGTAAATACATTTATTAAGCCATAACTATGACAGAGCACGACATTTCCTGGGAACTGATGAGTGGGTGGGATGAGTTAGTATCTCAAAAAGAGAGAGCTATGAATCATCCGTAGGAAATGCTCTGATCAAGGCATATCAGTTAAGAGGGGTGGGAAAGGGGGTGGGAAGGAGCATTGCTTTATGGCTACAATAGTTCCAGTCAGTATGTGAAAGGCTGTTTCTAAAAGATGTAAAGCGTTATTACAACTTAGCCCTATTGTTCAAATTACTGCTGAACACGTACCAGCAGGCTCTAACTATTCATTAATCTGTTCATTTTTCATTAACGCAGTTCAGGTTGCTCAAATTGCTCTTAGTATATTTGTTTGCTTTGGGTGCCCCTTATGCATAGGTCTGCCTGTCTATGTTTTATCCAGAATCTTACACTTTTTTGTGAAAACCCACGAGCTCTTCACTCTCTAGTGGGATCAGCCAGTGGTATGGCACTTGGGATGGAAAAATATGTATGGCTTAGCAGAATGTAAATGGTACATTTGGGTCCCTTGGTACATGGCACCGCTTCAGACCCAATACGGAAATGAGTAAGGTTTCACACCATTCATATCAATGTAATTACAATCAATAGAATTCAACCTTATTCAGATTCACCCCTCAAAATGTGTAACTTTCTATAGGACACAGTAGCACATTACAGATTATCTAATGGGACACCTTTGAAAAGTATGTCCCAAAGTTATCCTGCTGCTAACTGTTATCTAGAATATTCACAAAACATTCTTTTTTTCTTTTATTAATCAGGCAGCTAAAACTGGATATTTGTATGCCTGCAGTAATGAACCTAAAAATTAAAAATAAACCAAAGAGTAAACCATATGGATTCTTGTTGCTGTTTAGAATACAATTTGCTTTTTGGAAAACTGCTTCATGCTATAGTAGATGAAAAATGTTACAAAATTATTATTAGTTAGCCCTGCAAAAAAGATTGAAGGGGTGGTCACCCATCCCCTGCTCTGGAAAATAATAGCACAACTTTATCAGTAAGTTCCATGAAAACAGACATACCTGTTTACTAGTAGCCATTCTATAAAATGGCCAGAAGATGGCAGTATTCTCCTACATCAATGATAAACTCCATCAACCCCTCTTCAATATGTGGATACCCTTAATGTGGTTATTTTTCAACCATATCAGCCATATGGTTATTTATGACTTTGAATTATATTTGTATATACATCCAAAGTGCTAAACAAATGGGCAAATGGCACTTTTGAGTCTTCTAAACAGTATGATTTGGAAGGGGGGAACATAGGGTATGTTTGCCACAGAGTTTTCATTAGAAAAAGGTGATGTAATTCTCATCATGCCCTGTAGGTAGGCACTGATCAATGGTCTACCTAGATTTGGGCCTCCTCCACACGGGGCGTTTAATGAGCCTTGAAGGCTCATTATAAATTTTACCTACACACGAGCGGAGCGCAAAACGGGCGTACAGGCGCGTTATCTCCCCGATAATGCGCATTTTCGAACGCGCGTTAAATAGCGACTTTTATTTTGCTCCGGCCGTTAAAGCGCATTTTCGCTGTGTGAACAAGCGATTATGCGCATTAACTACCTGTAAAGTGCTTTTTGGGCATCTTTTAATGCGCTTCGCCGCTTCTCGCCGCCTCCCGTGCAGAGGGATTAGGCGTAAATGCGCCTCCGCGAAAATGCGCATAATCCCCGAACCGGGCGCAAAAGCGCATCCTTGTGGAGGAGGCCTTGGTTGTGGGAAAGTGAATTCCTCATTTATGGGGAATTTCATCATGAGGTTCTGATGCTTGGTGTCTAAAGACATTTTGGCCAATTCAGATATAATGCTTGCTGAACCACAGTTCAGCATTATGTGAATGGGCCTGGGCTTGCACACCCCTCCTATCCTCTGGCACTACCCCAAGAAGATCAGAAGTACCGGTTCCTGATTTAAAATAACCACAGTTCATCCTTGCATCCAAAGTGGAGCTGTGTTTAGTTTAAACTGTGGTTTATTGAAACAAGCCAGGATCAGAAATCTTGATTTTATCTTGGCTTGTTTAAACTGTAGTTTAAATTAAGAACAGTTTGGCCTGGTTCAGATTTAATGACAAACTGTGATTAGTACAATATATTGGAGTGCATCTTCCATCACCCCTGGAAGCATAGCCAATGGTGAGTGATGATGGAAGTTGCAGTCCAACATCTGGAAGGTCACATGTTTCCCATCCCTGGGTTAAGCTAAGAAGTAGATACTTCCAACTGCCTTATTTTGGATGTGCAAGAATAGCAGAGGGGAAGGGGGCACGAAAGTGTCCAAAAGTTAACTAGGTTCTTAGCACTAAACAATGGTCACTGTGGTCTTCCCTGACTCATGTGAAACAGCAAGCTGGAGTACTTTCTATGATCTGGTGACTGTTGGGCAAACCACTTAAAAAGGGAGTTCTCCAAGCCAGAAGATTTATACAAACGTCCCTTAGAAGCAGATCTACTCTTAAAATATATTTCATTTCAAATAGTGTGGGTGGATCCATCCCTGACAGGGAATCTACTCATAAGTAAGTATCAAGACTTGATGTTTTCCATGGCCAGTTGGTATGCTTTCTCACAAGTAGTTCTTTTTGGGTAAAAAGTCCACACAAAGGAGAAAAAGAGAGAGCACATATAATTGGAAGGAAAACATTTCAGCCATACACACAAACACACACACACTACACAGTGGTGTTTCTGCAAATTTGCATTTTTCATCTTGAGTGTGAATGTCACTTACTTTAAAAAAAAAATGACAAAATTGGGCCAAGTATATATCTGAGGGCTATTAAGGGAAACATAATGAGACTCTGCTTTTCTTGTGTAGAATCTTCTTTTTTAAAAAAAAGAAAAGAAAAGAAAAGCTAGCACTTTATCTTTCATCCCTTACAGTTAAAGAGGAAATTTTGTCTTTCTAATCTAGCAGTTCCTGAAACGAGTGTAATTTTGGGCTCTCCAGAAATTATATAAGTCACACTGAATTTTTTCAGATACCTCGGGATCCAATTTCCTCACCAATCTCAGGAACAAGCAATCAGCGAAGTTAATCAATGTTTTATCTGCCCATATGGAGCATGGTCCCAATATCCTGACATTTGAACAGCAAGATTTAAGTTCCAAAAGAAACTGCAATATTGAAATCCAGGGAGAGGTGAAACTTAGTGGGGTGTAGCCACAATCTATTAGGTTATGAGTTGGGCAGAGCAAGTAAGGGAAATAAATATTCTTTGCCCTGCCATACAAGGTGAACTAATTTGGGTCCTATCCTGCTAGTTGCTATGCAAATGCATGTGATCATTGCAACTGCATTTCAAGCTGCTGAACACTACAGTACAGAGGCTTCCACAAATGACATCCACAGAATTATCCAAACCACTTGAATGGCATTCTTCTCTGAACTCTATGGTAAATATTTTATGTTACACTAGAATTTACAGAGTCAACAAAAAGGGCCTCTTTTATATTAAACATCCTTTCCCCCTACCCCTATGCCCTTGCCTTTTTTTTTTACAACACTAGAATTTACAATATAATATATTTTGCCACAAATTTTAACCTTTATTTAAAGAGGCATTATTATAGTAATGTAGATATGTTTGAAAATACAATTTAAAAGGGAGATTCTTTTTATCCAAAAGAAAAGGGTCCATAGCAGGAGTAGGTAACCTTTTTGAGTTGTGTGGGCACCTTTGGCAATTTGAGAAACTGAGCACCACCACAAAATGATTGCCATGGAAGGCATGGCAAAGGACAAGTAACGTGCCCAAAAGTCTCTGCCTCTACAAGGCAGAGGTGGGGGCTGAGTTCTAAACACACTAAAACTCTTTGGAGCCCAAAGTTTTCAGCACCAACAGATTGCTATTTCACAGCCATCACAGCTGCTGGGAAGAAAGCACAGAATCCAGTGGGGTACTCACTCCTCTGCCTATTCCTTTCGGCCCCACCAACTGTACTGCACAAGCAGGACCCGCCGTTTATGCAAGGGAGATTTAGGGCTTCCTAGAGGAAGCCCCAAAGTGAGTGGAAAGTGAGGATGGGGGAGGTGAGCGGAGCTCCCAAAGCTGCAGGTGCCATGTGGACTACCCAGGGTCAAGAGCATCTGTTAATTGAAATGATGGTTCTTCTTTAACTTGTATAATTCTCTGCCAATCAATTCTTACCTGAACCGTCTCTTACCCATCCTCCACCCATTCCTTGCCTGCTCTTTTGACTTTGCTAAACTTGGTTCTTGAGAAAATGTTGCATATTAAGGAAAATTAGAATAAATTATACCAAATAAGAAATTGCATGCAAAACTGGTTTTTTTTTTAGGGATGCAGAATGTGCTTAGACCTGCCTTTGTCCTTAAATCATATTCCGGGATAAAGTCCTACATCACCTAAACAGACAATAGAGGTGCAACATTATTCTGAAAATGGTCTTACTCATAAAAGGTTGTCCATCCTGTCTCATCACTTTTTGTTGCCAAAAGACCACTGTTCCCATGATAAGTCATTAATCCAAGTTCCAAGGTCTGGGTCGACACTACCTTAAGACCACCATTTGTTCCAACAGCAAGAGTCACAATTTGATTGTCAGGCATTAGAAAGTGACGTGGCGCTCCATTCGTATCCCGACGAATTTTTAGAGAGTTGCCATTGTTATCAATCACCTCAGTCACATCATTATCGGCACTATAGGTGAAATTATATAGATATTCTCCTGTAACAAGGCTGAGGGTATATTGGTGGATGCCATCAATGTTGAAGACATAAAGTTCCTGCTCTCCTGGAGATGCAATTTCATATTGGTTGAAAGCATTAAGAACGGGTTTGTTTTTGCTGACAGCCCTGATACGTATATTTCCAAGATCTGCTATGTAAATGGTGCCATCTGGTGCCACAGCTAGGGAAGATGGGGTATTTAAGATGGCGTCAGTAGCATAGGCATCATCGCCAGCGTAGCAATTACAGTTGACATCATTTTTGCAGTCGCAGTCCGAAGCTGCCCCAGCCAGAAGACAAATCTCGCCATTAGTGGTGACCTGGCGAAGCCGATTAATTTTTTTCTCATCTGTCTCACTGATGTAAAGAATTCCAGTGTGTGAGATTGCAATGGCACTGGCTGACTCCAATGCAGAATGAATGGCCAGTTTGCTGAGGGAGTAGTCTATACCGGGAACCTGGCAGTGCATTGGACGGCCAGCAATGATGCTAACCTGATGGTTCTCGGTGATTCGCAAAATGACATTGTTCTCCAGTACATACAGAGAGTTATCCATCGGATTGACAGCTAGGTCGGTTGGCCACTCCAGACGCACCTATGAGACACACAATAATGATGACTGCTTTGAAAACAACCTGGACAAACACATATCTTTGGATGCATATAAATCGTGTGGGGAAGAGCAAGTAGTTGGTCAAAGTTTTAACTGACCAGATCAAGGAACAAACCTGTTCATAGTTCACTTGGACAGATTTCTTTTCACTATTCATCAAAACTACATACAGTGGCTCCACTGGATAATTCTATATTCAGTACATAGGAATAAATGCTACAAAGAATTACAGGAAAAACAAAGCCAGTTAATATTGCCAAAGCTCTCTATTTTTCTATCAGTGATATAAATAATATATTGCAAAGAAGGCTTGTTCATTCATTTCAGTTACCATATTAAATCTCAACTGATACTGTAAATCAACAATACCTTCAAAAACCCTTCCCCCCCTCAACAGATTGGAACATATAGTGTTTCCCGGGGAGAACAACCGGGCATTTATCCAAAATAAATAGCCATCTGTTTTATTAAAAAGAGGAAGTAACACTCTACCTGGGTGACATCCATGCTGGAATCACAGCTTAGTGGCCGAACAGCAGTTAGGTCATTAGAGCCCAGCAGCGTTGATATGATTCCATTCTGATCAACTTTCCGGATCATTGTAGCATCAACAAAATACATAAGGCCATACTTATCCACTGCAATTCCTACCAGGGTGCAATGAAAGCAAAAATGACTTCTTGCCCTTGTGTGTTGCTGACATATTTATCATGAACACAGATAACTGTGGTTGTCACTCACTTGTAGGCATCTGCTCCTGATTTGGGAGGGGGAGGTTTAAGTGCTCAACTTCAGCCATCGCAAAAAGCATTGCAGTCAATGAAATCTTTAACAATGACTTCTGAATAAATTAATTTCCAAGATAACATTAACTCTACTGGTTCAAGTTCCCTTATTCCTTGTCTTAGCTACAAATATATCAAGCAGATTCTACTTTCCATCTTTTTCGGATAGTTTTTTTTAAAAAAAATAATACAACACTCTTGGATATTTCTGCCCCACATCCCCTGTTGCCTGTAGCAGTTACCCAGCTATTCTGCCCAGACTATTCTCTTGCCTCCAAAAATCATGTTTTGGACAGTTTTGCTTGTTTGCACTTCCTCTTCACAAGGGCCCTACCCCACTCCCAGCATAGCTTGGGGGTGGTGGGGCAGTTGCGGCGGGCGCAGGACGGGACGAGGCGTGGAGGCGCGCTATTGGCGGCCTCCAGAAAGTGGCGCCAAAGGAGGGGAGGAGGAGGGGGAGCCTATATAAGGCCAGAACTCCTCCCCTCCTTCGTCTTGGTTGCGCGGCTCCCTCCCTCCCTTCCCTGTTGGCAGTATGGGAATGAAATACCGGTTGTCCTTAGGAAGCCAAGTAGGAATTTTTTGCTCATAAGCCGTCATTAAGGATGTGAGTTTTTTCGCCTACTTCATACTGTGAGACAGCAAGGGAGTATTAAATAGGTGGATTGGTTGTGTTAATTTGGTCACATTTTGGCGGTTAGGCGCGGGCATCTTCACCTGGCAAGGGATAGGTGAGCATTCACAGGCACCGAGCGGTGACTGGTAATGCCTGAGGCTCAGCACCTGAGCGGTCTTGAGGCCCTGGTGGTGAGATAAGGGTTACCTTTGGGGCGGACCTTCCTCACCCGCTCGGAAGTCTTGAGGCACGGGCTGGGGGCGACACGGAAAGCCTCCCAACCCAAAAGGGGGGGCCAGGGGGTGGCGTGATATGCACGCCATACACTGGCCTCGATTTGACTCGCCCTACCCTTAGGATGGCTTGGGCCATCAGTATTGAGGATGCCCGCTAGTTTCCCCTTCTGCGAATTCATCAATAAAGTGTGGCCCATTTTAAACCCAATTTATTGTGTCGTCTCGTTATTTACTGCGCTCCGATTCCGCAATAGGGGTGCACTGGTTAACAAATGTTTTGTCTTTCTCTGTAGGGCGAATAAAATACACTGCTGTAGTTGACTTCCAGAAAAAGCAAGCAAGCAAGCAAGCAAGCAAGCCCTAAGACAAAACTGTACATGGGAAATACTTGTCAACCTATTGTGACTAAACCACAGATTAAAATAACTCAGCAAGCAGTGATTTAATTGCTGGATAATTATGTCCAGAGTCCATGCAGTTTCAGACAATTGTTTGCACTATCTTTAACGTCCCTTACCTCGTGGGCTCATTAAAGTTGCATCCACTGCTTTCCCTCCATCACCACATCTGGCCTCATCAAAAGGCAGACACTGCTCCCCTGTCCCTGCCACCACTTCAGAATTACTAGACAGGTCTTTTGCACCAGTAAGGGTTTTGACTCTGTAAATACGGCGACTGTTGGTGTCCGATACGTAAAGTGATCCCGAAACAGGATCCACAGCTAAGTAGTACTTGTGGGCAGGGTTGTTGCTTTAGAAGAAAGAGGAAAAAGAGAAAATATGATGTCTAAACCAATTCCCCATAAAGCTTTCATGCCAAGCATAAACTGGGATATGTCAGAGGTAGCCTTGGGCAGAAAATGTAAATGAGTCTGTTTCAGACAATATTAATGGCAGTATCAGTTCCCTGTCCTTCTGTCTAAGGGCTTTTCTACATGAGTGATTTATTGCATGCTCATGTTTGCTCAGTCAAAGAAGTTAGTGGGTCCTTTACATGACATTATCAACCTCCAGGACGTCTCCTGCACTTTTCTCCATTTCTCCCACTTTCAAAAAGATAGTAGATAACGTGAAAAGGGACATTATTCCGATCTATCGCCTCTGTAAAATGCCCCCGTAGCGCTATAATGCTCTATAATGGCAGACCCATCTAGTGGCTGTAAACTGAAACACAAAGAAACACATAGAAATTACTGAGGGAGGGCTTTCCTCGATTCAAACCATGTGTCTGCTGTGTAAAAGAGCCACTAATAATCCCACAAAGAAACAGAAAGCAGAAAGCCCCAGTAAGGATTCGGGGTGAGTTGCTTAATATAGAAGCTCTAAGCGTGAAGCCCAGACCCTCACAGCATAACATCAAGTTTGACATAGCCTGTCCACTCCCCTTTCTAACCCTTAGTGTGGCTAAGGGTTCCCGCCAATAATTTCTAAGCTTTAGAAGTTCCGAAGTGAGGCTCGGCGTCGGCACGAGCCCATAGTGTGTGATGCACAGAGACCACGAAGAAGAATGGATAGAGTTTGGGTTTGAGTGGGGAAAATCAAGTTCAAATCCTTTCTCTGCTGTAAGCTTACTTGGTGGCCTGGGTCAAATTTCAATGCCTCAGCCTACCCTACTTCACATGTTGTTGTGAAGATCACACAGATAATGGCACGCAGACCATCTTGAACTCCTTGGATGATAAAAAAGGTGAAAATAAATAAATTTGAGAAATGACTGCTGGGTAATATGTAGCCCATAGCCTCCTACATATTTTAATGAACTCTGGCAGGATGTTCCATTTCAAATTAGGTCTGTAATCCTGTGCACACTTACTTTAGAGTAAGTCACGCTGAACTCAGTGTGGATGATGTCTGAGTAAATAAACATGTTGAATGTGTTAGACACTGGCTCTTAACAACTAAGCCCACTAGGAAGCTCCTGCCTCATATAAGACCAAGCCACCTTGGCTTCTAGTCAATCTCCCTTTGAAGTTTCTCAGGACTGGAAATAGATAGTTTTACATCTTAATAATATGGGCACTGAAGATATATGTGGTTCTCATTAACTTCCATTTATGGATTTCTTTTTACCACTCATTTGAATCCATCTATTTTACACAGCATGGATGTTTCATTTTGTGCTTTCAAAAATAATGTACCCACAAATGCAAAATATATGAGAACCCAATGTGAGATGGCTTCTGACGAGAAGCTGTAAATTATTTTTCAAAACTGTATGGCATCTGTGCCTCCTTGTAAAAAATTTACCCTCTTTTCCCACAGTACAAGATAATAGAACACACTACAGCCTGCCCTGAAGCTGCATAAAAGATGAATAGTCTCGTAATTTTTAATTGCAGTGATTTCCCTTTTTCATCCTTCACTCTTTATAGAAAGAGTTTTTATAAAGAATTTTCTAACTCTTTATATTAAGATGGCTAGTCTGTGGTGGTTAGAGGATATCACTGCCATTTAGTATTCCAAAATGTCGTGCTCAAGGTTAGTACTGAAGAAGGAGAACAGAACAGTCTTTCTTATTAACCAAAATAGAATAAAAGTTTTCTAAATAGTTTGCTGAATCGTAAGTCATGAACTGCTTCACGCTTTGCTTTGAGAAAAGACTGACATACATCCTAAGTGTGGTGGAAGTGGTTTTGTTACACGTTCTCTGCCCAAAAAACAAATCCCTCAAAATGGAGCAAATGCATGTTGAAACCACTTCCACCATACTTTTGAATCCAATAAACTGGGGGTTATCTTAACTATGATTTGTTTGAAACAAGCCAACATCAAATCATGGGTTAGGAAGCTAGCTTGTTTCAACAAACCATACAATTATCCACAGTTTAGGATTTGCATAACATGCTAAATTTTGGTTAATCTACAACAGAGGGGGAGGAAACATCTGAGCTCGGGGAGAGGCTAGGCTCATTTCCATTACAGAAAATCAGGGTTTATCATTATGTTCAAATGCCTACTTGTATGTATAGTGTAATGACTGTATGTTGTCCGTAATATTGGAACGCTGCTGGGAGCTCTTTAAACAACACCAAAACCTCTAAGTACATAAATGTTATCAGCTTCCCAAGCAGCATCCCCATGGCATAAAACAGCAGTCTACTGGCAAAAAAGATATCCAGCTTTTAATTTCTAAAATGTGAGATTCTGCTCCTTGCTTGCCTATACCTCACAGCCTTTGAGTTAGAAGCCTTACTCCCTTATTCCAAATGTGTGTGGATGTCTATGGTTAGGAAACTGATTTTTGTGTATACTCACTCACAAGTGCTTTCAACTTTAGAATTCTTTCACTATTGCTATAACTGAGGTCATGAAAAAGGGGTTTTAAGAATCGCCCTAGGAAGCCTTGGCTCAGATTAAGCCCTGGTCACACTGTCACTCAAATTTTACACAAAAAACATAGAGCTCCTGAAAAATATATGAATTGATCAGTGAGAATAAAATGTGTAAAACAGTCCTGAATCAGAACTGAGAATGCTGCTGTTCACATTCATGTACCTCTTTCATAGGCTGTTTGACAGAGAATACAATGGCAATGAAATGGTTCACTGGGCACAAAATATTCATTCAACAATATGCAATAAACAGAAGTGGAACAGAGAGATGTTGTTACTGCATTCCAATTTGGAAGCAGGAATTGAGTGTAGGTATATATTTTAGGTCAAATGCCTTTGGCTCATTTCTTCCCATGTAATCCTCATGAGCCAAAGGTGGTGGCAGGACCGAGCCTCAGGACTGGTGCTATCAATAACCTTTTGGCTATCCTCGGCGAGACTCTGAGAAAGCACTGAAGTCTTTCTTAGATGTATCTGTATTATATTGCTGCAGAGGAGGTGCTGATAATACATGCACCCTTAAGAAGACATCCTATGAGCCTTTGGTCATTCGCTAAGATAAACTGAAAGCACCACCTGTACTGACCTCTGGTAAAAGGAAGGTTTCTTTGTTGAGGTGCAAGTAGATGGTTTCATTTCCTTTGCTGAATTAACTGTTCTAGTACAGGCAGTAGTTTGTGCCTCCAAAGCTAGTGTGCATCAATAGGATTGAGCTATAGTAATCAAGCACATAGTTTTGAGGCAAGCCTATTCTTCTTCGCCTTCATACCAGATAAAAATTGTGGTATCATTGATCGAAGACAGTACTGTTAACTGTATACCTAAAACAGCAACAAGTCCTCCAGACTTGATAATAAACTAAGCTATTGTTCGGCTAAAGTATTTCCCCTTATCTTGTTGGGTCAATGGATGTCTTGAGATATTATCTTATTCCTAATAAATCTGTTTTGACAGTTGTTCGAGGTGTGGAGCCAGAGAGCCACCTGCAAATTTAGAAATGTCAGCCTCAGCTATTCAAATAGACAACTGGACTAAATGGAGAAGCTCCTGCACAAACATGTCTGGCTAACAACAAGGAGACGTAATGAGTACTTTAAATGAGATCTCTGCAGATGCCAGCCCTGCATGATATAGGGCAAACTTCTTTAAAAACCAATAGAGGCTTTACAAGTCAGTGGGGCAAAGACAAAAAGTGAATGTTCTAATTATTTCATTGCAACTGGACTTACTGGCCCCTAAAAAGCCACACTCTTGGATTTCTGAGATAAACAAAATCGAGCACGGTTATGCTGAAACAAGTATGGCACTAGGCATCCTTGTAGACAGGATAGGTATGTAGTAACACTCAGATTTGGAAGGATGTTTGTGGATGAAGACAAGGAAATGTAAAAAAAACCCACAATCTTTTGTTAATTGTGTTGCCAAAAGGCTGCCTGTGACATTTTGAGATTCTCTTAGCCATATCACATGGGACACCATTTTGGCCAATATACGTTTAGGACTAGGCATAACAATGGCCATGATTGTCAGCACATCATAACTTGTAATGTTACATTACATTTGCAAGTTGTCTAAGGACATTGAGCTGATCAGGCAGCAGATGTTGATGCTGCTTTAATGACAATAACTATTGTGCTTGTGTGACGCATAGTGCCTTCTTTCAAAGATCTTCCCTGGTACAGGATCAGATAGTGTCAAACAGAGACAAAGCAGGAGAGGCCATTGCTCAGGGTGACAGAGCACATTCTTTTTTATGCAGAAGGTCCCAGGTTTGATCCCTGGTTTCTCCAGGTAGGCTGACAAAAGAATCCTGCCTGAAACCCTGGAACATCACTGCCAGCCAGTGTTGGCAATCCTGGGCTCTATGAACCAATAGGTTGACTCAGAATAAGGCAGCTTCCTATGTTCCAGGTGCCAAATGGTACTGGGTAGGCTGACCATATGAAAAGGAGGACAGGGCTCATGTAACTTTAACAGTTGTAGAGAAAAGGGCATTTCAGCCAGTGTCATTTGTATGCAATTAGTTCCTGGTGAAATTCCCTCTTCATCACAATAGCTAAAGTTGCAGGCACTATACTAGAGTGACCATATACAAAAGAAGCCAGGGCCCCTGCAACTTTAACTGTTGTGATGGAGAGGGAATTTCACCAGGAACTAATTGCATACAAATGACACTGGCTGAAATGCCCTTTTCTCTACAACTGTTAAAGTTACATGAGCCCTGTCCTCCTTTTCATATGGACAGCCTAGTACTGGGCAATAGAATACTTCCTATTCCTGGTAATTCCATTTGAGAACCAATTGTGCCCCTTCATCTGCACAGCCCCATTCTGAGGTTTTTTTCTTAGTCACACTAAGCCTTATTCCAGTGTTATTCTTAGGAAGGTACCTGAACATGGGTAAGAATGGCCTGGTGCACTGCTCCTATGTCCTTGTGCATGCCAGCCCTGCCTCTATGTCACCAACGTCCTCCTGTTGAGCAGGGGGCTTTTACTCGTGTTAGCTTTCCTTCATTATAGTCACTCCTTCATTATTTATTTGTTGGCTTTCCGGTTAAGGCTTGTGTTAAAAAGATGTTTTAGTAATATGTGTGTGCACTTGGTTCTGCTAACACAAATGCACTCTTCTCATAACAGTGGCAAGGGAGTTTTTATCTGATACAAGCAGTGAAATAATTACAGCATGTGTGGAATGCACAACAGCATCTACTCAGACCAAGAGGGTACTTAAAGAGTAAGGCAGGAAGTGAGGGAAAAGACAGGAAGTATCCTCCTTTTGGCCACTACAAACATTAATAGGATCCTGAGTGCCCCTAACATATCCGTTGCACCATCCTGCAATATGAATCCTATCAGACTAATTTAGAACCCTCATCTTTTGTTAGAGCAGCTCCGTGCCACAATTGCTAACTTTGTTTATCATGAACAGGGTAAGGGAAGAGAAATTAAATTTAGCAAACACAGCAAACACAGCAGGAAGTTTACAACATCTCAGGAGCCACTTTGAATTACTTATGCCTATATGGTAATTCCTTTACTGTTTTTGTGTTATAACTTCCTTATTCAAATTCTAAATGATTTTTACTTTGCAGCAAATAAAATTTTGATTTTGGGCTGCTCCAGGAATTGCCAAAGATGCGAGCAATAGACTGCTTCGACTCTTATGCCCAAAGTGGAGCATGTGCAGGGCAGATGAGCAAAACATGCATGTACCCAAAGAGTGAGCAGAGAAACTGACCGGGAAAAGAATGAACCCTTTCACAAAAGGATTGATACTCTATTTAACATAACTAATGAAGTTGGTGGTTGGATACAATCTGTCCAACAGATTGGCCAGCTAATAACATTGTATTAAAAGGGTGGGGGAGACCAAATCTAGGGGAGAAATCATTAATGAGTTGGAAATGAGTTTTTGACCCATTTCCAGTTCATTAGTGCCTTTCTGAACCCTCTCCAGCATTTACAAAAGCCACTGCTGTAGTTTGCTTCAACCATTTAAGCCAATTACAGACTGCAGGGAGAAGTGCTCATATAAAAGTTAGCTTGGGGTTCATTATACTTGCATTCCATTAGACATTCCTAATTGCTGTCAGAACTTATTTGGTTGCTTTTTGACTGCATTGTTTAATTGCTAATGCTTATCATATTCATAACACACAATTAGCACATAAATGCTGCTACATTTGATACACTTAAAACAGAACATTACACAAGAAGCACAACACATAAAAGCAAACACAACGAAGCAAACAAACTATAGCAAATAATAACAGGGTTGCAATCTTGGTCTTACCTATGTTTAAATTCTTTATTTCTTTAAAGGAAGGAAACAAAAAGAAGGGGGGGGGGAGAAAGAGAGAACAGTTAGCTGAAGAAGAAACCATAAAGCAAACATAGTATTTGGCCTTTTCTACAAGATGAGACGGGAAAGTTCTTTTCAGCTTTAGCTTTATGTTCATTTATGCTGCAATTCTATACAGACTTACAGCCCCATTGAACACAGTGCAATTTACTTCTGAGTAACATGTATAGGATTGTGCTATCAGGAATGAAGCAGAACAGAAGGTGGTTGAAGTCACTCTTCCTGCTGGAATAGCCCCTCAAGGCATTTTTTGTAAGAAACTATCTGGATCACTGAAAAAAATGGCTTGCGTAAAACTGCCTGTCTTTTATTCTGACAGTGAAAGGAGTTGGCAGCTGTCTATCAGCATGGTTGGTGCAGTGTAGGACTGACAAAAGTGAAATGTGCTAATATCTTTTACAGTCAAACGACTGAACCATGAGGCTGTTCTTTAACCTTGAGCCCATCTCTGCTTTGCATCTGGCTTTCCTCTTTAGTTTCTAGAGTTGTCACTTCTAGCAGGTTTCATTGTCAGGACATCACATTTAGCGTTATGGCACTCTTGTAGTCCCTCCATTCCGCTTTTGTTGCTAAGCACTTGCATGATGTCATCCTTGTTTTGCTTTTTAATTCAGTTCTAGTGCAGGTTTTTTTTACCGGGGAAAGTCAGTTTCCATGTTGGAATTGTTTTGGAAACTGAACTGTGAATACTGTCATTTCGCTTCGAGTATATCCGCTTCTGTGGTTTGTGGGTGGTTTGTGGGTGTGTCTTCCAGGCAATTATAGTAACAAAAGAAGAGAGTATATCATTTCTCTGCCAGGGGTGTTGCTGAACTTATTTCCTCCTTTTCATCTGGGGACACCTTAGGAGAAGGAAGATCTCTGTGCTCCAACTTGCTTTCTTTAGCTTCTTCACTTGATTTTCTGATAAATTCCTGTCCCTTGCATTCCCCCTCCAAGTGCCTTATCTCTTTCTATTGCTTCTCTTCTATTTCTATTTTGTATATTTCTTATTCCTCCAATATTATCCTACAGTATCATATATATATATATATATATATATATCCATTCGATATTCATTCATTATCCTACCCTACCTAATAATGACAGAAAATGTAGCTGACTCCCGTACTGAGACTGGCCGTGGTGTTTCCTGGAGGCACCAGGAGACACTGGATTTGTTGGATATTTGGGGAGAAAGCAAGATACAAGATCAACTTCGGAGCAGCCACCGTAATATTGATTCCTTCTACTATATTGCTGAGCAGACCACATGTCTCTGGTGGTTCTCCTCCTTGCACCCCTTCCTTGCACCCCTTCCACTAATTGGTGTTCTGATCTTTTAACACATCCGTCATGAAGGAGAGAGTAAGTGATGTACTACTTCCTTTCTTTCCCATGGCTTAAAACTGCATGTACTCGGTGTTACAGTTGGCGGGAAAAGGGTGTGTGTTCAAATATTACTTTAAAAAAATTAACTATTGGAAGAGCGCAATACCGTACTAATGATATTCTTTTTGTATGCAATATTGGAAGAGCACTATCGCACTCTTCCTGGAAACAGTTTTAGTGTTATTTGGACTGCTACTTAAGCAGCTGCCCTTTGCTGAAATGCGCTATCGGAGAACAGCTGGCCCCATGCTCCACCATGATGTGCTGCTCTTCCCTATGGGTAGTTTCTTGGCATAATGGAGGCTGGTGTCCAGAAAACAGGAATGGGCAGGTACAGCAACCCATTAGCCCCACCATCAAATCCAGTTATGTGAAATGAGGTGGTATTGCATTCCTTCTTCAGGCAAGCATGTGTGGATAAACTGTAATGTTGTGTAAAAAACAACAACAGAGCCTTCCTCCAGAGCCTGGTTGCTTGAATGGGGAACCTCACAGAGTTACAATACAGTTCCTTTACTGTGATCTACTCTTAAGTGCTGTTTCCTTTCCCAGTAATTTTGAAGTTAATGTTTGGGACACTGTACCACTTCTAATTAGGTCCTTTGTTAATAGGATGGCAAGACAAGTGTTTCTTCTTTTAAAGTTGGTTTTGTTTTGCTGAGATTTACTTTCAATACAGCTTTTAAGCAGTTTTCTATTCTGTTCTATTCCAAAATAAAGTTTTATTAAAACTTATACTACTGTTACATTGATGTTGCTTCCTCCACCCACACAGAACATGAAAATATGTAGGGGATGTTAACAGGGGATGGGTGTGGGATGGCTTCCTGAGAGGTTTGGTAATGGACAATGATTTCATGTGTGGAATCTAGCTTAGCATTGCATGAGGGCAGCTGGTTCAACAACATGGAGGCAGGTATAGCCATCAAAGGTCCTCCAGAAATGTCTGCAATCAGGAAGACATTATTCTATGCTTGATACCAATCCAATTCTGTGAGAAGTGCCTGGTGTGTGGGGTGAGGTACAGGCTAATTATTTCCAAAACCATGATTCCCTTGTTTTAAAACAAGGAGGCACTCTGTGCTTTCATGGGCACATGCTCACATTACTCTCACAGCACACATTGAGCTCAATATCCTTTCTGGTACAAGATTTCTTTACTTTGGATCAATCCCAATGCAAACTCCACCCTCAAAACCCATTGTTAGAAACGGGTCAAAGGTAAGCCATCACCACACCCCAGCTCAGTAGTTAAAGGAACTGTTTCCTTCAATGACATCCCAGTCACCAAAACACAATGCAACAATTGGGAACGATCATGGATGGGACATTGAACTTTGTTTCTATTGAAAATAATTGCCCATTTTAATAGTAAGGTCAAAGGTAAGCCATAACCCCAAGCCAGCTGTGTTTGTAGAGGAATTGTTTTTTTGCAATGGCAACCCAGCCATCAGAACGCAATGCAGCAATTGGGAGCTATCATGGAGGGGGCCCAATACTTAGTAACCAAGACAAGCACATCTGAATGATCAAAGATCTTGCTCTCACCTATTCATGTATTCCAAGCACCAACCCAGCTTAGTCAGCAATCTTTAGCACATGATTAGCTGTATCTCACAGACAACTAAAAGCCTAGCCTGAAGTTAGCAAGCTGACTTCTGCCTGGAGAACTAATTGTGCTGTGTAGTTTGCAATTTTACTGCTCAAGTCTGAGGTGATGGAGGCTTACAGATTTTACGCTTTGATTAGGATGCACATGCTCTTGATCTCAGCAGTTCTCCAGCACCTTATAAACCTGCTGATGGTTTATCAGGACAATGATTATGGGAAGCGTTCAGCATCACTGCGAAGGGGAGCAGGGCCAAGTACCAGTAGCATGGTGGATTATCTCCATGTTCTTTCAATTGACCAAAACACAATTGAGTACCCACGGGACAGGGTGGGTGCTCACGGCCTCATGGAATACTGGCATGGTGGAAGAGCACAATTGTGCTCTTCCAGCCCAGGTTTTTAAAAATGCTTTTGCTGTCCTGCTTGCTGCACCACCTTGCTGCGTCACCTTGCTTTTCTCCAATGTAACTGCAGGGGATTGCCACAATTGTGTAAGTGCTGGCTGTGTTGCTGAAAACTTCTGTCCTTACATCAGCACAGATAGGGCTGAGGTAGGAAGACGTAAAAGTTGTTGTGATATTTGAATTTGCAGGAAGATTATGGGGTACTGTTACAGTTATAAAGAGGGCTGTATACATATATACTACTATATCTGTAGTCTGTAAAAATCATGGTTTCTTGAATTGCAATTGACAACTGGCAAGCATTTTGCCCAGGGGGTGCTAATGGGCAGATGAGGAGGATGAGAAGCTCCTCACCGGGGAGAGTAGGTGGGTCAGCAGGAGCTCCTCCCTGCCCACCTGCATGAAATCAAAAATGAGGGTAGAAATACCCTACCCCCTTACACTAAAGGAAAGAAACCAGTGTCATTCAAATGGGATGGGACTAGGGGCTCACAGCAGCCAATAAACAGAGGGGGGAAGAGAAGGGAGCTGGCTGGGCTGGAAAGAATGCAAGAGTGAGGATGCATTGATCCGGAATAATTGCAAAGTACAGTGGCAGAAAAAGGAAGAGTGTGAAGATGCAAATAATGTGATGATGGGAAGTTGTGACTGACCAGTGCTAGAGCCGGGAAAGAAACGAAGGTGAAAAATAGGAACTTAAAGCGGGAGAAAAATGGAGGTGTGATGGAGGCCTCAATGTGGTCATTCATCTCACATGGAACAGGGAAATGAAACCCTATGCTTTGTAAATCCACACAGCCTTAATCAACATCCATCTCAGCACCATCATGTGACATTTAAAGCAATGCAGTTTATTTCAAACATGGGAAAGACACAGATGCATACATGAAGTCAGAGTCATGGATGTTCTACCATCTGAAGAAACGCACATAACTTATAATGTGCACCTATACTGAAGAGTAGTACTTCACATTCTGTTCTGTAATTTCTGACCCTTGTCTTACAGATCTCTCGCATAACTACTTTACATTTCTAAAAAACAAACAAACACCTAAGTAGGGGGTTGGGGTAAAAGTTGTAGTTATTCTGCCCTAGCTTTTTTCACCCTAGACACAAATTTCACATATTTGTCATTCTTTTATTTTTTCTTGTTTTATGCAGGTAAACACTACCAGAATTAAACCAATTATTGTTTTGACGTCAACACACAGTTATTTATATCAAACTGGGATATGGAAAACCCAGCATACATTTTTAAGATGGCAAAACACCATCCAGAACTAACATAACTCACCTTTTGAGAATGTGTTTTACCATTAAGCTATAGGGCTTGTGTGTGTGTGTGTGTGTGTGTGTGTGTGTGTACACTCGCACAAAGCTTGGAAGCTAAGGTGTGGAATGCTTCTTTAGCTATATCCATAAGGACACAAGCTGAGACTCGCTGGAGAATGGGGCCATTCTAATCATCATTCTAGTAAAAATATTAATATGCAAGCCTTCACTGATATGCTAATATACTCTTAGCACTTGCCATTGCTTTCTCCAGTTTTTCCATATCTTTCTATTCTCTTGCACCTTTTATTTCCCATTCCTTTCCCATTCCTCTCTTCTGTACTTTTCTTTCAGCTGTCTCCTCTGTCTTTCCTTCCCTTTGCCTTTATCCCACCTCTTGTTTCCCTTGTAAACTCCTTCCTCTTCTTTGCCATACCCTCCCTACAATATCTCTCCTTACTTCCTCCCATTTCATTCTCTCCACTGCTTTGTATCATGATGTCCCCCAACAACTTTCATTGGCTTAGCCATATTTTGCTTCCTCATCTTGTCTACCTTCCCACCTTGCCATTTTTTTCTTTCTGTTTCTCTTATAGCCTCTCTCTTTTCTCCAGGTCCTTTTTTATATAAAAATACGTCCTTCTGATAATCAGGGACATAGTTTCATTTTTGTGTTTAAATATCACTGGCCATCTTGTCTTTAAGAGGAGATTAGGGTGACCAGATAAAATCCAGGTCAGGGCTCATGTAACTTTAACAGTTGTAGAGAAAAGGGAATTTCAGCCAGGGTCATTTGTATGCAATTAGTTCCTGGTGAAATTCCGTCTTCATCACAACTGTTAAAGTTGCAGGAGCCCTGCCTACTTTTGTATATGGTCACTCTAGTATAGTGCCTGCAACTTTAACTGTTGTGATGAAGAGGGAATTTCACCAGGAACTAATTGCATACAAATGACACTGGCTAAAATTCCCTTTTCTCTACAACTGTTAACGTTACATGAGCCCTGACCTGGATTTTATCTGGTCACCCTAGAGGAGATCCCATCCCAAATGGCTTCAGTGGAGAAGAGTGCCCCCAAACGGCTGAATTTCTGAAAGTATAGGAAAAGGCAACTTCATGTAGAACAGTATTTCGGGTGCCCTGCAGATGCCTTGGACTACAACCCATCTTCTCACATACCAAGCAGTAAGACGAGTGGGTACTGATGAGAGCTGCACACGACAACAATATAGGAAGCAATAAATAAGGGACAGATAAGAAAGCCTTCATAGTAGCAGCGCATATAGCAGTGGAATTACCGTAACTCCAAAATGCTGGTGACATTTCTAGAGGGAAAAATGCGCCGAATATAGTTGAAATCCCCAACAAAGAGGCTTCCGTCAATTCCCACAGCAAGTGCCACAGGGGCCAGGAGTTTATTTCCCTCTGCAAGTCCATTGCAACTTGGACAAGAGATACTCCTGCGACGACCATTCCCCATGATGCTGGTGATCACAGCTGGCTGTTGAGTTAGAAACTGGTTCTCTCCACTGCCTTTGTGCAGAATGCCTAACAACGAGCAGAAAAGCAAGGAGTATTTTTTATTAATCGGATGCTCATGTTGTGCAATTGTATTTTTCAACTGTATTATTTATGCTGCACTATCTAGAACCTGATCTTAGAAGGCAGCACACACATGGTTATATAAATATACATAAATATGTAAGAAGTTATAAAACATTATAACAAAAGACTATTAATTGTCTGAGCCATATTACCACTGCTGTTGGGCCAGGTAGGATGCAGCATAGCCTTTGGTCCTTTTTTCAGTGCAGGCTCAAACCACACTATTTGATGTCTCTTGTTTACCTGTTTGCAGGTAGTGTAACAAGGGTTTCCCTCTCTTTCACCCCTGGAGTGAAGAAGCTAATTTATGTTACTGTGTTTCACTTTCTATTCTGCTACAGGTTGATTATCAGTGCAATCACCCAAAAAGAGAGAAATATGCTCTTAATTGAAATCAGTGATGGCTAAGACCAACTGGACAACTGCGTATGACTTTGTTATTTACTTACTTACTTACTTACTTACTACATTTATATCCTGCCTTTTTTCCTCCAAGGAACTCAAGGTGGAATACATAATCCTCCTCCTTTCCATTTTATCCTCACACCAACAACAACCCTGTGAGGTAGGCTGGGCTGAGAGTCTGTGACTGGCCCTAAGTCACCCAGTGAGATTTCATGAATGGGAACTAGAACTCAGATCTCCCGACTCTCAGTCTGACACTCTAGCCACTATACCACACTGGCTTTGTTAGCCTTCTCCAATCCGAATCTCCTATTAGGATATCTGCCACTAGGAGATGCATGATGTGTTGAACAAAGTCAACCCAAAAGATCTATAATCAGTCTGGGATCATTTTCCTGTGAGACGTTAAAATTCTCAGTTGAATCTCTTTCAGTGGTGTAGTGGTGAGAGGATGCAGGGGCGCACAGCTGTGGGACTTTTTTCAGAGCAAGAGCAATGATATAATCTTCTAGAATACCAGGGACATTGATGGAACTTCCGTGTTCTGGCAAGTGAATGAGGCGATGGCAAGGCAGTCAAGATATAGTATTTGCGACAGATTAGCATTAGAGGATGTCAGAGAATAAGAGACCAATCCTATGCCCCCTAGACAGCATCTGGGGGACATAGGATTGTTTGGTTTCTTGGCTATGAGGTCGGAAACAGGACTCAGACCCCAGAGCCAGGAAACCGCATTCCCCAGTCCTCGCCCTCTTAGCCGATGTGGAGAGACCCACGCTGGCTACTTCTCCACTCTCCGGAAACAGAGCGCAGAGATGAGGAAAAGGGAGCTGCCCCAGCCTCCTTCTCTTCCCCTCCCCAAAGCCTATACTAGATGGCTGAAATGCAGAGCGGGAGGCACAATGCTCCTCCTGCTCTGCATAGGATACTCATAGGCCTCTGAGTTCAGACACTTAACAGTAACCAGGATGCATCCCATAGGACTGCCCCCTAAGGAAAATAACTATACTTCTTTGCAAGCTTGTCTGCATTTTTAATTAAAAGCAAAAGTTGCAGTTAGCTGGCTGAAGAAATTTTGTTAAAATTCAATATGTCTTACAAGTTAAACAGATGCACTCAAAGTTAGCACCGCTGAGTTCAATGGAGCTTACTCTCAGGTAACTATTAATAGGATTGAAGTCATGCCCTGTAATCTTAACTGTTTGACTTCATTAGTGTTTTTTTGTCTATTTATTTTGGATGTAATTTAGACCAGCAACACCCTATTTATGTCAATGTAAGGGAAAACAGGCAAAATAGTGTGCCCACACTCTTTTTGCCCTTCCTTTTCTGAGGCTTTTTCTGCTGCCCCCGGTTTGACATACCATTTCTTTCCTCCACCAAACCAGCCTTGTTAACCATGCAGTGTGGCTTGTTTTCTCAAGCCAGCCAGCTTGAGAACCCATGGTTTGTTGTTGGGTTGCTCAGGATGGTTAACAAGTCACACTGCATCGTTAACAAACAGCCCTGTGGAAAATATCCTGGGTTCAGACAACACGACAAGCCACGGCTCAACAAACAACCTACGGTTCAACAACAACCCACACTCAACCACTGAGTGTGGGTTAGTGTGCTGTGTGAACAGCCCCACAGTGTGGCAGCAATTAGGTGTCAAGAGAAGCACTGCTTGATATTTTGGACATAGCCAGGAGAATGGAACCCTCATGCAAAGCTTAAAAACAATGAAAACCAGTGAACGTACCACTTTTTATATTAAGCACATGATGCTTATCCAAGGACCAGCCCCCTAGATTTGAGGGGTCAAGTTCAAATCCTTGCAGCAAGGCTGTCCTTTTCTCCCATAAAATCAGACTGGGACAGGTCTCATATTCAAATCCAACAGACACTGAAAAAAAGAAGAAGAATCACTGCATGTGAATGACTTGCTATCGGTCATGAAGTACTGTTCCCAAGATATTTTCTTTTATTCTGCATTATTAAATTCAGATATTTGACTTCATTTGACCCTGAAACTTGATTCGCTTGTACTCAGGAGAACTGTAGAATCTGATAGTTGCGGGGGAATGACTGATTTAATGAGGGGGAGTAGGGAAAAAAACTATTATGATGACAGGCCCATTTTTTAATTAGCTGGCTGTTTTCAGCACTGACTATATGAAATATCTAGGCTCAATACTGTATTTATGTGATCAGGGAAAAAAATGTACAAAATACCACAGTGGAAATATATTAAATGATCCACTAAATATATGTTAATGAGGTATCTGCAGAAAAAGAATGTTATCATGTGGAGACCTTTGAAAATAGGAAATTGCAAGTGACAGCTCTTGCCAAATTGACTTTTCCCTTGCTCCAATTTTAATATGAACCCTCTTATTATTTACTGTAATGGTTATGGATTCCAAAGCAGCCTTTACACATTATGTGCTAGCAAATGTGTTTACCACTGCACTTACACACAGCAGGAACCCCTGGCCAATGGCAGCTCCCTGGCGCATAAATCAGCATGATACACATTGTGGCAAGTGTAGGACTTGTTGTGCACATTTTACATTTTTAATGTACACATAAAATGTTTTGGAAGTATGGTTGCTTAACAACGTATTTCATCAAACAGCTAGCATGGCGTAGAGGAGTAAGCATTGAAGTAGGACTAAAGAGACCTGGGTGCAATGGCATGTTCAGATATGAAGCTCAGTTGTAGCCTAATGAAGTTCACTAGACTTTCTCTAAGCTGGACTACCCCCGTTTTCCTGCTGATATTTGGCAGTTAACTTTATTGTTATGGAGAAAAATGGGATAGCCCCGTGTACAGTGAGTGCCCTGAGCTCCTCTGAAACAGAAATCTGATAAATCAATATACTGGGTCCTGGATTCTCTGCCAATCTACAGTAACCCAGAGACTCTTTAGTGCAAGCCAATATTTGAAATGTTTATAGATAAAAAGATGATTAAAATTAAGCTGAAAGAGCTTAATTGTTGTAAACTGTCCCACAGAGCTTTGGCTATGGGGTGGAATAGAAAAGGAGTTAATAAATTAATAAAATGTCCCATTAGGTAGTTCAATAGCATAGTGGGAAAGCCCCTTCCCTCTAACATAGAGACAGCATACAGTGTGATCTGAGCCCTCTGTGAAAAATGTCTGATAACATCAAGACCTGGTTTGCATGATCTTTCCCCCTCTACACCAAAAGCTTACAAACAGACCTTAGTTCATACTAAATTTTGATTTTCTAGGGCTCCATGGTGGTTTGCTGCCAAATTTCAGTAGAAAACCACTGGGGGGGGGCTGTTCTGGACTGGCAAGGGTGCAGCTCACAGGAATAATCTCGGGGGGTTGGAAAGTGACCTCCACACTCCCCGCAGTTGTCCACCCTTGATAGATCTGAATGCAGGATGGGACAGGCTACTAGAGCGCTCGGAAACACTATAAATAGTTGTATTTGCTATGAAATGCCTGAAATCATCTATAGATTATTTCTAGTCTTAACATTGATCATGGGATTTTTACTCGAGACCCGTAGTTATTAGGATGACATTTAAAAGTTGTATAATTTGAATCTGATGGCATACCTACAGCATCCGAGAGCCCATAAACCTTCTGACCATAGGCATCTGTTTTGTCCCAAATGAAAGTGTATGCCAAATTGGGAGAGGCTTGGAATGACTTTTGAAAAAGATGTCCTTCCACTGCTACCATCAGATGAACTTTAATTAAGTTCAGAGGCACAAGAGACTGTGTCATGGTGATCTTAAGCAAAGATTTGTATCCAGCAGTACGGGAACTCAGATAGCAGAGTTTTATGTTGGCACCTGGGACTTCAACTTCTTCATGAAGAACCTGATTGAGAAAACAGAGTACACGTTAAATGCGAATCTTACTGATGGGATTTTTTGTTTAGCTCATGGGTCATATTTATGCACTAATGACTTTTTGCTGCTGAGCAGTTTTAGCCTGGCCTTCCTGCAATGGCACAATTTGGGATATTATTTCTCTATTAATAATGCTTTGGTCACTGTTGTAGTTTCTTAAAAAAAACACTACTGTTAGCAAAAGGATAAACAAGAACCATGGGTTTTATAGATAGTTATATGCAAGAAGGCCACAAGAGGTTGTAATTATATGAACCTGCAACTGCTACAAACAATCAGGGACGCCCAAAGAGAAAAACCATCATCATCATCATCATCATCATCTTCATCATTGTAATGGACATTATGTAAGGGCCCCTTATCAACTATGTATCCTTACCTAGAGGGACAAAACCCTGGTTGTTTGGTCTTGCATGAATAAAGTTTTTGCAGAAGGCCTAACTAGGAGTAAAATCAGAAGACTCATTTATCATTTGGAGCTAAAAAATATGATCTCAACCTTTCCCACTTCTGCTTTGTATGACAATCACATACAAAGCAGGAGTTGTGGGGGGGGGGAGGCAGGAATTAATTTTTTTTTTAGTTCAAAAGGGTAATGTACGGATGTGGGGCTGATCCCTTTCCATGCCTACCGTTTACTTATCATAGAAAGCAGTATGTGTTTTTTTCCTCAGTCAAGCTGAGGAGAAAAATGTCTGGGAGGACTAAGTTGCAGGGAGGTAAGCCATTAAGGAAGGGGAGGGAGTTCAGCACTCCCTGTTTGTGCATCCTTTTTACGCTACAATCATCCCTCTTCCTTTTTCTAATCCCATTACAGCATGGGTTTAATTTGCTATCATTCTGTCTAGTTTGCCTTGTGGTAGTCAGTCTATAATATAATGAGAGAAAGCAGGGGAAAGTTTACAGTAGTCAAAAGAAATGCTACATAGATGAACAAGAAAATCTCAGTACAATACATCCAACTGCATAAGTGAGGTCTGCCCTTTAACTCAGGGCAATTTCTGATAATGAATTTCTATACTCATAGCTGGAAGAAACAAGTGCAGAATCAGGTACCCAATGCTGGAGGTGTATGTTTTTGTCAGAAAGGACAGACACAAGTCTGAGAACATGTATTGTGTTGAACTACTTCAAGAACTATGTTAGATACATGTGTAATTCTTATGTCAGACTTCACTGAAGTGATGAAGACTTTGGACTCCAGTACTTTTGTACCACATTCTGTACAGAAATGTAATGTCAGACATGGCCATGAAGAATGTCTACACAAGTACTTTAGCTAGAGCCTCACTTTTTCAAATCTGAACAATGAACATTAATGTTTTTTTCCCTCCCAGTGGGCTGATTTACACTTTATGCAGCAGCAACAATTGCTGCATTTATATTGATCTTTCCTGCAATGAAAACATCAAATGTGAAGGGGGGGGATGAATGTCTCCAACCACTTCAGAGACACATGCTTGCACCTGCTGTATATCCCTGAGTGTGTGGTCATGCCCAGCTCCACTTAACACTTTGGGCATTCTACACAGGAAATACCAATATTAATGTAGCAAACATACCTGTTACCATAAGATATGAATTGGCCCGGTATGATGGAGTGTTATAGGCCACTAATTTGCAAAACAGAGTAGCCAACTACTTGCAACATTCGCTTTACATTCATACCCTGATACCTGGGTCTCTGGAACAATAGGGTTTCGACCAGGAGCATCACTGAAGAAAGTGGAAAGTGGTGATGAAATAATAACAGGATCAGGCCGGATAAAACCACTTAAGTCACAGCTGGGAATGGAGTTCTCTTCAGTCTTCATTGCAAGTGTATCCATGGCATAGAAGCTGTTCCATGGCAGCCATACTGTCCTCTCTTGGCTCATGAATGGGGCTCGTTCAAAGTGTAGAGTAAGAGATGCTCCTCCATTCGCAATCAAGTCAAACCTAGAAATTATTCACATCATCAACAATTCTAGAATGATGCAAAGGAATAGACAATGAAATGTGAGGACTGTAGTAAGTAAGCTGCAGAATGAACTACACTTGGAGGTTATTGCTGACTTCATTTGATCCTTAGGTTAAGTTGAATTTTATTATTAACTTTCCACACTGTGACATTTTACAATTCTATATTATCCTGTGATATGGAGAGCCGGTTCACACCTAATGATGATCCATTGTCGGATCTACATGGCAGCAAGCAAGTGCCCTGCCTCAGACTACTCAATGTTTCTGCTTTGTTTCCTTATTACAAAACAACCCAGGAATGATCCATTCCTGAATTGATTGCTGCAACATATGAACCCAGCACTCTGGATTGTTGAAGGAACCCAGAGTACGAATACATGGTTTGGCTTTGGTTTAAGACTCTGGTTTATTATCTCTCAACAACCCAGAATGCTGAATTTGGACATCACAGCAAATCACCTAGGAACATGGTGTTTCTGGGTTGTTTTGTAACCAGGAAACAAAGTGGAAGTGGCAAATGGGGGCAAGCAGCATGCTCGCTCCCATGTGGCTCCAACTAACCTTGTGTTGATTAAGCCATGGTCAGTCATTACTTGCAAACCAGGTTTCTCCAATGACATTGCGGACTGAATCACAGAGGCAGAGGCAGCATGGAAGTATGGATCTATATTATATATAGAACATGAAGTCATGTCTCTACTACATGGAGTCCACTTCCCCTCTACCTTAGGGTTGTACCCCAATGGGTTGTATCCAAAGTTAGTCTAACTTAAATCCCATTCATTTCAATGAATATACCCTAAGAAAGGCTAATATTGGATACAGTCCCTAGAAACTGCAGTTAAAGGAGGGCACTCAATTAAATAATTCTTACAAAAATGAAATTCCCAGGATTCTTTGTGGAAACTGTGGAAGTAAAATATTTTTTAAAATGGCTTAAAGTAGTAGGGCACATGCTACTAATGACTTGAAAGGGGTGCAAAAGAGAACATCTTCAAAATATGATGTTTTGTGATTTAATCCTAGAAACAATAGAACTACTCTTTCATTAGAAAGGTTGTGGCAGATGGCACAGAAAGGGCAATGGTAGCAATTTGCATTAGTGCTCTCTCTGCTGAATCTCTTTACAAAATGAAAATAATGCTTCTGGAAAATCTGTGGCTTTTAATTTGAGACAGATGGGCTTTCCTAAGGAGGTAGGGGCATCTCCTAGAGAAGGGCTCAAGCTTTTCCCAGTATTTGCCATAATTGGATGAGGAGATGGTGCACATCTCATCTACAATCACCCCACCCAGAAGGATTACTGCGTTCCATCCCTTGTTTGGATGAGCAGTTCTAAAAAACAATGAATACAACACACTAGTCCCCAACAAGAATTTTGTTCCTCTTGGGTTCCTTCCTTAAGGATCTTGAAAGACCGTGACTGGGTTCAGACAGAAGAATAACCAATATTGGTTTAAATAGTCAACCCTTAGTTATTTAACCCACTGTGGGTTATTGTGTTGTATGGAGGGATTTTTTAAAATAACAGTTGATTATTTGGCTGAAATAACCCACACATAGAACCAACACTATGCAGAGTTGGCTATTTGAACCACCATTGGTTATCGCGTTGTGTGGCAGCACTGTTGGTTATTTCGTTGGCCACTGAGTCACAAGGAAAGAGCAGTCAAAGCAGTCAATATAGTTTTAAGGCAGCAATGACTGATGGGATACTAGTGGGAAGACTGAGGGGGGAGAGGGGGGAATGAGTTTGTTAACTCAGCGTAGATGTAGACTAATAGTCAATTCAACACTGATCCTAATCCACACCACGGTTGACTATAATAATTAGGGATGTGCACTGACCCCCCGGATCGGATCGGATAGCGGATCGGAATCGGACCTGGGGGGTCGGATCGGATCGGATCGGATCGGAGGCTGGTCGGATCGGATCGGACCAGATGTCCGATCCGGATCGGACGCCATTTTGAATGCTTTTTCCCATAGCCAAGTATTGTTTTACAAAAACGCCTATAACTTTTTCATTTTTAAAGATAGAAGGATGAAACTTGGGCACATTGTAGACTGGTTAGGGGTAGTTATCTGTGAGAAATTTCAGAAAGATTGGTGCATGCATTTTGTGGCAATTAATTTTTTAATAAATACCCAGGAATGCCTATAACTTTGTCATTTTTAAAGTTACACACATGAAACTTTGCCACATTGTAGGGGGTACCTTGGGACCTATGTGTGTGAAATTTCAGAAACGTAGGTGCTTGTCTTGTGTGGCAATTAATTTTTAGAAAAATGGGTAGTAGTGGGGTAAATACAGTTACGCCTCCCATTTTTTTATTTTTGAAGATACAAACAGGAAACTTGGGCACATTACAGGTACCACTTGCCTTGATATGTGTGTGAAATTTCAGAAACATTGGAGCTTTCCTTGTGTGGCAATTAATTTTTGAAACAATGAGGAAAGAAACACCTATAACTTTGTCATTTTTAAAGTTACACACATGAAACTTTGCCACATTGTAGGTGGTACCTTGGGACCCATGTGTGTGAAATTTCGGAAACGTAGGTGCTTGCCTTGTGTGGCAATTAATTTTTTAATAAATACCCAGGAATGCCTATAACTTTGTCATTTTTAAAGTTACACACATGAAACTTTGCCACATTGTAGGCGGTACCTTGGGACCTATGTGTGTGAAATTTCGGAAACGTAGGTGCTTGCCTTGTGTGGCAATTAATTTTAGAAAAATGGGTAGTGGTGGGGTAAATACAGTTACGCCTCCCACTTTTTTATTTTTGAAGATACAAACAGGAAACATGGGCACATTACAGGTACCACTTGGCTTGATATGTGTGTAAAATTTCAGACAGCTGGGTCCAGGCATGTGGTGGCAAGGTATTTTTGAAACAATGAGGAAAGAAACGCCTATAACTTTTTTATTTTAAAAGTTAGAAGTCTGAACATTGCTCACTTTGTAGATGGGTTAGGGGTAGATATGTGTCAGAAATTTCAGAATGATAGGTCCAGGCATTTGATGGCTATGGAATTTTTAAATTACATGTTTCAAAAAAATTTCTACAGAGGCCAGGTCTTCCCCTCCCGCTTCCCGCGAAGAAAAGGAAACACTCTCTCGTCTCGATCCCTTTGAAGTTGCTAGTAGTATCCATTACAGGGCTCGTGTTTCCTTTCCTCCTTTCACTTTTCAAGCAGAACGGCTGAGCCTAGCTGAGTTTTGCAGCCATGCGTGCAAGGAAGGATCACTCTGGTCTCGATCCCTTTGATCCTTGGTAGTATCCATTACAGGGCTCGTGTCTGCTTTCACTTTGTACTCAAGCAGACACGAGCCCTGTAATGGATACTACCAAGGATCAAAGGGATCGAGACGAGAGAGTGTTTCCTTTTCTTCGCGGGAAGTGGGAGGGGAAGACCTGGCCTCTGTAGAAATTTTTTTGAAACATGTAATTTAAAAATTCCATAGCCATCAAATGCCTGGACCTATAATTCTGAAATTTCTGACACATATCTACCCCTAACCCATCTACAAAGTGAGCAATGTTCAGACTTCTAACTTTTAAAATAAAAAAGTTATAGGCGTTTCTTTCCTCATTGTTTCAAAAATACCTTGCCACCACATGCCTGGACCCAGCTGTCTGAAATTTTACACACATATCAAGCCAAGTGGTACCTGTAATGTGCCCATGTTTCCTGTTTGTATCTTCAAAAATAAAAAAGTGGGAGGCGTAACTGTATTTACCCCACCACTACCCATTTTTCTAAAATTAATTGCCACACAAGGCAAGCACCTACGTTTCCGAAATTTCACACACATAGGTCCCAAGGTACCGCCTACAATGTGGCAAAGTTTCATGTGTGTAACTTTAAAAATGACAAAGTTATAGGCATTCCTGGGTATTTATTAAAAAATTAATTGCCACACAAGGCAAGCACCTACGTTTCCGAAATTTCACACACATGGGTCCCAAGGTACCACCTACAATGTGGCAAAGTTTCATGTGTGTAACTTTAAAAATGACAAAGTTATAGGTGTTTCTTTCCTCATTGTTTCAAAAATTAATTGCCACACAAGGAAAGCTCCAATGTTTCTGAAATTTCACACACATATCAAGGCAAGTGGTACCTGTAATGTGCCCAAGTTTCCTGTTTGTATCTTCAAAAATAAAAAAATGGGAGGCGTAACTGTATTTACCCCACTACTACCCATTTTTCTAAAAATTAATTGCCACACAAGACAAGCACCTACGTTTCTGAAATTTCACACACATAGGTCCCAAGGTACCCCCTACAATGTGGCAAAGTTTCATGTGTGTAACTTTAAAAATGACAAAGTTATAGGCATTCCTGGGTATTTATTAAAAAATTAATTGCCACAAAATGCATGCACCAATCTTTCTGAAATTTCTCACAGATAACTACCCCTAACCAGTCTACAATGTGCCCAAGTTTCATCCTTCTATCTTTAAAAATGAAAAAGTTATAGGCGTTTTTGTAAAACAATACTTGGCTATGGGAAAAAGCATTCAAAATGGCGTCCGATCCGGATCGGACCTCATCGGATCGGATCGGATCGGATCGGAGGTTGTCCGGATCGGATCGGATCGGATCGGATTTTCCCGATTTTGGGTCGGATCGGATTCGGATCGTGGATCGGATCCGATCCGATGCACACCCCTAATAATAATGTCATTTGGGGAGTACCCCCTAGAGAAACAATTGTTGAGATTATCATTACCCCACCATTGACTATTGTGTTGTCCGAATGCAGCTCTCTTTAAAAAAAAGGCTCTCTTTTTAAAAAGATTCTGATCTCATGAGAGCCGAGAGCTGTAGTTTACCTTGACGGGCAGTCTCTTTCCTTCCAAGTATACATACAAAAGCTGAAACACGTGTTTTCTTGATTCAGGGAGGTACTGTATGTTAATACTTTGCTAATACAAGCCTCCACTGTGAACATGAGCCTCTATTAACAGTCCTTGAAAATGTGTTGATGAAATAATGTGAGGCACTAAAAAGTGAATTGCTTTCAACATGGAGCCCACTATACATAGATCTTGAGAAACAATATAAAGGTATTCCTGGAATATGTTAAAGCAATGAATGGCAGGTGGTTTGGACAAATTCAATAACAACACAACACACTGAAGCCCTAAATCGCCATTGTAACTGTAGTATTTTTTTGAACAGAAAACCTTGAAATGTTAGTGCTATAGCTGTGCAACAGAAATCTGAAGCCTCGGTACTGTTTCTGATCAATTATTCCCATTCAAAGTACTGTTATGAACTATGCATTCACATATAGTGCTGCAAATAGTAACAATACATTCTTTCACACAGATATTATTCTACTGCTATATCCAATAAATTAGGCAAAGCATGACACACTGTATTTTTGTTTGGGTGAACTTGTGTGCATTTCAAATAAGATGATAAATAGAGAAATGGGACACACTTCTTCACACAGCAGGGAATTGTCTAAGTATATTCAATTATACTCTTTTGATTATGTTCCGCCCTCAAGAAACTCTAAAGATAGTGGATTTTCAGAAAGGAAAAGGGCAGATGGGAACTTTTAAGAAAATGCAGTGTTTTATAACGGCTTTCCTCCCCCCACCTTCAGATGAGTGTTAGCCTGCCTTGCATTTCAAAATTAAATATTTCTGGTCTCAGCTGGATATTTCTGTAGTCCACAAATGTTTTTAGAGATACAGTAGAGTTTCCATGAAAAGAAGCCCAACTGCTAACACATTATTTTCTGAAGTCAATCCTTTCATATTTACTTTCAGTTTGAACTCAAAATGCCATGTGAAAAGTTGCTTTTGTGCTTCCTTGATAGCTTTTTAGCCTGGTAGGAATTCAATGCATGATACCACATGGTTTCACTAGATAGCTCCATCTGTTAATCAGCATAGATATCACATACTAAACAGGTCCTGCATGAAGTAAGACTTACGTGCCATCCTGGCGAGTGATGGTGTAGCCGTACTTTGGATACTTGACAAATGACACATTGACTCCAACAAGTGGAGTTCCATCTGCAGTCACCACTTGGCCTCTTATAAGAGATACAAGACTAGGAAGAAATGCAATAAAATATCAGCTCTGAAATAATGCTTTGGGGAGCAGGAATACTATTCGAGATGTGTTTACTTCTTCTCAAAAAACATAGAAACCATGCAAACACAGCATCATGATTGCAATTCAAATCTCTGCAGGGCTCCTGGGCTCATATAGAGCTCCACATGACTGGGGCTTCCCCTGTTTTCTTCAGTTTCAGGGAATAGTCTACAAATGGGTAAGAAGAATGTATTTACACAGAGCCCACACTGGGTTTGATCACTGAGTTATTATTTTGGGTCTCAACATTTTTATACAGGGAAACACAGTATTCTGGGTTTATGTGAAGGCCACAAACCTTTTCTTATGTTCACTTGCATATAAATGAGCACATGTAGAGCTCGTCTTGAAGGGATGATTTATCTTTTGTGATTTCTATTGATTACTATAAAGGAAAATTACCCGGATTTTTAAAGTTAACTTGACCGGCTCCATATTTTTGAAGCCTAAAATGCCCACTTGGAAAGAGTTTGAGCTGGTTTGCATGATTACACGATGGCTTGTTAACCATCCTGCCTGTGCTGGTTGCATGTTGAACGGATTTACAAAATTACCCTCACTAGGTGCTGCTTTTTGTGACATCCGAACCCAGCAAGGTCCCATGGACTCTTTGGGGGGGGTGTGTGTGCGCGTGCGCAAGTGTATTTTACTCCCTCTGTTAATTGGTGTCACCCAGCAGGAAAACCCTCCAAATCTGCTACCCCACTATCCTGGTAGTTTAGTGCTAATTCAGTTTGGAACTGCCTCCTTTCAGTGAGAACCCAATGTGACATGGTTATAATAGACTAATAGTTAACAGTGCTTAATTCAGTTTCCTGTAAAACAGAGTGTAGAATGTTATCATTTTGGATTGGCTGTCACAATACTAGTTGATACCAAGACACAGAATGCCCCACGCCCCAAAATGAATTTGTCCACCCCCCTCATTATGTGAGACTAGATATTATCTATTAAAAGTAGTGCTGGACTGAAATATTCAGCCTAGATATTTTCATTATCATGGAGGTGTGTGGGTGGGTACGAAATAGGCAAAATCAAAGAAAATTTAGGTAGGGGAGGGCTTACCATAAAGACAAGGGTTTGTCTCTTTATTGCTCACTCTCTCTCTTTTAGCAACCACAACAATAATTCATTAAACAACAAACCTACGGTTTACAAAAACAATGTTAAGGCTCTACAGTTTCCAACCAAGCACCAAAAAGCAGGGAAATTGGGAGTTAAGGCTCACAAGCCTTAACGCCACATCCTCCCTAAGGAGGCAGAAAGTGCAAGTGAAATTCTCATTCTCCCAAAGCAGATAAACCATAAGGACAGGGTGGAGAATATGATATGCAGAGGTGACTGTGGGGTTGTGGAAAACTGATCACGAACAACTTAGGGCCACCTACTTCTCTTTTTTTGTTTAGAGCAGCCCTTCCCCAACCTGGTGCCCTCCAAAGGTGTTGGACTACAACTCCCATCATTGCAAGTCAGTATGTCCCATGGTCAGGAATGCTGGGACTTGTCATCTCAAAAATCTAGATATGCAATTTGATCTGCAGAGGTGACTGTGGGGTTGTGGGAAATGATGATGAACAACTTAGGATCAGCTACTTCTCATTTCTTAGAGCATCTCCTTATGTTGAGAGTTGCAACCCAACACATCTGACAGGCACCAGGCTGGGTAATGTTGTTCAAGAACAAGGGAAGGCAGAATGTAGATCTCCAGATGTTTTGGAATTCAACTTGTAAAAGCCCCTATCAGCATGGGCAGTTGTCAGGAATGCCACGAGTTGATGTCCAAATCATCAGGATAGATCTATTTTGTGCCCACATCTGTACTAAAGTATGATGTTTTCCAGCATTAAGATATGTGATCAATCAAGGAACTACAAAAGAGCTGCATCACTTTAAATAAACTGTCAAAACCAAATGAAACAACAATGAATGAATCTTGAACACCTAATCCAGATAGCCCTTCAGACATCAGCATTAGTTTTCAACACATGGCATAGGATGTCTGTTTCTTGAATATCAGATAAAGGATTTCTCTTACTTGTTCAGCAGTGTGAGATCAAAGGCAGAGCTACCACCTAATACTTTCATGCGTAAGTATTATTTTAAAATTAAGTATGAATTGATTTTTGTCTTCCCCATAACACATAACATGGGAGTTACAGTGCAACACATCTGGGGAGCACCAGGCTGGAGAAGGTTGACTCCTATACATGTCTTCTCAGAAGCCAGTGCCACTGAATTCACTAGGGATTTCTCCCAAGAGGTATAGGATTGCAAACTAATCTCATCTGAAAGGTGTTCAAGACAGCCAAACTAAACCTCTTCTGCTCCGCTGTTGCTTTGATGAGATGATGTATTGTGCAGGGATTGTGGGGAGTGAACAGTATATTTTTTATAAATACATTTAAAGAAAAAAAACATTGGTTCTTTGAAGGCAGGATATTGACCAAAAGTTGGAAGTGCCTGGCACATGCTCTGGTTCTAGATTTGTAATGAATAGTACCCCTTTTGTTATCAAGAGTGCTGCTATATGCGAGATGTGTGTGAGAGAAAAGTATTGGGCAGACCCTGTATTTGGTAAGGGTATGGAACAGCATTCCCCATCCTGCTGCCCTCCAGGTGTTTGAGATGACAAGTCCCAGCATTCCTGACCATGGGACATACTGACTTGCAATGATGGGAGTTGTAGTCCAACACCTTTGGAGGGTGTCTTCCACCACATCTCAGATGGTGTTCAAAGATTAACATGTTTTTCAGGGACCTAGGTTTATGCCTACAACTCCCAGCATACCTTGGGCGGAACTCCCAGCATGTCTTGGGCAGGAGGCGAGACTTACTGGCCTTTGGTGGCCATTGTGAGTTTACAGGTTGGTGGCTGCTGTGTGTCTTTTACAACCCCGATTCCTAAGGTTGGTCTCGAGCAGTCAACCCAATTCCACATAAAAGGAAACAACCCATATAAATGGGATGCATCCATTTGCGGTGCCTCCTCCCATCCTCTGTGTGGTTTTAAAATGTAACTAGATACAACAGCATGACTTTGAGGGGCCAAACATGCTCAAAGACACTCCGTTCTGTTTTCTCAGAATCTGGGGAAGCAAGTGTGTAGCCTTTGCATTTAAGAGGGAGGGAGGAAGGGGAGGCACTCTGAGCATGCCCAGAAACAGACCTGACAAAGAGGGGGAAGTGCCTGACCCAGCCCCGGCCCTTTAGTACAGGCTCCTGATGTAGCACTTGGTGAATGAGAAGTACATGCCAAGGCAATCCCAGCAGGATTGGCCAGAGCTGGGTGTGTCCACTGATACCCGCTTACCTCCCCTTATTAGCGATGCTACTCCTTGATGCTCTATCGAGGAGCAGCATTGGCAACAAGAGGATGTCTCAGAGGATGTGGGCACCTGCGGGCTGCCAAAGGCATGCTGGGGGGTGTAGTACTGGCATGTAGAGTGGCTGATTTACATTAAAGTATTGGTGAGCAAACCCTCACTCACTGTCTTTGTTCTCCTACCTGACTTTCTCCAACTGCCACTAACCCTGCCCACCATTCCATTCTAGCCTCAGCTATATCAGTCAATCTTCTATTCACTTTTCTGCCTCAATGGTATAGTCAGGCTTTTACATAAAACTCATAAACTTTATTCAGAAATCCACAAGCAGGGTGCCACAACCAAGATGGCCTGTTCCCCAATTGTCTTCCACCACATCTCAGATGGTGTTCAAAGATTAACATGTTTTTCAGGGACCTAGGTTTATGCCTACAACTCCCAGCATGCCTTGGACAGGAGGGAAGACTTATCAGGCTTTGGAAGCCATTATCTGGCAGTGGCTCGCCCTCCTGGGACTGAAGGGAGAGCGCCTGGGGCTAGCTGCCTCAGTTGCTAGGCCCCATCAAGAGCAGGCCCGTTGCCAACAGCAACCAAGCGAACTGTCAGTCAGCCAGCCAGCTCCCTCATGGCCTATTTATTAGGGATGTGCACTGGATCGGACCCGATCCACGATCCGAGTCCGGTCCAGTGGGAAATCGGATAAATTATCCGATTTCCGATCCCGCAGCTGGATCGGCCGATCCAATCCGAACCGGTCCGAAAAAGCTCCGAACCGGTTCGGCGGATCGGCGGATCGGCGGGCGCCCACTGGCGCCCACCGCCGCTTCCATTGGCGGGCGCCAGCGGGCGCCCGCCGATGAAAGTGGACAGCGGGGGGGGGGGAGGAGGGGGGCACTTACCTTCTCGGCCCGGTGGCTCCCGTCCGGCGCCGGAGCCTACTACTACTAGCAGGCTCCGCGGCCTGCTCTAGGGTGGCGCGCCGGGTGATGTCATCACCCGGCGCGCTACTCTAGAGCAGGCCGCGGAGCCTGCTGGTAGTAGTAGGCGCCGGCGCCGGACGGGAGCCACCGGGCCGGGAAGGTAAGGAGGGGGTGCGTGGAGGGGAGGAGGGGGCGCGCGGAGGGGGGAGGGGGGCCCTTACCTTTCCGGCCCGGCGGCTCCCGTCCGGCGCCGGCGCCTACTATTCCCAGCAGGCTCCGCGGCCTGCTCTAGGATGGCGCGCCGGGTGATGTCATCACCCGGCGCGCTACTCTAGAGCAGGCCGCGGAGCCTGCTGGAAGTAGTAGGCGCCGGCGCCGGACGGGAGCCGCCGGGCCGGAAAGGTAAGGAGGGGGTGCGTGGAGGGGAGGAGGGGGCGCGCGGAGGGGGGAGGGGGGCCCTTACCTTTCCGGCCCGGCGGCTCCCGTCCGGCGCCGGCGCCTACTATTCCCAGCAGGCTCCGCGGCCTGCTCTAGGATGGCGCGCCGGGTGATGTCATCACCCGGCGCGCTACTCTAGAGCAGGCCGCGGAGCCTGCTGGAAGTAGTAGGCGCCGGCGCCGGACAGGAGCCGCCGGGCCGGAAAGGTAAGGAGGGGGTGCGTGGAGGGGAGGAGGGGGCGCGCGGAGGGGGGAGGGGGGCCCTTACCTTTCCGGCCCGGCGGCTCCCGTCCGGCGCCGGCGCCTACTACTCCCAGCAGGCTCCGCGGCCTGCTCTAGGATGGCGCGCCGGGTGATGTCATCACCCGGCGCGCTACTCTAGAGCAGGCCGCGGAGCCTGCTGGAAGTAGTAGGCGCCGGCGCCGGACGGGAGCCGCCGGGCCGGAAAGGTAAGGAGGGGGTGCGTGGAGGGGAGGAGGGGGCGCGCGGAGGGGGGAGGGGGGAGGGGGGCCCTTACCTGCCCGGCCCGGCGGCTCCCGTCCGGCGCCGGCGCCTACTACTACCAGCAGGCTCCGCGGCCTGCTCCAGGGTGGCGCGCCGGGTGATGTCATCACCCGGCGCGCTACTTGAGAGTAGGCCGCGGAGCCCGCTGGTAGTAGCCGCCGGCGCCGGACGTGCCGAGAAGGTAAGTGGCGGGGAAGGGGGCTTACCCCCCCCCCCCCGGAGCCGTCCGCTTCTATCCGCTGGCGCCCGCGGGCGCCAGCGGATGGAAGCAGGCGGCCCCAGGGGGGGTAGGGAGCGCGGGGGAGGGGGCTTACCTGCCAGGGCTGTCCACAGCGGACGGCCCCGGGGGGGGGAGGGAGTTAGGCCCCCCCTTACCCACCCGCCGCCATTTTTTCCTCATAGACTTGCATTGCAATGCAAGTCTATGGGGAAAAAAATGGCGGCCGATCCAAAAATGTACGATTTTTGGGTCGGGATCGGACTCGATCCGGTCCGGGGGGCCTCCGATTTTGTCCGAACCGGTCCGGGACAAAATTGGAGGTCCCGATCCGGGTCCCGATCCGATCCGGGGGGTCCGTGCACACCCCTACTATTTATGAGCACCGATTGCACAGTGTAGTGTGGACTGCCTCTGCCAGACTTCAGTTTCCATGAGATTCAGCAGCAGGAGTCCCATTGGGCAAGTTGGGCACCACAGAAAAAGGCATGCTGGGAGTTGTAGTTTTTGTTTTCTGTGGGGACAAGGAAAATTATGGTGACAGCTTCAAGGCAGCCCTGGCCATGCATTGAAGGTGAGAGAAAGCAGTGGGAGGGGGGAAAGAAACTAATTTAATTTGTTTTAAAGTTACCTCACAGCTCTGGGACTGGCCTACCTTGAAGGGTTGTCATGAGGGTGAGAGAGGAAAAAAAGAAATGAATTAAATTTCTTGAAAGGTTAACTCAGGCCTAGCACCAGCCTGCTACTTTAAGATGATTACCTCACAGACATGTATTTTAGAGGGCCCAAGCAACGCCGGGTAGAAACCTGAAATCTGGCTTGCTGATAGGTCTGGTTGTACAATGTACCAGAAAAATCTAAAAACAGGAAATTTTGGTTTTAAGTATTTTTATGTCAGATAAAAGGGCTATGTCACCAGTGGACTTCACCATCCTAGCTCTCTGCCAAAACATGTTAAATGTAGATAGTAAATTATGCCAATAAAGTATTCTGTGTTCTGGCTGCTTTCCTTTTTTCATAACAATAACAACTTCAGAGCACATGCATACAACAGTTCCTCATGTTCTGAGATCCACTTCCCTACTATATGTTATTCAGATATCTGGGCAATGCCGAGCCTATTTTGAAAACATATTTTTAGGTTTGGATCTTTTTTAACTGGTAGAAAGGGTGTTGTGTGTCCTGATTGTTTCTGAAATTTAGAAGGCTGCTCTGGCCAAGGCATGAAGGAGGTGTAGGCACTTCAGGTAAAACAAAAAAATGTGGTTTATCATGAAGCTCTAATTAAAATACAGTTCTTATTAACACAATTTTCCATTCTACCCCTGCAAATACAAAAAGGAAGCAGCAGAATTTATGTGTAGCAGTATATATACACAAAAAGGCTGCTGGTATTAATCATAGTAATAATTAAAATACCTTAGTCTTCTAAGTGCCTCATAAAGGTATGAAATGATGATCTTGTGCTAGCTTTCAATTATCATCAGCAAGATCATGAACATGGGTCCTTCACATTAAACAGTCCCCAACTTATAGCACAGTTCTATGCATGGTTTAGTAGAAAAAGTCCTACAACTCCCAGCATTCCCCAGCCAGCCACGTTAACTGGGGAATGCTGGGAGTTGCAGGATTTTCCCCCTGTCTAAACATGCATAGCATTGAGTCTTTAGTGTGTAAGGTGTGATATTGGCTATCCATAAACTCTCATATGCAGAACTTTTCCCACTGGACTATTTAAAGGACCAATATTCTCCTATGTAAAGAGTCTCCAGTTCTCTTTGGACTGATTTGATAGCAAGCATAACATTTAGCTTCAGCAGAGTGTGAATCAAAGACCTCAGCATATCTTTGTTCTCCTACAGATAAATATACCAATGAACCACTAGAAGAAACAATGCAGTGGCTAACTATATAAAATAAATTTGATCTTGGACATGAAGAAGTGAAGTGTGCTTACCAGAAGAAAATCAGGTAAGTAACCTATAATTGCTTACCCAAACAGCCTAAAATCAGTTTTTATTGGGCAACTAGTCATGGGACATGGAAGGTTCAGTAGTTAATATTTCAAAAAAGGAACAGTATTAAACAATGCATGACTACCAGGGCCCAGAAAGCTGAAGTCCTCTTTTTTTTGTGGTTGCCTTCTAATAAAGGGAATCACAAAAGGCCTCAGTACTTTGTCTAGATCTGGGAGATTTACAGTGCAATCTATCCCAGATAACTCATTAGGGGTGGGGAATCTCTTTCAGCCCAGGGGAAGGCCAAATCCAATTTCAGAGAAGATCACAGGGGCCACACTCCAGTGGTGGGTGGGGCCAAAGCCAAAGGGGTAAGGACAAAAATACAAAAAATACCAGCCTATAGTAGCTTAATGCTCAATGCCAGCAATTAAGCCTTAGGAGAGACATTTCAACCTTTAAGAATGGGGAAAAAACTACACAAAAATTGGGAAACTACCAACAATTGATAGTTGGGGGAAAGCCAGGAGGGCTGGATTTGGCCCCTTGGCCTGAAGATCCTGATCCATGGTGCATAGGATTGCAGTCTAAGGCTATGATCCTAAACACATTTACTAGGGAGTAAGTCCTATCGGACATAGTGGGGCTTACATAAACATGCTGAGGTCTGCTGCAAACCGAAATACACTAACTGTGAAGTAAATGCCAGTGAACCTAGTATGACTTACTTATAAGAAAGCATGTACAGGATTGGGTTGCATTTTCAGTTTTCATTAAATCAATCATCATATTTAAGCATGCCATATCTAATTAAATGTATATTTTCCTACAGAAATCTACACATTGGCATTTGAACATTGGCCAAGATCTTTACGAATAGAGGGGATTTTTATTTAGTTTTTGCAGATCATCATGCCTTGCTTATCACAAACTGCTTTTGAAACACCTCTTAATTTCAAAAGGGTTATACCACGTGTCATGGAATATTGCTGTTTGAAACAAACAGGATTAAGGATCTTTTGGGTGCCTGGAAACAGTTGCACAGCTCTTTGGATAGCAGCCATTATTTGAATTTAGTGTTGAAACGATTGTACTGTTTGTTATAGTGGAGGATAGTTAAATTCCCATTTTATGAGCAGAGAATCGTGTTCTTTAAAATATGCCGAAGGTCACGCAAGAGATATTATTAAAGCTCGGAATTATAATTCTGCTTCCTTTTAGACAGACCATTTCTCTAAAAACCAAAGTATCCATAAGACCACAACTGTTTTCCCTGGGGGTGTCTTCATGGCACCACCTCGGCACTGCGGTTCCTTGAAACCCCGCAATATTGCAATTGTGAGGTGGGGACAGTTAATCCCCACAGCAGGAGGGAGTGTGGGCTTTCTGGACAGCACCAGCGGCCATTGAGCTCATGGAGCCCGGCATCCTCTTGACCTACGGTGAGACTTGATCTGCCCTGGAATGCTCCAAGCTTTGCTGCACAGTGAGATCACCACCGACAGATGGCATGAAGGTGATAAGTTTGCATTAAAAGGAAAAGTCGAGGTAAGCTGTGGGGGTTTTGTGCAGTTTTGCCTGAAAAAACTTTTGGTGGGTGCAAGTTGGCAGCTGCATCGTATAAACTACACAGTGCTACTTTGCAACCACCATGGGGTATACAGGGTGTATAGACAGCCCCCCTAGCTTCCCTTTCCTAAAAATCTCTCATGGGGAAGAGAAATATCTCGCTGAGATCACGTCCCCCCCTCTTCGCAAAGCTGTTATTGATTTGCGTTTCCAGACAATTAAAACAAACTTTAGAGAAGGGAGATACAAGAACATCCCCCGAGAACAACGCTTATGCATTTGTGGCAGTCACGAGGTAGAGGACACGATACATTATGTATTATATTGTAAACTGTATAAAATCCCTAGAGACAAATACCTAAAGAGATACCTAGCACTGGTAGTTAATCTTAAAGATATGGATAAAATTATATATCTTCTGACAGACACATCTAAGTCCATTATGTTAAATATAGCTAAGTTTGCAGTGAAAGCAGCTCAGCTCAGAACTGCTTTAGAGGACAATGGTCATGTTTAGGATATGTGCCATTCTGATATACTACCTATACTGTATTTAATATATTTTACTCCGATTGAATTCTTATACTTTTCTGCTATGTATTGTATTGTATATTTTTTATGATTTTGGCTAAAACCTATTTTAGGTTGCCTAATAAATTTGATTGATTAATTGACAGGGGTACAGAATCTCAGGTCTGGGTAGAAAATCCAGGGCCGCTGGGGTCCCAATCTAGTCCTCCGGATTTCCCTAAAGGGCCATGCTCCCCTTGCCTCAGCCCCAACCCCTTTTACCAACCACCAATTATTTCATGGTTTCCTGGCTTTTGTGCAGGGTCAGTTTTTTGCTATTCTAAAAGGTTTAAATGCCTCTCCTAAGTCGTAATTACTGGCAGGGAGAGCTTTAAATTAAAATATGCTGGTATCTTTGCCCCCGCCCCTTTTGCTTTTGGCTCCTCCCATCACTGGAATGTGGCCTCCAAGAGCTTCTCTGAAATGGAATTTGACTCTCGTGCTGAAAAAGGTTCAACACCACTGATCTATGAGCCATTAAGAGGTGTATCTGTTTGATATTGGTTGCAATGTTTAGTTAGTTAATCTTTAAGATTTGAAAACATTTTGATTGATTAAAAAGGTTTTTCCAATTAGCAGGCAGCAGATTAAAACAAACAAATGTTAATTATTTTTAATACAACCACTTTAAAATGCAGGAGGTGTTTGGGTTATACACAGCATTAATGCAACCAAAGAAAGAGCAATCTCTAAGCTTAAAAAGAGGGATTAAATAAATAAAAATCTGTTATCCCATTATCCCAGCAATTTGTTTTTGCATTTGCGTGTGGTATGAAACAGAGGTTGTGCCATCTGAAGCCAGAGCACATCCAGCTAAATCAGCACATTTTGTTGTTATGAATTTGGGATTCCTTTTGTGGCTTCACACAACCTCACCCGCATGCATGAAATTCAATCCTAGCCTTTGCCCATATGGACCTACAATGCAAAGCCAGCATCCTGATATAAAGACAGAATAAAAAATCATGAAAAAATGCCCGAGAATGAGATTTTACCCAGAGATGGAAAATAATATCACTACTGAAAGCAGCATTCCATGTTAAACCATTATTAAAACCTTTGCCAGAAGTACTTCTATGTCTTTATAAAACTGTATTGTTGGCTGTTACCTGCTGTTGAAGGGATTTTCCCCTGGAATTATATGAGTGCTGTCTTTCCCCACTAAGAGCTTGATTCGATCATAGAATGACTTTACAGTTGGTGAACCAGAGTGACTTTGTTGTATAATGTCTAGGGGATCACGTGAGCCGCGGCAGAGCAGGCTATTCTGACAAGTCGACTGGAGGCAGCAGTCTGGATCAAGGCAGTCAACGAGGCCATCTGAAAGGAAGAAGAACACATAGACTATTTTCCTCCAATCACTTGGTCTGGAATAGTCCCAATGCTTTGATTGTTAGCATTCGAACTGGTTGTAACACACTGTTATTTCCATATAATGCAAAAATAAGTCTCACAGATATTAGCATTTTTAGTACACAATAGCTACAGAAATGTATGACACTTCCTCACTTCCTACATGGCCTTGGCCCAACATATCTTGAAGTAACAGACTACGAGCCTATCTACACACACAGGATAAAACACTTTGAAAACATTTTGAAAACTGTATATGGAGTGTATCCTGGGCCCCAACAGTTCTCAAAACTGTCAGTCTATCTACACTACTGCTTTAAAACAGTTTAAAATGGTTTATAACAGTTTTGAGAACTGTTGGGGCCCAGGACACACTCCATATACAGTTTTCAAAACATTTTCAAAGTGTTTTATCCTGCGTGTGTAGATAGGCTCTACCTCTATCATTGCCTTTAAGATCAAAAGAGGAACATTCTCTCATGTATATTATTTATGCAGGCCGACAAGGGCATGTGCAGAACGGTTTTCAGTTGCTGCATCTCAACTTTGGAAATGTTTTCCCCTGAACATCTACTGAAGCCCCAGACTGTATACCTTATTTATTATTTGATTTGATTTGTATTCTGCCTTTCAATGAAAAATGGCACTCAAGGTGGCTTACAATTGCGGATATAAACAATAAACAAATACATTAAAATGCAACTAAAACAACAATGACAACAGAGTAAAAACAGCACCCAACATAATAGACCCATTTATAAGCCAAAGGCCCACTTAAATAAAGCAGTCTTTGCCTGCCAGTGGAAGGAGAGCAGAGAGGGAGCGAACTTAGCCTCTCTCAGTAGGGAGTTTCACAGCCAGAGAGTGGTCACTGAGAAGGTCCTCTTTTGTGTTGCCACCAAGCGCGCCACTGAAGGCACTGGTCTTGAAAGAAAGGCGACTCCCAAAGAGCTTAGGAACCGGGCAGGTTTGTATAGGAGAAGGCAGTCTTTCAAGTAGCCTGGTTCAAGGGGTTGGATGCAAACTGATTTTTGGTGGCTATTCATGAACAAGATAGAGTAATTAACAAATTGTTACCTGCCCCAAGCCATGATGATGGGGTGATTTATACATCCAATAAATAAAGAATATTGTGCTTGATGTTTTAGGAGCTATATTGCAGAGGTTTCTCTCTCTCTCCATATTGCCAATATCAAAACATCATATATCCACCATAATGCTAGCTCTCATTTAAAAATGAAGCAGCTAGGGGTAGCATTACCACTGTTTTAACACCACATACTTAAGTTAGATAAGTCCCTTTCTTGTTCGAGCTGTAGATTTCCCCCCTTCAAGGTCAGTGCCTTGTTCACATGATACCCATTCACCTTGAAGCCTTTTCCATTATGGAGGTAGGGTCCCTCCCCCAATTTTACCATTACCTGTTTTATATAATCAGTGTGTGAATATAACTGGCTTCTGATTATAACTCAAGACAGTTTTTCTATTAAAAAGCTTGAACATTTTTCCTCAGTATCCTGTTCTTTCTCGGCTTGTGTCACCTTTACCGTTGCAGACTCAAAATTGCCCTCTGTTTTTAGTTTGCTCAGTATTTTTGTTCAGGCAGCTGTGAGTGAAAAGAATCCTATCAATACATTAGGAATCCAAAAGGAAAGACACAGGATAGAAATTATTCCTTTCTACAAATTTATATTTACCTGCTCAAGCTGTTGAATTTTATTTTGGGCTGTTATTGGGGTGAGCATATGTTATGCCTATAATGACCTCATCAAGCTGTATGATTATGGGCTGCAGTGGCTGAACACTTTTGATGACACCATGAACTTTAAATTGGCACACCAATCTCCCAGTGGCCTGTCAGTCATGAGAATAACATCTTCATGCCAGCGAGCCCCCTTGGATATAGTCTGACATTGCAATCTTCAGTAAATTACCCTGTCACTGCCAATCTTACAGTTATCTCGCAAACAATCAAGGAGGCAATCAAACTGTACTGAAGTGCCAGTTCAGGACCTACGGGGGCTAGAAATGTCTCCATTCAATACCAGTGAGAAACCTGAATATTACTGCTTGGATACTGGATGGAAATACATGCACATCTATACATAAGAAGAGGACCCAATAGGTTTCATTGTTAGGAGTTCCACAAAGGATCCACATCAAAAATTGGAACTGCTTTGCTCTCCTGCTCCACTATTATGCTTATTCATGTTTATTAATTTATATCACTTTCATGTTTGAGAAACACAAAGGATTCTTTCTATTCAAGCACAGTCAAACTGTGTCACAATAGGTGACAGGACACATTACAAGAGATTTCCAAAGAACACGTGAAGTACACTTGGAGAGAAGATTCCCAAAGTGAAAACAGACAAAGAAGGCTCAGTTCTCACTGACTTCCTGAAAAGCGCAGTTGCCAGCAGGGAAGTATATTCAGTTTTACATTAACAGTACAATCCTAAACATACTTACTAGGGAGAAAAACCCATTGAACACAGTGGGAATTGCTTCCAAGTAAACTTACATCTGATTGCTCTGTAAACGACAATTCAATGGACAATTTAACGTTACAGAACTGTCTAGACTGCTCACAGTCACACCAATGATTCAAACACCCACCCACACCATATTGTACACACTGATATTACTGCTGTAATAATTCTTGGCAACGAAGTAATATTTGCTGGTGTGAGTAGATAACACTTGTTTCATGGAAGTCTTCAGTGCATAGTAAGGAATATAAAGGTACCCCCAAGCTTAAATAATATACCTTTGGACATAATCCTATGCAAGTTTATATAGAAAAAGATCTAAAACTCCCAGCATGCCCAGCCAGCATGGGAGTTGTAGGACTTTTTTCTGCCTAAATATGCATAAGATTGCACCTTCGTTGTTTTGTTTAAGAGATTAAGGGCACATTTAGCTTTTCTCATTTTCCATTAAGGGATTTCTGAAAATTTTGAAAGCTCACTTTCTAACAAATAAACTGGTCAATTAAACTGCTAAAAACTGCTAAAAAAAATCTTACCTAATTTATATAGATTGCATAATTTTGTGAACAGAATTTAGATATGTGGTACCTAACTTAAATAATATTGGTAAACTTAAGTACCTTTGAAATGATACGATGTACAAATATATGTTTAAAATAGATATTAAGAAATGGTAAATATATCACAATAATAGGCTAATATGTTTTCTTCTATTATGTGTGAGCATGCACAAACACACAGCAGCTCATACAGCCTTCATTCACTACACATTAAGGAGAGCTATATCAAGCCTGGAATATGAGGGAATAATTCAAAAGCAATATCTTTAGATCATCCCATTTTTAAATCTTTGTCAAGAATTTATATTCTGTATATTAAAAAGTGGTTTTGCAGGAAGATAAACTGTCAAATTGCAGTAATAAATAATACTGAAAGAAAGTGAGTATTATTATATCTGCTTTAGAACTCAGCGTAATCCAACTATCCCAAGTGGCTAAGTGAACTAAACTCAGTGTGAGTGATGATGATCCCAGTATGCACTACAGGCTTTTTGGAACTCCAAGTTCATACTTGTATTTCCACCAAGAGACTTTTATTGATTTATTTGTTTTAAAATACTTTATATCACCTGTGAGCCAGACAGTGTACAATAACAGAATTACAATATAATACACATTAACTGAAACAATCAACTACACAGTATAATCAGCAGACCATGAATTAAAAAAACATAATGGCAGAGAGAAATGAAGAAGGTTTCAACTTGTGCCTAAACTGCAACAGAGTTGTCACATGTTTTATGTCTGGGGGAGGGTATTATTCCAAAAAGTGGCCACCACCACTGCAACCACTTGGGCTTCCAGTGCAGTAATGGTTTTTATGTACCTAATCCTTCAGGGAGTTCAACCCTATCCAGAATATAAAATGGGCCTAATTCCCAGATTCAGTAACTACCCACCCATAAGACCTTTGCCTTACAAGGATTCCATCTCAATTTATTCAATACCTCCATCCAACCCATCACTGTATCCAGACATTCTTCTAGTACCTGCATGGCATCTCATGATTCAGAGAAATATAGGTGACTTTCATAAACATACTGATGACCGCATTCCAAATCTTCTAATGACCACTCCCAACAGCTTCATATAGATGTTGAATAGAATTAGGGACCAGATGGTACCATGTGGCACTTCCTGGAACAATGACCAGCTTCCACACCCCTCCCCACAAAGTTACCCAATGCTAGGGTGACCATATGAAAAGGAGGACAGGGCTCCTGTATCTTTAACAGTTGCAAAGGACAGGGAAGTTCAGCAGGTGTTGTTTGTATGCATATATAACCTGGTGAAATTCCCTCTTCATCACAACAGTTAAAGCTGCAGGAGCCCTGTCTCTTGACCATGTACAAAAGAGAGCAGGGCTTCTGCAGCTTTAACTGTGTGATGAAGAGGGAATTTCACCAGGTTCTGCTTATATACAAATGACATCTGCTGAAATTCCCTTTTCTATGAAACTGTTAAAGATACAGGAGCCCTGTCCTCCTTTTCATATGGTCAGCCTACCCAATGCTATCCACTACAACTGGCTCTAAGTATGAGTGGAAACACTGTAAAATAGTGCCCCACCTACACCCAACTCACAGAGATGGTCCAGTAGGATACCATGGTCAATGGTATCAAAAACCACTGAGAGATTGAGTAAAAGTAACATGGATGACCCAAGGTTGATTTAGTCCCAAACTAGGTCTGAACCCAACTGAAATGGGTCCAGAAAAATTGGTTCCTTCCAAGAGTTTCTGGACCAAGTCTGCCAACATTCTCTTGAGTACCTTCCCCCAAAATAAGCAACTGAGCAATAGTTGTCCAATACTTCTGGGTCCAGAGCAGGGTTTTTTTCGGGAGTGGCCACATGACTGCCTCATTTAAGGGCAACCGGCACCACTCCTTCACACAGTGCTGCACTCACCACGCCTTGAACCCATCCAGACACGCACATCCAGCTAACTTTAATTTGCCAAGATGGGCAGGGGTCAAGTGGTTGGCTTTTCACCTACAAGCTCCTTGTCTATGTCCTCAGGCCACAGCAAATGAAAGTGATTATACAAAGCTGGAACATATGTGGCATTGATCGCTTCACTCAACTCTGTCTGAAATCTGGCATTTAAGTCAGCATGGAGGTGAAAAATTTTATCCTCAAATTGCTTGGCAAACTTATCAGAGTAGATTGCCAAAGATACCCCAATTACCAGACCAGATGTTTACAACCCATGAACCATGCATGGCTACTTAAGAATGCAATAGAGGCAGCAAAGTTTGCCTTTTTTTGCTGCCCTCATAATCATACAGCAACAGGCAGAATTATTTGCTTTAGCACATGCTCAATTGCCTTCATGCCAAGTCATAATCTGGCCTGTTTCATCGCCTGCTGGTTTCCTGAATACCAGAGGCAAAGTGGGCTCCACAAGGCTGGAGAGAGCACTCAGGAAGTGATTGTATACATGGCTTGCTTCATCTCACCACTCCAAAATGAGGCCAGGGCCTTAAAAGGATCAACTGCTATATCCATCGTAAAATATTCCAGAGCATTCAGTAATCCATCAGATACCATAAATCTCTGGGAAAGGCCAACCTAACTGGCCCCTCCATCCCTGCAGGATAGAATGCTATTTTCCCAAATCTAACCAGCAAATGTTCTGACCATGACAATGGGTTGACTCAACCTCTCCTAGCTTCAAACCATCCCTCTAACACCTAGGGTCAAAAATAATGGTTAGGAGATTGGGAGTGTGCCTTGGATTTGGACTGTCCCTCCCCCCAAAATTTGCCTTTCCCTCACTTCAGCACTAGCCATGATTAATGCTAACTATGTTTTCCACTCTTAACCAGAGTTAAAAATTGCAACAGACTTCCTTTCCAAGCAACAGAGTGTTCAGTGGGTAGTCATAACTAAGCAACTTTGTTTCTGGATTGGTGAAAATCTCTTTTCCTGACCATCTTTTAGCAATTAAATATGCTGTGAAGGCTAACTTCAAAGGGCTTCTCTAAATGAGCTATTTTATAGCACGTCCGTGACTGGCCACTGATGGAAGTTTTTGGATGGATTGCATGATGCTGCAAACAAACAAGATGTCTCCCGTGGTTCCCCCTCTTATTCCGTTTTTTTTAAAAAGCAGAGATAAACTGGAACAAACCCCCAATGGAGCAAAATCGGCAGTGTATAAAGCTAACATTGTGCTATAAACTTGCCAAGGATGGACTTTTCCTCCTATTGGAGGGGAAATAGGGTAAAATGCATCCCTGCAATAAAGGGAGTCAGATCTGGCTTAGTCATAATTAAGGGAGACCCTTTATTATGCTAGACTAGAATTGTGCTTGTGATTCTTTTAATTTTTTTCTTCTTTCTGTTAGTTTGTGCAAGTGTTCCCCATGTGTCTACTCAGAAGTAAGTCCTATTGTGTTCAATGGGGCTTATTTCCAAGTAAGGGTTGAAGATTTACAGCACATAACTCCCCCCCCCCTCTATTGCACACATGCCAGGGAAGGATGGAGGGAGGCGGTCCCTCAAAACATGTCTGCCATTTAAAGGAGCCCCGGGAAACTGCAGGATCTTCCCCCTTGTTACCCCTCTCCTCCCATGTAATGCAGCTGATATCAACTGCACCAAAGAACCAGGATGCACAACATCCCTGGGTAAACAACTCGATTTCCCTTAATGTAGAGATGCTCAAAGCCTCTTGCCCACTGACTGGATCATAAATTTACAAGTTATTTTAAGGTCCAAGGCTCCAAGGGCCCCAAAGGGAATTCTGGCAACAAATTGTCATATTTAAAACATGCAATGGTAAAAAGTAGTTAATGTTCTGTTTACCAACGAATTAAATGGTCATGTTTCTGTTGAACAGCGCAAAGCATAGAGAACTGGAACACAAAACATACACTAACTCCATAATTGACAGCCTTCTGTAATATAGAATATACTTTGCACTAAATTAACAGGTATGATTCTAAAACTGCAAATATTACTTTTTTTGGCTACTGTAGCATGTTATTATTAATTTACTACACATGTGTCTCTAGTTGAAGAAAATAAAACAACTTCCTTATGCATTTAATGCCAGTTATTCTGGCCAGAATTAGGAAAAGATACCAAACTTTCTCATAGCAAAGAAGAACTAATAAATTCAGTTTAATATATATGTTTGCAGTTCATACCAGTATGGGATGTGTACATGTTCATAAAGTCCCTTCTCCTCTCGTCATATTTATTAAAACACAGTCTTTATAAATCACTTATAGAAATTATTAACACAGACCATACCCCATTCCAGAGTTATTCTGCACCTAATTTGTCCTAGATTTCAAGGTGTTTCATGATCCTTATTTAATTTGATCTCTTAAATATTCTACAAGGGAGGTAATTTCTATTCCCCTTTTATGTTGGTTGAAGACTGAGAGCAACTTACCCAGGTTTACCCAGAGACTTCATAGCTGAGCTACAATTTGAATCTAGGCGAACTTGTATATGTCCATCAATCTATTGGGTCAATTGCACTAACATAAATAAAAACAATGAATAGTCTTGTGGTACCTAACAAATGTACTATGGCATAAGAAGTCAATAAAACTAGCCTAAGGAATAAGATGACAGTCCTCTTCATTGGGTGAGTCAAAAGAGACATGGCTAGTTTTTGCATGGCCTGTACTCCTGTTGAATTTGCTGTGGTAGCAGTGGCAAAAAAAGTGGCGATTCTGTTTGCAAACAAGGAGCATGCTCCCTGCACATTCCATGCCAAATCAATGCTTTTGTTGCTTTCTGTGGGCTGGATGATGTCATTGCCATGACCATTTTGCTGCATTAGGCCTGTGGGCTGGAAGGTCTGCACTAATTGCTGACACTTGCTTGTTAGCAATCAATAGGCCAGAATTCTCAACAATTCTGACTTACCATTCTATGTGAACACAGCCAATATTTCGGGAGAGAGGGTTTAAGAAGAGGAATGGGAAGCAATCAACATATTTAAAATGTATTGTATTATCTGCTTTTCCCCAAGAAACAACCTTTCTAGATTTTTTTTAGATTAATTAAGAAATTCAGTACTGATTTTTATTTTTATTTTTACAGAAAGTTCTAGGCAATACAACTTGGTTCAAAATATGAAAACTTCACATTGATTGTGGTCATTAATTCTAATAGTTACATGTGCCACAATATATATCTGTTTGATATTTAATCTTGCCAAAAGTTTGTGAGTACTATTCAGCCCATCTAATAAGACTTTGTTAAATTAGTGGGATGAACAGAAATACATGCATTTCCCTCATTAGTCTTGGTAAGCCAGGCAAAGCATAATAAGCACTTTCAATATAAATGGATCAAAACTGTTAAGGGATAACTCGATGGGATAACTCGATGGATGATATTCAGTATTATATGATGGAGTACAGCAAAGGGAACGTCAATTCTCCCGTCTCCCCATTGCATGGAAAGTTTTGTCTTGTAAAGATGTGAGCATGGCTGGCTTCGATAGACATATGCAGCTTTTTCAGTAAAAAGAGAGCAGTGTCTTATCAGCAGTTGCCTGATACACAAAAACACAGTTGACTGGGCAACTGTTTAAATGTGGCGAAGGACAGTTCAGTCTGTTTCTGAACTGTATCAGTTTCACCTGTGTACATTCAGAAGTCTGTTCTGTCCCATTCTGCAAAAAAAAAATAAATCTATGAATATGTCCACTATATTTGCATTATATGTGTACTTCGTATATATATTTGTAGGCTTTTTAAAAATCACAAATGCACATTTTATGCATTTAACCTAAAACAAGCATTTTAATAAAGATTTTGGTTTGGTGTTTTTTTTAAAGCTGGGAACTCTATCACAAAATCCGGACAGGTGTACAGATAGCTGTGTTTCGATCCACATATTAGTCCAGCAAGTGCGAATCAGGCTGGTTGTCTTAAAGATGCGGAACAAATGAATTCCTCAAGCATTCCCATTTTAAGCATTGTATTTCATTTCCCATGAATACTGTTATCTTCATAAGTTCATTACTATATTTCCCCCTATCCTTTTTGAGAAGCAAAAAACCAGAGTATTTTAACCCCTGGTCATGAAAAAAGACCATTCAAAAGTTTAAATGCCAGCACAAACAACTATGGGTGTCCAGTGCCAACTTTCTCAAATGCTACTGCTAGCTCTGCTGCACTGATGTCTTTTGTAGTTGCTTATCCGGCTGAAACCCTTTTCAGGTGTTCAGTTTTAAACATCATATAGAAGGAGCAGGGGACATGTGCTCCTCCATCTCCCCCTCTCCTCCCGACTTCCCCGTGTCGATGGGGAAGGTCTACAGAGGAAATGGAATTGTGTTCAAGTGAATGCAATTAAAAATGCCTGCAGGAACAGGCACCCTTATATTATGTTCACTTGAATGTGGCTATACTTTCACAGCAGACCTTCTTCATCAAAACAGGGAGATCAGGAGTGCAGTGCCATACCACATGTTTCCAGCCGCCTCTGCATGATTTTATAAGTGAACACCTGAATAGGGCATGAGTCATTGCCAGAATCAATAAAGTTAACACTAGTAACTGTCTTGTGAAGACGGAAAGTACAAAAGCTTTGTTGCTAAGTATACAAGATATTTTCTTTAAGTTAAAAGAGCAAGCACATGAGGATTTTAGTGACTCTTGATAACAACCAAATTTGCCGCAGATGCTGCCTATATTTTATATATATTTAAAACTATCAATAACAGATTCCAACTGTTTATTACAGTAGCAATTTTAAAGATGACTTTGAGCACCAGGTCCATTGTACTTGCTCCGAGGAGCCTTTTCCCCCCTCCCAAGGTATTGTGGGCATTTGTATTGAGAACCTTATAAATCTTTTGTCTGAGCTGAATTAGAGACCCCTGCTGAGGGAAAGCTTGATGAGGCAAGCTAAATTACATGATTTGCTTTTGTGCTGTGAAATACTTGTATTATCTTAAATGTCACGCGTCTGATGAAATATCAAATCACAGGATCCACCATTCTATAAAAGCAAAGCTTGTCCAAATAATTATTGTAGAGGGTGAGATCCGTTTTTTCTTTCTCCTTCACCCCCACTTCCCCCTTTAGTTTAGAGATTATTTTGTTCCAAGAAATAAAAAACACCCTGATATTTCAATAAATAAATAGGTCAAAGACGCTGCTCAGAAATTGTATTGGTCTGTAAGAGAATTTTACCCTTCAACTAAAGAAAACTTTATTTGGAGCCATGAACAGCTTTCTTTCTCATACTCAGCTATGTCAGTCAGAAAGAGAACTAGCCACTTGTAGATTGAGGGGCATAATGGGCATTTTAGAGTTACCAAAATCCCCTCTGATATTATTCTATGTAACATGCATATACATAGATTTTCAAAGTAGGAACCTGAATTATTAATCTGAGAAAGGATTTAGAAGAGAGAAAAAGACAAGAATTAGTTCTAATTAGTCAGTGTTGTGTGTTTTTTTATATGAGAGTTCAGCAAGCATTAACGTTAAAGCAAGGGCAATTCACTCATGCTCTCCAATGCACAGTCAAAACCAATCATAAAGTGAGAGAGCACCTTCTCCCCTATCAATCTGCCCGGTCACTGAGGGCATCTGAGAGCATGCTCCTGTTGGTTCCACATAGACCTATTGTCCAATTGGAGTCCACCAGGGAAGAGCTTTCAACGTGGTGGCCCCCATCCTATGGAATTCCCTGCCTCTGGAAGTCAGGCAAGCACCAGCTTTTTATTTCTTCCAGCGCCTCCTGAAAGTGTCGTTGTTCCAGGAAGCCTTCCCTTAATGACCAGCTGTGGTTTTATTTGCACTTCCTTTATTTTAAAAATGTATTTTAATGTGTTTTTATTCTGTTTTTATTCTATTTGTCCACCGCTCTGAAATTCTTGAATGGGGAGCGGTATATACATATTGTAAATAAATAAATAAATAAATAGTATTTGGAGGCTAAATCTTAAATCTCCTGCTATGCTACTTCTGAATTAACCTGCAATGTCTTTCAGGAAAACCATGCCATGAAATATCTGCTCTATTTGCTCTCAATGGATAAGGATATTTGCTCTCCTCTGTAAACTGTCTTGCTCTTATTCTTAGAGCCTGGGTACTTTTGGGGGTTAAGGTGTCTATTATTTTTCTATATTTATTTATTTAAAACATTCTATATTTATTTATTTAAAACATTTCACAACGCAACTTACTACAATAAAATGCATAAAACATTAAAAGCAATAAAATATTAAAAGCAATAAAACAGCAATTAACACAATAAAACCAACAATAAAACCAGGAGGAACAACAACAGCAGCAATAATAACAGTAACAGCTATAACAATACCATCAGGCCATGGTAAAATAAAATATTTTTATGGCCTTCTTAAACGTCTGCAAAGAAGATGCATGCTGGATCTCCGAAGGGAGTTTGTGACAGAGGTTTGGGGCCGCCGCAGAGAAGGCCTTCTCCCTCATGACTATCTTTGTAAGTCGCTAAAGCTGCAACTCTAAAGAAAGAAGCCTGTGTGCTAAGGTAAGGAACACACAGCCCAGGAGCAAATGAAAGTTCCGTTCAAGAGTAAGGCCTCAGGCTATTCCATAGGCAGTATCCGAGGACAATGGCAGATTGGGAGGAGGAATGCCCCTCAGACAAGTAGCTCGTCCTTCCACTGCTCCCTTCTTGATGGGTCATAGCCCAGTGGTAGAGCACATGCTTTGCATGCAAAAGGTCCCAGGTTCAATCTCTAGCATCTCCAGTAGGGCTGGAAAAAAAAATCTGTTTGAAACCCTGGGGGGACATTACCAGTCAGTATTGACAATGATGGGGCAAATGGTCTGAATCATTTCCTTTCTTCCTACCTTTGATATACTCAGGGTGCTTTCAGAGGAGTTCCCTATAGGCATAGTTACATCAGTCAGTGACAGAACTGGGATAGGGAAGAGAATTTAGGATCTGAAAGGTAACCAAAATATTGTTTTTCAAGCTACTGATATTGAGCTCTCCTCTCAAAGCCTTTTTTCTTTGATGGAGGGAAATCCATAGCACTTCCTCCCCATCATCTGTCTTTGGTGCTCACTTTTTCTCCCTCTATGTTTTTGGTGGTGGTGGTGAGAGCAAATTTGCAGCCAAACAGGAGGTTTCTAACCACACTGTTCTATTACAGCAATGACCCATCTACCATGCATGTTTCTGTAGGAGGCAGGGGAAGGGGTGGAATGGCAGAGGCATATTTTAATCGATTTATTGATATAGACTTGTTGCTGATCTAAGCTATGAGGCAAAGCTTGTTCTTCCAAAAAGTCACTTTGCTCCTTCTGTGTTTCCCCCATGTCCTGTCCCCATTACATTTTCTACCACCACTGCTATTCCCATCTAAAAAGACCTTCCAACAGCCTAGAGCAGGAAGAATGAACAAACAGTGTGGCAGCTTTGAATGGGAACATGACTCTTGTAGTCTAATTAACTGGGATGCAACAGAAATATATTTCAGTCTACCATGCTTGAAACAAAACACAAACCATGAAAATGCTCCACTCCAGACTCCATCAAATCAGGAAGTCTTATGAAGGTATAGAAAAACAGGGCCCCTGTAGGATCTCATTTTGGAAGCTCTTTCCTAAGAGAAGTCTGAAATTGACTGGGATTGCACAAAATGACAACCCAAACCAGACAGCTTCCCACAGGGTGGCTTATTTTTCAGTAGCAAGCATCCCTCACAACCCATGGTTTGTTCTGGAGGTTCTTCAACCCATGATAGGTTGGCATGTCTGAATCCGGCAGGGCCATTTCATTGTGGGTTTGAGAATTGGCTAGTGAGCCACTCAGCAAGAGAATCTTCACGATTTCACCCTGGCGCCAATGACAGCCCCTCCACCGATGCCCAAGTGGTATTTTGGAACAACTGTCTCTGGTGTGCCTCCCTTTTTAAAATTATTTTTTCAGCCTCGGAAATGTGCACAAATGGGGTTGAACATTTTTTTAAAAAAATGTTGGCCTTTCACAAGTGCACTCTTACAGCTATGTATAGTCTTGCCTTGTTTGAGAAGGCAGCTGAAATGTGTGCAAATTTATGTAAATGGAGAGGAATTCTGCATAAATTTAAGGACTGGGAAGTAAATGGAAGGGAAATTTGTGCACCGACACTAACTGGTCCATTAGTGGAGGTGCGCAAATTTCCCCTCCATTTATTCCTAGTTCTTAACTTTATACAAAATTCCCCTCCATTTACTTCCAAGCCATTCAATTTGCATATATTTCCCAGTCCAAAAAATTGCACAATCATTCCCAGCTGTTTTTGAAAAATACCCTAAGAGGTGGTAGAACAGGTCTAAGTAAACAGGGCACCTGCACCAGTGGTCCTCATACACCCCCTCCATGGGCCCATTCACTCTGTCCCATTCAGCCACCTCATTTATTTATTTTTAAAATTAGAACTGTCAGGGAAGCACAGTAACTGCAGCAGTAAGTGCGCCAGAAAATATAATTTAAAAATATTATGAGCTCATTTGTGCAAATTTCTGGGGCCATTCTTTTTTTTAAGCCAAGAAACAAAAAGGGGTCGTGATCGAAGTTGGGAGGGGAATAGGATGGGTAGACAAGATGGGTTCAGCTGTGCAAACACTTGGATCCTGGCTAGAGGATTGAGGAGAAAGGAGAGGGGGGAACAACTCATGGTGAGGCCAATTGTCTGTCAGATGCCCTGTGGGTTGTTTCATGAACAACCCACCCGGCTTAGCTTATTTGCACGGTGGCAATCAGCTCATTGCAGAGATTTAGAAAGTAGGTACTCTTCTTATCTCAGTGGCCTTCTGCGTGATCAATGATCAATGTTAGGGTTTTGGTCACAATCACTACTGGAATGTTTTAATTCACTGATTGGTCATATTCTTCTTTTTGATAGTTTCATAAGTTAGTTTAGGACTTCTTTTAGGAAGAACAAAGGAGGTAAAATGATATAAAGAATATATAAGTAAACAAACAATCTTTTTAATTGTGTGGGTATGAACGTGTGTGCGAGGAGTGGCAGGAGTCGGCTAAACTGCAAGACAGAATATGCCATATCCAAATCTTTGGAGAAAATCTAGAGGGTGTGAAGGTGTTAGCAGACCACTGTGCTCTGCAACACTTATTTTGAAACATCAGGCTTGCCAAGACATAAAATTTCCCTGTGCCTAAGGCTAAGGTGGTGGTTGAAGCTCTCCAGCTGGTAAACATATAGGAAGATGAATGAGAAATATTTTATTTAACATCTGGGATATCAGGATTAGATATGACTACTCACTTGCTTACATTTTAATATTAACATGGAACTTTAGCTTGAATAAATAAAACGAGGCCAATTAAAGAAAACTGGGCAACAAGGAGTACAGATATCCTCCTTGGCGTCTCCTGGCTGTAAAAGTTTCACAATTCTGTGTGAAGGATAAAATCTGCCAAGGAATTTCAGAGTTTAGGCAGACTTAACTGAGATGAAGGTTTTAATACTGAGACAGGACATAATTGCAACAAGCTAAAAACTGGGATAAGGAATGGTCTGCAAGTCTTAACTACTCACATAACTCCATGGTTTGCAAGCAATCCAATCATTACCTTTAACACTGGAAATCCCAAAAAGTCTGTATTTGAAAATTTTTTTTAACCTTTTGTTATCCTGTGAATCTTGTTTCCAAATATGTTAACTCTCTGAATTAAGTCTATGGTGTTTAAAATGGGTTATATGTGCCACTTTGGAAGATTAATAGATTTTAATCAGAATCCTATGAGTATTAGATTCATCATAAAATCTTGAATAACTGTTCATAATCCCCACCAAAGATACTTAACAGTTATTTAAACTACTGACGGCTTGATTAGAAAGGGGATTAAATTTTAAAGGATGCTGCAAAGAGTAAATTAATGGACTTCAAACATCTTTTTAGAACCGGAGAAAGTACTCTGGAATGAAAGGCTTTAACAGGGAGGTGGTCTCAGGAAAATCCTATCTTTTAATTAGGAAGCTTCCTTTGTAAAAATATTTTATAAAAACTATTGCTCTTTAAACATATTCTTTTTTATTACTGAACATTAGTTTTGCGGGATTGGAAACAAGCATCCTATTAAATACATATGCATTTGTCCACAGCATGTTCTCGTCCTGGCCATACTGCAATGTTGCGGAATATTTTATTTATGATCAAGAAAAAAAAAAGCTAGTATGTAACAGAGATTCCACTGGATCTAAGACCCATATCTTGCCATAATTATGAATATAGAATTTCTTTCCCATGAGCAGGACAAGAAAAGCAAAGCAGAATATTCTGCTCCTATAGAGATTCAGTGATGGAAATAACCTGCTGAAAGGTTGGAATAAGCGTTTCGTGGTAGGGCTTTTTAAATTTTATTTTCCATCCTCTTCTGATTTATTCCTCTTCTAATGCTGTACGTGATACCATGTTTTTTTTGGGGGGGGATGCTACTTAAAGTGTGGTCCTAACTACTAATCTCTATGTGGGAAGCCAAAAGCATTCTACATTTTATAGCTCCTTTGTGAGTAGTTTTCTACCTTTAAGGCTGTAGCAGCTGGACACAAGAATACAAAGAAGGGAACACAAAGAGAGAAACCACCAGGCATCAGAGAGAAACCTGCCCCATCCTTCAAACCAGCAAAGAGAAAATCTAGTAAACAACTCTTTTTGTTCCTAAAATCTTTTCTTTTAAAAGTACAACATCATCACTGTTTTTCCACACTAAAGATAATTGTCAACAGCCACACAATTATGGAGAAATTCTGGTCAAGGGCACCCTGTAGTGCAACCATATAAAAATGTTTAAGGGAGAAGAAGCCATGAAATGTGTTAACACAGCAGTCGCATGGGTCTACAAGAACAAACAAGTATTGGGTCACAGTAACTCAAATTCAACTGTGATGGCGGTGTTGCAGCAGGCAGAGACCAGTAGAGTGCTGAAGCTCTGTTATGGAAATCGGAAAATTTATATGAGCCCCCTTTAGAAGAACTCCCACAGAATTTAGAAAGAACAGCTTCAATAGAGAGGGGAAATGATATTTTGCATAGCAGAAAGAACAGTTGGTTTTAACTCTTGGTTCATTTGCAAGTTTCCTGTGTGACATTGGGTAAGTCTTTCACACATACTTTCAAAAAACTTTCAACAATGAACCCTAAAAAGAGCTCGCAGTCTTAAAGCCTTTGTAGAAAATGATCAGGTTCAGACATTGCCCTCCTTCACACACACACACACAGCTGCTGTGGATTGAGGGCTTTACAACGCTTTCAGTATTTGAACGGGTGGAGAATAGACGCCACCTCTGAATGGATACCTATTTGGATAGCTGGTCTGCTTTTATTGAACTGCTAGAAAGTTGTATTTTCATATAAATGCAATTCATATGCATTCATTACTATAGATATATACAAATCCATGTTTGTATATTAAAAAAAAAACAACCGGGGGGGGGGGGGGGGGAAGCACAGCTGCATGGAAGTACCATAACAAATACCCTATATGGAGGTGAGCATCCAGAGGATACACATTATGTAACTGTGAGACAGCTACTGAATAAATTCCAATGTGTTGTGTTTTTTTTTTTTGGTAGTTTCTGGGCAGAATCCAACTGAGAGCTTATGCCTCCACCACCCCGCCGATTCCCTTCTGCAAGCGGTGTGTCCTGACAATTCCTTTGCACAAACAGGACCCGCTGCTTATGCAAGGGAGATTTAGGCCCCCTCCACAAGAATGCGCCTTTGCGCCTGGTTCCGCGATTATGCGCATTATCGCGGAGGCGCATTTACTCACAATCCCTCTGCACGGGAGGCGGCGAGAAGCGGCGAAGCGCATTAAAAGATGCCCAAAAAGCGCTTTCCAGGTAGTTAATGCGCATAATCGCTTGTTCACACAGCGAAAATGCGCTTTAACGGCCGGAGCAAAATAAAAGTCGCTATTTAACGCGCGTTCGAAAATGCGCATTATCGGGGAGATAATGCGCCTGTACGCCCGTTTTGCGCTCCGCTGGTGTGTAGGTAAAATTTATAATGAGCCTTCAAGGCTCATTAAACGCCCCGTGTGGAGGAGGCCTTAGAGCTTCCTAGGAGAAGCCCAGAAACAAGTGGAAAAGCTCATTTCTGGAAGGAGACAGGTCGGCGGAACTCCCGTATGCAAGCTCCACCAAACTGCTTCCTTTCAGAAACGCCTGGAATTGCTAAATCACCATTGCGCAAGCAGCAGGGGCCACTTCTGCAATGGAATTGGCGGAGCATAAGAGAATTGGCAGGGGCCAACTGATTCTGCCCTCGGTGATTCTCCCACAACTGGTGTCTTCCCTTTCCCCATGGTTTGTGCTCACTTGGTGATAATTGCTGAAATCATCCGGTAAAGTTCTTTATATGACCTCCTTGGTGCACGGAACAGCCTCCAGAAGGTCGAAGTGAGGCAATAACTTTCTTGTGTAGTTCAGGGTTAGAGCACATGCTCTGCAGGGAGAAGGACCGAGGTTCAATCCCTGGTATCCCCAGGCAATGGGCTAGATGAACCAATGATCTGACTTACTCTAAGGCAGCTTCCAATGTACCTGTTCCTTCAGAAGGAGTCATCATTTCATTTTGGTTCTGATAAATTAAAGCTCTCACTCACTCATTTGACAGCCTTGTTGTTTGATATATGGTGTTCATTCTTAGGGTTTTAATGAGCTAGCACTAAGTTCACAGTGTCTGAGGCTTAAAACCCCCAACAACAACTGAGAGTGCAATCCTTTGCTTCGTGAATGAATACTCTGATATTAGAGTTTCTGATCTATGCCCTACCCGGCTCTTGCTGGCAGGGAGGAGGGGGGGGGGAGATAAACCATTTTGGAGTTAGTTTTTTTCTCTCCAGAGGGATTTTCAATGAAAAAAAAAGCCCTCCCATAACAAACAACCTCCAGCACTGGCATAATTTTTGCCTTCTGCCAGAGGTGGGGCTGGAGGCTGGGAAGGCAATCATGTGGATTCTTAGTCTTTCTCTCCCTGCCCACCAGCAAGCTCCATATGCCTCTTTCCCCCCTTCCCCAAGATCAGCGATACTCTCCCAGTGACCATAGGATTGCTTTCTGAGCTGAAGAACTGAATGGGCTTGTGAAGACAAGCCTTCCCCAACCTGGTGTCCACCAGATACTTTTGATACTCTTCACTGGCCATGCTGAATGCACATAAATCTTTGTGGAGAGAGCCATACTATGGCTACATTTTTTACAAGTTTGGATAAAAAAAATGAATGAGATACAGCAGTTTAAAGATTTTCCTTTGAAGTATAGTATTCGTGTTTGTGTCCAGATTTTGCACACCTATAATATGCCTCTAGGTTTCACTCCTTTTGTTGGTTTAGATTCTATCTGTCAGACCTAGCCTGCTGTGGGCCCTGTAGTTTGAGTCAGTGTCTTATTCAGAAGTTTAAAACCCAGTTCAGTTGTGGAAAGCCTGTGGCCTTGTGAGTTTAGCTCATCCTGGTTTCTCATCTGAAGGCAGGCTGATGGAGGGAGGCTGGTTTGTGCCTGCTCAGGCTGTGGAATGTCAGAATAGTGAAAGCTTGGTTCTGCCTGGCCTACCATCTGATTACAGGCTGAAGGAGAGCAAAACTCCCTTTCAGCCACAGCTGCAAGATAAGGTTTTGAGTCAGACCTGTGGTTTACAACCTGAGAAATCTTCTGTGGGAGCCAAGCAGAGAGAGAGAGAGGACTTTTCAGAGGTTTTGAGAGGTGTAACAAAGGTTGAGATGGCCTCTCTGGGTGCCTCTACAAGAGCGATTTAAAGCTCTTTCAAGGCGCATTAAAAATTTGACCTCTACAAGAGCAGAGCGCAAATCGGGGGTCGAGGCGCTTTTTCTATGCAATTATGCACATTATCGAATGCACGTTAAATAGCGAGTTTTAATTTACCGCGGCCGTTAAAGCGCCTTATGACCATGTAAACACGTGATTCTCCATATTAAACACCTCTAAAGCGCGTTTCATACAACCGGTAAGGCAACCTGTTATGCGCATAACCGCCTCCCGTGTATAGTGATTTGCCGTAAAAGCGATTGCGAGAAGATGCGCATAATCGGACAACCAGGCGTCAAACCGAATTCTTGTAGAGGGGACCTCTGACACAGTGTCTGCTGACAGGCCAATTAGTTACATAGTCAGAAGGAAGGCTCTAGCAGCTCCTCCCTTGCATTTAAAGGTACCGAAGCTACGGAGCTTTTGCTGGGAACATTTGTTTTTACTGCCTAAAACTCCCTTTCTGCCAGGTGTTTCTATCAAATAAGCTGCCCTAAACACTTTCTCCCTTGGACTCTCCCTCAAATTTGGATGTTTGTCTATTTGAACCTTGTATTGTTAAGAAGTTGCCTGTAACTATCCTGTATCCTGGGTATCGTCTGCCTGGGAGCATTGATCATAGAGGTCCTGCATGGGAACCTCTCTATTGCCCAGGGCTCTCTCTCTTGGACTTATGGTTGTTTTATTTGACCAAGATACTAACTTGTCTAGATGTATCATAAATCATAAACTTGAGATTCTTCTCTGCTCTCAAATTATTACCAGGTCCTGGAGCAAGGGCTAGTGAATCTGTGTTGGGAATGTTGTCTTAAAATTCTATAATGCTCCCTTGTCTAGATTTATCATGACCCTTGGTCTTTGGTCTGCCTTGACAGACATGCCATGGACAGATCTCTCCCTGTGTGTGTAAATTCTAGCTTTGTAAGTTGCTTTTGGACCATGTCTTTAATTACGTGGAACATTTTCTTGACTGGTTTTATCTTGACCCTTGACCTTCCCTTGAATTCTGAACCATAGAGATCTCAACTTGGAAACAATCGTTGACTAATCCCTGACATAGTTGTAGTTATTATCCCTAAACTGTTTCTTGACCCAAGCAATGTGCCTATAGCGTTTGCCTTAGTTGCATGATTTATAAGAAGTTGTAATTCTTAAGCTTTTGCCATGAGATTGGCTACAGTAAAAATCTCACTGATTTTGGTATTCTGTGCCACAGTGTGTGCCAGAAAGACAGGCCATGGCACGATCAAAACTTCAGGGAAATAAACAGCGATTGGACTTCTGTAAGATAGTCATGAAGTCCTATTATTTTACTGTATCTTCAGTAGACATTTAATATGCTGACACAAAAGCAGATATAAAAGCAACTGGAAGTTGTAAAGATTTTTAAAAGATAATATCAGGTGCCACATATATAGATGTACATTTTTCATTGTTGTTCGGATCACAAAATGATGCATATATTTCAGTTTTAACTGAGATCTATTTCAGCAGTTATTTTGTATTTTTAAATTTCCTTTCTCTCAGCAATACAGTGCTACAGAAAGATAGTTTATACTCCAAACTATGCATCATTTAGTACTCTATAACTAACATATTTGATTTCATAATACAATTTTGTACAGATTTAATTTTTTTGTCCAAAATAAATTTCGATTTGCCGCCATTTTGTAATTTTTCAAGTTAGGTATCTAAAAGCGCAATCCTATGCATATTTAGACAGAAAAATAGTCTTACAACTGCCATTATGTTGAGAGTTGTAGAACTTTTTTCTGTCTAAACATGAATAGCACCATGCCTCAAACAGCTTTGAGTTAAATGTTTGACTTAATATTAGCTTGCACTTAAACTTTCCTCAAAATTAGTTAAATAGTGTGACTACAGGAATATGTTTATGTTGGCAAGTAGTTGGTGTTGGCCGTTTTGACTGTCACCTTTGTTTTGGGGTGAATGCTAAAGCATATCACTTAGATACAAACAGATTTGGATTCATCCAGTCAAGAACACTCAAGCAAAATAATTCCATAAAAATAGCCTCAAAATCTGGGAAATTTCCTTGACTAAACGGCTTCAGGGTGAATATATATTTTGTATAGAAGTTTTAAAATGTAAGCAAAATAGAATGCCTTAAATCAATGCTTTCTTTTAAAAGATTACTGCCTGAAGCTGGACCTGACTCCTTGCCAAAATCATTTTGGGTGAAGGAGAAAATGAGCATGGGAAGCAAAAGGGAAAATGTAAGTATGGATTGAATGGAAGAATTGATATGTGTGTATATTTAATGGTTAAAACAGATGGATACAGTATGTGAGGGCTGAGTTGCTACTAAGAGCCTATCTACACAGTACCTTGGAACGTTTTAAATAGTATTTTAAAATGTTCCAAATAGGTGCGTTCCAAAATGTCTTAGGCCACATTAAGGAGTACTCACATTAGAGGAGAACAATTCTTCAAAGTGGTGTGTGTGGTCTCACACCCTTCTGTCCGTCTCTTTGTTTCATTTTTACGATGAGTTTAGGGCAAGGCATTGTGAGTGCTGTAGTTCACTCGCCCACTTCCTCCTTAGTTCCCCTTTCATTCCTAGCTTTCAATGAGTATAGGGCTAAGCATTGTGGGCGTTGTAGTTCACTCGCCCACTTCCTCCTTAGCCCCTCTTTCTTCCCCACTAATCAACAGCTAAGCATTTGGGCGCTGGTAAATGAAGCACTGCCCCCACGAATCACAAACGGTAAGGACACATTATTTTACTTAAAATGATTTATTAAAAGTAAAAACCGTTGTATATAGCTGAAGTGAGTTTTAAAAAACCTCGGGTACACAACGTTCAAGGGAGTGCATCGTGTGGCCCAAAGAGTTTTCATAACCCTTATAAAACGTTACAAAGCTAGAGTGTAGATAGCCTCTAAGACAATATGCATATCATGAGTGCTTATTCTCTCCTAACATGCGTGAGAATTAAGGACATTATGATCTGGTTTCCTCATAATGTTGATGCTATGGTTAACCCATGATTTATTGCCCTACCCTGAGTTTGTCTAGCAGATGATTGAACAAACCATGGTGTTTCCCCCCAATTCCTGAGTAGTTTATTATCCCTTTCCCTTTGCCCACTCCTTCCCTCTATCCAAATGCCTTTGTGGTGTTGTAGTACTTGCATATAGAGCAGCTGAGTTTTTTTTTAACCTTCTTTGCCTGACACTTCTGCAGCCTGGTGAAATAACCCATGAACAACCCACCATTCTGGATTTACATATGACAGTCCATAGTTTAAATAACCCGAAGTTCACAAGCTAGCAGCAAATCATGGGTTCTTTTTGGGTTGTTCGACGTTAATAAACCACTGTTTGATAGCACAGCTGTGTTTGCCCAACATGACAATCCAGAATTCAACAACCCATACCATGGGTTTAGATTATGCTCCAACCCAGCCAATGTAGCAACATGGAGACAAGAACTCCTATCCTTTACCAATGAAAAATTCAAGAAAAAAAATTACAGGACGAAGCTCTTGTATCACAATCAGATTAAACAATCACATCAGTGTCCTGTCCTATTGAAAATACCATCTGCATTGGTGAACTGTAACATATGAAGTATCTTGTCTTCTTTGTTCAGGATTGTATCATCTTTGCCCATAACAGAAATTTAACAATGCCTTCCAAAGTATCTGGCTTAATCATCTATGCCTTGGCTTGAATAAGCTGTACTGTATGCTGGTATTTCTGGAATTTTAGGTCACAGGGATACATAACTGAAAGTGGTACTGACTCCTAAACTCTAAACTACACAAATCCCAGCTGCAAACTCCAGTAGCAAAATCTGAGTTTTGCCAGAGATGAATCGAGCCCTATATTTTAAAAGAAGTCTTTCAGGTCACAGAGATTTCCCCATAAGAGCTTTACTTTCTCCATCTCATTTGTTTCAAAGGAAATGTAACAACAACACTTGACAATAGTAGGAGAGGGGGTCTTTCTCTAGTAAAATGACTCATGACGAAACGGCACATAACCCTCTGTTCTTTAGGGGCTGGGAATTGGAAGACTTTTGCTCACCTCCCTCATTATCCTTGTTATCAGCACAGGAGGTTTCCATAGCAACATTGCATCCAGGCCCTCTCCAGCCGGTCTGGCAGACACACTGCCAGCTGTTCTGACCGAGTGTGCATCTCCCATTGCCATTGCACAAATCAGGGCAGCCATCTGGTTGAAGAAATGAAGAAGATAAGTACAAGAAATACTGATTTGCACTAAGATTCTGTGCTCTAGGCATGTTAGTCAGTGTTACTGTGCACTCAAAAACAAAGCCGAAGGTTGCATCAGACATACTTGCTTCTGTAAGGAACATCTTTTTGCTGAGAGGATGACTAGGGGAAGTAGAAGGCAAAAGAGAAATAATCTATGAAAACTATACGTAGCCTTCATTGTCAAAAAAAATATCCTCAGGGTCCATTTCAAAAGCAAAGCCAAATTAAGGCTTCTACTGGTTGTTAAATCTTATTTCTATTTTTACCTTTGAATATCCAGCCATAAAACGTGACATCTTATTATTTCTGTATCAGCATTATGATTTTTATTTTTTAGAAGAACCTGAGGCTGCGTTTGGAGCTGCTACAAGGTTGTATGAACAAGGGTGATCTCAATCGAAGGTAATTTAATCCATATCTATTATCACTATCTCAGGGTACTATAACTCAGTGTGGTTATAGACGGGACTGTAATACAACCACATCTGAGGATAGATTTACGCTTTATACAAAATATTGTAACATGCAGAAGAACTTAGTTTTTTGTTCTTCCACTTTACATTGCATCTTCTTATTTACAAACTTCCTTAAAATAGAACAAAGATAATTTAAAGCTCATGATTATTAAGGGTATCTTTCTTTACTTTGAATTAATTTCAGTCTTGGATTAAACTAGATTTAACTCTCTCTCTGCCCACCCTTGCTCTCTCACACACTTCAGACAATATTTCCAAAACATACTGGTTTCTACAACAGTCAAATGCTATTCTCAAACATACTACTATAAAGCAATCATGTTCATATTGGCGTATGGAGGATAAAATGGCAGCCTCTCCTGTAACTAAAATGCTATGGGGTTAAGGGTACAATCCTATGCATGATTAGACAGAAAGAAGCCCTACAACACCCAGCATTCCCCAGCTAGCCAAGCCAGCTGTGGAATGCTGGGAATTGTAGAGATTTTTTTTCTGTCTAAACATGCATAGGATTGCACCCTAAGGAACCTAATTGCTGAAATCCCTTTTACAAATTGGAAGCAAAGCTTCCAAAATAGTCTGCATGCTGGTTATATAATAGGCTGTGCAACAACAAAAACAGGTATGATCCAGTGACTGATGTAGCAGTACAATGTCATGCCTTGAAGTCACATGGACATCATAACTGGCTTGGCTGTGATTGCACCAGAACCACCCAGAATGAAATGTGATGTACAACTACCAAAGCAAAGATGTCACATGATGGAGAAGTAAGTGGCAGGGATTGGATGGGGAATGAATGTATCTTTATCACTGTTTTAGCCACTATCAAGCCAGCTAAATTTCACTTACATATGTGGTGTACTGTAATCTCTTAGAATGGCATGGCTTTAGGTCTTGCACAAGGTACTACTGCAATAAAATAATTGTGACCCTTTCTAGGCCCTGTGACAGCTACTAATACTAATAGGATTCAGGTAATGGAGGACAAATCAATGCTGAGGAAAGCAACATAATCCCACTGAAATCATAGTTTAATACAGTAAAAATTAGCAATCATTTGACACTTTATCCTAAGAAATTGAAGTAATCTGGCACAATGAAAAATATTTACTTTCAAACAAGGGCACTAGGCTTTGCTGTTATTTTAAAATGGGTCTTTTCCCCGTCAACATCCATTTTATTGAACATTTTTCAAACGGTTTCACTACTTAATCATGACCTCATCTCGTTTTGGTACACAGAATTGTATGGAAGCTAACAATCTCAGTAGGTCCTCTAGACATTCTTTAAAATGAGTGGCTATGCATTCATTGTCAACAGGGACCTGAACTGAGAATTTGTACATGCCATTCTGACCACAATAAAACCGGAATATTCATGGATAATAGGGTAGCCTTGGCAGCTGACATTCTGAAGGTAAAACAGTCTCAGCAGAGACAACAGAACTTGTTCTTCTTGCTCATTAAAACAAACAAACAAATGACATACAAAGAAACAACAATCTCAGTCCAGGAATAAATAATAAAAGTAAATAAAACAGGTAGGCAGGCAGAAGTGTTTTAGCAACTTCATCCACAAGCATATTTTGTCAATCAAATCATGATATATTATTTTCTCACAGCTTACTCTCATTTATTTATTACTTTTATATTCCACATTTCCCCCCTTTTACAAGGAACCCAAGATAGTTGACACGGTCCTTCTCCTCTCTATTTTATCTGCAATCCTGTGAGGTAGGTTAGGCTGAGAATACCACACCGGCTCTCATTTGAGAGTAGGAATATGACATAGTTCAAATTTGGAGAACCACAAAGACATAGTTTGATCTCTATTGGCAATATTCAAGTCCTTTACGATACTGATAGTGTTCTCTTATAACCCCTTCCTCAAAAAAAATAGTACCACCGACATCTGTAGAATTGTGTGTAAGTCCTTTCAGGATTGGGACTGAAAAAGCCAACATAATTAGTTTGAATGCTTGAAGCAATTAAAAATATCAACATGGTGTCTCTTTATTATGGCTGCTGCAAGAAGCATATTTGTATAGCAATGACAATATGGAAATGTCCTTTGCCCTATACCTGCATTCTCATCCACCTCTCAAGCAACATGTGTGTGCCCCCTTGTAGGTGTTAGTTCTCTTTGCACACTGACCTGAATCTGTGCCTGCTTATACATTTATTATGCAGTTCAATTTAGCCCAGACTCTTCTTCAATATAAGGACGGTGGGGGATCCTTCAGATATTTGAAAATGCTGAGATGTGCTGTTGTTGTAAATAATCTCGCCTATATTGCATAGAGAGAAATGAGTTGTTTTTTTCTATGCAGAAAAGCATGCAGGGATTCAGGGATTTTGGAAGTGGTTAGGGATAATGGCCCCACTTCCCATTATTTTTGAGTGCTATTTTTTGATAGAAAGGCGGGGTACAAATAAAATACATACATACGCACAAAGTTGATATTTTGATGCTGTGAGATATATGGTTATGTTCTACTGCCCCTTCCACATTTAGACATCACCTTAACTTGGCAAGGTGAAAATCCTGAGCACCTTTCCATCAAAGCAGTAAGATGTTTTGCATAAAACATTTTACTTCACATTCTTTGGCAGCAGCAAGAGCTACAATAGCTACCATTGGAAAGGCCCATCAAATTCCAATATTATCCTGGGTTTAAATGCCTCTGGGATAATTTAATAATGGAAAAGTTTAATAACTGAATGAAGGGAAAAAATTGTATATGTGCCCAGATGAATCCCATGGGAGGGGAAGGAATGGGGTGCCCCTGTTGGTGTAATCTCAGGCAGAGGGAATTATGGCACTGGGTGTTGGACACATCAGGTAAGGGAAAGGCGGGAGAGAGATCTAAAATTTGTCCCAACTTTTGGTCCTTCCCCATATCTCAAGATCCAGGTTGCCCTATCAGCCCACCCTCTGATCTGCTGGTACTGCTATTGAATGCAGGTCGGTTCATCCATGTGGATGAAAGGGCTGACCTGGTGTGCATTACTGAGACGTGGGTGGATGAGCTGGGCAGAATAGATCTGTCTCAGCTCTGTCCACCTGGATACTTGATGCAGCACCAGCCTATATTGGAGAGTTGAGCCGGGGGGGGGGGGAGTAGTAGCCATCATTCATAAGGATTCCATCTTTCTCAGAAGGAAACCAATCTGTCCTAGCAACAGTTTTGAGGGTTTGTACCTTGTGCTGGGCCAAAGAGACAGAACAGGTATGCTGCTGGTGTACCGCCCACCCCACTGCCCAGCAGTCTCCCTGCCTGAGCTGGTTGGGGTAATCTCAGAGGTGGTGTTGGAGAACCCTACAACTGTAGTTTTGGGGGACTTCAACATCTAAGCCGAGTCTATCCTGACAGGGCCTGCTTGGCACTTCATGGTTACCATGACAAACATGGGGCTGTCTCAGTACATCGTTGGCCTGACACATGTGGCAGAACATACCCTAGACCTGGTTTTTACTGTTGGTCAGATGGGGGTGATCTGGTTTTGGGGGGGCTTTCAACAACCCTGTTGTCATGGACAGATCATTTCCTTGTGAAATTTGGCTTGTTGGTAGCAGAACCTCCCTGCAGGGGTGGGGGACCAATTAAGATGGTCTGCCCATGGAGACTTATGGAATCTAAAGGATTTCTGAATGTTCTGGGGGATTTTCCAGCTGATAGGGCTGGCAATTCAGTCAAGGCCTTGGTCTCACTATGGAATAGTGAGGTGGGAAAACCCATTGATGCAATTGCTCCCGAGCACCCACTCCGGTGCTGTGGAGCAAGTAACTCCCTTTGGTTTACAGAAGATCTACAGGCAATGAAACAGGCTTGGTGATCACTAGACTGCAGGTCTCGGAGCAAACATGCTTGAAGATCAGCAAAAACTCTTTGGTGTGCCTATTATGTGGCAGTGAGGATGGCAAATAAATCTTACTTTGCCTCTACTATCTCATCCTTGAGATGTCGCCCAAGTAGAATTACTCTGAATTGTTAAAAGCCTCTTGGGGCCAGGCTTGGGTTTAGAAAAAACAATTTTGGAACCCTCGGTCATCCGCTGCAATAAATTTGCTAGGCACTTTGAGGAGAAAGTTGCTCATATTTGCTCAGAACTTGATGCCACAGTTATCGCAGAGACTGAGGAGGTGTCCAGTGCCCCACCTGGTCATGTTTCCTGGAATCAATTCCAGTTGTTGCAGCCTGATGATGTGGACAAGACGCTTGAATCAGTCCACATGTAAGCCTGACCCTTGCCCATCTTGGCTAATATGATCTAGCAGAGGTGGATTTATTGGGTGGATCCAGGGGGTGATTAATGCCTCACTCTGTCAGGGGTTGCTGTCTGCTGCCTTGAAAGAGGCTGTAGTGCACCCTCTCCTAAAAAGGACCTCCCTGGACCCAGAGGTATGTGAGAACTACTGCCTTATCGCTAAAATCCCCTTTTTGGACAAGGTGCTTGAACGTGTGGTGGCTGGGCAGCTTCAGACGTTCTTGGAGGAAACTGATTATCTGGACCAATTTCAGCCTGGTTTCAGGCCAGGGTATGGCACTGAAACAGCCTTGGCTGCTCTGTGATGACCTACTCCAGGTGAAAGACAGGGGAAGTGCTATCTTGTTGATCTTCCTGGATCTCTCAGTGGCTTTTGATACCATTGATCATGGTATTTTAATGGATCAGCTCTGTGAGATGGGAGTAGGAAGCACTGTGTTACAGTGATTCCGCTCCTACTTGCAGGGCTAATTCCAGAGAGTAGTATTGAGGGATTCCTGTTCCACCCCATGGCTATTAAGCTGTGGGGTGCCACAGGGCACTATTCTAATCCCATGCTGTTCAACATCTACATCAAGCTGCTGGGTGAGGTCATTAGGGGTTTTAGGATTGGGTGTCATCAGTATGCTGATGATACTCAGCTTTACTTCTCCTTGTCGGAGCCAGCTGGGGTGGTGAAGGTGCTGGACCAATGCCTGGAGGCTGTAACGGGCTGGATGAGAGTGAATAAACTGAAGCTGAATCCTGATAAGACAGAAGCTCTGTGGATTGGTGGTTCCTGAGTCTGGGAATTGGATAAGCAACCTATTCTGGAATGGGTTGCACTTCCTCTGAAGTAGCAGGTGCGTAGCTTGGGAGTACTCCTAGATCCATCCTTGTCATTGGAGGCCTAGGTGGACTCAGCGGCCCAGAGTACTTGGGGCCAGCTTTGGCTGATCCACTTGCTATGCCCTTTCCTGGACAGGGATAACCTAGCCACAGTAGTGCACACACTGGTAACTTGCCGATTACACTACTGCAATGCACTCTATATGGGGCTGCCCTTGAAGACTACTCAGAAGTTGCAGCAAGTGCAAAATGCAGCAGCTAGATTGCTGACTGGTACATCTCACAAAGACCATATAACACCAGCCTTAAAGGAATTGCACTGGCTGCCTATACGCTTTGGGTCTGAATTCAAGGTGTTGGTAATGAAGTTTAAAGCCCTAAATGGCTTGGGAACTTGATACTTGAGGGAGCGCCTCTCCCTAAATATGCCCACCCAAGACTTGAGATCTGTTGGAGAAGCCCTCCTCTACATCCCACCAACATGAGACATATGCTATGGTAGGACATGGGAGAGGGCTTTCTCTGTTGTGGCACCCCGGCTGTGGAATGCCCTCCTCTTGGAGGCCCGACTAGCACTGGAACTGGCTTTATTTCGGCACCAAGTTAAGACATGGCTTTTTATCAAAGCCTTTGATGGCTAAATTCACCAAGCCTGCACATAGTTTTAATTGTTTAAACTGGTTTTACTGTTTTTAAATTCTATACTGGTTTTAGCTAATTAATGGTTTAATTTGTTTTTAGCTGTGTATATTTATTTTTACCTGAGATCCTTCTAATATTGGGCGGGATACAAATTTTAATAGTAATAATTATAATAAGGAACTAAAGGGACAAGCTAAGCTAAAATTGCTTTACGCTATTCTGTATTCTACTATAGATTATGTAGATCACTCATCGTTGATTCAATCTCTACCTGACAAATATAAAATATTGCTGATTTGTTGAAATGTCTCTAATATTACCTTAATGTATTATTGGACATCTGTTTTCTTGAAGTTTGTTTTCAAATGTAAGGGTTTCTTTATGCAGTATTTCTTTTTCTGTTATTTTTTAATCTTCCTCAGCCGCATTTGTCTTATAATGTTTTTTTTTAAAAAAAAAATAGAAAGATAAACTGAAAAAGGCAAGTACATTCACTAGTCAACACAAGTGGGCTGATAGAGCACTAAAAACATATTAGGAAAATTCTAGTCTGTATACACCCACCCACACATATCTGAAATTGGTCTACTGATAAGACAAATCTATTGATAAAAGCTGCTGGTATTAGCTTTGTTTAAGGATTTTACAGTACAATCCAATAAATATCTACCCAGAAGTAAGACCTATTGAATTAAATGGGTCTAAGGTTCAGTTAAGTCGATTCAGGACAAACAAAAGGAAGTACTTCTTCACACAGTGTATAGTTAAATTATGGAATTCACTACCACAAGATGTAGTAATGGCCACCAATTTGGATGGCTTTAAAAAAGGGGTTGGATAAATTCCTGGAGAAGGCTATCAATGGCTACTAGCCCCGATGGTTATGTGCTCCCTCCAGTGTCCAAGGCAGTAAGCCTTTGTGCACCAGTTGGATGACAGCTGGTTGGCCACTGTGTGGACAGAGTGCTGGACTAGAGGGACCCTTGGTCTGATCCAGCATGGCACTTCTTATGTTCTTAAGTGAGAAAATCCTATACCCACTCACTTAGCAGTAAGCTGGATTCAATGGGACTTACTTTTGCACTGTTAATGTTTTAATTGCTGATTTATTGTTGTTTTATTGTGAAATATTTTAAATTCTACACCACCTTGAAGCCCAATCAGAGCTATGGGTATTACATAAATGTTTTAACTAAATAAAAATAAATAAAACAACTATTATGCTCTTTTCTTTTTTCAGAACAAACACAGAACACCTCAGAGAACCAGTACATCATCCTTAACTCTGTGCCTTCATATAGTCCTTTCCGCCTGAGCAGAATGTATTTGTATAGTTTTAGGCAGGAGGGAATTGAATATCTGTTTACTTTAGGTACTGTGCACCTAATATTCCCCAAATGTTACAACTAATGTGGAGCGCTGCTCTTTGAAAGGCAAACTATTCACTCTTCCTTCACTGTTAGTTCTTGGGCTCTCTGTAGTTACTGCCAACTGTGTGATGTTCAGTAATGTGGACTTGTTTTTCATTACCGCAGATAAGGCTATCTCACTCATGTTATGATGGCCAAGAATCACCACATCCTAATAAACCCTATAAGTGTCCTTCTGTTGCTCATAAAGTGTCCTTAGAATGTACAATTCACAGTGCTTTCAAACTGGGAAAGAAGTATTTACATTACACACATACAAAAGGAAGCAAGCACTCTGTCTAAAATACATCTTGAAGACATTTTATTTTGCCTCTTTGGCATGTCATGCATGCTGTTTGAGCAACCATAATGATACTGTATCAAGGGAGGCATCATGCTGTAGGACACCTGATTTGTTTTAAATGTAAAACGAGCATTAATTGTGAATATACACTCTGGGCTTTCTTGTTCAGAGGAACTGGAGAGAGATAAACAGATCACAGTAGCAGAGCCCACCGCCCACCCCCCTCTACCCAGAACATCTGAGCAAGATGAAAACATGAACAGTAGGAAGCCAGAAAAATCTCTGAGAAGTTTTCATTGCAGCTGGGAATTAATGGACATGTCTTTGCTTTTAGCTTGAAGAATGAAGGAAGGAACACTATAACAGGCATGGTGTTGCTAGGAAACACAGCACCACCTCAGCAAAGTTCATTCCATTTGTGGCCTTCCAAAGACAGATTTTATATTCCAGAAATATAAAAACAGTTTCCATTAAAAATATAATAAATACATAAAAGCAAGCATAGAGATAAGTCACAATGTGGTCTAATTATTTACATCAATAAGGTTTGTTTTGTGTGTGTGCGTGTGTGTGTGTGTGTACGTGTGTCCCCCTTAAAAGGCTATATATAGGGAAGATAAATTGAGCTTTGTCAAAAGGTTCCAAGTACAAAGTCAGGTAGTGGCCAATTCGGATCTTTTTAAAAAATGCACAAAAACTCATTAAAAATTATCTACAGCTAAATATTTATTTGGCAAGCAATAGGAAACACTTTGTTACCCATAACTAAAAAACAAACAAACAAACAAACAAAAAACCTAAGACCCCATTTATACAATACCCAAATGTCTGCACAATCATCCGTGGAGTAAAAACTGTCTTTAAAAATATGGCCAGTATTTTCATGCAAAACACATCTGAATCCAAATTATTTGCTTCTAAAAACGTCCTAAATATGCATAAAGGTTGGTGGTGATGACTGGAGTGCTTATGTTCACCTACTAAGGACTGAGGCTCTTTACCAGATTATCCTGAAGAACTGAAATTAAAACTTAAATCTTGGAATAACGTTAGAAGTCCATTGCAAATCTGAAACTCAAATATATAAATGCTCTCTCTTACACACTGAATTCCTGTTCCTGCCCTGTCAGCACAGAGAAGGAGAAAGGATGCTGCATGTGGCTCGGGCATGTGGACAATGTCCAGCGTGGGTGGGGCAAGCCTATAAAAGGCAGGCTCCCCAAGCTCCCTGGCCTCTTTTGCTGAGGCAGCAGTGAAGCGAGCGATCATGCCCTTTCCTTTGGAGGCAGTGTCGGAGGTCGGGCATCAGCCCAATGGTTTTGCGGGCTTCAGCCCATCGGTTTGGCACAGCTTAGTACATGGCTTGGAGGGCTTTCCTTTTCTCTCCCCACGCTTTGTTTCTTGGGCACCGGCCACACCGCCTCGGCCTAGCATCACAGAGTCAGGAGCATGTAGCTCAGCTACACGCCCCCCCCCCCCACCAGCCTTAGCATTCTTGGTCTGGGCGCTGGCTTCTGCGGTGCCCAGGTATCTCTGTTAGGCCATGGGGGTGGGCTTGTCTTACCAGGTCTGGGAAGTTTGCCGCGCTTTGCATGCTCCTTGCAGCGGTGGCTGTCTTTTCCCTTTTTGGGCAGGGCGAATTCCAGCTTAGCCCTGCGCCTGCTCCAGCACATTGGCCGGCCTGGCTCTGTCTGCCGTCTGGGCGTGGGGCTCCCCTTCTTGCATGCCCCTCCAGTCACTTTTCTTGTCCGAGGCAGGCCAAATAGGTGCCAGTGCAGGGCTTCCTTGGTGCCTTGCCTTGCTGGGCGGGCTCCACCCATGCATGCTCTAGTACTTTAGGGCTCTCAATTATTGACTCAACCCAACATCTGGTTCATAAAGAGTTGCTCAATTGGACAGGGCCCCTTTGGGTGGACCAGTCACATGATCAGGCTTGGGCATGGCTGGTGGGCTTATCAAGCAAAAGGACTGGGAAGTGAAGCTGCTTAGAGCCATCAAGCGCAGGGAGCCCAGTCTCTCACCCGCCTATGGCCACCAAAGGGACGATCTGCAGGGGAATACATGGGTGTATTTCCCATACCTTTAGGGTGGATGAATACTACAATAAGGACAAGGATTAGAACAGGAGAAGAGGAAGAAGATTAAGGTGATTTGGGCAAAATGAGTTGCTGGCTATGTAAGTTGTGGGTATAGCCCAGCAAAAACACCCAGACAAAGTGCTAACCAAAGTGCCAATCAAGACCAGGTGCTATTCAAAATATCTTGTGACTGCCTGTCTATATGATGGGTCCTTTGAAACACAAGGTGGCTTTCAATTCTGAATTAAAATGGGATGTGAAGGGACCTGACTCTGGATTCAAGTCATGATGCCCAGCTGGTTAGTTCCGGGAGAGTGTGCGACTGCGCTCATTCTGTCCTGGCTAGCTGGTCCTTGGCCTGTGTGGGCTATCACCAGGGTGGCGGTTTCTTCCACCTACTGTCCTGGGAGTTTTGCTCTCGGGTGCATGCACCAGGGATCTGTGCAATCTCCGGCTTGTATGTTCCATATGCTACACCCCCATCCATCCTCAGGATGCTCCCCAGGTTAAAGGGACCTAGTGTCACCTGTTTGGCCTAGAACAAGGCCTGCATCCCTTTATGGAGCACTGGAACCAGAACTAAGTTAAGGATGTAGAGGCCAGCCATCTTTTAGGTCCATTCCTTATCCTCCCTTCTGCATCTAAAGTGTTTAGTCTCTAAGAATGCCCCCTGGTGGGCATGCTTAATCCCTGTTGGACATTAGCACTGGGGTCTGGCCTTTATCGGACATTTACATGATGCTATGATGGGGCCAGTCTCCTTCATCGCAGCATAGACATTTAGGGCTGGGCCTGGGATAGAAGTGGGGATATTAAGATTTGTCATCCCTGGAGTTCTTTCTTTGGCAGTACAGTCAGGCTTCAGGCCAAATTCTTATTAGCCTCTTCATCTTGGCCTGATAGCTGGCACTTTTCATGTAGTTAGCTATTTGTCTTCTAAGGAACCCCGGGAAAGGGCCTGGTCAGGGCCATGAGTCCTGGTTGCCCTCAATTCATTTCAATTTTGCCCTCCATATTCATGGGGTAAGGATGTTGGTGACACCTTGTCATGTAGTCAGATGTCCAGGTTCTGGAAGTTGGTTCTTGCAACTGGACAGTACCAAGATCCTATGCCCGGTGTACTTGGAATCTGGGAAAGGCGAGTGACAGAAGCCATGCGACCTGTGGTCCATGGCACATAGGAATTCTACCAGTGAGCTGGTGGGGAATTCAGCCTTTTTCAGAGCTAAGAGAGGAGTTTCAGGTCTTATGGCCCATCCTAGTTGACTAACTGCTGGAATTCTGGGTGATACTACACCATGGAGGGTTATCCACATGAACCTTAGGAGGTAAGCTAGCAGGCCTATCCTTTGCTGCCATGGGAAAGAGGTTTGCAGGCAACATGGCAATTTTCCATGTTTGAAGGATGCTGGAAGAGCAGGGAGGATTGTCTGGTAGGGACTTTCAATTCTCTCTATGCTCAGTTAATCACAGAGCAGACCTACACCTGGCCAGTGGGGCAGAGGCGCCTGACAATGCTGGGGGCGGCCTTGAGTGAGGGTATATGCCCTTGAGAAATCTGACCTTTTACTTCACCCTCCAGGGCAAGGAACTTGGGTCTCTGTTTATCACGGTAAGGGGCTGCATCTTAACTGGTGCCATTTATGCAGTACCCAAGAAGGCCCTTTAGACATCAGGCTTAGGGAACATGGCTAGGGATGCCATTGTATCCCTCACTGCAGTCTTGAGAGAGGGTATATGCTCATTTGCAGTTTTGACCCTACTTTGCCCTAAAGGGGAAGAACATGGGTTGCTATTTTATCAAGGAAGGGGCTGCCCATTATCCGGTACCATTTTGATGGTAGCCGAGAAGCCCCTTCAGGTATTGGGCTTATGAAATTATTCAAATGGGATACCCATTCAAAACTGGGATGCTGTTGCTGCAGTAGGGCCAGGAGATGCAAGTTCTGGGCCATAGAGAGATGGCAGTCTTGAACACGCATAAGTGTATATTCTGAAAGGAAGATGGGTGCAGTTACTGTCAATTCAATGTTAATAATTATGCTCCTTTGCCAGACTGGTGGAGACCACAGCCTGTGGGGGCCCTAATCTGCAGACACAGCGTGGCATCCGGGCCAGCCATAGAGCAACGTGAGCAACTGCTGGCATGTAGTTGGGCTCGGTCAGTTGGCCTCCATCCAGTGGGGTGGCAGGTGAGGCATGCTGTGGTGGCGACTCCTCCATAACCAGTCCAGTCTGGTTGGTTTTGCCCCACCACAGGTGTGGTGCCCACCTGGGGGGGTATAAGGAGGCTCCTGGAGTAGAAGTCCCCAATGTTACAGGCTAGGGCAGACCTGGAGGATATCTGGATGCACAGGTATTTATATTGTGTGATCAAACTTGCCCCCTCAGTGCCAGTGGCTTGAGGGTGGGGAAGCCCTTAGCCTAAATAGAGCAATGACTAAAGACAATGGGTAAATTCGTCTGTCTCTGAGGATGGGCAGGGATGTGTGATCTGCCATCCAAAAATTTTGCTATCTGGAGGGGAACCTCCTTGGGCAGATGGGTTCACCTGTCCAATGCAGGTAATATTTTCTGCAGGATCTGCATTTGGGCCTGTGGAAGTTTCATCCTGGGCAGGTGGGGGGTAGGGCGCCAAAGCTAAGCCTTGGCACCCTCCAATGGCAGTTTGTGCAGGAATCTTAGGACATCAGAAGAGGTTTGGTGACCACTCATAGGCGTCTTATGGTGATTGGCAAGTTCTGAGGCCTGATCCTCGAGGGCTGTGTGGCTCACGACGCAAGATATACGTCTTGTGTTTGAAGACCTCTCTGTCTCACCTACTCGGAGTTGAGCATCTCCGGGCGGGGGTGACACGGGGTGGTTCCCCCAAGCAGACAAGTGTAGCTCAAGAAAGGAGCCTGGTTTTACCCGACTCCTGGCTTAGCCGCATGGTTCATTCATAACGCAGGCCTAGAGAAAGGATTAATTAGATTCCCGCATTCTCACATGCAGATCCAGGGAGGGGTGAATGACCCAATTAAATAAAGTGGCCCTAGTTATCCCAATCTCTGGTGTCTGTGTCGTTATTTCTGAGCTTCCTTCTCTGTCCGCAACTTTGCTGCACCAGGACCGCTCACAGTATCAGTGCTATCTAGAGGCACACAATGGAATGAAATAAAACTAGCCAATTCAATCATTACCTGGACTTAAGCAATGGTTTTATAGAAAACTGGAAACTTAATGAAAGCATACTAGCTCAGAGACAGGTACACTGTTGCAACCCTACATATTGGAAATATGGTAACAAAAGGTGTGCTAGTGTGCTATAGGAACAGAACACCATATTCGAATGGCCCTGTTCCATTTGTTTCACAGAATATGCTATGGTAACTATGCTGCTCTGAGTTCCTTGGCACATATATCAATAAGCATTTTTATGACAACTTTTCAGAATTATACCTGCAACTAAAGCCCTATTCACACATTACTTCCACGCAAAGGCCTAATGTGGAGTGTGGATATTTTGGTTCACCCCCAGATATCACCCCCCCCAACATCCACACATTGATCACAGACGTCTTTAAAAGGACAACTAAACATGAGATGTTGCAAATATCTGCATTGCATGGGTGTCAGAGTGGCTCCAGAATACCCATTTCACCCTTTAGCCCTACACATTGGAGGGAATGCATGAACTCTGCATAAAACATTTCTAATTCCCCCCACTGCTCCCCCCACATTATGTAACAGAAAATGTAAAAACACCATCTTTGTTCAACTGCCATCTTCACAGATAAACTGAGCTTATCAGAATAGGCACAGCATGAGCAAATGGGGACAGATTTCCTGAATGTCTCCAGCAGTATGCCTCAACATGACCTAGCAAAATCACATCCTGGATAAGGAGAAAACTACCTTTTCTTTGACCTTTTGGTTCTCAGTTTGCCTAAATCAATATTAGAGAAGGATGTGAAAAAGTTATTAATTAGGAGACCTCAATTACCAGGCTAATAGGTCTTCCTATGAGGAGCTGATTTACACAATGCTCTATTGTTTTGGCAATATAAAACTAAAGATAGATGAAGATTATATATATATATATATATATATATATATATAATTATTAAGTGCACATACAAGAAAAAATGAGGAAATCAGCACCCTCAACTGTACACTATGAATAATGGTATAAAAGTAGGAAGAAATCAGGAGAGGGAAAGCATTAAGCAATATGGTCCAAATTAACATGGTTTTCTAGCATGGGAAGGACAGAGAGAGAGTTCCACCCTCAGATGTGGTGATCCAATCTTGAATACTCATTCCCAACCCCCATAGAAACATTGGAAGCCCTTGCCTCTCTCATGTTGGAGTTCCAATTTCGGTAGAGGCAATGAAAATGGATCAGGAGGCATGTCAAGGGAGGCTTTGGATTCACAACATCCAAAGTCTTCCTAGTCCCCAGACACACTCCTGATAAAGGGGAAAATATATGCCAGTCCTGGAACTCACATATATAATTTCCTTCTCACTGCTTCCAATGGGAGGGAAATCATCAAAGAAAAACAAATCAAAAAGGGGGAGAAAAGAAAAAAAAAGGCTCTTTTCTCCTTTCTACTCTGTTGATTTGTACCTGGCAGTGCTTTGCGTAAGGCAGATCGTCCACCTTTGAATCTTTTGGTCCCCACTGGTAGGACTGGTCAGGAAATCCATTGATTGGGTGTCAAATATTAATATATAAGAACTTAGAATAGAGAGGCAGCAGTTTGTTGGAAGGCTTGCAAGTGTCCGTGGGCTACCTTTCTGACATAGAGTTGTACAAGAAGGCAGTAGTAAAAACAATGAAGAACGAAGATCATGTACCAGCATATATTAGATAACTTAGAGACAGAAAATAATGTTATCAGGTCACATAAGCCATCTCCCTGCTAGTGAAGGATTGTTCCAGAGAGTCTGTTCAAGTGTTTTATCTGGTACCTCCCATTTCATATGGTACAAAAAAAAGGGAAGATTGAAAACAGACCAATAGCCAGCTGGAAAAGTCAGTATTCATTCTATATGTGTGTGCACACTGAACAATATGTAAGCTGTCCAATGTCTCCTTTTGGCTTTGCTACTGTCCAGTTTGGGTAGATGCCTAACTGCTTTCCCAACATGGACAGGCCTGCTTCTGGCAGGCCTATCCAGTTGAATTTTAAGATGTTTTTAATGATGTATTGGTTTTTATTTGTTTTTAATATCTCATTCATTACGGTCTTTGTATTTTATATTTATTGTTGTTCCCCGCCTCGATCCGGAGGGAGAGGCGGGTTATTAATAATAATAATAATAATAATAATAATAATAATAATAGTCTTTTTCTCCCTCCACAGAGGGGAGGGGATTTGAATTAACAAAATGGTACAGGGGAAAATGTCTGTCCCATAATGCTCATATCCTAATTCACAAGCCCCCTCCACACACTCATACAACTTTTAAGCGAAGAAAAAAGTGTTCAGAATTTGATCCCACATAAGCTGTATAACTCAATATGTTGTTTGTTTACTGATCTGTAGATATAAAAATCTAATATAACAACAACACAGAATGTTTCTTCTAAACAAAGAAAAGCATGGCTGATTTCCCCCCCAATAAAATTGAAAAATCAATAACTCCTATGGATTATACCTGCACATTCATAATGAACTCAGACCTTAGCCTTCTTACAGCTGCATTCCTTCACTGTAGAATCTATAGCAAGTTGAAAAGCAGTCTTGGGTTTGGGGTGTGTAAGGGAGGAAATGCCCTGGGGCAATTCTCCTGTTAGGATGTGCAGAACTCAGAGACACAAACCAGGACTCACGTAGTTCTTTAAGCAGCTTTATTCATCACAAGAACAGGTTCAGCGGTCTAAAACAATTCTCTACAGCAAGGCCCATCGATGCCAACCCGAGACCAGTGGCCTGCCTCTCCAGTGCGACTAACTCTTGGCATCACCTTCCCCACCAAGACCAGCCCCTTCTTCCCGGTTAGGGTTTTTGTCCCCTTTCCTTGGAATGTTCCCCCTCCCATCCCGGCGCCAGAGCTCATCTCTTCTTCACACCTCCTCCGCTGGCCTTGAAGTTTTTACAGCCTGCGATAGCCCCGGCCTTCCTGCTCTGGAGTCCTTGAATCCCTTATCTCCTCCCAGGTGGCAGCTCAGGGCCGTTTGTCTTTCTAATTGCTACAGCGGTATGTTCCTACTCTAACCAGTCCTCTCAGCTATCTATACTACTTCCCCCCCCCCCAGCCTTCACTCTCATTCTCCAACCAGCGCAGTCTATCTGAACTCCTTTACACCTCCCCCCTTAAGATGGAACTGAGGGGGTTTCGCCCTCCCTACTCTAGGCTCCAGCCTCTTTCTCTCTCTCCCTCTTGCTTCTCTCCATGCACTCTCAGTTCCATCTCCACTTTCTCTTGTTCTCTCTAGCTCCCGCTCTGTTGGTTGGGTCTCCAAGTACTGACGTGACAATCCATCTGCCACCACGTTCTCCTTCCCCTTAATGTGTTTAACCGTGAATTCATAGTCCTGTAAGGCTAAACTCCACCTCAACAACTTCTGGTTGGTGTTTTTCACTCTAGCCAGCCAGCACAACGGGGAATGGTCGGTCTGCAACAGAAAGGGGCGCCCCCACAAATACGGCCGTAACTTCTTAATGGCCCATACGATGGCCAGGCACTCCTTCTCAATAGTAGCCAGGGCTTTCTCTCGTGGCAACAGTTTTTTACTGATGAAGGCAATGGGGTGCATCTGTCCGTTTCTATCTTCCTGCAACAACACCCCCCCTAGCCCCCTTTCAGAGGCATCCGTCTGTAAGACGAACGGTTGGTCAAAATCGGGCGCTTGTAACACTGGGCGTCTCCTCAAACAGCGCTTGAGGCTTTCAAACGCTTGCTGGCACTGCGCTGTCCACTGCACTCTAACCGGCTGTCGTTTCCGACAGAGGTCCGTAAGGGGGGCCGCTAGAGCCCCAAAGTCTGGCACAAACCGCCTGTAATACCCGGCCAATCCCAGGAAGGACTGCACCTGTTTCTTTGTCTGGGGCACCGGCCAGTTTTGGATAGATTCTACCTTCGCTTCCAGCGGTTTCACACTGCCCCCCCCTACCTGGTGTCCCAAATACGTCACTTCCCCCAACCCAAATTGACACTTGGTCGCATTTACAGTCAATCCCGCTTGTTTCAAGCGCCCAAGCACCTGGGCAAGATGTTCTAAATGTTGTTCCCACGTCTGACTGTAAACCGCAATGTCATCTAGGTAAACACATGAAAAAGCCCCCAAACCTCTTAGAACCCCATCCATTAACCTTTGGAAGGAATTTGGCGCAGAGGTCAATCCGAAAGGCATTACTCGGAATTGATATAAGCCTTTCGGAGTAGCAAACGCAGTCTTCAGGGCCGATTCCTCATCTAAAGGCACCTGCCAATAGCCCTTGGTTAGATCCAATGTGGAAATGTACTTTGCCCGTCCCAGCGTCTCAATACATTCTTCGGTGCGGGGCATGGGATAGGAATCGCCCATAGATATCAAATTTAACTTCCTGAAATCTAAACAAAATCTAATTTTCCCATCTCTTTTATTTACTAACACAATGGGGGAGGACCATGAGCTATGGCTTTCCTGTATCACTCCCAGTGCCAACATCTCGTCTACTTCTTTTTGTATAATTTCAGCATGTTTCCCTGTGATTCTATAGTTTGGGACCCGGATGGGAGGATGATTTCCCGTGTGTATGGTATGAGTAATAAGATCGGTTCTCCCTGGCAATCCTGAAAACAATTCTTTAAATTTTTGAAGCTGTTGTTCCAGCTGCATCCGCTGGGTGGCAGTCAAAGCCTCCGAGAACGTGGCTTGCTCTAACCCGCCTTTGTGTCGATACTCTTTCAATAATTCTGCCCTGGGTCCCCCCAGGTCCACCTTCTGCACTCTCACCTCTCTTTCTCTGAACCTCTTCATCATATTTACATGGTAGACTTTGGAGCGACCCCGACCCTGTAGGGGTTTCAACAAATAGTTCACCTCATTCAAACGTTTTTCCACCACCAGAGGCCCCTCCCATCGCACAGCCAGTTTCTCTGGCTTCACGGGTTTTAACACCAGCACTTTCTCCCCTGCCTGGAACGTCCGCAGTCTGGCTTTACGATCATACCATTGTTTCTGCTCTTGCTGCGCCCGTGCCAAGTTCGTCTGCGCGGCCTCCCCCACCTCTCGAAGAATGTTTTGCAGATTTTGTATGTAACTCACTACTGAGGCAGGTTTCGTCGTCTCTCCCCCCTCCCACTTTTCTTTCATCAAAACCAAGGGTCCCCGCAACTCCCTCCCAAACAACATTTCATTTGGGGAAAACCCCAGACTGTCCTGGGGGGCATCCCGGTAAGCAAACATCAAATACGGTAAAGCAACGTCCCAATCCTTTTGGTGCGCCACAGCATACGCTTTTAACATTTTCCCCAAGGTCTGATTAAATCTCTCTACTAGACCATTTCCTTCATGGTGATAGGCCGCCGAGGTGCACTGTTGTACGCCCGCCAACTTCCATAGTTCTCTCAACAGTTGGGATATAAAGCCGCCGCCCAAATCGTGCACCAATACTTTAGGCATTCCTAAGCAAACAAACACAGACATAAGGGCTTTAGCGATCTGTTCTGCAGTAATAGAAGTCAATGGCACCGCCTCTGCATACCTGGTGGCATAATCCACTAGCGTGAGAATATATTTTTTTCCCGCTCTCGTGGCCGGGGCAAAAGGCCCCAGGATATCTACCCCCACCTTCTCAAAAGGGACTTCCGAAATGGGGGATGGCTGTAAAGGCGCTCGAGGATGGTCCCTTGGGTACCCCACCCGCTGGCAGGGCCCACAAGAGCTACAAAACTCTCGAATGTCCGCCGCCACGGAGGGCCAATAAAACCCTCGGCTCACCCTTGCCAGCGTGCGCCGGATCCCCAAGTGCCCCCCCCACAACGTTTCATGCGCCGCCTCCATCACCCGAGTCCTGAAGTCCCGGGGCACCACCAGTTGTTTCTTCTCAATCCCCCCCCCTTTCTTTGGGCGGAATACCCGATACAACATTCCTCTTTCCCATCTAAACCCTGCCCATCGTCTCCCTCCTCCGGACAGCTCTTTCCCCGCCGCCCGATCTCTACACGGCTGTAATGAGGGGTCTCTCTGTTGCCCTTGTCGAAATCCCGGCTCCTCCGCCTCCCCCACAGTAATTTCTTCGCTAGCCTCCTCTTCTGAGGGTCCCTTCTCCGCCGCCGGTTCTTCGCCTGTCTTGGCTGCCCCCTTCACCCGCTGGCTACGTGTAATCACTGGCATCACAGATGTTTTAAAACATATGTCGTTACCTAACAAAAATAAGGGACCTGACTTATGAACCAATACTGTCAACTCCCCCCTCCAATCCCCAAACTCTACTTCTATACGTGCCAGCGGGGCTTCAAAGGGCGCTGCCCCATATGGCGTGACCCTTAAGGTCTGTTGGGTAAGTTTTTGTCCCTCCTTCAGCAAACTGGCATGGATGGACGACACATCAGCTCCGGTATCCCGCTGGGCTCTTGTCACCCGCCCATTGACCCGAATTAACTCACAGAACTGCCTCCGGCTCCATTGGAGCTGCGCCGGCGAAACCAAGCTCATCGAGAGGTCTTGGGTCGCTTGTTGCGCCACCCCCACTGGCGGCTCGCTGGTGTCTTCTCCGCGGCTCGACTCTCCAGTTGCTGCCGCGGCATACTCCCACTCCGTCTCTCGCACTTCACCTTCACTCTCATCGCTCCAATTCGACGAGGACGACTCGGGCGCCGCCGCCGCTGCCCGCACCAACGCTCTCGCCGGGGCTGGTTTTTCTGCCCCCGCCGGGTATCTTGCCGCCAGCTTCGGGCAGTCTCGCTTCATGTGCCCCTTCTCTTTACAAAAAAAACACCCCTCCACCGGAGGCTTGACTCCTAGGCGCTGTGTCTCGCGCTCGGCGCGCTCTCCCGCTGGCCAAGCCGCCTTCTTTCCCGGGGTCGCTTCTCCCGGGCGCCGACTCTCTCTCTCGCGTCCTCCGCTCCGGCCCCCTTCCGGCTCCCGCTTTCCGAAGGCGCTCAGTCGATCCGCCATCTGCGCAGCTTCTGCGGCCGTACTTGGGTCCTTTTCCCCCAGCCAGGCATCATAGCGCTCCGGGAATTGCTTGGCCAGTTGTTCTTTAACGATCAGCTCCTGCAGTTTTTCTTTATTATCCGCTCCCGCCGCTTCTGCCCAAGTTTCAAAAGCCGCTTTCAGCCGCGTCGCGAAAGCCGTATAGGTCTCCTTCGTTCTCATCGTCAGCTGCCGAAATTTCTTTCTACAATGTTCCGCCGAGAGCGCATATTGCGTCCTCACCAGCTTTTTAAAGTACTCATAATCCGACCGCGACTCCCTCGGCAGTGTCGCCATTAGATCTAGTAGCGCCCCCGATACTTGGGTTCGGAGCAGGGCCATCCTCTGGTTCCCGATCACTCCCACCTCTTCGCACGCCACCTCGAACACTGTAAAAAACGACACTACATCGTCCCCTTCCTTATACGCCGGGAACATCCGTCTATCCAACCGAGGTGTTGTCGGCGGCGCCGGGGTGGCCATTGTTTGCTGGAAGGCCTCCTCCTTCACCTTAGCCCACCTCATCTGTTGTGTCGCCAGCTCTAGGTAGTCTGCATACATCTGCCGGATCCGTCGTTCTTGCTGATCCATCTCTTCCTTCGCGAGGCTCCTTTCCACCTCTCCGCTGTCCCTGCTTTCCGGTAGCGGCGCCTTCGACCGCGCCCCGCCCCGGGTCTCGTCGACCGACACTTCCACAGGGGCCTGTTTCTTTGCTGCTCTTTTCTTCAGCTCCGTCACCCCTCCTGAGCCTTCACCCACGACCCACTTTTCGATGGTCGCCTGCCCGGGCCCCATGGCCCCTCCATCTCCCCCAACTACTGGCAGGAACTGCTCCACTGTCTCAATACCTTGCATCTTCTTTAGTTCTTTCTTGGCCATTTCTGTCGCCGCTTCTCCACTTCGTCACTGTTTGCTTTCTCCGCTTCTGCACAACATCCCACCGCTAAGCCACCATGTAAGGGAGGAAATGCCCTGGGGCAATTCTCCTGTTAGGATGTGCAGAACTCAGAGACACAAACCAGGACTCACGTAGTTCTTTAAGCAGCTTTATTCATCACAAGAACAGGTTCAGCGGTCTAAAACAATTCTCTACAGCAAGGCCCATCGATGCCAACCCGAGACCAGTGGCCTGCCTCTCCAGTGCGACTAACTCTTGGCATCACCTTCCCCACCAAGACCAGCCCCTTCTTCCCGGTTAGGGTTTTTGTCCCCTTTCCTTGGAATGTTCCCCCTCCCATCCCGGCGCCAGAGCTCATCTCTTCTTCACACCTCCTCCGCTGGCCTTGAAGTTTTTACAGCCTGCGATAGCCCCGGCCTTCCTGCTCTGGAGTCCTTGAATCCCTTATCTCCTCCCAGGTGGCAGCTCAGGGCCGTTTGTCTTTCTAATTGCTACAGCGGTATGTTCCTACTCTAACCAGTCCTCTCAGCTATCTATACTACTTCCCCCCCCCCAGCCTTCACTCTCATTCTCCAACCAGCGCAGTCTATCTGAACTCCTTTACAGGGTGTTTTTTGGGGGGGAGGGAACTGGTCAGAGGTATAGACTTAATCACTACTGACTAGAATTTAGCTCAGTCAGTTAAATAAGTGCTGTATTGAGGGAACATGTAATACGTCCAGATGTTGTTGACTGATTCACACAGGATTTAATAAACAACTTTACAAATAAGAATAAAGCACAAGGGATTATGGTGCATATGTTGCTACAGCAGTAAACAGGTAAAATACAAGCTCCTTGTCCCAAATCCACTGGTACTATGGGCCACTGCAGAAAAGTAGAGCTTGGTTCCTGCTGGAGGTGATGTATGATGCAATACAGATACCACAAATCTGCCTGAAATGATAAAGAATTGCACTTCTGGGCCACTGTGATATGGAATAGGCTGCTGAAAGTGGCACATATAGCATGGTAAACAATCCATGACTGAGTAGCCAATAAATTGAAATCACTGAAAAGCCATAAGGCTATTAAAACATCCTTGCCCTTGATTTCATCTCCAAGTGGATTATATCCCAACACTTACAGGAGCTCTATCCAATACCACACTGACTCAAAGGCTGGGTTCAATGAGTGGGGGGAACAACGCAGTCTTGTTTGTTTCCCCTACCCCTATGTGTGCCACTCACATGACCGGGATTACCCTAATTACCTGTGCTGGTTCGTTGTTCAAATCCGGTGCGGGTGACGTAACCTACTCTACAACCCATGGCTTGCAAAAGGGACTGAGTCTATTCATTCACGGAACAAAGCTATAGAATCTTTTGTTTAACCCATCCTGAGGACACCCAAAGTTGTTTCCTTTGTGCTCCATATGCCTGTACCCTATAAATGCCCTCAAGTCCAAACTCTCATTGACTGGAAATAGATTATTTTCCCACCGTGCGCATGCTGGTCATGTGCAGCATAATTACTGTAATCAGCCTCGCTGGGCATGGTTTGTTGTGTTGTATGAACTCAGTGAGGGTATGCTGCAGGGGTGGATTACAGGCCACCAATCAAACCCTAGAACAAGCCATGGGTTGTGGGATGGTTTGCAAACCCACCAGCTGCGCACCTTGCCAGATTTGGAGAACACGAGCACCCAGTGAGGGTAATCATAATAGTGATGAGGCATGTCCTTAATACACGTGTACCCATTCACGCTAATTTCATTTGTTAACATCTTTTAGTAAAAGCTGAGCTGAACTGCTGCACTTTTCCACACCACAGCTATTTCACAATTCCATTTCAAGACTACTCTGCTACAAACATAGTTCATCACACCAGAACAGATGTATACTCAGGGGTATATGAGAGCAGTTATGCAAACTCAATGGTCGTAGAAAAACAGAAAGTGCTTGTGCATGGGGAAGACATAAGGATATGTTCCTGGACATTAAGGAGCAAAGCTGCAATGAAATGTGACAAGAGTGCTGACCTGCATACACATGTTGAAGTAGTTTGATATACCATGTTCCATAGTGTATCATTTGTGGATTTCTGAAGTCTAATATCAGGAGATGGGAGGTAAAATGTTTACTGAGAGCAAATTTCATCCTTGATGTGAATAGCTTCTGTGAAGCCCTCCTAAACCCTTACATCTATACTATATAGTCAGGCACAAAGTGCAGGTCTTCTGAATGCTACACTTCAGCCTGTCACTGTACAAACTCCTTGTATTTGCAGCTGACTATTTGTATACCATGTAAGGTGATTGGCAGTGTACTCCTGCCTGTCTAAAAGCTTGTCCAAAGTGCAACACATCTCCATTAGGGAACGGTTGTTCCCAGACAATGCCGTTCTCATTGCCCATGAACAAAGCAAACTATAAAACCTAGTGGGTCCTTCCTCTTCCTTCGATTTTCATCAAGATTACCATAGTCATGGGAGAAGGTGTCACCGAACACTCTCTGATCTCCCTAAAAATGCTCCTTTTAAAATAATTAATACATTTTGCTGTCTTGCATCCACAGTGAACAATGATAGTTACTTGAAGAAGAATAAATGATTGGAATCAGGAAAGAGGCCTGTACTCTTGACAGACTTGTGACACATGTTTGGAATAATGCCAAACTAACCACTAAGACGACAAGAAGCTTTGGGCATTATAGAATGCAGAGAGAAGCTATGGTTTCACAAGCCATTGATTTTAGTGTCACAAACAAATCCTTTGGAAAAGCTTTGCACCAGCTACACTAAAATATTGCAAAAACCTTGGAAACTGAAAAGTTAAATTTCAGCTTTGCACTGTCTGTTTTAATACCTGCACACATTACAAGTGTCTTTAAGCGAACATTTAATAGCATGCTCACCTGCATGTCTCCTGGTCCATAGCCTGGTTTTAGCAATAAAAAATAAACCACAGAAAATCCAACTTTTCTGAGATATATCGGTATTTGCTGGGATTTCCTGATGTGTGCAGGTGAAGTTGTGCTATAAAACGGCCACTAGAGGGTGCAGTCCCATTGAATGTACAAGCCACGTGGGCCCTGCTCTCTTCCTCCTGTAATTTGAGCTCATTGCAAATGCAGAAGAGAAGCAACCACAGTAAGGAAACACAATTTCTCTTCGAATGAAGGAGTCCTACAATCAGTTGCTTTGTAGTGTTCAATGCACAGAATTGATCACACAAGTGAAAACAAGTACTTTTAAAGGCAATTCTATAGAATTAAAACTCTCTAATATTTTATTTTGTTGCTGTACACACAGAAGTGCCTACCTAGAACACATTGTGTGCTACTTTGTCCCATATCATAGACATACTGGATGTAAGTTTTGTTTTATTCTGTTTGCTCCTTTTAAAAAGGTCCACAAAATGGGCATGGCTGCTGCGATTTTAACCTGTTGTCCCAGAATCTCACCCTGAATTTTAGTACATGAGTCAATGCAATGAAAAACAGAAAGGATAAAGCCCATTGATCAGTGGAAGTGCATTTCAGCAATATATAAATACATATTTATATGCAGATTTAGCCATTCCCCTATAGCTGCTTCCTTAAACAATTACATTCTATTTGGAAGCTTACTTCTTAATCAAGATTTCACATAATTCTCTTGGTCCAAGTGTCAAATGTCACATGACTTTTGTAAAAAAAAAAGTTGACATGCAAATTTGCTTGCAATTTTAAGCAGCTAATTAATTGTAGTTATGTTGGGCTAGACCCAGATGTAGGCATGTGCAACTGGGCAGGCTGAAGCAGATTTACCTGCCCCCTCCTCTCCATGGCATCCTCTCCAATCCCTTGTAAAAGCTACACAGAGGGTTGGGGGTGAGCTGTACAGCAAGGAATGAGGGTTCCCTGGGAATCAGGAAGAGGCTCCTTTCATGAGTGAAGCCCTTCCATCAATGGCAGGCAGATCCTGGACCCAATCCCCATCTATTAGGTCAAGTAACAGAATTTTCATTAGGAGCTAATAGGAACAGAAGTTTTTAAAAAATAAATAAATAAAAATATTTAAATTATTTAGAGACATAGGTCTAAGTGAAATAAAATCCCAAATGCAACTAAATAGCTAAACATTTTTCTGTTTAGCTGGAAACTTATCACATTTTAAATATTCTTCTGATGGTTTGTGAAACACTTTGTTCTTAGTCAATGTTATCTGAACGCTGCATTTTATGTAAGTGCAACACTCCAATTGCTCTTCAGGGCAAAAGGGATTTCTAAAGCTCACATTGAGCTTCATCAGAGGATATTCCTGAAGATCCTACCACATTAAAAAGGATGACGCAGTTCCTATTGTGTGAAGCACCATGTGCGCACAGAAGCTTCGCCTGTGGTGACCCATCAACCAACTACGTTGTAGATGTTCCAGACACAGACATAATGCAGCACACTTGGCCATTCTTAACAACATGAGCCTTGCTTCCTGTACGTTATATACTGTTCCCTAGGCCCCCAGAGTTCTACTATGCTAAACAGAAGAGAACTAAAAAGAAATGATCAGCAGTGTAAACACTGTGGAAATGAAGGAATAGACGTGATAGCTGGAGGAAAAGAGCCGGAGCAGGGATGGGGAATGTGCAGCCCTCCAGATAACGTTGCCCTGCAACTCCTACCATCCCTCACTATTGGCTATGCTAGTTGAGGCTGCTGGAAGTTATAGTCCACCAACATCTGGAGGCCCCCACACTCCCTGCCCCTGGCCTGGAGAATTCTGGTTACTGGGTGTCAGAAAGAATTAATAACAAAGAGATCTGGATCCAGCTCATCACATTTCTGCACTAAAAGCAATTTGCTGCATGAAAACTGTGTACAGCACAGTTAGGATTTTGTTCCTGATTTTTAAAAGTGTTTTGTAAATTTTGCACCAGTTCAGAATTCATTTTTTCCAAAACATTACTTGTCTGGAAATTTCCTGTAGTGAGTACTTTCGTTTTAGTTTTCACAATCAATACATACCCTTGATACTATGCCATCTTCCCTCTGTAATTGATGTATTTCGTTCTTTTTTTTATCAGTTTGTCAGTGCAGGCTCTCTATTGAGCATGGCATAATCAGAAATGTGTGGATTGGTATTACAATAAGGAATCAATTAATAATGATTCTAGGGAAGCGATAGCAAAATTCAGTTTCTTTTTTTTATTTTTCTATGACGTCCATTAAGGAATTCAATAGATCTAGCATCTATGCTTTTGTTTCTTTTCCTCACTCTTATTATCAATTCCTATCAGAAGAAAACAGGCAAAGACAAATTTAATTTGTTTTCCCCATGCCTACCAAAGTCCTAAAAACAAATACAACGAATGCAAAACAAGAGGTTCAGCCTGAAATCAATGCTGCCTCTTAGAATTTACAGTAACAAGAAAACACACGACTTGTTCCCATTATGCTACCTGCACACCATTACTAAATGACTTTGAAAACAGATCAGCAGGGAGCACAGCTTATAACAATGCAGTAAGTTTTCTGTTGTCTCGTGTTGTGCTTTATTTTTTTTAAACACCAAATAATGATCATGAAATATATGTTGACTTATGGCATACAGTAAAAACAGTAATAGCTTTATGATACCTTAAAGTCACAGGAATACGGATTAAAAACAAAACCCTTGTTTTCTAACTTTAATGATAAGCAAGCATACTGCCTGCTGCCATAAGGCTTTATGCTATATGATGCTAATTTCTTTATTGGCTCCCGAAGGGAATAGGTCTATAACAGCATAGACACACATTCTGCCTTGCTTTGTTAAAGGGAAAAACAAAAGATGTCAGCTTGGTTAATATTCACAATGTGCTGAAAAGGTGATGGCAACATACTGAAAGAACCAAGAACCACTTCCCAGAATTCCCAACAGTAGGAATGAAATAATGTTTTCTCATCTGTACTGATGTTTCTTTGGTTTTATGAGAATTACAATAATCTATGACAGTTATTTTTTTATATATTTGCACATACTGAATTTGCAAAAATAACATAATTTCTCTCCTTGTGGGATTTGCACTACAAAGACTCTAGCAATCACTTCAGATTCCAAGCCATTTGAGCTCAATATTTTGATGTTGCACCACTTTTGTGATCAATAAATCACTAGCTTGTAAAGAAAGAGAATTAAGTACAATGTTATTACTAAACGAATAGTTATTTTCTCTCCCATCTCTCCATTTTAAAGTACAGAGTTCTGGATGAAACTATCATTTTTCTAATATAGTTAGTTTTTTACTTACCATAAATATTGTAATACCCCACATATTTTAAGTTAATAGCACTTTGGAACAGACTATCACTAGAGTGCTAATTGTGTTCTTTTTTACAGCTAGGATGGAGAATTGGGACTGCACTCCTAGCTGCTGATGTTCTCTGGCTCAAGGCTTTTGGAGGACTCTTTGGAGAAAATTTAAATGTATGTATAGCTGAAATTTATTATGCTGTTTGTCTACATATAATACTTGCTAACGGCTTTGTTATTTAATAATATATACCTAAACAAACCTCACTCAACCAACTCCTTTATGAATTTGACTGTCTTCAGACTAATATAAAACTGAACACATATTTTAAAGAGATAGGTGTTTTGTGTATTTCACTTTTTTATCTCAAGAAATAGATCAATTTTTAATTATGTGAAAGATTTCCTTTATTAGCTCCTGCAGTTCAGTGCATAATAACCACCTCTGAATACCTACTCTCTCCTTAGCTTGTATGTAGTCTTCTTTACTGTGCATAAATAACATGCCACACGTTGTTGTTGGTAAGTTGTTTGAGCGACTCTGCACTGGACTGTTAATGTGTCAACAGAAAATAAAGATATAATGGGATTAGGAGAAAAGCAATATACCTGCATCTTGATTGGCAATTTTTTTTAAAATTATGCTTCCCTATTTACTGACACAGTCAACCTAGTGCCTATGTTTCTTAGGAAGAAATATGAGAATTGAGTCTGATGGGACGGAAGGGCTGTTAAGTAAGAAATGTATAGGAGAAGAAACAGATGTTTGAGAACCTTGCACTATTGAATATCAGGGTGCCTGGCTTCTGATAACTGAATGGGGGATTTGCACAATCATTTGGAGCTATTTTAGGCTCGTGGGTGGTTTGTTGAACATGCCAACAACCCATCCTTTAAAGGTTCAGACAACATGACATCCTACAAGTGGGGGTTGGGTTATGGAATGGGTGCCTATGGGAGCTCAGCATGTGCTGCTTATTTAAGCCCAAAATTATTGTTTAAATCATTGTAACAATATGGATCTCAGAGGTTAGGCACATAGAGCTGACAGAACATTATTAGCATGAAAAAGGGCAAACTTTTGTAATGTAAGACAAACTCAAACTTACAGATAAAGCAAATCCTTCTTGAAAACAAACAAACTAGTAACTGTGTGTGAAGGAGCCCATCTTAATTTCACAAAGAATCCAGAAGCAGAAGCTCTGGTAAAGTTGTGGGATAAAAAAACCTAATGTGGAGAAGCCCCTGACCTCGTGTACATCTGCTGCCACTGATCAATTTGCATTGTGAAAAATCAGCTGCATGTGTTGCACCTGGAGCAATCTGCACATGGAAAATTAATGAGTGATCCAGCCTATCCACACACAGAGTGGATAGGCTGCAACCATGTGACACAATTTTCAGATACAGTGGCTGAATTCAGACGACATAATAAGCAACTGGAGTGGGGGGAAACAATCGTCAGTTATACTGACTATCATGTCGTCCGAATGCTGTCATAGTCAACTCAGCGCTGATCCTAATCCACACCACAGTTGATTATTTATTACTATGTTGTGTGGGGAGTACCCCCTAGATGAACAACTGTAAAGTTGATTATTACCCCACCATTGACTATCGTGTTATCCGAATTCAGCCAGTGATTATAGGAATCACTGCTGGGTTTGGGGGGCATCATTAGTGAACAGCCTAAATCACTCACTGCAAGACCTGGGATTAAGTTGTAAAAGATATGGAAAGCAAATATTAAACATATTCAAGATTGTTTTATGTAATTGCTTGGTGTATACAGGCATTAGTTTAACCTTAGCCTCTCACAAACACATTGCTCACTTCCAACTCAAGTAAACTGATCCCAAGTAATATACTAGACCACATATGGTTAGTTGCAAAATGTCTCTCCGTTGTTTTCTATTCACATTACTGACACTCAAATATATGCATAAAGAGTCTGAGAGCAGTTCTATGGTACTTTTGGTGTAATATGTGAAAAAGCCATATACTGTATTTTAAGCTTTAAACACAATTGATGAAATCATACCAAGGCAAGTCAGGTCCAACGTACCAGTATTAGAGGAAAACGCGCATTTGCCGCCACTTCCACATGACACACACACACACATACACAAATAAACCAGAAAACCTGAACAGAGAGCAGAACAAAGATCAACCTTCCTTACAGATCATATCAGCACTCTTTTTCATTCTTGAAATCCGACTAAACTCAAGTACATGAATGTGCTCAGTTACAGAACTGACACAAAATCGCTTTGTCAGGAACAGAGAAGTGGAACTAACGTGCATGGAGACTGGGAGTTGTAGTGCAGTATCTTACTGTGAAAATCATGGTCTTCTGGTTACCAGCTGCATGTTTGCAGATCACCTGAGAAACAATTCACAAAGCCCAGATGGAGAAGATAAGGCTCACTGAGATCAATGGGACTATTTGCATAGTTGGATCTTTATGGGCGCATTGAACATAGTATATTAATCAAACACATCTCTCCAAAACATCTTTGCTTCACCGATCACATCATTCTCTCAAGGCATTATTTTCAAAGGCATTGTGTTTGGCATTGCAGAAACCCCTCCAAATATAAGCATATCTCAGCCAGCTTTATTGTCATAAATACTTATGGTGAAACAAGAATCCCCCTTACAGCCTGAATAGTTCCATTGATTTGTATATCTCAGAATCCAACTTCTTTGAGGAGAGACCCCAATGAAAAACTAGTATGTTAAGCAATACTTGGTAGGGGTCTAGAGTGGAAACATGAGAAGCTGTGTCAATCTGAGCAAGAGTCAGACCACTGGTCAGTATTCTCTAACCTGATTAGCAGCAGCACTTGGACAGAAGTCTTTCCTAGGCCTACCTGGAGATGCTAGGAATTGAACCTGGATTTTTTGCACGGAAAGCATGTGCTCAACATCCTTCCCCATACGCATTCTTGTATTCTTGCTTTCATGCTGAGTCTTCCTCAGGATAAAGTTTGCTGAGAGGTGATGCTTACATATGAAAGGCAAAAATGTCCACAGTGCCATAGATGATGTTTGTGAAAATAGTGGTCATTATCTATTCTGTGTAGAAAATATATTTTAGAAAGATACCTTTGATGAATAGCCTACATTTGATGGGTCTTTTAAAATATAGCTTCAACTAAGCACTAAAAGTATTTCTAGTGACCTCTGAGAGTCTGCTACATTCGGGCTGTGCAAGAGAATGACCTGTTGCATGGTTTATTGTTGCCCTACCCAGGCTTTGTCTGGTAGACAATCAAACAAATTGGGGTTTGTTTTCTCAATCCTTGAGTTGTTTGTTTTGTTTCTCCTTCACCCGCTCCCTCCCTGTATGCCAAATGCTTTTGCAGCACTGTAGTACTGACATATAAAGCAGCTGGGTATTTTTAAGCACTTTTGCCTGCTGCCTCTATAGCCTGGTGAAGCAACCCATGGTTTAAACAACCTATAGTTCACAAGAACAAACCATGGATTATCTTTCTGGGTTGTTTGTGCTTAAAAACGATAGTTTGTTTTGTTAGTGTGGCTACGTTCACACATCATGATAACCCATGGGTTTAATAAACCAGATCAGTATCTCCCAGATAGTTTGCAAACTTCCACAGGCACTTAGACATCACACTATTGTAGTAACCAGCTCATAGATATGCTTGGTATTTGTTACCAGCTCATAGATATGCTTGGTATTTGTTGGAACTCAGCTGCCTCTACTGGTACAGGAGAGGGCTGGTGGTGAGAAAAAAGCATCCAAAAAGTCACAGTGGCTCCAAACCCTTGATCCAAGCGCTGCAAATATTTGCAGAAAATGGAGAATTTAAAGTCTCACTATTGATATGAATATTATTGACTTCTCATTCAGGAATTAGTAGTATGATACTGAATTCCTAAATAAAATAATCATGAACAAACCATTCTTGGGGATCTATTTTTTCTTTTATGTGCTGCTTTGAGATTTATTTATTTTCTTTAAGTTTCCAACCTCTTATTTGACCTCCAATAGTACCAGCCACATTACCACCAGAGTTCTTCTCAACAGTTAAAATATCTCTGTTATTTTGTCTCCAGCAATACCATGTAATTCATTTACTCACTGAAACTAGTGCTTGACACCACAGGATATAAAATAACACAGAGAACAACATTGTTGGAACATTAAGGGTTGGCTGGTGCAGTGAATACACTTCAGAACAGCAAAATCAGTGCTGTTCTTTCAGCAGTTAGATCAGCAGTTAGATCAATCCTATTTCTTTCTCTTTTCTTTTCTGGTTTCATACAAGTTCTGAAATTGGTAGGAAAAATCAATATAACCCATGTAGAAACCCCAACACAGGAAAAAAAAACACTGTCTAGTTAGGACTGGAAGTTATTTACAAATACCTGCAGGACGCAGTTCTTTATAGCCCCTGATGAAACATAGGGTGCATTGCAGAAGGTTACGCTGATTTCCTTTTTAAAGTGGACTAGAGGGAAAAAATAAGGCTATGTATTTTTACATAGATAGATGAAAAAAAAATCCTTACAATATTGTATAGCATTTTCTAATCATGACTAGGGGCACCAAGTAAAAAGTATGAAAGGAAATTGATATTCATACTGAAAATGTGTTCTAACTGCTCCTAGAAGTATCACATAATAATAAGCTATTGTTGATTCTCTGTAAATCCTGCACATGATTAATTATGTTTATCTTACAAGGTGATAAAAAGAAAATTTGTCTCCTACCGTGGATGCAAGCTAGAGAAAATGAAGCGCACTCTAGATCAACGGGATGTAATGCTACTTAACTTACTCTGTATTGCGCATAGTGTGCTATAAGCTAGTTTCAAAGCAGAACTGGCCTTCTTTATTGTTAAGAAAATCCAGAGCAGGAATATGTAAAGATTTAGCTAAGAAACCATGTACACTTAAGCAATTCCTTATATGGGACTTTAAGGAAGCTTCAGCTCAAATTGATCTACAATATATTTTTGACACTTCCAGCTTTTAAACTAAATATTAAACACTGCTTCAGGTGAGAGTCAAATGCTAAATAAAAAGGACCAGGGGCTGTCTCTGTGCTGCCGGGTTGGTGCCGCCTCCCTCTTCAGCCCTGTACTTTCCCTCTCCCAGGGCATCGTGGAGTAATCCCGATGCCAAGGAGGGAGCGCGGGGTTTCTGGGCAGCCAACCGGGTCCTGGAGACATGTGTACTAAGCTCCCCACTCCCACTGTGCTGCATGCTGGGTTCAGACACATCAACCCATGAATGCAGCGCAGAGAACAATAGAAATGGTGGCTATGTACACAGGTGGGGGAAGCCCATTATTTAACGCACCCATTATCGCTGCAGGGAGCTGTTTTTCTCCCTAAGTTAGCAGATGCAGGAATGGAGGAGTAGTTGCATAATGACATGTATAATGGACTTTGGGATATACTTTACCCAATGATTTGCTCTTCCAAATTATGTATAACTAGGTCTATAATTTCACAATGCATTCCTAGAGATGGTGAGAAAGTATTTGTAGGAAATCATGTGATTGTGCACACTGAAAATAGTTCAAAAGCTGCTGATGTTGTACTCACCTGTCAAAAATAAGGTAAAACATTTTCTTCATAGTTAATCATGGCATAACTGTAACTATTAATAAAATGAAATAAAGTAATACCTAGCATAATTAATCCAAGCAATCAAAAACACATTTGTCTTGTTGTGTGCACAGTAAAGTCAAACTAACAGTGCAATATTATGCATGTCTACTCAGAAGTAAATCAATGGGGCTTACTCCCAGGTAAGTTTGCATAGAATTGCAGCCTAAAACAATTACATTACAGACAAATACATGAAACACTTCTAAGAACAAGAACATTAACACAAAGTTAGTAGAAGAAGGTAAACCTTTTTGGAACAATTATTGACTAGATATAAGGCTCATATAAACCCAAAGTAGCCTTGGAATTTGCCCCCGACCCCAGGAATAAAAAGATTCCTGCTGTTGCAGAAGTGCATAAGGCCAAGCAACCCAGCCTGCATCTGCTTGGGAATACTGATTTTGGTGTTAGAAGCATGCTATAAACCTCAACATCACCTTAAAATATATGTAGGATTGAATTTTATTTTAAGGGATATTTCTCATTCCAATTTACATGCACTTCCCAAAAGGTTTCACTACCCAAAGAGACAGAAAAAGACACTTAAATAATAATTTAAAAGAAAGTCTGACAAGCACATCCAGAGACCTTTGGTTTTAAACAAAAACATTTCACTGGTAACAGGGCTGTCCATTTAGAGTCTCCAGTTGCTGTCATAATTTCAATTCACATTTTTCCTCTTTTAATATCCTATCCTATTCCTATGAAAGAAAATTTAAAATTACAGTGTATATTTGTTTAAATTTTCCTGGACATTTTGAAAAGAACTGGATATCTAAATTAATAAGACAGGGAAGGAGAAGACAGACATCTATCCATGCTGGCTTTAAACTGCACATCCTTGCAGATAGGTTCCACAGTATCTTCCAAGTGTTCAAATTAAGATGTGCTCAGTAAGAAGAAGTCTTGTATGACTTTTGTACACAGCAGAGGCAAGCAATCAGCTGCTATCTGGGTTTTCCATGCGCAACCCACATTTGGAAGTGATAAATTAAGTAACTTAGGTTTAAAATTCTAAACGGTCAAAAACATCTGAAGCAATATATGTTTGTTATTACTTTTTAGGCTGACATATCACAGTGGAGATGCAATTGTGTTAGTCATGGCACTCTGCATGATGCCAAAGCTGTGCTGAGCAGCATGCTGTTAGGAAAGGGTATACCAGCATGCTGCAGCATTGGCTCGGCCCTCCCATGCTGTGTCAGTCTATAGGCAAACACCATGACCACTGTCACAGCGCAACACATGAAAATGCTAGGGAGCTATTTCTGTAACAACAGGAGGGCAGTTCTTCCTCAACTTGACCCCTGCTCTTGATGGGTATTGTGGTGATGTGTTCTGAATGGAATATTTGATAAGCAGGTAGCATCAGATCAGGAAATGGGGTGGGAAGGGCATTGATTGAAATATTTTTTTAGTTAAAACTAGTTTTAAATCTCATCTGGTAGGGCATCCCTAGATGGAATAAATAGTATATGATTTTGTGGGACAATAATTCATATCAGTACAAGATAAACTCAGTACTGACTTAAAGAATATTTCCCTGCTTTGGATTTCAGAGGTAAATCTAATGACTGGAAGCACATGAGTCCATAAAGGGACAACCCTTTGCCACACACAATAGTGACTATGTTTCTACAAGTTATGAAAAGAAAGCAATATGTGCCTGTTTTGGTGGCTGTCGTTTGCCTACCAATGGTGCAGTGCTCCCCATTCCAGCCCTCTCGGCATTCACATTTCCCATCTTTACAAGTTCCATGCTCTGTGCAGCGGGGATGGCAGACACGTTGGTCACAGGCTACCCCTGTCCAGCCCTCCTCACAGCGACATGCTCCGCCAATGCAGACACCATGAGTACCACAGTCTACAGAACACACTTCTGGGGGGGGAAAGAGAAAGTTGGTTATCACCCAGCATTGCCATGGGCGCCGGTAGCATCTTGATGATTCATGATTTTGCGCTACCAAAAGCAGCATATGTTGGAGGGAAGTGAGATGTGAAGTCTGCCTCTTATTCCAATGTGTGAGCTCTGTACTCTATGGCCTACTGATTCTGCTGAGAATGCCAACAAGGAAGATCACCGTAAGCTGCAAATTGTGACATAGACATAGGTGTAAACAAATCTAGTTCCAAGATTCACGAAAATGAATATCTTAGAGGATGAGTACAATTTTGGATCACCAGATGGTGGAACATCTACAAACAATAGCATCCCACAAGGGACAAGCTCTGAAAATCATTCAGGTTGGAAGAGCATTTTGCATTTTGGCCCTATTTATCAGTGATATATTCTCAGCTAAACTGCCATTCACAAATCTTTTGGGAATAAGGTATGTGTGTGGGTGGTTGGGGAGGGTGTCAGAGAGACAGATGGAACAGAGAAAATCTAAAGTAATTATCAAGCATTGCATGGATACCTGAAAGTGGAGCAATCAGATTTTTTCCTTAAAAGGTCATTTGAGAATGGTGTGGCAATAAAGAAAGACTCTGCGTATTTGGGCCCAGACTCAAAACTGGAATGAGAACCTGAATATAGGATTTTAGTTGTCTGGACTTTCAGCATTCAGCATAACAGTGGTAGGATTACCAGTAATAAATGCTCCAAATTAAGTGTTTTTCTTACCAACGGAGCAGTCAGGACCCATCCAGTTGGGATCACAGTTACAGAGGCCTGTGTCTGAGAGGTATGTGCCATGCCCACTACACTGGTCTGGACACTGAGCACGTGGAAGTTCACAATTTAAGCCTCCCCAGCCTGGGCTGCAAAGACACTCTCCATTTACACAGACACCATGATTGGAGCAGGAGGGATCCAAGCAATCAACTAGAGAGAGAGAGAGAGAGAGAGAGAGAGAGAAAACAAACACTCTGTGAAAAAGGTCAATGCACAGAATGCACAGTCTGAATTGACACAACTTGATGGATCTGTGCTCAGCAGGTTTCGTCTTGCTGCAGTGAACTAGAGCAAAACCCGTGCAGTTGTTTGCTAGGCTATCTTTTCTGGGAGTCTGAAAATATAAAAAGGTCACTCTCTTTGCTTTGGAAGAAATTCTAAAAGCTGAGCCTAGCCAGAAAAATGGGGAGGAGGGAATATCAAAACAAAGTAACAGGTAAGGCTGATTTGAGAACCAGCAATATTCTGGACACAGATTGATAAACAGTTTTTATTCATATATAATTCTGCAGATGTTCCAATAGTAGAAACTAGGGTGACCACATTTGGGAAACCAAAAAAGAGGACACCCAGTGGGGTAGGGGTGGGAAAGCAGCTTTCAGGGGCCTCTGGGATGTATGTCATTCACCCCCACCACCTTAAAGGCCCCAAATGGGGTCATTCCCACCCTCCACTGCTCCAATCAAGGCCTTTTCTATAATGTCTGGGAATGACACGCTTTCCCCTTTCAGGCCCTGATTGGAGCAGTGTGAGGGAAATGACTCACCTCCAGAAGGTGTGTCATTCCCTCCCACCATGCTAATGCAGCCTTCAAAGGGAAAGCGTGTCTTTCCAGGACATTATAGAAAATTACAGAAAATCCCCCCTGACACCCAGAATAGAACAAAAACCAGGACAAATCCGGGGAAATCCTGACAGTTGGTCACCCTAGCAGAAACCTATACATAGCAATTTATGTAAGTGAGAGCAAATCTTTTGCATTTTACTGTATAATAACTGCATCACTAATTAACAAAACCTTTGCCCTAGTGGAAAGAGCCAGGGAGGTTATGACATCATTCTCCCTCCCTTACCTGACTGAAGCTGTCAATCTGGATAGTTATACCTCCAGCATAAGCCCAGAGTTAGCAACCCATGAGAGTTGTTCACCTTTATGGAAACACAATTCTTGCCTATGTCAGCTCTGCAAATGATTCCAGTGCACAATACATTGGTGCTCTTTATGCACAAGGAGAAGGGGAAGGAGTTGTGTTGGGATAAGTGTTACTAAATAATCTCACTAAATGTGGAGTCCCGGAAAGCATAAAACTCTTCTTCAAGAGGCCTAGAAATGTGTACATGATGCGCTTGTTGTGCACAAAATGTGTACAATGGGCTTGCTGTGCCAGGTTTCACAACTGCACATGCACAATTATCTGAAAGAGTGAATTGTTCAATTCCAGCAGCTATTGTACATGTGGGGTTGGCATGTCCCCACATTTTTCCTGCTGCTCTCCATTAAACAGTTTTCTTCTCTATAAATTCCAGCTTGCCATGCACCTCTTCTTCAACACTGTTGGTATAAAATGATGCTAAGCAGCCACAAAGCACCTCTCGTTTGTCCTTGCTTTTCTGAGTTCCATGCTTGCATGCACATTCTGTGGCTGCTGAACAGTAGTGGCACCAGAAGAAAACAAAATACTGAAGAGCACAGAAGGGTACAAAGCGCATTTCTAGTTGGAGGGAAGTTTTGTCTCACGTTCACTTTCTGGATGATTTTTTTAAAAAATGGGATTGGTGGAGAGAAGTGACCTAATGGGTTGACCCCTCTTGCCACCCTCTGGTGCCACCAATGCTGTTGAATGGGGATGACAGGATATGTATGAATGCATGGCTGCTTGCATTTTCAAAGCATGCTAACGGTCCATTTGCTAATGCTGATTAGACAAATCCTAACTTGTTTAGTTTTGATCATGTATCTAAATTATTCAATTTATGAAGAGGCTTTTGCTATGGAAGTGAAGATCAAGATTGAACAACTGTCCCAAGTAAAATGAATCCATGGCCAATTTATATATTAGTTTATACACCCCAAAATGATTGACATTTCCATATTAGTAAAGAAAAGGTTTTCTCACCCATCCCTAGAAGTCCTTCAAAATTAAGAGATAAGATAGTTTGATTGAACCCAGCACTTATTTTTTTATCCTTCAGTTTTGAACATTAGCATAATGTGATCTATCAAAACTATTGTGATTATGATGCTATAAAAAGTTGCAATTCAACTAGAACGTTAAGGAATGAATCTACTCAAATCTTAGATCTAGCAGGAACCTCGAGAGGCCACTAAAAATAGATGGTAACTTTCACAACTAATGTCAAAAACACTTTTTAGTATATACTGTACCAGTTATGAAGGCTACTAAAGCAGCAAATATTTATTGGATGTTTACACTCTAGCCAACATAGTCTTTACATTCAAAGTTAAGATGTGGAAAATACATACATTTGCTTAAGTAGTTATGAAAATGCCTTTAGGTCATGATTCAGAGGGGTTGTATAGCATGTATACCCACATTTTCAAAATACACTGAACAACTGCCTTCATGAAATACCCAAACCACTACTTCAACTCCTTTGAATTCCAACATCAGTATGGGGATTTGGCTTATTATTCAGACTATACTGACTGAGCATTCATCACCACACTTTTCTTTTATTGTGCTCTTCAGATGTTCAAAATGAATGCCTGCAGAGGGCCACTGTACCTTCACATCCCATCTCCAACATCCCCATAGTTCTGAAAGGGCTTCTATGCATGTTCAGCTGAATTTGTTTGTAAACCTCTGGACCACTGGGAACTCTGAATTATCAGGATTCCTGACCACGAAGAGGTTTCTAAATGTGTTCACTTGATTGCATGTAGAAGCCCCCTTCAGACTTTGGTGTTGAATGTACCAAGGTCCAAAGCTCCCTTCGCAGGGATGCTGGGGGCGGGGCTAAGATGCATAACCCTACTTCCCCTTTATGTGTTCATTTGGAATGCCTAAATGGAGCTCATAAGCACAGTAAATCCCAAAGTGCTCAAAAATGTATGTGTGCATTCAGTGCTTAATATGTATTCCTAGCATCCCGTGTGCCAAAGGAATATAATTATTTTCCCTTTCCTTTACATTAGTCTTTTAAATAATTAAAAACTGTTTTAGCATTCCCTTTTAAAAGTGGGCTACTTCATTGACTGCACAGTTCCTTGGAGCCTTAGTTAAAATGTGGGGTTCAGCACTATTCCTGGATGAAAAGCTGGATGGAAAATGTATGAAATTTATATGGGAGAAAGCTCACAGAAAGACAAAGGATTTTTTTTAGTCTAACAAAAACAAAAAAACAAACATTTTTCAGGTTACCTCTGCTATGAACTGCCTGCATGTTATGTCATCCAGAGCAAGTAATTAAGTTAGAACCAATTATTTACTTTTTGTTTGTTTGTTTTACTACAATTTTATGTTGTTTGGATATATGAAGTAACAAACCTAATTTCTTGATTAAGAATAAACCAACATTTCTGATCATGGAATCTAAGAGGTTTATTTGTTCCCATCTTACTGCCTTGTCCTTTTAGCCAGGTAACAAGAGTGTGAGGGCAAGGCCTGGAGCAATCCTCAGGGCCCTTTAGCTTCAGCCAGAAGAAAAGGGTTATTGTCACCTAGCACCAGCTCCAGTTTTTGGAGGGCGTTTGGGTTAGACGCCCTCTATAGGTGTCATTGCCATGTGCTGTTATCGCTCCTCCTCTGTCTCCTCATTGCTCCACTTGTTTGCTTGCCAGGCAGAGAGCTAGTCAGAAAGTAGGCAGTGGCTTCTACTCTCCTCTTCTCCCCACCACCATTATCTGGGCCAGTGTAAGAGGCAGGCAAACAAGCAAGTTGCAATGATTAAGAGGAGGAGCAACTCCAGAGGGCCTTGTCAGTGGGTCCCTGCTGGGATGTGGGCCTTTAACAAGTGCTCAACCATGCCTACTCTTACCACCACCTCTGTTGTTATCCAGTTCCCTCTTCCCTTGGGGAGTCAAAGTGCTCCTTCTCAAATTCTTGTTCCTCTGCTTTTTATGTGTAGGTTTTAAGCCACTTGCATTGCCTGGCTCCCTTTCCTTGCTCAAAAGTAGGTTCTTACTTTTGAGCATGCCATTACTCACAAAAAGGAATCATATCTGGCCACCATAGCAGGAGTGTTTTCCCACCCTTACCTCCCGGGCCATCCCACTGGGAGAACCAACTATCTGCTGGTTGGGTTGCTGTTTCTGCTCTGGCTCTCCTCTCTGCTCAGTTCTTGACCTCCTCCTTCTTCTCCCCATCATAGACCCTGCTTCAGTGTTTAGAGGCCTTGGCAAAGCCAGAATGTTCTGGTCAGTAAGAAAAAGTATGATAATCCTTTGGGGAACTTGTATAGTTAGAGAAACACTGATAACATGGTACCCAGAGTACTGTTCATTGTAAGCTTTTCTATTGCCCTCTCAATACATGGCAGCTAGTGGTACATAGTATGCTTTAGGATGGATTTAATCGTAATGGTAAAACTGGGCTAATTAGACTTCCATCTAATCCAGATTACTGGGATGCCACTGTAAGGAGTGGGCAAAAGACTCTCCCAGTAATCCCAGGGCCAGCACAGGAGCCAGTTAGAAAGACTAAGGTTTTAATTCAACGTTTATATAACATACAAATGCTGAAGATCTTCAAATCAGAGGTAGTTTAATTCCAAGGTAGTCTGAACTGATTATTTCATAATAAAATAATTAACAGCAATTCTATGCATATCTACTCAGACATAAACCCCACTGAGTTTAATTGTACTCCCAGGTAAATGTGTATAAGATTGCCGTGTAAAGCTTTCCCATCATCCTCTAGATTACTTGAGAGGATGTCTTCTGCAACTGAATTGAAATCTAGAATGCTGACTAAATGCTACTTACTTACCCAACATACAGCTGTTCTGTAAAAGAAAAAAGTAGGGGCATTATCCATAAATTCGCACAAGCCATCACCCATAAACTGAAGTCAACAGAACAACATCAGTTTAAGTGCAAATTGTCGCTCTTAATGGGCTCATGGATCTCACCATAGGTTTATTTAGCACAACTAGTTTAACATCTTTGCTAGTTATCAGTCATCCCATTTTCCTCTATCTGCACACAAACTGGTTTTTATCATTTATTTTACCAACATCTATTACAGAAATAAGGCAAACTGATCTATAATTTCTGACACTTTCTTTTCTCTCCTGCTTCCTTTCACCTGACTTCCAGGAGCCCTCAAAGATAATTGCTAATGGCTTTGCAATTTCTTCAGCTAATCCCCTCAGCACCCAAAAGTATATTTCATCATACCATGTTGATTTAAATTTATTAAAATATGATCTACTCATTTCCTTCCCTGATCTGTATTTCTTCCCTTCCTTGGTTATCTTCATCATCTTAAACATTTACCTCTTTCAGTGAAAACTAAAGCAGAGTAGGCACTGGGAAATTACGGCTTTTTAAGTGTCTCATTAGCTGACTTTTTACACAGAGATGATGATCTATGATTTCTTTTGTCTTCGTCTTACTTACATGTGAATTCCTCAGCACTGTTCCATTTTAATTTTAATTTGTTCTGTGTCTTTGCCACTATGCTATTCTTTTATTATGCATCCTGAGAAACACCCAATTTTGCCATGATCTAAAGAATTATAGGACCACAGTTGTGATCCTGGGAGCATTTCTACACTAAAGGAAATTGCGTTGTTTACCCAGGGCTGTTGTGCTTCCTGGTTGGCATGAGCTGATTACACCGGAGGAGAGATGTGACAAGGCGGAAGATCCAGCTTACTCCTTTAATGGTTTGAATTTCTTCTCCAGCATTCCACAATTGTGCAATTCTGGAAGGTCGAAGGTTCAGTGCTGCGCTTTTACTCCCATATAAGTGCATATCACCCTGATTTGGATCAGTTCTGGGAATAGAGGGATATGGCTTTCCCCACCACCCCTAGTTTCCCCCTGTCATTCCACACATACCCCACAGGGGGATACAAAAATTCAAAAGTATCCATTCTAGTCAGCATTTTTTTTAGCCCTCCCAGAGATTAGTGATGGCAGTTGTTGGGAGGAAAGATTTAATGCTCTGCTCCCTGAATGCTATAGTCCTAATCTGAATCATATGTACTTTACACAGGGGTAAAAGTGCAGCAGTGAATGTTTGGACTTTCAGAATTGCACAGTTCTGGAGAAGAAGAAACAACCCCCCCCCAAAACCCCTCTGTACAAATATTACTAGATACTTCATGCATACACCTCCATTAATGTTATCACTAAAACAGGAGTGTGTTGGGGTGTGGGTTGGAGAATGAAGGAAACACCAGCAGCAGCAGGGAGAAGTGTGATCGGCTTCCTGGGTGAGGGAGAAATGCAGCTGTCTGGCCAGCCTGAAGCCATGAACGCCCCCCGCCCTCAAAACATCACCTTACACATCACACATCACACAGCCACACTGCAACTATCCTTGTCCGGCAACCACATCACAGTTTTTTTGTGGATCATGCTGCACCAGAAATTAATTAAGCCATTTCCCCCAGTGTTAGAAAATAAGGAGTGTGAGGGGAACCTTGGATAACATGGAACTACTGTGGGAAACTAATAATGTCATCTGGGCAGTCCAAAAGGCAAATGGAAAGCACCTTAAGAACCCCATCTGGAAGAGCCTCCTATCTGGAGAGGGAGGATCTTGCTTTAGTTATACATTCTCTGGTAGTACCTGTAGCCAAACAATATAATGTATGTGGGGCTGCTTTTAAAGACAATTCGGAAACTTCAGGTGGAGGCCAGGTGGTGCCCATGTGACATCGATACTGCATCAGCTGCACCCATTATCAGTGAGTCTCCAAACCCAATTAAAGGGGCCTAACTATTTCAGGGATTGCCTTCTCCCATACTAGGTTGCCCGCATTTTGAGGACCACAAAAAGGCCCTTCTCACCAGCAAGGGCGGTTAAGCTGGTGAATACAAGGGAGAGGATCTTCTCAGCAGTGGCCCCGTACCTCTGAAATCAACTTCCATCAGGGGTTTGTCAGGCCCCTTCTTTGCAGATCTTGAGGAAAGCTCTGAACATCCAGCTGTTTCCAATCACCTTCCCTTAAATCTGGGCTTTTGTTTTTTATTGGCAAGGTTTGGTTTTATTCATTTTAATTGGCAATCTCCCATTTTATGTGTTTTATTGAATATGTTTTTTTTAATTTTTTTATTGTATCCACTTCGTGTTTTTTTTAAAATCTTCTATGCTGCACTAAGAGGGTTCTGTAAAGGTAGTTTAGAAATAATTTTAGACAGGACAGTTAAATCACATTCTGCTATTATAGCTAGAAGTGTGGAGTTGGGAAAAGAATGTTCTAAGGCTTATACTCAGAAAACGGCTCAATGGATTGATATGAAACTATAGGAGAAGTATGCTGAGGATGATCCATGTCAATTTTGAAGTAGATAGGTCAAGTAATAGTTTATTTATAGGAATTATAGGAATTTCAAGGTTTGATAAGTGGTTTCCAGAGTTTTGACAGGTTTTGTTATCCCACCACCACTCCCAATAGAATTTATTGGGGTTAAATTCCATCAGCCAATTTCTCTAGTTGTACTGAGTCTTTTGAGAAATGTTTGTGTTTGTATTAGGGCAAGAGTAATGTCTACCATATGCCTTGCTCAATATATGTTTGTAGTTTTTATTAAAATGCATTTTGTTGGCCCATTTTATGCTATAAAAGCTTATGTAGTGTAGGGTGAGCATATGAAAAGGAGGACAGGGCTCCTGTATCTTTAACAGTTGCAAAGGACAGGGAATTTCAGCAGGTGTTGATTGTATGCATACATAACCTGGTGAAATTCCCTCTTCATCACAACAGTTAAAGCTGCAGGAGCCCTGTCTCTTGACCATGTACAAAAGAGGGCAGGGCTTCTGCAGCTTTAACTTTGTGATGAAGAGTGATGAAGAGTTGATGAAGAATTGACACCTGCTGAAATTCCCTTTTCTATGAAACTGTTAAAGATACAGGAGCCCTGTCCTCCTTTTCATATGGTCAGCCTAGTGTCTCACTGGGTATGCTCAGAATGATCCTGTGCTGACTATCTAATGAACCTTATTTTGGAGTGGCCAGGAAAGAGGAGGTAGAAGGAGAAAGAACGTGGCTGGTTACCAGGGAGATGGGAAAGAATGTAGGGAAGGAAGGAGTTATTTCAGTTAAGATGGGCGGTTTAGAGGGAGGGGATGAAAGTGATTAGAGTTTTAGGGAGAATTAGGAGCTGCGACATGAATTCTACTTTAAACATATACATTATTTATGTTATTGTTTTATTGGGTTGTCTTCATGTTTATTCACCCTAAATACAACTCTAGTTGAGAGCCCCCCTCCTTCCTGCTATGCATTGTCACTGCTGAGGCATCAGAGAGAGAGGAAGCAGTAACCCTTCCACTCAGCCCATGACCTGCTGAACTTTCCGACAAAGAATCTAGTGGTTGAATTTGCTTTTTGACTCCTTTCTCCCAATCCCATTTCTTTTGTGTCATGTCTTTTAGATTGTAACCCTTATCTTTCTAAGCCACCTTGGGAGCCTTTTTTGGCTAAAAGGGTGGAGAAAATGCTATAAAATAAATAAATATTTTAATCCTGTTATTAGTAAAAAAACAAAAACCTGTATCCTGATTCTTGAGAAAAGTCCAGAATATCAACATACCCCCATTAATATTTTATTTTATACCCAGCAACAGCTGAGATCGAGGGATAGTAGAAGTTCTTTGTAAGGGGTAAAGAGCCCAGTACTCTTACCAGGTGGATGACAGGCAGAAATTCAAGAGATGCAGCAAAACCTAGCAACAGTACCTATTGATATTCTACCTGTACTTCAGCTGCATGACAGCCAGAGGTTCCATGGGTGAAGTTCCCTTCTCCAAATGATGCAGGGAACTCCCCCTATTGAGTTTCTGACTGTCACATAGCTGTGAGGCCCAAACTAAAAGTTTTTCTAAGCTATCATGCGTAGTTTCATTATGTGTGCTAGGTTACTTTACTCCAGTGTAAACACGTATGACAACTAATTTGGATTGAAATCATGGCACTCCGGGGAATTAAACCTTCACTTCCCCCAACATTTTCATCTCAAAATTCCACCTCCACCTACAGGGCTGGAAGTAAATAAATCTGCAAGAATGATTAGAAGAATGTTTAGTTTGGCCCTTAGGCACAGAGCTCCAAGCTCTGGTGGAAGTTATATGTGGATGGCACTGGTTGCAGCACGGTACTTGCAACATGAAATGGTAGCTTCACTTGCATGACACGTCTATTCCACTGAACAGACAAATCTGGGACTTAGGGCTAACACTCCGCAACAGACAGCAATCCAGCTCCAAGGTAGTGGTGAAGCTGGAAATAAGCACAGCATAGAATGTGGTACTATATCCATATTGTCTACATAATGTCTATTAAGGGTGTGGCCCTTAACAGCTTCACTTTCCAGCATTATGGGGGCACTGCTCTCCCTCTCTCTTGCTCTTCCCCTGCTCACATTGACACCTTGGTTGCACTGCTCTCCTGTTTACCACCTGGTCTCCACACTTACTTCTCCTCTGCTACCACCCATCCCATCTTCCAGTAAGCTTACTGGCCTTTGGCTGCCTCTACAAGAGGCATTTAAAGCTCTTTCAAGGCGCATTAAAAAATTTACCTCTACAAGAACAGAGCGCAAATCCGGCGTAGAGGCGCGTTTTCTCTCCGATTATGCGCATTATTGAATGCGCGTTAAATAATGACTTTTATTTTGCTCTGGCCGTTAAAGCGCATTTTGACTATGTGAACAAGTGATTCTCCGCATGTCAACAGTTTAAATCGCGTTTTGGTCGTCCAGTAATGCGCTTCGCCGCCTCTCGTACAGAGGTATTAGGCGTAAATGCGCTTCTGCGAATATGCGCATAATCGCCTAACCATGCGTAAAGGCGAATTCTTGTAGATGAGTCCTTTCTTTGCTTTCTAAAACATTTTTACCATGGGTTGGCTGGACATGATACAAAGCAAAGCATTGCCCCAAACTTCAGCTACTCGCTATCTTCATTTCTCAAGAGAGTGTCTGGGACCATGCGGGGCTCAGAGGCATTCTGGGAAAATGAAAATAGTGGGTGGCTGGAGTCTCAGAAAGGGCAAAAGACTTGCAGGCATCACACAAGGTCTCTGCAGGTGCTGCCATAACAAAGGGTGCCACACTGGGGAAGGTACATTGGAAAACACTTGATAAAAGTAAAGTAAAAGCAGATTAAATGAATAAAGAGCAAATGGACAAAGAAAAATGAAAGACAGACAAAAGCCTGTCTTTCTTAAAAAAATAGACCTTTTAGTTAATGACAGAGCACTGGTGGAACAGCAGCCAAACACTGAAAAATGCATAAATGATACGCCTCATGTGCTTTCTTTCATGCATACAACAGACCTTTTAAAATGTTGGGGTTTTTTTTAGATTATTTCGGCCACTTTGAGTGTCATGAGACGAGTGTTTTATAGCACGCTTGTCACTGGCCACTTACGGATGTTCACAGATTTTTTTGACAACGCTGTCTGCCTCCCACACATCTCCTGCTCCTTCTGCTCTATGTTCTGCAACAAAATAAGACCTGGAAAATCCAATTGTTTTGATTGAAGTGAAACTTGCCACCATTTCCTGCTGTGTGCAGGAAAAGCAACACGATAAAAACACCCACTGAATGGGCCATGTGGTCATTGCTGCTTCCCCTTTCTTCCCCGTGTGAAGAAAGATGAAGCTACTCATCCCTATTGTGGGACAGAAAAGAGATGGTAGGGAAACACAATTTCCCCCCGTCTGATGATGCTTTGAGTTATGATTTGTTAAACGTTTATTGGTATATGTTGTCTTCTTCTGTTAACCTATATTAAAATGTAAATTGTAATTTTAATGAAACTGGGAAACAGGGAGCAGGGAACAAAACCAACTAAGACACATCCTCAAGGTGCACTCCATGAGATTACAGTTTAGTTGGGAGTCAGTCTCCTGCTCTCTCCCTTCTCTGAGAGGACATGAACTCAGTGATGGGGAGGAGTCTTTTTAGAGAGGCCTGACAGGAGAAAAAAAGGGGGGGAAGGGAAAAAAGAGACCACAGAGTCTCCTCCCCCTCCCTCCTCATGAAAGCAAGGGAGAATGTATGTAATTTACTCCCACAAGGACAAAAAAGGTCAAGGAATGTTCTGAACAATGTGTTCTGTAAGACCCTCTAGGGGCAAGAATTACACTTACAAAGTTAAATGCCATTGAAAAATGACTCGATCGCAAAAGTGACAAGAAAAACACTGTTAACCTAACTTAATTTGTTGATTTCACTCACTTTCCACACCAAATTGCACTGAATGAAGCCTGACAAGTTAGCTATTGCATTTTTGTTTGCAAATTTAATAGAGCAACAGTGTTTATGCAGCAAAATTTGTAGATCACAAATATCGATTTTGATGCCATGGCCATTTCAGGTAAATTGTTTGAACGATATGACTATGATGAATATCTGAAATAAAAAGCTAACGGGAAAGAAAAAATGCTGACCTACAGTATCCAATTCCATTTCCTAGCTAGAAAGTAGCATATGAATCAACCTGGACCATTCTTTTCAGAAGCACAAATCAATAGAGAAGATTTTTACCCTTTAATAAACATTCAGGTATATCTGTTTGTTTTGCTATTGTGTTAATTCATTAAATAGAATGGAATAACTGCCTAACAATTCATGTCAGTACTACATCCAACTGTGCCCAATATTTGTAAAAAGAAAGTGTTTTGAAGAACCAGTGCCAATGCTATGGAATTTTGTTTTAGCAAATGATGCAGGCAAAAGGTTATTTTAACCTTTCTTGTCATGTTTCTTCACCTTCTGTGTTTGTAGTTAATATACCTTGCTTTCTAAAATCCATTTATCTTTCAAATTCTTTATCCTTCCATGCTTTTGATTAAATCATTTATGCACTCTTTCTGAACATACAAATTTTTTAGAGGTCAGACTTTAGCGGTCAACCAGAGTCTCTAATAAGAATTGCATTTCATTAATGTCAAGTGTTACTGGAATCTCTAAACGAACAATACTGCCTACTAAGGTGTCCTGCCGGTAGCCTATAATATTTATTTCCTGAACCCTGATAACATAGAGGTGAAAAATCTACTCTGAGGGAAAGACAACAAAATAGACTTTCTAAAGGAGATCTAAAATGTAATAATAAAATGTGATGAATATATATTCCTAGTTAAGGAGGGACATGGGCATTGCTGTCAATAAGTGTCTGCAGGCTATAAACCTCAACAGACTTTATTGCACTAACATTTGTTAAGAACAGTTTTGAAAATCTATTCTATGCTATTCTATTTCAAAGCATGATGTGCTCATTTATAGGTATTTCAAAGCTTCATCAGGCATTCAATTCAAACACCTAAAGTGGCTTTCATGACAAAGAGGGCTACCCTCACCCCCTAGACTCCAATGTGCTATCACTGTCAGTCTGAAGGGGGCCTGTGTGCATACTGATGTACACCCATAGAGTTCCCTTTATGAGGACAGGTACCCTTGTCAACCAGGCTCTCATCACCATGTAGGGAGCTCTATGTGTGTCTATGTATATGTGCATGTCCTCTTAAGACATGCCAATTTTGTGAAGGCCAGGGTGTGGCTAATGCGCACACTGGCATCTAGCAGATGGGGCAGCCCTGCTAGTTCACATGAACACTTTCATACATTCACTATGGGATGCCTGATGAGGTCCTATGTCAAACACAAAAAACTACAACTTACACGTCAACAACCAGAATTACTATTACATGCATCACAATGCTATAACGCTAGGTATGTGTAGGCACTGAATTCCGTGATATAGACATCATCCAATTATCAGTCTCTCTCTCTCTCTCTCTCTCTCTCACACACACACACACACACACACACACGCTTAGGCCACATTAATGGCTATTGACTTTGGTACTACAATGCTCTAGCTTGTAACAAGAGCATTGTAGGACAGTTTTGGCTTCAGAGGCAGGGGAATTTTCAGGAGTGGAGAAGACATTCCATGTTTTGATAATTAGTGTAAAATGGCAGGTAGTCCAAATTTGAGTATTTCATAGCTATCTACAAGGGTGGGGGCATAGTGTTCTGGATACAGGAAAGGCATCCCTGCAAACCTACTCCCATCCCAGCTGTCAGGGACTTAACCAGCAAGACTTGTCAAGCCATATCGCAGGGTGAAGACGAGAAACCTGCTTCAGGTGGCACAAGGAAACTTGGTTAACGTAGATGAGATCTCACTACTCCTTGCAAGAAGAAATGACAATTATCCTTCTTACTTCCCATTTCCCTTTGCATTAGTCTTACAGGAATCTGCTGATACAATTTCTGAATGCAGAAATTGACATATCCCACCCCAGAGGAGGAGTATGCTCAACAAGAGAATGATGCCAATACTGTAACATGCATTCCGTGCATGAGAATTTAATCAGCACTAGTAGAACAACATGGAGCATTGGATGCTGAAGGAATATATATTCTATATATAATGAGCCATTTTGCCTGCTTTTAAATGTAGTACCTTCTTTTCCCGAATACTAAAATACACTTCTGTAAAAATATATATATTAAAAGACAGTTTTCCAATTCATGGCATGCCACACTGGATGAAAATTAACCATGCACAAAAATCATTAAAATGTTTCATTATAGGCCATATTTCGTCATGTTCAATTTAGTTAGTTAAAACTTTTCTCTCTCCCTTCATTACCCCTCCCCTCCACCCCACTCCTGCAGAAAATGGTAGCTACTTAAATGTTCAATACAAAGTGCTTTTTAGAATTCATTAAATTGCCGTCCTTTTTGTGTACCATCTACTTTCCTTTAATTCAACGTGATTGCATGTAACAAGAATAATTTACTCTACATGGGGCCACTAAGTGACATGGATACCTGTAGTCTTTCAAATCTGGCTCCTCTTTTTCTGAATTAATTATGACTGAAGTGTTTGCTTTTATGGGTTTCCAATTATGCCATTTTGTATACCATCTTTTTTATTTGTTTTGTTCTGCATTTTGCACTTTAAAAACGTTCAATAAATATAATCCATACTGAAAAAGAAAGAAAAGATGGATCTGGACTCTTCAACAAAAGAATCACTCAGATTTACCTGTGGTATATTATTCTGCAATTGGTAGAATTATTAGGACTTTAAGTACATGGCAGAAAAGAAGTATAAATAAAAGTTCCACCAGCCAATAACGCAGGAGGAGCTGAATTCCTGAGCTTCTTGTCCAGCACTATTATAGTTGTTATATACCACACCATTATGGAGTTTTTCCTTTTGTCCTCTCGCCCCCTTTACTCAATACAAGCAGCAAAAATACAGTTTGTATTGTAGCATTTACCTTCCTCACAGTTTTCGCCTTTGTAGCCAACAGAGCAGACACAGTTTCCTTCCATGCAAGAACCATGGCCCCCGCATGAAGGATCAATACACTGGCTGATGGGTACATCACACTCTGGCCCTTTCCAGCCACTGTAGCACAAACAGGCTCCTTTGGTGTATTGTCCATTGCCACTGCACAGAACTGGGCACGCAGCTGGAAAATTGAATGGGAGAAAGAAAGATAACAGCATGTCATGTATATATGCCCACATTCGAACTGTGTACTAGGGTACGAAGACTCAACTGGTAAGTAACAGGCTTCAAATGGTGATTGAATGGAAAATGCAAGTCATGCTGTTCTGATTTCCCTTTCAGAAGCTATAGATTTGAAGAGATGCAGAAAGGGTAGTAACATTTCTTGAACCACTTTCACTTTGGTGAAAATAGATCCCACTGTTGGAGACTGAATTGCATTTTATTTCACCAGTGTAATTGCAATAAAAAGGATCATTTTCACACTTTGCACAATTTATAATCTGGAATTCATTACATCAACATATCTGTATATCAAGCAACACATGATTGTGGGTTTGAAAACCACACTACTATCTTTGCAGATGTAAGGATGAACATTATTTGATCTGTTAGTAACATCAAAATAAATGGATGGGTGAGATCTAAGTTTAAACAATAATATTAAAGATAAATAGTGTGCTGGTTCACTCGTTAATACTAAACCCATCATTTAACGCTACTTGGACAAGCTGAAATGATCCTGATCAAAGCCTCGGATTCATGTGTTCTCCCCTCCGTCTTCCCATGTGACTGGGAGAAGGACTTTGACAGAGCATAGTTTCACTTTTCATGAAAGCTGGTTTGTCATTATGTATGATCATGGTTAAAAATAAACTCTAGTCAGTTTCTAAACAAGCCAATGTCAAAGAATGGGTATCTCAGTTGGCTTGTTTAACTAACCAGAGTTTATTTTAACCCACAATCTCTGATTCATACTTAAGGACAAAGCCAACTTTCATGAAAAGTGAAACTAACATTTGCTGAAATCATTCTCCTGGCCGCCTGGGAGAAAAAGAGGGGAGGGGGAACGTGAGAGTTCTATTCTTTGCTTGGGCTTGTTCAGCCTTGTTTACATAGCACTAAACCAGCCTTCTGGTACTCTCCAATTGTTTTGGACTACAATTCCCAGCATTCCTGACCATTAGCCATGCTGACAGGCTGATGGGAGTTGAAGTCCAAAACATCTGGAGGGCACCAGGTTGAGGAAGGCTGTGCTAAATTATGATTTAGTGTATGTAAGAACAGCTCATTGTAACAAACATATTTCCTTAACAGAAATAATAAATTGTGATACAACTGTTATATATAATTATCATCTCTTTTATCAGCCTTCCCCAATCTGATGCCCTCTAAATGTTTTGACTTCAACATCCATTAGACCCAGCTGGTATGGCTAATGTTGTAGCCCAAAACACCAGGGGGGTGGGACCAGGATGGGGAAGGTTGCCTTATATTATTCATATCCATTCAGAATCATGTAGACATGTGAATTTGAGACTGTGTACAAACTACATATTATGTGCATAATATATGAATTTGAAGGTATATTTATAATATAATAAATATAGTTATAATACATTGCATACATATAAGGTATATTTATAATACATTGCATACTTATGTAGAAAATGGATAATTATTAATATACCAAATAATATTATTTCAGCTATTTCTATGTATGTCTAGATATGTGTACAGGCATTATAGCAGCTAATGTGAAGTTTCTGTACAACTTCCATATTCCCCTCAATGCTTCACTCCACAGCTCAGTCAAAGAGCATACACACAGACCGTCTGGTACACTGACTCCCATGTGCATTCTCTGAAGGAACAGCAACACTGTATGATGCTCAAGGGGATTCCTTCATACATAGCCTTTATACCCATAATATCTGAGTCCCATGTGTTTCAAACTGATTCTAAGACAATGAGAACTGATGGACCGTAACTTGATTTACTTCATATTTATTTTAAATGGAAAGATCATACTGATGTTATGAAACACATATGTACATACAGGAAGGTACACAAATAATAAAATGTAGAGACTTGAGAGTAGAAAACATTCACTGGTTCCTGATTCACAGTTATGTCCCAAATCATGTTAACTGTTTTCATTTCTGATAGTCACCATTAAGATACATATATTTTTCATAGATAGAAACAACTAACTGCACCATTATGATACAGTATCTCAATATGATAACTCAAAAAATGGTGAAATCGCCATCCTTGTAATATCTATTATGTTTCCTGCCAAAAACAATGCTCAAATTACTTGAATGTACTTCTCTGTCCCACTCCCTCTCTGCCTCTGTCAGGCCAGTGCAATTGTTATTCATGGCACATCTATCTGTTAAAGCCACTGGCCACGTTGGCTGGGGAATCATGGGAGTTGTAGTCCAGCACATCTGGAAGGCATCAGGTTGAAACAGGCAGCTCCATATGATGTGGAACGGCAGCTGCTGCCATATTTGCCACAGCCTAAGCATGGGGCTGCAATATGTGGACCATCATTTGCTCTAGCAAAGAAAGGGAAACTACACCAGTGTTGGCAAGGATTCTGAAGTACGGTCCCAGCAAGAGTCCTCTAAGTTGTTGCTGCAGCACAGAGTTCCATGAGAGAAAGCTGAAGCTCAAAGCTTTGGACTATTAGACAGTGTGATACAAATTCTTGTCTAAATTCTTATTTCAGAAATAAATGACAACTATGCCAATTTAAGGCACGTTCATTACTCCACAGACCACTGGGAAGGATAGTGTAGACAGATGTGCAATCAATTTCTTACCAGTGCTCTTCACGCTGACCCTCTGAGAATCCCTCCTCAAGAGGATAATTAATTCTGCATCTGTAATAACTCAAGCCAGAACATTCTTTTTGCAGAAATTAAACTGCTGCTGCTGTAATATTGTATATGTTTTCTCCAGTGACAGAGATGGATTAGGGTTCACTGCGATCTAAGGTGAAACCAACAAACTTATTCCATATCCAATTTCTCTAACCTGGAATACGCTTTGGTTGTTTAGAAAATGCTTCCCATATAAGCCACTTATCTGTTTTCCTTTCCAAATGATAAGCAAGTGAAGATGTCTAGTGTCCTCATCTGTCAGAACTATTTGTTTGCTTTTCTGTGCAAAAGCGTGATGGAGTACATGAATCAGCCAACCCTGAAAACCAGCACCTTCTTTAAAATATACTTCTTGAAAACAAATCCAAGATTTGTTTTCAGAAGCATTTCAGCTTATGCCCCTCTCATCCCCCCCCATTTTAGACCTCACAAGGCCAGTCCTCATCACTAACGATTCCTTAGTTATTGATAACTCAATATACATTTTGTGTAGTGTAGCTAATCCAGTTTTCCTTATGTGGCCAACAAATACTCAGGCTAGCTTAAGACTTGCACATTTCTTTTCTCGAAAGTATAGCATAAACTAAGTCACATCCTTCATTTGCCCCAACAAATATAGTTTCCCTGCAGACAGTGGACTTTTAAGCAGAGCTGCAGCCACTGCTGAAAGCATTTACTTTAGCAAGACATAGCTCAATGTTGAATTCAGAAGTGCAGAAGCTTCTTGACTGGGTGGTCATCCAACAGCTTAGGGGATAATGAGGAACTGGTCGGGTTCACACATCATGTTAAGCCACCCTGAGCAAAAGCCACGGCAGATTGATTGTTTGCTGAACAATCCATGTTACGCCTGACAGATGATAGGGCTTGCCGTGGCTTGTTTCCCACCTCCTTCCCTCTCAGTCCTCCAGCCAGCTCCAGCATATATCCCAGGCAGAACTCATCTTGTCTCCTCATCCCAGCCCTTTCCTGCTCCGATCACTAACTCTTTTTGTTTGCTACTCTTTTCTTCCAGCTTCTGGAGTACATAAATGTGTTCCTAATTTTAAAATTATTATTTTTTCCTATTCTTTTGCCAATGTGCAAGAGTGCATTTTCACCTGTCCAATATGTGTAGTCTTGCATTGTCAGTGTCTTTGGCACTCCCTTGGACAGCTGGAATATACAAAGTGGCATAGGTAACATGCAAGGAAATCGACAAGGCAAGATTACAGACAGGCTAATTTGCACACGGTTGACAAGGACGGAGGGAGAAATAATACTAAGGGACAGGAGTAACCCATTTGCACAGCTGAGAAGCCCCTCCCAGGGGAAAATGCAAGAGAGGTAAGTGCATCAAGGTGGGGTGGGGGAGAGGAGACAAAAGCAATACAATCCTCTTGCTTTTAAGTGTTGACCTGACACTTGTCAGTGTCCTCCTCCCATTCAACACTTCCCTGAGTCTCCAGCAGGTCAAGAAAGGGGAGACATAGGTTCCCCCCACTTTTTGTGGGTCCTTTTCGGAGCAGTTACTGCAGTAACCGCAGCAATAACTGCTCCTTTCGCTAGTCCTCTTTTTAAATTATTATTTCTTACTGCTGGGGAGAGCCAATATCTTCTGGACTTGGGAATGTGTTGAATTCCATGAAAACACTGACAGGTGTCAGTTCAACACGGAAAACTGAGAGGATTACGTCGCCAAGTGGAAGATATTTTTTCCCTCACCCCCTTTGGTGCACTTACTGCTCTCACATTTCCCCCCTTTTTCGGGGCTTCACAACCGTGCAAATGGGTTTCTCCTGTCCCATAGTATTTGTCAACTGCACAGATTAGCCTGACTGTAGTCTCACTTTGTCAATTTCTTTGTACCTTACCCACTCCACCATGGAACACCCATTGACAGCTGCAACGTACAAGGACATTGACAAGGCAAGACTACATATATTAGACAGGTGAAAGTGCATTTTTGCACATTTGCGAAAATAATTTAAAAAATGAATATATTTGCATACTACTGGAGCACCAACATTTTTGTTTGTTTGCTTGTTTGTTTTAAAGGTGGTGAACAAGTGGCGGGCCCTCCAAAGTGCTGTTTGGGCAATGGTGGAGGGGCAGTCACTGGTGAGGGAGGCTGGAGGTGGCACTGGTGAGCTTGTGAAGAGTGGCACAGGCTTTTTTGCTGCTCTTGCCATGTGGTCCTGTAGCCGACCCAGGCAACCCATGATCAATCACTCTCCTGGATTTGGAAAATGCAACAATCCACCATGGGTATGAACAACCCTACAACAAAGCCATGGGTTCTCAGGTGGCTTGTTTGCAAAAAAAAAATTAAGCCAGCTTGTAGAAAACATGCCAGTTTGCCCATGGTGGGTTGTTGTGTCAAGTGAAACTAGTCACTATCTAGTTTCTTAAATAATGTTACTCTCATTTTCATCCAGTTGAAGGCTAGGTTATGTTGTCAATAAGGAATGGTTGCTGTTACAAGAGCTTCTGTGTAAGACGTTTCCATCCTCACAATATATGATAGTGTCAGTTTTACAGGTTACCCAGTTTATTTGTTTAATTTCTTCTATGGTTCCTGTAGCCAATGGAAACCCAGCACATATGTAGAAAGTAATGGTTAACTGTATGGGCAGTGCTGCCATACTTTACTACTGTAAGATCAAACTGTACTGCGCTAGTGAGAGGAGATAGGAGACAAGAAATAGTATCAGCATGTGGCACCGTGGGGATAAATGACATCAATATAGAGTGTTTACAATTGTTTCTCAGTAATGCAAGTTTAAATATTCTTTTCAGAATTTTGAAATGTGATGGAAAGCATAGTTTGTATGGTTTTTTTTAATTTTAAAGAATAGTAAAAAGAGAAATGTAAAATTAACATTTTAATATGAAATTACCACAGGGAAACCATGTTTTAGTAGTAACTGCATTTTAACAGTAACACATGAACTTTTGGCTTTGGACTCAGACAGAGATCTACTAGAGGTCCTTAACTTGATATATTGTTCAGTAGCCTTAGATGCCAATGATGACATTTTGCCACACAATCTGACCCTCTAGGCAACTGTAAATAAGATTGGCACTACCTAACAATAAGGAATTCCCAGCTAGGGAGCATTTATTTATTTATTTATTTATTTATTTTTAAACCACCCTTCATCCCTACAGATACCAGGGCAGTGTACATAGTCATGACCAATCAACTATACAAAATAAAACAATCAATGATAACAAAACTACTTGCACAAAGTAAGATAAATAATAAAACAATGAACAACATAATTATAATAACCATTGAGGAACAGTAAAACTAGAACAGTAAAAAAAATTTTTTTTAGTCATACCTAAATTAAAATACCTGGGCAAATAAAGTTTTGACTTGGCACAAAAAAGGTTTATTCAAGTCAAGTCATGTTTATTTATGCAACCCACAGGTTATTACAAAAAGTTAAAACAGATATAAGTCATCACCTTTATAGTTGACAGAAATGAAATTTTAAAACATTACTCTAAATTTTTGTAGCTGCAATTGCAAACAGGGCCACCTGTTTAATAACATTTTTTAAATTACATTTCCATACTGCCGAATAGCCAAAGTTCTCTTGCAAAGTCGGCACCACTTATACTTCTATGGGGAGAATATTCCTCCATTGGGCAGAGAAAGCTCTCTTTCTTGTGACTGCATAACATGCCTCCCCATGGAGAAGATCCTCCTCTGACATTCGTAAGGCACAGGCAGGTTAGCAGAGGAAGTGGTGCTCCTTCAAGCATATAAGTCCCAAGCCATTTAGTGCTTTAAAGGAAGCAGCCCGACTGGAATTGGGTTCAGAAGTGAAAAGGCAACTCCTTCAGAATCAGTGTAATGATTCCCTCTGGCTGTACCAGCTAAAATTCCAGAAGCTGCATTTTGCACTAGTTGAAGCTTCCAGGTTGTTTTCAAGGGCAGCCTCACCATTATAAAGCTGGTAAAAAGTGCCCTGAGCTACTAAGGCCACCTGGGACAAGGAGTACCTGGAAGCTATGCAGCTCTTCTTTCAGGGGTGTGTGTGCAACCCCAGCTAGAACAGGCTGCATGCTCTCAGGCATAACCAGGGCATGACAGACAAAATCCCAAAAAGAGATATAACATACAGTTCTGGATTATTTATGTCTCTTACAACTTAAAATATTTTTTGTTTTCTTTTGAGTTTTCCATTTGTGATGTTAAAAACACAAGCCATGTAAGCCTATATTATTTTTCATTGAACACTCTTGAATTAGGGAATTGCTAGAGAAATAGAGACCCAAATGTCTGACCATTCTAATAAGAACCCTGACACCATGGTAGGCTCCAAGAAGTTTCCTATTCTAGTGCTATCAAACTACACATTAGCAGGCAAGAAAGAGAATCACAGAAGGACAAAAAACTCATCAGGTGTGTCAAATCCCTGACATTCAGAAACCATGTGGGGAAAGCAGCACACGCTGACTTAAGCACTAAAGTATGGATGCTTTAATTAATCCGGGGTGAATTTAATTGCTTTAGTTAAGTGGAAATCGGGTTAAAAATGATGCAGAGCATGCTGGGGTGTGTTAAAAACATGACATATGAGTTGGATGAATCGATAAATTAAAAGTGCACAGATGTTTTAATTAAACCCAGAGAAGTTAACGAAGATCACCAGAGACTTTTAAGCCTATGATTAATTCAATTCATTTTAAATACCTGTAGAGATATGAGGAGGCCTCCATTTTGAGAGTTATAAAAGTTCCCGATCAATAAGCACTTAAGCTGCTCAGGAAAAAAGCCTTTTAGAATGATAGGCGGTGGATCGCTCGGTATAAGACTTGCCAGTGAGGCAGCCCATGAATGAGTGGTGTGACTAAAATGGGAGAATGAAGACACATTTACCGAAGTGTGGGGACAATTACCTGGAGCAGTATACCAACAGAAGAGAATAGGAGTTATTTACATAGTGAATATTTACATACTTTTGAATGCCTACCAGTCTCTGTTTGCTTTGCTTAGGCCAACATTTAACAGTGGTTAGCACTTTCTGTCACTCTTGTAGGTGATGACAACTCAAGCGTCACAGTGAAAACTTTTCTTTTTCTTAAGTATTGCACAAATTAAAGAGGCTGCTTTACTTCCAGCGTCCATGATTGATATACAGTGGCACCATAACTGCACACTTTAATTTTTATTCTAGAAAAATAACTATGTGGTCTGGAACTACAATGAAACATAGATGATGGGAAATGTTAATGTAAGTATTCATTGAAGATAAGATTATTTTGTACTGGTGAAAATGAACTTTTGCTAGTGTTAAGAAAGGTATCTCTATGAGAAATGCCATGCATTAAATGTGAGAGGACAGCTGAGAGAGAAAGAGAGAGAGAGAGAGAGAGAGAGAGAGAGAGATGGAACCCTGAGATGAATGTATAGACTGTGAAAGCCTAGACTAGTAGGAACCCCAGGTTGACAGAATGCAAAATAGAACCCCACCAGGCAATAGTGCCAGAAAGGATGGAATGAATTTTGTTGCACTTTCCCACTGTTATTTAATATAAACAAGCAGGTGCTGTGCCAAATGCGGGAAATTTTTATCATTTTTTTAAAATAGAAAAGCTGTGGGACATTATGCTGCAGAAGGACAGATGACCCACTACAACAATGTGCTACCACATATCCCCACTGCTTGTGTGTGTGTGTTTTAAATGACCTTAAGCTATAAATATATACACATGAATAAAGATATAAGCCACCATAAACTGTGTTCGCAGCTTGGGGGTGCTCCTGGATCCGTCGCTCCAAATGACAGCCCAGATAGATGCGACGGCCAGGAGTGCCTACTATCAGTTTCGGTTGATACGCCAGCTGCGCCCCTTCCTAGAGTTGGAAGACCTAAAGATGGTAGTGCACGTGCTGGTAACTTCGAAGCTCGACTTCTGCAATGCACTGTACATAGGGCTACCTCTGTGCCTAGTCCGGAAACTTCAACTAATTCAAAATATGGCAGTCAGGTTGGTCACCAGTACATCTAGGGGTGACCATATAAACGCCAGCTTTAAAATCGCTCCACTGGCTGCCAATTAGTTTCCAGGCGAAGTATAAAGTGTTGGTTATTACCTTTAAAGCCCTACATGGTTTGGGTCCAGGTTACCTGCGGGATCGCCTTCTCCCATACAATCCGCCCCACACGCTCAGGTCCTCTGGAAAGAACTTACTGCAGTCAGCCAAGACTAGGCTGACAACCATTACCCAGAGGACCTTCTCTTCTGCTGCTCCCAGACTGTGGAATGACCTGCCGGAGGAGACTCGTCAACTTAACAGTCTTTTAGAATTTAAGAAAGCTATAAAGACTGTTCTCTTCCGGCAGGCATAGCCAGTGGAATTTTAGAATGTTTTAAGAATGTTTTTAGGATGTTTTAGGATTTTTTATGCAGTTTTAATAATATGTGTCATGTTTTAATCAGTTTTATGTATTTTATCATAGTGTTGTTTCCCGCCTCGATTCAGACGGAGAGGCAGGTAAGAAATAAATTGTTATTATTATATTATTATTATTATTTGGGAAAGCATCTTCCTCAGTATCTTGAAGGGTGAATCACGTGAGCCAACATGTTGGGGAAGGGGACTATTAAGTGTGTATTTGTTTTAATCCCCTCTCAATTTGATCAATAACATATATAGTGCTGAAAGCTGCCAGAGGTCTGTCATGCTCCACTATGGAAGTAGCCTCCCTGTGTCTTGTTATGCATGCCACTGTTTGCCAGCCGCACCATGCCATCAATCTCGTGGGGACCAGGTGATGTCCTATTAACTAAAAGAGCATGTCGCATGATCCCATGATTGGGGCATGGTACAGCTAGAAAACCATGGCAGGCATAAGTATACCTACACACATACACACACACACACACACACACACACACACACTATTTCCACAGTAGCATACTACATGTTGCACAAAGATATGGCCATAACAAGGCCCATGCTACTTAGATCTGCCCCACTGTCTGTTGAAGTCCTCTGGTAAAGAGAACGAGCCACACTGTCCCCCATCTCAACTGCATACACAACTGACTTTGTATTCCTCCACAGAACATCCAGATATGGCCTGTGTGCCACCACCAGAAGTCAAATTGAGCGAAATATATAGGCCTCACCACTTATTAAAGTTTTAAAATATATTTTACTGCATGGGTGAGATGACAAGGATCTTCATTGTCTTCTTCACTTCCACTTCTTGGAGGCTGGCAAAATACTGGGCAGCAGCTAGGCTGGACCTCAGCATATAGGTAAGAAGTGAATCAGAGTGAAGACATTCACTATCAAATCTGCTCTCAGCCCTTGCCCACCCCGACCCTCCAACTAGTCTATAATAGGTTTGCCAGCACTGGAGAGCTATGTGGAGTGTGGCATGACTAATAGGTAGGCCGACATTCGATGCAGGCTGCTACAGAAGCAGCACCCACCCACTTTGTTCTCCCTCCTCTGTTTCCTGCATTGGTCCAAGATAGCACACACACACAGACCAGAGATCCTGATTTGGCACTCGCTTCTGTGAACTTTCCTCAAACTTTGCTCACTTCCCATTTCAATGCAAGAAAGACTGCAGGCGGAAGGATTTTCTTACCTCTCTCTGTTTCCTTCTATCTCTTACTGGGTCTGAAATGTGCACTTTCTGCAGTCTAAACCTATACACAGGCAACAAACAGAGGTTTCTCTAAGTTCCTTACTAATGCATCTCTTTCATATTTTAAAAGCAGTATTTCTAGACAGGACAGCTAATTTTAAATGTGTCTAATTAGAAAGATGCAGAAGCTGAAGTGGTCCCTGAGATGAACAGAATATATACTCAGAAACTTGGTTACACTCACAGGCTCATTACCAAGTGATGTCCAGCTGTGACATGCCAGCAAAATGGAAGAGTGCTGCAAACAACAATGTGTTGTGGCATATAATTCCTTTCACATTCTAGTGCCCACCTATATTTTTAGTCTAATTTCCATCTTTTTTCATACTGGATTTAACCCTATACCTGAAATGTCACCCCTGTTGATTCCATGACTTTCCTCCTTGATCTTGAAGCCCTAAATGCTGTATACATTCCAATGAGGAGTACAATAGGCTGACCACATGAAAAGGAGGACAGGGCTCATGTAACTTAGCAGTTGTAGAGAAAAGGGAATTTCAGCCAGTGTCATTTGTATGCAATTAGTTCCTGGTGAAATTCCCTCTTCATCACAACAGTTAAAATTGCAGGGGCCCTGCCTTCTTTTGTATATGGTCACTCTAGTATAGTGCCTGCACCTTTAACTGTTGTGATGAAGAGGGAATTTCAATAGGGACTAATTGCATACAAATGACACTGGCTGAAATTCCCTTTTCTCTACAACTGTTAAAGTTACATGAGCCCTGTCCTCCTTTTCATTTGGTCAGCCTAGAGTACAAGGAATCCAAACTAGTGACAGGATCTCTTCATTGGACCTATTCTGTATTGATTTTTTTAAAAACAGACTGCAAGAAAAATGCATTTTTTTTCACCCTGTTTTAATGAATGGAAATGGACTAGATGGGGCATTGTGTAGGCCCAACTGCCAGTACAACAACCATCAGTTCTCTCTCAAGGTGAACATTTTATTGGATGACGGATGAAAAAGAAATTTCCATATAGTGTAACTGATATACACAGCTTTATTATTAACATATGTTAGAGCCCCTGCTCTGCCTATAAGCTGCGGCGTAACTGAATATTTGTAGAATGCCAACATACTTTCACAAATATCTAATTAAAGCAGTCAATGTTTTCTAATGGTAACATTGTTTTCCCTTCAATGACAGATGTAGAGCAGTAGGAGTTGTCATTCCCAGTAGTTAGCATCTACTTACTTACTCACAAATTTGAAATCTCTCTCGTCAAGTTTCCGTACAGGAGGTCAAAACATACATCTAACACAGGATGTGGGTATGGCATGAGCTCTCAGGCTGAGGTGATAATCAAATATGAAACACTTTAACATGAAAATTTATACACTGTGCTTTATAGGCTTAATTACTTTAAACAAAATGAAACAAAAGACCAGTAGTGAAACATTTTTGAAAATTACGAACCTACCCTTATATTGATATTTATTGAAATGGAACCATCCTTTGCAAGCAAGCCAAAAATAAACAAAGCAAAAGTAATATAATGAAGCCATATTGGGGTAGGGAGGAGTGGGGGAGAAGGAAACCTGAAAGAAGACTGGCCTTAAGAAAGAAAAGCACTTTTATGACTAGAGATGGGAAGCAATGGAAAAACCATGAACACATTACTTATCTAAAGAAGACAAACATACAGTTCAAATTATTAACGCAAACACACTGTTTTTACGTTTAAGTAAATGTGTCTACAAAATGCTAGCGTAAATGCAGCTTTCTGGGTATTGCTAGTTGGGTCTTACAATGCAATTTTAAGCATATCTAGCAGGGAGTAAGTCCCAATTAACTCAGTGGCTCAGTTCAGACAACACTTTAATCAACACAGTGTGAAAGCTCCCCTCAACGGTTGAGTTTTTAGGGGGTACTCCCCACACTACATGTTCTAACTCCACCGTTGTGTGACTGCGGGCTACCGTGGAATTCAGCAAAATCCATTGTGATGTTTGATTGACAGTTCCTCCACCCTCTCTCCTCCCCCGGTATCGCACCAACTATTGCTGCAAAAAAACCAATCCCTGTGGCTTTCCTAGAGCGACCATCACGCCTTTTGCCGCTCTTGACAGGGAACTCTGTAGCCAGTGGGAAAAGTCAACCCAATGCAGTGGAAGACTCCACAGAGCCCACCACACAACACGCAACACAACGGTTGTGCAGGAACTCTTCTCTGCACAGCGTGGATATTCTGTGTGGAGTGCCTCCACCGTTGCATGGATTTTTCCCGCCAGACAACACATTTCTCAACGGTGGTATAAAACTCCACTGTGGAGTTCTAAAGCCACCACTGAGAAACATGTTGTTTGAACTAAGCCAGTGAGTAAACCTGCATCAGATTGCAAAGTACTATTTTCTTTATAAAACAGAAAACTATTGTGATAAGTGTTTTTCTGTGATGTGAATCACTTATCTCAAAAACAAAGTGAATCCATTGCATTAGCGACAGTGGCCACAGTCTTGATGGTTTAAATAGTTTAGGAACAAATGCCAAAAATGAAGATTCCAAGACATGTGCAGTGCCATCCTATCCATTTTTATTCAGAAGGCCCTCTTACTCCTATTGTTTAGAATGAAAGACTAAAATATCACTGGAAGCTATAGAGAAAGTATAGCTCATGGAAAGTGAACATTTTAAACTCAGTAATAAAGCAGAAAAAAACATGACATCCAGTTAAGGAAAATATGATAGATATTTCAGTAGTAGTAACTATATAACTGATGGAACTCCTGATACCAAAGTAATACAATCAAGTTTGTACAAGCTGTGTTCTTCCTTGACACCATCACCTCTACCATCACATAAAATATCAATTCACAGTAATTCTAAGAGCTGAGTAAACAATTTTGTGTTGCATTTTCTTCTTACTAAGAATATATACTTTCTTGCTGTACACTGCTCAATTGGATAATGCATATATTTAAACCCTAGTCTTTGAGTCAGGCTCATCTCTGTTAATTTTGAAAAAAGTTAGTTCAGGTTGCATGTATCCACAGGTAGGATTTACTTCCAAGTAAATATGTGTAGGTTTGCAGTCCATATGACTGGCTCAAGAAGGATAATAAATATATATTTTAAAAAAACAGGCTATCTGCTGATGCCACAGAATTTGATCTGAATTTCTACTATCCTTTTCTAAACCACCCAGTTTCTTCTTAGGAGCTGATATAAAAATTCCTTTTATGGCAGGGTTAACAACTACATCTAATTTGCTAATCAATTTTCTTTATCAGCTTATGTAAGAAAAAATTAACAGGATAAAGAATCTTGTCAACGAAGGGTCTCTCATATGCCTCCAGAACACTATCCATGGCATGGAACAGTAAGTGTGGGTGTTTTGTGAATGGAGAAATCGAAATATTCATTTGTGAAATGCTAGTAAACGCTAAAAGGTTATCTAGCAGTACAAAATACTCAAGCAAGCGAATTTAGACTGCCTGTTTTATAATTGAGGCTGACCCAAATATTCAACACTTTCAGTTTTCAGTTTGAAAAATGAATTTTGATGGAAAGAAATAACTCCCACCCCAATAAACAGTTTTACTTCTTTTCTGTTCAAAACAAAAAACGAAACAAAAAACCTTCTCTTGTTTCCCCTGTCTCCTGCTTTTTCATTTCTACCATGTCTCCCTGGCTTCTTCTTCTTTCTTCTTGGATTATTCATGTGGCAATTTCACCCAAAGAGGGGTTATGCAGTAAACAGATGTCATCATATATGTACCCTGATTGCATGATGGTATCATCACTGAAGGCACAGGAGGACAAGTGATGGAAATTTAAATGAGGGGGCAAATTGTATCTCTCTGGCCCCCCCAAAAGTCATCCAAAGAAGGGTGTTGTTTTGGTACTGCTGAAAATGTTCACAGCCCTGACCCCAAACAGTAAGTAGTTTCAACTCAACACTAATTGTTACTGAATAAATACACCTTTGTGGCCCTCCAGATGTGTTGGCCTACAATTTCCATCAGGCTTAGCGTTCATAGCCAATGGTGAGGAATGCTGGGAGTTGTAGGCAAAAACACATGGCAGCCTCTGCCCACTCCTATACTAGATGATTGAACCATAGTTTATGAGATGAATGAAGGATGCTAAGGCATTTAGCATGTTTACTGGCCACAAAGTTGCTGTCTCTATATATGTACATATGTGTAGCTTGCTTCCTTGCAATCTAGGCCAAAAACATGTAAATGGTATGAGCAATATCTATAGCAATGTTTTTCTTCCTTTGTTAGTGTCAAACTTAAAAGGTTTCAGGAAAATCATGATTGTCCATTCACCTAGGAGTAAACACACTGAATCATGCATAAGATTGTTCTGTAAGTATTTTATTTTTTAATGTGAAGATATAATCCAGGAGAAAAATGGGAAAGGACAGTACACTACATGTATAGTGTGCTACAACTGCTCACCCAAAAGGCTTTGTATATGAATTAAAAAACACCAGTGTTTGGGGCGTTATGTCTGGAGAACACAGAAATGAACTTGTTAGGCTTCCTATAATTAATCTACTGCAGCTGACAGTTCTATAAATACATTTATCTTTTCCCAAAGCTTTAGGTTTTATTTTATAATTCTCTACTGAGGATCTCATTAGAATCAGACCAAGGAAAAACATGAGATTCCCATAGTTACAAAAAATAATAGCATGGTCCTAAAGATGTGTACAATAGAACTCTCAATGTTAGACTACAATACGAATATTAGCTATGTGTATAATAAAAGGAAATGTCTGTATATGCACTGGTAACACCTATCCTTTCAAACAATTTAGTTAACGAATTAATTATCTCTGTGTGATGTGTCATGTATGCAGACAGCCTCTCTAGTTTTGTATTACATATTTAGGACTTCTTAAATACTTATTAAGTATAATTATCCTACTCTGTTAAATCTTAAATGCTGCAGTAAGGTTTAAAGGTGTTACAGTTTTAAAACATGTTACAAAATATTTGCTGCAAAATCATATGATCAAATGCACCAGTCCGTATACCAGTGTGAGAATATAACTGATGTCCTGATGCCAATACTGTAACCAAACCTAAAGCTTATCAATTGTACCATTAATAACTAGCTGTTCATATATTTTTTTGGTAGTGAAAGAGGAATAGGAAAGATCCATTTATAAAAACTGGTCTGCTAGTTTCTCTACATTTGATTCTTTCTTTTTTTTTTCTTGGCTAGTATAGCCCAGTAATTATAGCCTTACTTACAAAAGCCCCCAAAGAAAATTGAACTCTGACATTACTCCAAAGACTGAGAGCACCATCACACCTATTCTTCCCCCTGGTTTGCCTCAGCATTTTTACCTCACTTTCAGAAACACTGCAAGCGCTCCTCCCTGTCACTATCGTAGCTATACTGGCGAACTCTCTTTTTGCTCTCCCGCTGCTATTGCGCCTGCCCCAGCCTGCCCTTTCTCCTTCCCCCTCCAGTTCATTGGTTCTTGTCACCGATAGACATTGTGATGGACGCGGCAGCCTTCCCCCCTCGCTCACTGGAGCTATTAGAATTTATAAAAATGTTTACATCTGCGTAATTTTTAAAAATGTTTACATCTGCGTAAAGAGATGAAACTTGGGATCTTGAGAGCTCTTAAGTAGAGCTTTCGACATTCCAAGTTTGAATCAGATCGGTTCATCCCTTGATTTTTTAAGAATTTTAATTCCCCCCTTTAAATTCTTTTCCTGATAGTTCACCAATGCAATCTTCCACCTGTTTGCATTTATGAAGGATCAATTTTCCTTTACTTTGATCATGCAAAGCTATGCATCTCCAGTTCATAAAACAGAGCTCTGCTGGTCCCCTTACTCCAGAGTAAAACCCATTGATTTCAACTGCATTTATATCCAAGTCATACTAAAATCCAATGCAGGGTTACATTTGAGTAAACCCCACTGAACCGAGAGAGACTGGCTTCTGAGTAAACACATATAGAACTGACTTTTAATAGTGTGGTCACTCAGAAGCTTTTTTTAAAAAGTCTGAAACAGCAAACTGGAAAGAAGTACTCTGCAACACTATGCTTACTTCTGAAGTCGTATGTCTGTTTACTCAGAAGTTAGTCTCTCTCTGTTCAATGTGGTTTATTCAAACGTGCCATGTTTCATTTCTTTATCTATAAAAATTACACAGATGTAAGCCTGCATCAGATTTTAGTATGACTTAGATGTAAATGCAGTTGAAATCAAAGGGATTTACTCTGGAATAAGGGAACCAGCAGATCTCTATTTTATGAACTGGACATGCACAGCTTCGCATGATCGAAGTAAAGGAATATTGATCCTTCACATATGCAAACAGGTGGAAGATTGCACTGATGGATTATAAGGGAAAGGGGGGAAATTAAAAAATTCCTTAAAAAATCAAGGAATGAACCGATCTGACCCGATCTTGGCATGCTGAAAGCTGTCCTGCAGACCTATCTTCAAGCCATGTTTCATCTCTTTATCTATAAAAATTAAACAGATGTAAGCATTTTGGTTAATTTGCATTTAAAAAATTCCTAAAAATCAAGGCATGGACCTACCTGATTCAAACTTGGCATGCCTAAAGCTCTACTTAAGAGCTCTCAAGATCCTAAGTTTCATCTCTTTATCTTTAAAAACGAGGGAGCTGCAGGCAAGGAGAGTGGGGTTGGAGCAGTAAAAAGTTAATTCATTCGAATGTTCAACAAGCAGGAGTGCTGGGGGAGGAGAACCACCCCACCCTCCCTTTTCCCCTTTAGTCAGCGAGACTTCACTCAAAACACACAAAGGAAAATGCGGGGGGGGGGGGGGCAGCACTAGACTGAGGCTTAAGGGCGCACTAAATTGCTTTGGGAAAATAATCCAGACTTTCCCCACACCAAAATAATATGCAAAACAGAGGAAAAGAAGCAAAATGGGTGCAGGGCAGGGATGACGTCATGTGAATCCTGTGCTGCAAAACTAGATACCAGGTGTGGTGAGAGTGTGTTAAACCACTGGTTAAACCAGCAGAATTTCCTTTGGATCTCACTAAAGTGTACACAACTTAAAAGAAACTGATGGAACAGTTTAGACCATGGACTATGAGCTTGAAGCTCCTGATTCAAATCTCAGCTCATCTACCAATTCACTGAGTGTTTTTAACCTAAACCCTTACCACCTATTCAAATTCATTCCTACAAATGAAAAATATTGATAATTGGAACATATCTTTCAAGATTGTTGGAAGGATTAATGGGATAAGTGCTTTGAACTTTTAGATGAAGTGCTAAATAATTTTCATTATTATGAGAAATGATTCCCATGACATAAGATAAAAACATAATGAGGAACATTTGAAACCAAAATTAACCACTACCTTTAGCACAATCCGCTCCATGGTAGCCAGGAAAACAGTGACAGATTCCTGATACACATTCACCATTGCCGTGACAATTACGTGGACAGTCCTGCACAGAATCTGAAAGACAAATGTCATTAATGTCTCAGCTGTTTCCTTTTTTGGACTACCGGCACACTACCGTGGCAAAAATCAGAAGTTATTTGAACAGAGAGGAAAAAGTTAATATCATTTAATATTTTATTTCCTAAATATTCCCGAATTGCTTAACAGGTGGTTTCGAAAAACCTTTCCCAATTTTCATTTTCTGTAGTGGAGTTGGTATTTGCTCTACACGCACAAATATGTGTATAATATATATGGTTCACTTGAAAGCATTAAGCAGCCCTATTTTCCATATGAGGAGATGAAGAAGCAGAGAGGTCCCTTCTGTCATATAATGAGTTCAAATTGCATAGTCACAGCCAGGGGTCTCTTGCGCTAATGATAAGAATGAGCTGCTGTATCTTTGGTAACCAACTGCAGTCATATATTATGAGTCAGAAGTTTTTCGTTTAATGCATATAGCTTTTCTAGTAATTATATTTAGACAATAGTTTTGCATGCAAAAGTATACTAATGCGGCAGTCTTTGAACATATTATACACAGATTAAAAAACTATGCTTCTGTTTGAGTGACTGCAAACATCACCACACTGCATCAATCGCATTAGAAAAAATATATTATTGTTCTGGACGGATTTTGTGTGTGAAGCTTCTTAATTTCTTTACATGTAGTAAACTCTATGTAAAGTACATGAAATAATGATCTCATGTTCAGAAGCTTTTAAGCCATTTCAATTTTGTTATTTATTTTTCTTTTCACCCGCCCTATTTATATTCATTAATTATTTAGACATTCAAAGTTATGATACAATAACCATAATTCTGCCACTGGGAAATTATTAGGAATAAATTTAACACACTATATCTGCACATTTTAAAAAAATCTTTGCAATTAGAACATGAGCTTAAATAACAACTTCTTTGGAATCTATACCGCTGGGAGTAAAACATTTCTTCATTACAGAGCTATCCTATGTCTATTCAGAAGTAAGTCCCACCAAATTCAATAGAGATTACTCCCAGATATTTAGGTATAGGATTGCACCCGTAAATTCTCAGCAATAACTGTGCTGTTGGATTTTGTTTCCCATTTTGTATGATATATTTAGTTGAGAGCTTATGGCAATATTATTCCTTTTTTTAAAAAAATGGCACTGATTTCATTTTAACATTATATTACTGCTAACTAGGCTTGTTAAGGTACATCATAGCATAGTTTAAGGTAGGATTTCCAGATGAAGTTAATGACAATAATCTCAGTGCACAGAACACAGCTCAGGGTTCTAATATAAATAGTTAATCCTTTGGCCAGGTACATCATATTACAATATAAGATTCTTTTTAACACTCTCCTGATCATCTGCAGGAAAGAATTAATTCTAATACTAAATTTTCCCTTAAATACGAAGATCTTTTTTTTTTTTAAGTTGCTGCTATTGTTGCTAGTAATGGCTCTGTCCGCACATAACGACAACAAATTGTGGATTAATTAATATTTATTTATTTTGTTACATTTGTATACTGCCCCATAGCCGAAGCTCTCTGGGCAGTTTACATAAGATTAAAACAATTAAAATGGTATACATTTTTTTAATTATGTTTTATTGCTATTTTAATAATGTGTGCCATGTTTTTAATCAGTTTTATTTATTTTATCATTTTATATTTACTGTTGTTCCCCGCCTCGATCCAAATGGAGAGACGGGTAAGAAATAAATTATTTATTATTATTATTATTATTAATTATACAGCAGAAACATACAATATACACATGCATTTAAACCCACTATAATAACTTTAAAAAGCTATAAGCCTAAGAACAAAAACAAACCCAGGCTCCTCAGATATTGCTAAATGCCTGAGAGAAGAGGAAAGTCTTGACCTGGTGCCAAAAAGATAACAATGTTGACGCCAGGTGGGCCTCATTGGGGAAATCATTCCACAATTGGGGGGCCACCACAGAGAAGGCCCTCTCCCTTGTTGCCGACCTCCAAGCTTCCCTCGGAGTAGGCACTCGGAGGAGGGCCTTAGATGTTGAACGTAGTCTCAGGAAAGGCGTTCTATCAGGTATTGTGGTCCCAAGCCGTGTAAGGCTTTATAGGTTAAAACCAGCACCTTGAATTGGGCTCGGAAACATACAGGCAGCCAATGCAAGTGGGCCAGAGTAGGTCTTATATGCTCGGACCTTCTGGTCCCAGTTATCAATCTGGCCGTTGCATTTTGCACAAGCTGCAGCTTCTGAACCGCCTTCAAAGGCAGCCCCACATAGAGTGCATTGTAGTAATCTAACTTGGAGGTTGCCAGACCATGGACAAATGAAGCCAGGTTATCCCTGACCAGATAAGGGTGTAGCTAGGCCACCAACCGAAGTTGGTAGAAGGCACTCCGTGCCACTGAGGCCACCTGAGTCTCAAGTGACAGAGATGGTTCTAAAGAACCCCCAAGCTACAAACCTGCTCCTTCAAGGGGAGTGCAACCCCATTGAGAACAGGTTGATGACCCTCCATCCGGTCAGCAGAACCACCCACTAACAGCATCTCAGTCTTGTCTGGATTGAGTTTCAGTTTATTAGCCCTCGTCCAGTCCATTGTCGCAGTCAGGCACCGGTTCAGCACATCCACAGCCTCACCTGATATAGATGAAAAGGAGAAATAGAGCTGTGTGTCATCAGCGTACTAATGACAATGCACTCCAAAACTCCAGATGACTGCACTCAACGGTTTCATGTAGATGTTGAACGCCATGGGGGACAAGACTGACCCCTGCGGACCCCCATACTGGAGAATCCACGGGGCCGAGCAATGTTCCCCAAGCACCACCTTTTGGAGCCGACCTGCCATGTAGGAGCAGAACCACTGAAATGCAGTGCCTCCCACTCCCAACTCAGACAGTCGTTCCAGAAGGATACCACGGTCAATGGTATCAAAAGTAGCTGAGAGATCAAGGAGAATCAACAGAGTCACACTCCCTCCCGACATATGTCATCATACAGGGCGACCAAGGCTGTTTCCGTATGAAAGCCGGGCCTGAAACTGGATCCAAATTAATCGGTCTCATCTAAGAGTGCCTGGAGCTGGCTCGCAATCACCCGCTCAAGGACCTTGCCCAAGAATGGAACATTTGCTACTGGCCTGTAGTTATTAAGATTTTTAGGGTCCACGGAAGATTTCTTTAGGAGTGGTCTCAATGCTGTCTCTTTCAGGAGGCCTGGGACCACTCCCTCTTGCAAAGAGACATTAATCACTTCCCTGGCCCAGCTAGTTGGTCCATCCCTGCTAGCTTTTATTAGCCAAGCGGGGCAAGGATCCAATACAGAGGTGGTTGCACGAACCTGGCCAAGCATCTTGTCAACGTCCTCGAGCTGTACCAACTGAAACTCATCCAAGAAAACAGGACAAGCCTGTGCTCTGGATGCCTCACTTGATTCACCTGCTATAACGCTGGAGTCTAAGTCCTGGCTGACGCCAAAGATTTTATTCTGGAAGTGCCTACCAAACATATTACAGCGAGCCTCAGTTGGTTTTACCATGTCCTTGTGGCCGGCATGTAAAAGCCCTCGGACAACTCTGAAAAGCTCCACTGGGTGGCAGGTTGATGCTTTAATAGCGGCAGCAAAGTATTGTTTTTGCTGCCCTCACTGCCTCTGAATACAGCCTACCATAGGCACTTACCGGTGTTTGATTGCATCAATTAAGAGTTTGTCTCCATCTGCACTCAAACCGTCTCCTGTTTTGTAGGTTAACTTTGGTTATTTAACCCACAAATGACCCAAAGTGTCCAGGCTTGCACATCATGAAGCAACCTATGATTGAGGTGATCGGAAGTTGATCATTCAAAGCAGAAGCAGCTTGGTGCGGCACACAACCCAGCAAATCATAGCTTAAATTCAATTAACCCACAATTTGTGCCTGTTATGTGCAAACCAAATTTATGTCTCAGTCAGGCCTGATGAAACATGGATTTTTCTTGAATCTTGGCTTGTTGTTACATGATAACTGTGTATTATGGTTTAACAATGGGTTGTTAATCATGAACTACCCAGGAAAGAGAAGTCATGGTTTGTTGCTGGATTTTGATCTCTTGGTTGTTGAAATCACACAGAGCATTTCTCAGACATTTCTCCCTCCATTATAGATACACAAATAATTTATATAGATTATTAATGTACTAATTTATTTCTATTATAGAAAGAGTGTCCATGTCCTGAAGAAGGGCAGTAATGAGCATCTATGGAGTTGAATGAGAGTATGCAATCTGAAGGGGGCAGGCTTCTCTCTCTCTATTCTTTGCTCTACAAATGCAATTAAGTTCTCATTTTTTAAAAATATGTAAAAGGGATAGATTTAAAACATCAAAAACAGTACATGTATATACGTTTATATGAATTAGGTACTTTATGATTGTACACCTCTGTGTCTTTGTGTATACACACACACAATTTATATACTAGTGTAAAAAGCAGAACTATTTTGCTGTTGAGGCTCTTGAAAAGATGATCCAACAGAAAAGCAAAGAAAAATGTACCATCCAGTGAATAAAAGGTCACTGCCTATAAGCATAATCAGCATTTCTGAACACAACTCACAGTCATGGTGATCAGACATGTTATCATTTTTAAAGTTAGTGTGTTGGCTTATAAAAACTGGCTATAAACATTTTCCAGTTCTGTTATGCATAAAATAATGTTTCCATTATTTAACCTGAGAATCTCTGGTTGGCATCTTTTGGGTTTTGTTCTACCAGTTCATAATGGTCAGGATTTCAGACCATTCAATGTGCCTGGAAATTCTAATAATAGATATGTGTCAAAGAAATTCTGAACCGAATAAAATACTGTACTTTTCTTCACATTTCAGGCCAATTACTATCATTGTGCCATCAAGAAGCCTACCTAACTATTACACCTATTACTTTCGACTTTCTCATAAACTGTACTTCATTTCTAGCAATACATTTCAACAAAACCACATGGAGGAAAATATAGCAAGCCACCAAACTTGCACTAGAAGATGATTTTTTCGCACTTTGGGTATCTGAGCATATTGTGGTAAAGACATTATTGTTAAACTTCAACTTCATGTTTGTATGTATACACAAATGCATATGTCATTCATTGCAACCCACATCTTAGCTACTTCCTGTTATTCTACTATAAAATCAAGAAAGACAAACCTATATTTACTGCTAGCAATATTTTCCCAGATTTATAAATATGTGCCTCCTATGTAAGCTTCTATCTAATTTGGTAAACTTTAAATATTGCCTACATAATAATATTAATAAAAAATCGCTAAAGAGGACCATCCTTAATGCACTACAACAAGGACATCCACCTGGCAGGGACAGAATCCTAGTAGGGAAGATCTGTAAAACTGTAAATTTCCTCTTCAGTCATTACAAGCTGCAATGAAAAATAAAAACATTAAACAGAATCCAATTGGGTACTTCCACCCCTGTTGACTCTCTTCCACCTATCAGTGGCTCCTGCTGATTGCATTGTGTAAATGGGACCCACCATTTACACAAGGGAGATTTAGTGCTTTTGGGGAAAATTGAAATGAGTGGAAACACTCATTTCTGGAAGATGGCAGGGTTGGTACGCTTGCATAATGGAGCTTTGCTGACCTGCTTTCTTTCTGAAAGGAGCGTTTCTTCTCATTTTGAAGTTTCCCCTAGGAAGTGCTCAATCTGCCTTGCACAAGCGATGTGTCCCACAATTGGTGGAACCCCCACTTGTGCAACAGAATCAATGGGCAGAAAAGAATTGGGGGGGGCTTTAGTGTAACATCTGAAGCGACTTAATCATGTTTACTTGGAAGTACCTCCCACTGACTTCAATAAAGATTCATCTCAAATAAATGTTTTTAGGATTAGAGCATAGTATTTTTCTCCTTCTTACACGCAACTATCCAAAGTCCATGGACAAGGCATACATACCCAAGATAACTGTATTGAAAGATACCACTTCTTTGTCTTTTCCATCATTGTAAAAGGCAAGGTGCCACAACCCCACATCCAGGTACTGAACGAATACAGCTTCATTCTGAACAAGGGTCTGGATACTTCGACGCTCTCGTGGAGACTCTACCACACTCCATTTCTCTTTCCCATCCAAACGCTCCATAAAATCATACTGTAGGGCAGAAGAATAGGAAAGGGAATTCATTATAGGTTTATATTGCAGACAATATGAAAACTAACGTATAAAAGGGCTGTCTTCAATAAGAAAGATTCATCTTTAAATCACATTTGTATTTCATCAAGTGTATTTCATATTACACAGTATGATTCACTATTCCATCCCTTCATTTTCACTGCAGTTATGTCTCCTAATGCAATCTGGAATAAATTAAGAAAAAAGCAATAAGATATGAGGAATGGGACAACTGAATATACAGGGGTTGTAAGGGTAGCATCCAACTGTCCCCCAGCACTAGCAGTAATCACACTGCACTAGTGTAAACTACCAGTTCTGCAATGTAATTAGTGCTTGCCAAGGCAATGGGGGAAAAGTGACGATTTGTCGCCAAAATTTTGGTAGAGCAATGTGGGGATCCTTTCTCTCAACTCTTCCTTCTTATATTGCTAACAGTTTCCCGGCACTTTCTTCCACCCTGTTTATCCAGCAAACACAATAATAACTCACAGAGCAATCCAAAGTGGACTTTAGGAGGAATGGAGTGGCAGACTCATTGCCGCATCCCAAAGTCCTCCTGGCTCAAGCTTGCCAGGTTGTAAGTGGGAGACATTTTACTTTTATTTTTTGCTATGCCACCTCCAGGTTGGCATAGCTGAGGGGACCAGGAACTGGCACCTTGGAGAATCTGCAGGGCTTTGGAGCCAGTAGATCCAAACCTGCCCTGCTACTGTTGCCAGCAGAGCTTTCCATGGGTGGCACGGGATTGCTGGGAAGGATGGAGCCTCCCTGCTGGCAGAGCTCCTCTTTGCTGGTGGAGGCCAGCAGAGGGGCACATCCACCCAGTTCTAACCCCTTCCAGCTAACTAGCTCCAAGACTTAAGACTTGCCTTTGATAATGTTGCAGGAAAGAGAGTTACTAAAGCTCCAACAGAAGCTCTAGGGTTAACACAACACATTCCTAAGCATTTGTATGCAAAAGCAAGGGTCTTATTTATATGGCCTTACAACACAATCCTAAAGAGTTTTCTCAGAAGTCTCCACTCAATTCAGTAGGGCTTGCTATTAGGTAAGCATGCAGAGGGTTGTAAGCTTGGTCTCATACTTAATTTTAGCTTCAAAAATACAGACTCCACACAAATTTGTATGGTCAGTACAATCCTGATTAAATACTCATTTTGCTGGGCATGGCATTATGCTGGCTGTGGAGATCAGACAGGACTCTTATAGGAGAAAAAAATATACCAGTATTCCAGCAAATTTAGTTCAGCTGAAAGGTATGTGTATACACACACAATCTTATAGGTGACAGTTTTTTTTCTGCCATCTAGCCAGTCATTCCCAATTTAGCTATCACATATTAGTCTAAGAATAATTTTAAATTCAGATGACTTCTAATGAATCATAATATGAAAATGTGAAATTGCTTTATATTTTGTGAGAAGTGGCATTCCTCATACACAGACACATAAACACTACCACCCTCTTCTTGCTGCTTCCCACTCCATCAAATTTCATATTCAATAACACAAACACAAAGTTTCTCTTCCATTTACATCTTTCTTTGACTCAACACTACATATTGCTTGAGGTACATTGTCAGTCTCCTTATTACAAAAAGCTGTCATCAGTGCTTGTTTCATGGCTCTCCCATTTCACATGGTTGCCTACCCACAAGCTTTCAGAAGAATCAGAAAGATTGTGGGAACCCAAAGCACACATACAAGCATTCTTAATTAAATTTTCTTTGACTTTCACTCAATCCTTCCATGCATGTGGATACATTGCATTTATGTAAATATAGATTATGAAATCTTGGATCGAATTCTTGGTTAGTCACCACATCAATTAGATATATAGCTGCCTACATGTTATCTGGATGAACTATGTAGCTGAGGACTAGTGTCAAAGCCAAACTCAAGTTCAGCAACCTGGAACTAGCCTTCAAACACTTAGTTCATAAAAGTATCATGTAGGTAACTATAATCCACTGAAACTAAGTAGGGCATATCAACCATGATGCAGGAATTTTAATCGAGAATTAAGAGTCCCAATTGCTTAGGGCCTTGTCAATAACAATGCATCTATACCACTGGTCCACATCAAAGAAATGCACCCAACTTTGAGAAAACTTTAAAAGTACAGAACGAATAAAGCCTGACAATAGACAGAACTATCTAGTTATCAGCAATTTCTGTAGGTTGACAATAACACACACATGCCAAAGGTTGAAATATCAGTATGTTTTAACTGAGAGCCATATTGCTCAGAACTTGATTGAATTAACTTTTTTTTCCATTTCCACCTGGGAATAATTCTGCATACATTGGTAGAGGCCTTTTTATCATTAATGTGTGCGATCTTTATAGTATCTGGCAACCTGATACACGTACCCCTTTAATGCTATTCTTATGAAATATACAAAAGGAACCCTATCTAAGATTTTAATAGTAGTGTAACAAGTTCACTATGAAAACGTATCTTGTTTTAGACACATTTATCTTTGTAGCTCCAGTTCGAGATAGATGGATGTGTCTGAAAAAAAGACATATGTCCTCAATAAAGTAACCATAACTGTATTTGTACCATAATGCTAGCATGCACAAAACAAATGGGTTTCAAAATGATAAAGTCATTCAGTTCCTCTTGCCTTGAATCCTTAATATGCCTCTAGTTTCACAATTCACAATTAATTAATCCTTAATTCCTGATTTAACCCAGTATATACACTCCATAAAATGGGAAAGAAAAATATTCTCTAGAATTATGGAACTATTTTCAATGCCATGAAATGAACATGGTTCTCAGGTGATTTATTTAGTATACACAACATGTGCCCAATGCCTTACCTATGGCAGTATAAGAACCACTAGTGAACTGAGTGTAAACCTGCCTAATTTCCTCAAGTACTTAATTAGACCTAGTTTTTACTGACGTGGAAAACTTGCATTTGGGCTGGACCACTTCAGACTGCGGGAGAGGCTTATATCACTGAATGCTGTTCCATACAAAAAATCTGTTCACATAGAAAACTAACTGGCATGGAAATAGGTTCTGGCCTAGGCCTCTTCTTGACATGCTAGTTTTTGATGTAGATGGATTCCCTCCCCCCTCCTTTGTTATGAAGAAGTGTTCAGTCACTTGACACCTGCTATCTAAAATGGAACAGACATAGGTTTATCACCTCAGTGAGAACTCAGAAAGAATAACAGCACTAAAGTAGGTGGAATCCAACACATACATTAATATGAACCAAGGGATAAAAAGAACAAAGCATTTTCAGTATACCAGGCCCTTAATCCAGGAACTTTGAAAAAATGTTATTCAAACGTCTCTGTCAGGAGGAGGAGGAGGAGGTTAAAGACACAGTCATTAGTCTTTTGGAAAATATCCTGATTGGGATAACACCTTTGGAAAAACAGAGTGTATAGCTCTTTGGAAGGTTTGCTCACTGAGGGTCAACATGGAACACTGTAGCAATAAAAGCTGACATTTCTCACTGGCAACATGCTGCTCTGCTTGGATTGTGTTGGCAGACTCTTCTGCCTCCCCTGCGTCTGATACTGATTCTATCTCAGACAGCAGGCAGGCTCAGCAGTTGGTAGGATCGAAGAGGAACAGCACACAGAGGAGCTAAAATGGTTTGAAGTGGCTGTAGCTGCAGGGACCACTGGTCTCATCTCACAACTACGGGTGACCGAGAGGATGCAGTTGACTTTCCCTGCAGTTTAAACTACACTACTGCTAAACAGACAACTCATTAGAGCTGACCTATTGAAAATGCCTGTTTAATTTATGTATGCAATAGAGCCCTGGGGAAAGGTAACTTGCTGGCAGAGTGCCTTGCATATTTTGCTCCTTCACATGCTTCTGTATCTAATGTACAGTTTCTTTTCTATTACTCCAATCCTATTTGGCTATTCCAGGATAACTGGGCTTAAAGCATGCTTGTAAGAGTCAAATGTCTGATTTAGAAGTGAAACAAATGATCAATCTCACAAATGTAAAAAACTCAAAACAAGTAAAGGGGGGAAACGATACAAAATGAATGTAAGCTAAAATATGCCATTAGTCCAGCCCATTGCTGAGAACTGCTATGTAAGATTCATTACATTTCTACCTGAACTAATTTCAATGACAAGGTGAAACAGATATAAGTCTTTCTTCAAACTATAGTGCCATTATAGCTATCAGACTTGTTTTAGAGATGCTGCATATTGCTGTCAATGAATGGAACAGAATTAATAACAAAGCCTAAGTTTAAACAAGATTGAGGGTACTTGCAGATGTGACTTTTAATATGCAAATGCCCTGCCTCATTCATGAATTTATGGTTAGTGCAGACAACATCTTCAACTTTTAACTCGTCCATGTTTTCACACTGGGTTTTTTTTGGGGGGGGGGGGGGTTGGTCGTTTTCCTTTCCACAAAAGAGGAAAAGACAAAATACCTGCACAATGACTTTTGATTTTTGGTGCTTGGGGACCGCTGTCTAGAAGCACTCCAAATATCAGACCTAGAGAGGATTCTGCCATGCAGATCCCATTCCATACATTCCCAAGGGCCAATGCTGTTACTTGTGCAATGGAGGAGACTCTGCTATGCAGATAATATAAAGAATGAACTGGGGAAATCTAGAATGCACACCTGACTGCATGTACATCCAGTTCATGTGACCTTTTCCCATTTTTGAGGGGGTGAAAAGCAGGGGTTGGCATGGAGTTTATGTCAGGTATTATCTGCACTGGGCTAGTAGGAAACTCTCTCCTTCATTATGTTAGCAACATTGCCTCAATGGCAAATATATACACTAGGATGTACCCCAAATGTCAGGTAAGCACATACATGAGGAGAAGGAAATCTCAGGAAATCATTCACAACTCATAAGTTATTAGTTGAAGCTAAAACAAGGGCTCAATGAAGGGAGCTAAATACCAGAAGGGTAGCCCTTTACAAACTTACAACTGGGAGCTAAATACCAGGCTTGGGGATGGAGAATCCAGCAAGAATTTACAGGTCTTGCAGCCTTGCTCAAGCAGAGATTCCTGAGTCATTGAAAAGAACCTCAGTCACATATTTCAACTAACCCCAAGCTTAGAAAGGGGAAATAAAACAATTCATAGATCTATATTGACAAGAGTCACCGTATAGGACTAACTAGTGGAAGAGTCTGTTTAGAAACAAAAAGAAGTGCAGGGTAGCTTCAGGTTTAGACTTGCTTCAGAGTAGGTTCAGGTTTAAGGCCTTATAAAGCAATCATTAAGTAAAGCACAGGAAAAGACTCATCCCAATTCTGAAAGTTAAGCTTATCATTTAGTTAAAGGACTCAGCTCTTGCAAACCACATCCCTTCCCAAATCACCTGCCCTTTGTCTGCTGTCCCCTCCAACAACACATTGAATAAATAGGTCTCCCATTCACTATTCTCTATAGTCTTTCTTAAATAGCAATCTTCATTCCCAGGGGGGCAATTCACTTATATTCCCAGCCACTGCAAGCTAGTGCTGACCAGGAGTTTACTGCCTCCCTTGCTTTTCAAATGAGGCCCTTCAATAGATAAACTGCAGCAGCAGTTGGGCCTATCTACATAAAGTGGCAGTGTTCAACTTGTTCATAAATGATCTGGTTTAAGGAGTGAGCAGTGAAGAGGCCAAGTTTGCTGATAACATCAAATTATTTGAGGTGATTAAAATAAATAGGAGCTCCAAAAGGATCTCTTCAAGTTGGGAGAATGAGCATCCAAATGGCAAATGCAGTTCAATGTAAGGAAGTGTATAGTGATGCACACTGGGGCAAAAACCCCAACTTCAAGTATAACTTCAAGTATGATGGATCTAGCTAGTGGTGACCGACCACGAAAGAGATCTTGGAATTATGGTGGTCAGCTTGATGAAAATGTCAATCCAGTGTGTGGTCACTGTGAAGAAGGCAAACACTATGCTAGGCATTATTAGAAAAGGAATTGAGAATAAAACTGCCAGTATCATACTGCCTTTATGCAAAACTATGGTATGACCACACTTAGAATACTGTGCAAAGTTCTGGTTACCACACCTAAAAGAAGATATTGTAGAGTTGGAAAAAGTGCAGAGAAGGGCAACTAAATACTCAAGGGGCTAGAGCATCTCCCCTATGAGGGAAGGTTACAACAGCTGAGATTGTTTAGCTTGGAAAAGAGGAGGCTGAGGGGAGACATGATAGAGGCGTACAAAATTATGCATGGTGTGGAGAATGTGGATAGGGAGACATTTTTCTCCCTCTCCCATACTACTAAAACCTGGGGTCATCCTATGAAGCTGATTGGTGGGATATTCAGGACAGATAAAAGGAAGCACTTCTTTACACAGCGCATAGTTAAACTATGGAATCCACCACCAGAAGATGTAGTGATGGCCACCACTTTGGATAGCTTTAAAAGAAGGTTGGATAAATCCCTGGAGGAGAAGACAATCAATGGCTACTAGTCCTGATGGCTATGTGCTACCTCCAGTATCAGAGGCAGTAAGCCTATGTACACTAGTTGCTTAGGAAGAAGGGTGAGGAAGTGCTTGTAATTTTCCCCTTGAGAGCTGGTTGGCCACTGAGTGAACAAAATGTTGGACTAGATTAACCCTTGGTCTGATTCAGTATGGCTCTTATGTTCTTAATGGGAACCGCCAGTGTAAATATTTTGGAAATGCACATCCTTCTTTCTGTTTGGGTTGATAGAGGAACTCCAACAGCTTTGCCCAAGAGCAAAATTCCAAAGGAAAGACAAAGTTTACATTTCTATCCTTGGCAAATACCATGCCTTCAGAACTGCTTTCCTTGATTGATTGCATATAAGTCTGAGGTGGCTCATGTTTTATCTTGGCTAGCTCCCTTGTAAATATGCTCACCAGAGTAGTCAACTAAAATAAACAGTGCAACAGTAAAGAAAGAAACTCAAATTTTGGAGCAATCCCTGCTTGTAGCCAAACTGTAATCGTATTTGTCTTATCTCTTCCAGCATTAAGTTGTTCTTTTGAGTAGAAGAGCTTTTTTTGAGCATGGAGAAACATTATTCTATATATCCTGTGATACCTGGTAATATTTGAAACTTTCATACGGTTCCTTACAGGGAAGTAGAATAAAAATACCAAAGAAGTAGGGATGAGCTAACTTTTTACCACTTGAGGTGCCACATAAACTTTAGCTAATGAATTCAATCAAAAGGTGCTTTGTCTTTATTGTTAAAGTAAATCAGCCACAGACAGAAATTCTAGGTCTGATTCTGTTTCACCACTTGGCCAACTGGCTCATTACTTTGCATTTTCTGCTTTATTGATTTTCTGATATAATGTGCTTTTATAATGAATTGTTTTTATAAAATGTTCTTGCTCAAAATGTCACATTTTCTCTAAAGCCAAGCACAGATGGGTAAAAGTGTGAGATGGGGGCCACACAATGAAAGACAATAACTGCATTTCTCCTAATCAGGAAGATACTGTGTAGCCTCTGTTCATTCATTATATATATCTTTGAATATATTGAGAATCGATGCTTCTACACATCTCAAACTAAAAAAGAACACTTATTTCAGATCTGATTGTTTCTTATTGACTTTGCTTTCTATACAATCACTTGCCTATATGGGGCTGTCTATACACGGTGAAAGCCCCATGGTGGCTGTGAGTCTGTGCTGCATAAGTTATATGAAGCAGCTGCAGCTTCGCAGCCACCGTGAGGCTTTCCCGTAAAGCTGCGCATTGAAAAAGTTGGGGACTTACTCTGACTTTCAATGGGAGCGAGGATCAGTACAGCACTTCCGCTATCAAAACTTGCTCTGGGGCCAATCTGGGGGAAGTCCCTGGTGGAAGGCGACTGGCGATTGGTCACTTTCTACTAGGAAGAGGGCAGGGTGGCAGCTATGGTACACCGATGGCTGCCAGACCCCCCACACTGCCTCCTTGGCTTTGAATTACCCAACGCCACCGTGGAGGTGTAAAAATGTGGAGTTTTGGAGGGAGATGGCGTCAACTCAGCACCATGAAGATGACGCCCCAGTCTTAAGTAAGGATGGATATACAGTCAGAATAAGCCACAGTACAGAAAAAAAATGTTAAATGTCCTTGTAAAGGAATCAGACGTTATGAAGTTGCATCCTTGGTTCTGTAGAATTACAAGGATATCAAAGTCAGAGAAATTTGATGAAGGCCCATTTCTATTCTATGTGCGACACTATATATATCACACCTTAAGTGTTATTATTCCTCTTTTTCTCTTTTTGTTGCTCTGCTCAAAGTAGGTTTGGATGTGGTGGGATGCTATCCTACTTCTTCCTTCTTTTTAGGAGGATATGAGTGTATCCCAACCCATCCCACTTCCCTTTTTTTCACACTTTGAAACTATCTCACATCCTCCGAAACTATGCTATTTCCTTTTTTTCTCTTTCACTTCAAGCATAGGTTTACTGCTAAAATTTAGCTTGCTTCACAGTAATGGTTATTTTATCTCAATCATATACGATAAAATACAGATCTAGCCTTTTAGTCACAATCTTGTGTCTAATGCTCCTAACAAACAGCTCTTGGTATACCAGAAGCAAGTGCAATCGAATGCTTCCTGAGATGAAGCTGTGATTGATGCTATCATAAAATGCTGAGTATCATGTCCAGGATTTACTTGATTTTACATTTCTTTGTTGTCTGGTATTTATGCCTTCATTCTGCCCTTAATGGGCTCTATTTCCCATTAAGGGGTTTTGAAGTGTCAAATACTAATTACAAAAGTGCAGAATACAGTGAAGTATTTCAAGGTAATGCATATTACTACGAGGCATTCTGAACTTCTAAATAAGCAGCAAAAGAACTTTTCTCCTTGGGGATATCACAAGTGTTAATCCAAAAGTTAAAAGGTGTGTATGTGTCTGGAGTTGGGTGGGTGGGTGGCCATGAATACTCTCTTCTTTTGTTGCTTTCTTTGAATGTCTGAAGTGTCTCTACTGGATATGAGCTGCAGCTTTCTTTCAGTCAAGTTATGCCTTCCCTTTCATTATTTTATATTGTTTTCCTTGTCATTCCCAATCCCTCTCCTATCATGCAAAGGTTCATAGGAAAATTACCTCAGGGCACCTCATACTGTTTATTCCTTCTAAAATGACAAATAAACAAGTTTTACACTTTTTAAAAAGGTTACCTTGTGCTGTAAAGAAAGTTTAGCAAAACTAAACATAAAATCTTTATCTCCCGAATACTTGTCTAAGTTGGTCTAAAATGCACTGGTAACATGGCATTTCATAATGTATTACCTGCACTACCTAGTCCTCTGGCAATTCAGCTGCTACTGAGATTCAGCTGAATAATACGTGGTTACAGCCTACGTTCTTAGAGGAACTCACTTCTGACTGCCCTTGAACAACATGTACTGAGGGGGCGTGGGGAATGTTTGCCAAGCATTTCAAAATGAGTTCTTCATAAACATCCACTTAGAAGGTTATCCACCCACCAGTCATTTGATACCTAACATGACTAACAAAGAAAGTTTGCGTCACATGTAAATGATATAATTGAAGTCACACACAGTACAAAATTGGCCTTGTGACAGAGATTACATTGGTCTCATTGTAATTTGGAGCTAGAGACTCACATATTAAAATTTCAATAAGTGTATGAAACAAATGAACACTTTTGCCCCCAACTACACATTTCCCTCATTAGTAATTATATCCTATATCACTGGGATCCTATATCACTGGGATCTCAGGGCAGTGTACAGATAAAATCATACAATCAGTATAGAACAATAAATATATACAGCTAAAAACAAATTAAGCCATTAATTAAATTAAACAATTAATCAAGCTATTAGTCTTACTTCTAATTGAAACAATAAGTGGCACAACTTAATTAGGCAAGGACATGATCTCTCCACCCTCCAAATAAGTCACAGGGTGGGTCTGCATGATCACGATCACCATAAACCATGGTGGCTTATTTTCCCTTCTCACATGTGCCAGTCATGAGTTGCTTAATTAGGATAATTACCCTCGCTGGGCGCAGGTTGTCATGACATCTAAACCGGGCAAGGATGGGGGCTGCAGTGATCTGCAAACCCTAGAACAAGCCATGGGTTTCAGGGTGGTTTCTAAACCCACTCTCAATGGGTTCAAACAATATGACAACCTGTGCCAGGCAAGGGTAATTATGGCTTATTCCCCTCCGTGATTGTACGAATCCAGTCATCACATAGCAATGGGGTATAAGAAACTCCTGTAAATTAATTTGACTAAGCACTGCTAATAGTACTCTGGTATTTTTTTCTGATCTTGCTGTTTGGAATAATCTGCGGAGAGAAATGTAAACAATCTTTGCTTGAATATGCATATATAATATACTAGCCTATACAATCACCAGATAATTTACTGCATTTTCAATAAATTAACTATCAATTCAATGGATGAAAAATGGAACTCGTTTAAGAGCCATTTACTGAAGTATGTTGGATATCATCATGTAAGAGTACTTCTATACAGAAAGCTAACAGACTTTGCCTGAAATAGCTCTCCAGTTTTTTGCTTTTAGCTCACATGTCACGCAAACGAGCATTTCTGGAGGTTTGTTGTTCTTCCGAAACATCATTCACTATCCACAGAACTACACAAAGGTGCTTCTGAACAGGGATGCAATTCTATCACTTTGACTGACTAAACTAGGCACTTGAAATATTTGCTAAACAATAATACAGAGAAGCTTCAATCTCAGTGGGGCTTTCAGACTGGAACTGCATCTTCATAGTCTCAGGTTAATCATGTACCTAATTTTCTGATTATTGACTTGTTCCCACAAAGGATTTTACTCGCTTTGGCATATCAGCACTCATCAGTGATAAACTGTCAAGTGGAGTTTTACGCTCTTTTCACAGATCAAATTTTTAAACTGCAGGAACATGGAGTTTTCAATTCCAACTTTAGGATATCATCCAATGTCAATTTCAGATTATTTCTATTAATCTAGTGAGATGTAAAGAAAAGCTTTTATTGCTGCTTTCATTCTGAAATGGAATAGACTGACTGTTTGTTCCTAGCATCACATTAGGCAATCGATGGATGCTGCCCAGTTGAGTTACCCTATTGTCAAGATTTAGAGCTGTGCAGAAACTTAGTGCATAATTTCTGGTTATTGAAATAGGTGAATATTGCTAACTCAAGCCAGGATAAAAGAAGGATTGAAGCTTTTGTTTGGGAAGTGCGGGAATTGTGGGCTCCTGCAGGGTGAAACTACACTCAGGAGGAAGCTTAAGCAAAGATTTGTGGATTTAAAAACTTATTCAAGGCAACAATCAAGTAAAATCCCAGGGTGAAATGCATATTATGGATCTGTTTGGGTTACGCTAAGAGGATAGAACTGAATTTCTGCCTAGTAATTCTTTTCAAAATACGAACATCCAAAGGGTTTGAAATGTAGAATAGAGCTGCAACTTTAAGAATGTTACAAATAATTAACATTCAGTGAAGTAAACTGGCAACAGATGATAAATATCCCAGATTTTCTACAGAGGTTCACTTAGGCCAGAAATAAAAGTTCTCTTCCGGCAGGCCTATCCGGATGAATTTTAAAAATGTTTTAATGATGTGTTTTCTCTTGTTTTTAAATTTTTTTAACTTTGTGATGCTTGTATTTTGCATTGTGTTCCCCACCTCAATCCGTAGGGAGAGGCGGGTTATAAATAAATAAATATTATTATTATATTATTATTATTATTATGAGATATGCATCCTTGCTGTGGAAAACAGCAGCTCCACATCTCCTCTTTCTCCCCCCCCCCCCCCCAACTTCCCGGTAAAGTCTAGTAATACAAAAGAAGTGATATAATGTTACTGCACTAAGAGTTTCCTCATCCCTACAGGTGGCAGCCAATGAAGTGGAGGCACTGAAACTCACAGAACTATTGTAGAAATAGTACAAGTATACCAAGAACTCAGGTAACAAGATAACCATTGCAATCATCACCAAGATTTACTATACATTTTCCCATGAAACATCTTAATACAGTACCTGAACATGTGATGGTGGGAGTCCTCTTCTTATATAGACAGCAAAAAGAGCATCCTTTCCTAAGGAGATATTGAATTTCAGGAATTGTGGCTGTGTGATATGGATTTGTGACCGCCAGAATACTCCTTGTGGTACTTCCTGAGTGACCCTCCGTCCGACCTCCGCCTCCCCGCTATCTATGCTGTTGTTTCTAGTGGCCCAAGGTCCTGGAAGACAAGAGCCGATAAAAGCAGATGAGAGTCAGATTCCAATACATATATTTTTAACAGTCTCATTTACGATGAAACTGTGTGGCAATCTTAGAAGTCCAAAGCAAAACTTAATTGACAAGGCTATATTTACCCACCCACTTTTTATTTTCATTTTTTTTACAACAGTGAAAGCACACTGCTTTCAGTAGTTATATCAGTGTAAGAGTGAGAATCTGCTTCTTTGAAAGCTATACGCTTGCTCCCTCGGGCATCTGGAATCTTTCATTCAGCTTCCTCTCCCATTTTTAATTCTGTGATTACTCTTTACTGATCAAATATAATAAGAGCAGAAAGGCAGCTAAGCACATTAAAAGCCCCTTGCACTCTTTTGAACATCCTAATATGAATAGGATATAAAAATAAAACCACAAGGGAAAATAAAGGAATAATTTCAGTGTAAATTAACTGACTGAGGACTTTTATTCATCACGTGTCAAATACCAAGCAAGTTTGTAAACAATCAAAACATAAAAGGAGATGAATAAATAAAAGATTAAAGAGAATATAGTTAAATAATTTTAGATTTGCTTCTGTGAAATATAAGACTAGATTGAGACTAAATGTATTATTTTCCCAAATCCCATGATGTTTTGGACTTGACCAACTGAAAAACAAAACTCTTTCTCTAATATAGATGAAATCCTTGTTCCGACGGTACAAAGATTTGTGCCGTTACTGAACAAGCAGCTTTGGACTAAACACTGGAAAACTGATATGAAAGTTTGGATGAACAAGCGCTATAGAAATATTTTTAAATACAAGACGAGGGAACATCAGCTGCAACTTGTCCTTTTAACAATGCTACATAGATTGGTTTTATGTCATGATACTGGCCAGTTCACATGTAACAATAAGCCAGACTTTTAATTGTGAACAAGTAAGTATGCGGGCGCATGCTGCTCCATCCATCCTGTTTGATCCTTCTGCCAGTGGCAAAACCAGGGTGAGCGACTTTGGAGAATACAGGAGGCACGCCCTTGCCACCCCTGAAATTGCTGCTGCAGCAGAACTGCCACAGAATTCCAGTGGCAATTCAGCAGTGGGGGGGGGGGGGGAAGCAAATTTTTGCTTTGAAACAAGGCATGTGAGGAGCTTGCACTTTGCTTTGCTTCGCATTCCCGAAGCTTTGGTTACAATATCTGAAGTGCCACTGTGATGACGTGGGTGTATAGGAGCCAGATTATATATAAAAACAGACATATGGGGAGGGGGGGAATTCATTTCAGGGCCAGGGTGTTCAGGGCAAGGTTTTTAAATTCCCATTCTCTCTCTCTCTCTCTCTCTCTCTCTCACACACACACACACACACACACACACACACACACGTACACAAAGCTGCTGTTGGCACCACTGAGGGGAAAATATCCATATAATACTTCTATGTTTCCACCTATGAGTGAAATAGTAACTTCAGGGGCATGGATTTAAAACAGGAAAATGCTGCAGGGCAAAGGTTTAACCCTTTTCCCCCAGCACTCCAGCTGCAATCCAAATCAGGGCCCCTGCATCTGTTTTTAAGTTTCAAAACAAAACAAAACAAAACACAGGAGATCATGTCCACAAATCTCCCATGTCAGATCTAGTTTGGTCCTCAGAGATTAGAGTGGAAGTGCACGGCACTCACATCTCCACTTGTCAATGCTCCTTATAATGCCCAAAGCTGTTCAGAGAGAATGAACAACGGAGCAAATTTAAATACTAAATTCAGGTTTAAACTTAATTATAACCTCCAGCTTGCATATACTTTAACGTACTTGCCATTTAATACTATTGTTACCAAACACCTTTACCTTTAGTCTTTCCACAGCAGGTTCTCAAGTTCAGGCTTTCTTATTCCAGATGGATTAAGCCAGAATGCATACAAAAATCTGGTTTTCTTCCCACAAACACTGAACAGGGATTAAAATTACCATCACATGGTGTTTTAACTCAACTACTAACATACCAGACATTGGGGGAAGGGCCTGCCCTGGATATTTTGTGTCCTTCATGATTGCCCAAAACACATGATGGAAAACAAGTCATGGTCTGATCAAAGGAAAAAGGGTATTTGATTCTGCCTCCATAATCAGCTATTGAGTCAGTGTGGTAGGGTGGCTCAAGGGTTAGAAACAGACTGGGAAGAGCCAGGTAGAAATCCTTGGTCAGCAGAAGGCTTAGAAGTACTGAGCACAGGAGTCCTCAACCTTTTTAAGCCTATTGGTGCATTTGGAATCCTGAAAACTGCCATGGGCACCAGTGGCAAAATGGCTGCCGTGGCGGTGGGTCAGGTAAGATAGACAACAAGCCTGCAAATTAGTTCAAATATGAAATCATTTAATAAATAAAATACAAAAACCCAAACATTATCGAGAAATAATTGATAATGTCCCCCCATTGCCATGCACTACAGAAAACAAACAAGTGGGGTGTGGATCAGGCAGTGAGCCCTGAAATCTACCACACACAATGAACAAATATAGCACGGGTATGTGAGCAAGTACGCGGCAAAATCCTTAACTTTGCACATGCTCCCCACATGCATCCAATAACATCCAGAGTGGTACAGCAAACACAAGGCAGACAACCATGGGGGAGAATAGAAAATGCCCCCACATCACTACCACTCCAAACACAAAAGCCTGGAGGTAAAGCAACGTGGGCAGATAAATGAAAGGGCGGGAAATTCCATTGCTTTACTCACTACCCCAACAAACAAACAGAAGGGCACAGAGGACAAGCACCGCACTTCCTGACACACAAAAATCAAGGGCCTGTTCAGATAACGTGCTAAGCCATGGTTAGGCATTAACAGTTTTGCAGCAATGCTTAGTGAGTGTGTTTAAACCATGGCTATGTAGCTACTGTGGTTAGGAATGGTTCACATCACAAGCAAATCCATCATGTTTAGCTCAAAATACTTAACTACCATGGCTTGGTGTGTTGTCTGAACAGGGTCAAAGTGTTGGGAGATCAAACATCATCCCCCTCACTCCAAAAAAATGCAAATAGGAGGGTGAGCAAGCAGGAAGGAAATGCCCTCTATTTGCCTGTGCTCCCCTCTCAGATGGAAAAGGCCCCAGCACACTCGGCCCTATTCCCATACTGCTGGTTTGCATTCAAATGGAACACTTACCTTTCCCTTCCAACACAGCCACCCACCATTCATGCCCATTCCTAGCAGGCACAGAATGGGAGTAAGAACACTGGTTTCTAATTTATTGCTTTGGCCAATCAAAGAACAAGGGTGAGTGTCAAAACTGCAACTTAAAATTATAGAGAAACCAGATCCATAGACTTCAAAATATAGAGCAACCAGGGAATTAGCAACGAAGAAATCACCACGAAGGTGCAATTAAAGGCCTCGAGGGCAAACCTGCTGGGGACCCCTGCTGAACCAGTTCATTGGGCTCTCTCTCACTGTTTGACCTATTATGCAAGCTTCTGATGTAAGCAATGAACAGGCATGAGCCAACTGACAGCAAGATTCCTCTAGCAATACAATAAGGCTCAGATGCTTCAGTTTTAAATAACTTATGACCTATTGACTGGGTCTCTCAGTTTATTATCTGCATTTTATTGTGTTTTAGTTTTATTAGATTGTATTCTTTTGTATTGTATTTCAATGTTTTATGAATCACCCAGAGAATTTCGGTTATGGATCAGCTATATCAATGCAGCAAGTTAATTAATAAATCCCTCAGGAGATGTCATGGAGTCAAGACCCTCTTCTCTACCAATAGACCAACCAGTCAATGAACTTCACTTTACCGCAAGCTGCTGCAAAGTGGCAGAAGGTATTCCTAGGCCAGATATACATCTTATGTGAAATCATTACAATCTCGTCATGACACGATATCCCCCTTGCACATTTATACCTTGTAGGACACACAATGACATCTGTTGTGCTATTTTCAATAGTGGAATAAAAAGCAGGAAATAACACTATTAAAATAGTATATGGAATGTGTAATGTGCCCCAACAGTTATCAGTGCACTTCAATACTGCTATAAAACAGTAGTGTTGATCTAGCTCTGGAAGGCACTCAGAGATGTTAGAGTACGAGGCTCCAAATCAGGGTTCTGTCCCTTTAAAATTCTAATAATTTAGAATTATATTTTGGCCATCATTGAGCTTGGCACTAGAGATTAGTTGAGCCCCGATTCTTGTTGGTGCAACACCTGCTATTCCGGTCAATTTTCCCAACCTCAGACATCCTTCTTGATAACTGTTGCTGCCAGTTTATTGTTCCAGGCCTCAACCAGAACATCTATGGGCCTCAATTGGTATATGCAGGAATTTATGTTTAAGGATTATGTAATCCACCTTTCACTTCCTTCAATTTAAGCTATCTGGCTCATTTACAATTTACATTTTTTTTCATTCTTCCAATATACATTTATAATATATTAATACAAAATATTAAAACATTAAAGTTAAATTAAGATGTGTTTTAATTCAGATTGTTAAATCTGACATGTTAACATAATCACAAGTATGGCTTTGTGATAAGTTATTAAAGATCATGCCTCTCAGAGATAACTTAGTCACTCTCAGTTCTTTGAGAAAGCTAAATGTTTTTTTCAGATTGGCCTTAGAGAGCTGGCTCATCATAGAGGATGATTTCTTTTTCATAGATAGTTCTACGCTCAATTAGTTTTTCAAAACAAAACTTGCCTGTCTGTTGTAAGGCTTCAAACACAGAACCCCTTGGTCTTCTGTTCCTTCTACCACCCCTTTCTTTTGTCTTTGGTCCGTTTTTATATTTTTCTCCCAAGCTCCTTTGGGAATGTCACAATTATGTTCAGGTGGAGCAGTGAGGCTAGCCAAACGTTCCATTCGCAGCCTCTCCCAGGCGTGTATTTGCACCCATATACTTGCACACACTTACATACTTATACACTGCATACTTATATTTGCATACACTTGGGATATATTTACAACTCTGAAAATGAATCAGTTCACCAAAATCTGTCATAAATTTTGCTGAGCACTGTTCATGGCAAAGACCACACTTTCAACAAGGGCATAACGATATGGTAAAGAAGTGTGAATAATCCAAGTAAGTACCAAAACATATCCTCTGCATCCATTCTCTTTAAATGCAATTACCACTGCAACAAGTTTTCAATTTTAAATTCCAAATTGCCTACGCTCTTGAGGTTTACACTTGCATGTAATGAAAAGCCATTACAACATATTCTGTTGCCAATGTCTTTACATGGTAAGAGAATGCTTTTACTGAACATTGTTAATCTCTGAATAACAGTTTTTAATAAGATGAGTCTTTTTTTGAATTTTCTAGGTTAATGGGTCTCCAGCAATATCAGAGCACAAAGGCAAAGAGAAACACAAGAGCACACTGGCTACAAGTGGAATAAATGGATTAACATAATGTCAAGCAACATGGCTATGTGGCTATGCCTGAGTGACTCACCATCCTCCAGAGGCATCAAATGAAGATTCAAAATGGAACAATGTCCCTTTCTACATGCATTCACTCTCCAAGCAACACAACCAGGTATTGTCATCCTCACCTTACAAAGAGAGATAATAAGTATCTCTCTCTCAGATAAGTATCATGAGCATGACAATATACTTAGCATCATCAGATCAACCAGTGGCACTGGTGGGAAACAAGCTCAGAATCTTGGCAAATAGATACGGCATGATTTCCCAATCCATCACTTTCACATGCAATTAAGATTGCCACATTTAACCAATTAACTGGTTGATTAATCAATTGCATATGCAATCAGAATGAGTCACACTGAACTTATCTGGACTTACTTCTGAGTAAACATCCATAAGATTGCACTGCACAAATTTTTGAGACCAATTTAAAAGTTTTCTGATTACTACACAGCAGTTTTTGAAAAACTGCAACACATATGTTGATAAAAGTATAGGATCTTAAGGACCATTTTAATAGTGGATTCCCTGCTACTCTTTCAGACACAGGAAGAAACCTCTTCTAAGGTGATGCCTCCAACACCCACATGCATCATCTAAAAACAAAGGTTTGCTTCTGCTTCATAACTTATGAATACTATTTTCACTCATATACAAATTTATGCAAAATTAAAAATACACTTAATCAACTAACATTTCTTTAATCATGTGACAGCCTTACTTGGATTGTAGTTCCCAGTTTACTCAAGTGAGCATTTTTGTTTTTGAAAATCTCATTGTAGATCAGTATTCCTCAAACTGGTGCCCTTTAGATGTGTTGGACTACAAGTCTCATCATCCTTACCTAGCATGGCTATTTACCATACTGGCTGGCAATGAGGAAGTTGCCAGGTTGGGAAAGGACGCTATAAATTCTTGAAGAAGTACAGAGATTGTAGAAAGAAGGAAAATATCTACTTGTTAAGTTTAAAAATATGAAAAAGATAGCCCCTGTGAGAACAAGTCCAGCAGCTCAAAACATGCCAGTTTTTTTTAAAAAATGTTTCTATAGAACCACTGGATTAACATCTTTATTTGGCACTATATTGATGCATCTCCATTGTGGGTAATAGATCACACTAACTATGTGGACCACATCTTTAGGCAATTATTAGTAGAAAACTGCCACCAAACTCTCTGGTCTGAAAATGCATCCTTGGTCAGTTTGGAGAGATGGCCAGGTAATGTGCCTGGCGAGAGGCCCACGTTATTTGCATGCTCTTTTCGGCTGCAAGTCAACAGACTCTGGCCCTATGGTGTCCCTCCTCCCACCCCCCCTTTAAACTTGGTACTACCCCCTGCCTCCAAGATGACAGACTATTTTGATTCATCTCAAGTAATCCTCCTTTTCAAATCTCCATTAATTGATCAAATTAATTAATTAAACCTCCATTCATTACTTATAAATTACACCATTTGTGTGCCACTCCATAACAAAGCTCTAGCTTCAGGAGAAACAAGTAGTGAACACTCATCTGATCTGAACACATGGTGTACAGATGAGCGTTTTATCGCATGCTCGCTACTGCCCACTTATGGATGTTGTGCATCCTTTAGACAATGTTGTCCATCTCCCACACACCTCCTGCTCATTTTTCTGTCTCAAAATAGACCCCTTTTAATCCATCTTTTAAAACAAACAAACCCCAGAATGTGCCACGATCTCCTATTGTGTGTAGGAAAAGTAGAGTGATAAAAATTGCCCCTGAATGGGCCACGTGGTCCTTGTTTACTTCCTCTTTCCTCTCCTGGAAGAAAGAGGAAATAATAAAGGACAAAAGTGGGGGCAGAGAAGTGACGGTAAGGAAATGTGATTTTCCTCCATGTGATGACACTTGGAGTCTTATTTCAGAGCTTTTCTTCCTAACGTGATTCTATTCTTACCTTCCATTGAATGGGCCAAAAGGATAGACTCTTTTTTCTTCTGTCCCATCAACTTGCTATATGAATTGGATCACTCTGTCCTAACATTTTCTCTGCATGTGTAGGGAGTATAAGATTTTGCATTCCTGTCCAGCCTACTGGGCATGCCTGTCTCACTTGCACCATCCTGAGACAGCTATACATGGGCATAATATTTGGCTATGATATATGCACACACAATCCCATTAAGCCAAAATCATGCAGTTCGTTTCTCTTGCCCCAATCTAAGATACAGACTGTGCAATGTGGTCCAACTAATGTGGATTGTATAGGCACACAATCTATTCAAACAATATGCCCAAGTTAGGGTGACCAGATTTTGGAAAGCAAAATCCTGGTCCAAAATGGCCACCCCACCAAAGCAGCCCCCCGAACATAAAATAAACAAATTAAAAAGGCCGCCCACCATACGGCCAACAAGCAGACACCTCCGCCACACCCACACCCAAAACAACCCCCCCCCACCAAGCCACCCACCCCCCAAAAAACACAGCCCAGACCTACCGGGTCCTCCGCTGCCACAGCCGATCTCCTCCACTGCTGCGTGACCCCCTGCAGCCCCCTCACTCTTCTTGCCCTGCTCCTGGGCTCCCTGGAGGTACCTCAGGAACAGCCACAGCAGCAGCAGGCAAAGGAGGAGGAAGAGCCTGCTTTAAAATGCCCGCGCTGTTCCCCGGCCTCGGCAGGAAACAAGTGCTCAGCCTTAGGGAGCGTCAACAAATTCCTTGTCTGGTGGCTAAAGCAGTTAGCCCCCAGACAAGGAATTTGTTGACGCTCCCTAACGCTGAGCACTTCTTTCCTGCCCAGGCCGGGGAGCAGCGGGGGCAGGAAAGAAGTGCTCAGCGTTAGGGAGTGTCAACAAATTCCTTGTCTGGTGGCTAAAGCAGTTAGCCACCAGACAAGGAATTTGTTGACGCTCCCTAACGCTGAGCACTTCTTTCTTGCCCAGGCCGGGGAGCAGCGCGGGCATTTTAGGGCAGGAGGAGAGCTGATTCTTTCCCCGGTTTGCCCCCGCCGCCCCGGATTGCCCCAGTTTTCCCGGTTAGGACCGGGAAATCCAGGGCGATCTGGTCACCCTAAGTACACACATCCAAGGTGTCAGAGGCATCTGCAGGCCAGGGCAGCAAAATACAGCCTTTCTCCATTTTGCTGCCCTCCATAGTGATAAGGTAGGGGAATAATTTTTGGTTAACAAAACTTCTTGTTTCTTTGGAATATGTTATGTTTCATTAACAGGCATTTTTTCTTTAAGCGATGTATCTTGACACTTTAAAAATCTGCTGACAAAAGCAATGGTTCACAGCCTATTTAAAAATGCATTGACTGAAAACAGTCACCTAGCCTCTCATTCAGATATGGTCATGTGAATGCACACTAAGAGACCCGACAAATAGATTATGTGCCTTCTGCATACTCCTGTACTTAGAAGTATTTGCAGAATTAATTAGCTTTGTTTTCAATTTCCTTATCTGAATATTTCATGGGCATGAACCACACTCGGTAAAGTTAATAGGAAGATGTCTTTGAAAAACTTTGCACTGGGCTCCAAAACAACCTGCACCTTTTAGGAAGTACTTTGGGGTACAATCCTATACATGTCTAGACAGAGAAAGGTCCTACAACTCCCAGCATCTCTCAGCTAGCCAGGGAATGCTGGGAGATGTAGGGCTCTTATCTGTCCAAACATGCATAGGATTGAACCCTCACAGTTCAAAGCTACTCAATTGAAGTTAGATGCTGTGGTAGAGAGAATAACACACAAGCCTCATTCTGCAGATTTCATACTTCTTGCTGTTACTGTCATCTAATGCAGTAGATAGATTATTTACCAAGCCTCTGATGAAGAATTTTAGAAACAATAGATTGAACTGCTTAAGTTGTAAATCTTCCCTTTTTCATGGCGAGATTAAATTAATCAATTTAACAACACACTAAATAATATAATTCTATGATCAAATAGAACTAGAATTTTTTTTGTTCCTGTTTTTTGTTTGTTTTGTTGAAACTTACAATAAAAATATCTTTAAAAGAAAAAGAAAAAATAAATAGGAAATATTTCAACCAACTAAACAGGAACTATTAAACAGCCTATTAAACAGTAAGTATGCTTGCAAAATGATTGGAATCTATACAAGTGTTCCTGGCAAATCAATTTTGAAAATGTCACCCCAGTTTTCATTTAAAACTAAAAAATGGAAATAATAGCAAAATAAGTTCTATAAATGTAGGCCTTATTGGAGTACTTGTAAAACTTAACTAAAATTTGAAAGCGTGCCGACATAAATCTGCTCTAGAGGTTACTCTGCATCACATATTTTTATCTGTAGAAAATAGAAGTGAATACGGAGTATTTCCTAAGACATTACACTTCATTCCCATTAATTCTGTAAGCAGTGCAGCGAGCTCAGGGAACATTTGAACTCTTAGAAGGGCTCTGCAGACTTGTATTTCATTGTCTATTAACACAGTTCATGCCATACACGATACAGTTTTGAGCTGTCAATAAATTCTGCTAATAGCCCTTGCTTATAGTTCTGCTGATTCTACATTCTTTTGTGTTATAACTTTCAAAGTATAACTATTTCTTCAATTACTAACACTAAAAAAAGAGAGAGCAAATCTCTCACCAAGGCTCCAGTATTAAGTCACTTTCTCCAAACACAAATATTCTTGGTTCTAATCTAAAACACTAGAGGATTTTCCTGAAGTTCAAAAGGGCTAAAATAAACATATGCTGGGGATAGAAATTTTGTGACAGCAGGGCCTTATCCCCCAACTCCGCAAGAAGAACCTTGATGGATCAGACCAAAGGCCTGATCTAGTCTAGCATCCTGTTTCCCAAAGGGGCCAACCAGATGCCCTCATGAAAGCTCAGAAGTGGGATGTGAGAATAAGAGTGTGTTCAGATGAGCATTTTATTGCACACTTGTTATTGGCCACTCACATGCTTTTGCTGGTTCTTTTGATGACGCCGTCTGCCTCTCACATGTCTCCCACTACTTCTGGACTTTTTTCCATCATAAAAAAGACAGAAAACCCAATTGGGGGAGTGGGGGGGATATAGCAAAACTTGCTGCCATTTCCTGCTGTGTGCAGGAGAAGCAGTGTCATAAAAACACCCACTGAATGGGCCATGTGGTCATTGCTTGCTTGGAACAGCAGCAGGAGGCAAAGTGACAGTAGGGAAACATGATTTCTCCCTGTCTGATGACGTTCTATGTGTCTTTTCCTGTTGTTATTCAGTGGGTGGTGACCAGGGAGCAGTAGTTTTCTGCAGTTGGTACTCTTTTCCTTGAGGTCTTTCAGTGCAAGGCTTATTTACTCAGTTTTTTTGATCCATTATTTTGTTTACTTTTATTGCTGTTTAGATCTCTTAAAAAAAAGCTTAAGTTATCTTACCATTTTCCCCAGTTTTATCCATGCTGAGCTTTTTAATTTCAGTTTTAATATTTGTGCTGTTTTAGTATTGTATGACTGATTTATTTTAATTTAATTTTAGGCCTTTTTAAAAATCTATTTGTAATCTGCCTGTTAAATTTATGAAAGAAAGAAATATTGGTAGCGTTGTGGCTGTTTTCTGAAACAAATTTGTGACTATTATTACATTCTGTCATACATGTTCCTAAGATTCTTGCTGGACCTTGTCTACACAGTAAATCAGATCTGCCTGACATGCTGAAAAAGCAAAATACAGAAATACAAGCGGTTCAGGAGACAAATTTATTGCTACAATTGTATGAATCCCTGCTGAACCGTAAAGAATATCAGAACACTTTTGTGGAATTTATCAGGATCCCTATGAGCACTGGTAAGCAAACAATTTTCAAAGCCTCTCCAAGTTACTCAACAAATAGTGCTAGACATTGCATCACCATATCTCCATTTTACTGTACATACTTGCAGTATGCAAAAATTGCTCTCCATGTCTACACTGCATCAAGGAACTGCATAAGGTTAATGAAATTTTCATTGTATGATTAAAAAAATGTTTATTTTTAAATTGGAAAATGCTTATTTTTTGTTATATGAAAAGCCTGCATTCAACCAGTGTAACTAAATTTCCTCAAAGAGGCTTAAGTGGAGAAAGAAATAAAATGCATGAAATCCCTAGAGATGAAATACTTGAATCATGGGTCCCCAAAATAGCCACAGCAGATGCTGCAAATGATTAATAACAGTATTTCTACATCTCTAAATAAATAGGAAATATCTATGGAAAAGAAGCATAGAGGATTAATCACCACTAATGCAAATAGATGTTAATTTCTTGAAGGTGAGGCTTTTGCAATATGGGTTTTTTTTTTACAGAATTAAAACGGCATGATTTTTGTGGATGAGTCACATAAGTGGAAGCAAGGAACTCTTTGTGCACAACTTTCTCCCGGTGCTTTCTGATGAAGGCCTGTACCTCTATGTTGCTGATCTCCATCCCAGTTCAGTTCTGTCTTCTACACACACACACACACACACACACACAGCAACCCCCAATATTTCTCCTTTACCCCTCTGTCATTTCTGTATATCCTTTTCACCTCCATTCTTTCTCTTTCTTCCTCAGACCTTCTCCCCTTCACTCAACCAGCCACTCTGTTATCCATTTTCTCTCTTTCTTTCCTTTCCTGAGGCCCATGTAAAAGTGACTGAGGCCCACTGCTGTATCCCAGCTTACTGTATGAGAAATGCTGGACTAGCGCAAAGCATAGTTAGAGCCATCAACAAAACTCCACAAAAAATAGCTGACATAGCATAAGCTAGAAGAAACCATGAAAAAAACCTAAATGCAAAGCTTGAGGAACTTTCGCAACTCTGAATGGAATCCTAGTGGCACTGTTTTAAATTCTACAGGTACAGTTGCTGTCTTGAAGCTTGTTTATCTCACATCTTCATAGACTGTAAGAGCATTTTACAGTTGTGATTTTTCCCTTTTGTCACCAAGCTATACGAAAGGAAGTTTTAAATACACATTTCTTCTTTTTACAAAGAGAAGCCATAATAATCTGTAAATCAAGCATGCATTTAGCCACCTGTAAATATAAGATTGATCTCCATTATTCATTTTTAGAGGGTGTTATTTACCCAGTTCAAATTATTGTTTTGCTATGCTAAGTGTAGAGTGGAGCTCAGGGTTCCTTGGAGCTGTGAGTCTGAAAAAAAATCAGACGTCGAAGGTCTCCATTTATCTCCTCCCCTCCAAAAAAATCTGAAAATGACACAGTATGGACAATACCAGCACAAACTGCATATCAAATCGACCAAATCACTTAGAATGTTATCGAAGAAAAGGGCCCAGGATATACAAAGCATATTTTCTTTCTTAGCACTGAGCTAATTAACAGCCATCAGGGAAGTCTGGAAAGTTTAAGGTACTATTTTTTGAAAGCAAAACCCCTTAATCCTGACTGCATTTGATCTCATTCATCCCTTATTATGCTAGTCTTTGTCATTCCCTTTCCCTCCGTTACTCCTGTCCTTTCGTAGGGCCCAGGTTTTTTGGGAGGTGGGGGCTGTAGTAAATTGCAAAAGCTCCACACACAGCTCCATTTACAGGGATGTTCCTGTAAAGATTAAGAATATTCCAACTGCTACCATAACTATCAAACCACTAACTGTTTTTTTTAAATCACAAAGAGCACAAATACAAACAACTGTTGAAAACATAAATCTTTAACACCGAACCATATAATATCTGTCAAGCCTGTCTTATCTGCTATAAGGTATGCTGCTAGGCACAATTATGCTACAAAAAACCATATTCACCATCAACCAAGTATGCAGTAATTTCAGATTTGCCCCTAAAATAAATATAATCCTGGCCTACCTCCCAAGAATAAAGTTTACACCTTGTTTTGGATAGTAGATATATTAGGCAAGACATACTTTTAGTGAATCAAAAAACTAAAACATTGAATAAATAAATAAATAAATACAAAAACCCCTCCTAGCTTTGGAAATAAAGTGTCTCTGGAAACTGCAGCCAATTTCTTTCTTAAAAGTATTTTAACCAACCTGGGAGAAAAGGAAAATGGCTATTTAGTGAACCCTGGAAGGGTAAAGTTGGTCCTAAGGCCTGAGGTTTCGCACCCCTTCTTAAGACATGGCAGGTTGGTATTTGGGTTTCAAGCTGTTTAGGGCTTTAAAGATACACACCAGCACCCTGAATTGGACTAGAAGCAAACAGGCAGCCAATGTAAGACTTTGGCTCAGTTCACACAACACTTTTCTCAACGGTGGAGTTTTTAGAAGGTACTCACCACATAACATGTTCTAAATCCACCGTTGTGTGAGTGACTGTGGGCTCCCATGGAGTAGAGTAAAACTCAATGTGGCGTTTAAGTGACAGTTCCTCCACCCTCTCTCCTCCTGCAGTCCTCCAGATGGTATCCAATCAGCATTGCAGGAAAAAATCAATCCCAGCAGCTCTCCTAGAGCGGCACTTCCTCCTTTGGCTGCTCTAGCCAGGGAAATCTGTAGCCAATGGGGAAACTCCACTCAATGCAGCAAGGAACTCCACGGAGCCCTCCAGACAACACGTAACACAATGGTTGTGCAGGAATTCTCCTCTGCATAGTGTGGATATTCAGGATGGAGAATTTTTCAACACATTTCTCAATGGTGGTGTAACACCTCCACCGGGAAGTTCTAAAACCACTGTTGAGAAATGTGTTGTCTGAACTGAGCCCTTAAGAAATGATGTAATATGATCTTTCTGGATGTGCCAGTTATAATTTTAGCAGCCACATTCTGCACTATTTGAAGTTTCTGAGTTGTCCTTCAAGGCAGCACCATGTACAATACATTGCAATAATCCAATCAGAAGGTTACCAAAAGCATGGATCTCCATAGTCAGAGTATCCCTTACATTTTCCTTCCCCATATTTGGGGCCTCCAGATGTAATGGACAACAACTCCCAGCAGTCTCCAGCCAGCCAATACATCTGGAGGGCACTAGGTTGGAGAGGGCTGCCTTACATTCCTACACTCTTAGGGCTTCTTTAGATTAAAGGGAAATTGTGTACACTTACAAGTGTTTTGCTTCTTGCTTCTCTTGTGCAATTATAATGAGCTGAATTACACAGGAGGAAATGGAAAACTTCCCCTCCTCTCAGTGCTCATAGTACTGAATGGGAGATCGCCCTCTAGTGAGTGTTTTGGAACGCAACTTTGGCTTCATACTGTAGGAAATCCCGAGATATTTCAAAAGAATTGGGATATCTAAGGTTTTGTTTTTTTAATGGAATAATCAGTGGAAGGAGTGGGAGACATGCAGGAAGTTCACAACATTGTCAAAATGACCTGGAAACGTCCATGAGTGGTCATTCACAAGCATGTTATAAATCGCTTGTTAAGAGAAGCTGTTAATATCTGCTGCAAGAGCTGTTACAGATATCCTGAAACAAAGTGCTGTTGATAATTTAGCTAAAATAGTACACATCTGCCCAATGATCTCAGCATAGTGGCCAAGAAATGCTGACTATTGGGGAGAAGGGAACAGAAAACCAGGAGGATGGGGGGATGGGTTGGAGTATTGTGGAAGAGAGGATGGCTGACTGACTGGAACAATAAACAGGAACACTCCATACTGTAACATTTTGTTGCTGGTCCCACATGTACCATATAAAAAGCAATAATTTACCAGACTTGCCACATAACCCAAGATTTCTAATTAAGAAATGACACACCTTACATGTTCGGAATATTGGATTCCTACCTGAGTAAGCACTGGAACTACCAAGAATTAAAAGAACAAAAATAACAAAAACAATATTTATACTGAAACTATATACCTAAGTTGTCCTGCCTCTTTCTCTTTCTAGTTAAATACCGTATTTCATCGAATCTAAGACGCCATCGGTTGTAAGACGCACCTTAATTTCAGGGCCACCAACAGGGAAAAAGCTTTGCATCGGTTCTAAGATGCACCCCGTTTTCAGACACGTTTATTTGGGGGAAAAGTGCATCTTAGAATTGAAGAAATACGGTAAGGCTGTGCATGCCCCCCCTTCCCCATTCACCTCCATCGCTGCCCGGTCCTCACCATCAGTGCTGCTGCCAGCGGCCTCCTCGGCCTGGAAACGCGGCGCTAATGCGAACAAGGCTGCGATCCCACATGCGCGCAGTGAGCGACGTTTCCTTCCCTCCATTACTTTTATCCCTTTGGGGATACCGTATGTGAGCTGTCTGCCCGTGCCCAGGGAAGGCATGGGAATGGGGGAGCAGCTGCATGTGCAGAGCAAGAACGAGGCATGGGCGAGGAAGAGAGAGTGAAAGTGTGTGTGTATGTGTGAGTGTGAGTGTTTGTGTGTGTGTGTGTGTGTGAGAGAGAGAGAGAGAGAGAAGGGGAGGGCGGCCCCTTGTGAGGCGCTCTTCTGCCCAGCTGGGCCCCTCCAGTGCGCCCATGCGGCATGCGCAGAGCAAGAACGAGGTGTGCGCGAGGGAGAGAGAGAGTGTGTGTGTGTGAGAGAGAGAGAAGGGGAGGGCTGCCCCTTGTGAGGCGTTCTTCTGCCCAGCAGGGCCCCTCCAGTGCGCCCGCGCGAGAACTGCTGCTGTTCCCCCCCCACCGCCCCCTCAGCCTCTCTCTCCTCATGACGAAGATGCTGAGGAGGGGGAGGAGCAGAAGACCCCCAGGCAAGAGGAAGTGGCCGCTGCTGCTGCCATCCCTTCCTGAGGAGAAGGCGCTCCTCAAGGTAGGCGCGGCATTTCCAGGCCGCGGAGGCACAGCCCTAAAAAAACTGCAATTCTTTGCCATCAATTCTAAGATGCACCCCGTTTTCAGAGACATATAAATGGAGAAAAAAGTGTGTCTTAGAATCGATGAGATACGGTAAGTAAAACACTCCATTTGCACCCCAGGAGGGAATGTAATATGTTTGCTCAAGATGTAATATGTTTTCATGGCTGTGCTGAAACACAGGACCTTCCTAGCAACAGTTTAAGCGCAAAGCTGGTAAAACAGAATGTTGATAATCTTTAAGAAGCTGAACCTGCCTGATAAAGTATGCCCATGTTGCAGCTTGGCAGCACAACACCTAGAAATATTAAACAATGTCAATGACACACCCTAAGACCATATATAAGCACAACAGGACTGGGCTTTGAACTAGGAATCCCAGCAGATCTTATCCCGGTATCCTAGAGCTACATACAAAGTCTTACTCCTGCCTAGTCAATCAGCATGCATAGCACCACCTTTCCCCTCTGTTTCAAGTATGACCTCCTCCAGGCTTAAAGAGGAATCAGAAGAAGGAACCCAGAGCTGTTATTAGAGGTGCCAAGACTGAGATAAGCTGCCTTGGACTTCCCTATGCCCACCTGTAATTCAGATTTTTTTTTCAGGCAAGCAGGCAAGGCATTTCCCTAAAGCTATGTATTCCCTCTGGGAACATGCTGGGAACATGCCTCCAGTTCAAGACATCCTCTCACCTAGGCAAACTGGCAGGCTATGGGGTGGGAATGTGTTCTTGACACTGCCTATCCTTTGGGGCACCTTTTTTTCTTATACTGTGGTCACCCATGTCTGGACTTTAGATTAGCTATCTATAAAGAACATTTGCAGGTCTATCACAGTGTGCTTATTATTTTTGACAGGAAGGCTTCAGAAATCACTGAGATAGGCACAAAGTGCTCTGGCACTGTCCATGGCGAGGGACTCAGCTAGAAATCCTTGCTTGATATTGCAGCTCAACCATCTATTAAAAGAAGCCTTGACAATTTGCTATCTTTCTGCTTCAGTTCACCATCATCACAAAGGGGATAGGTGTGACATATCTCACAGGATTTATGTGAGAAGGATGAAGGATTCAGAAACCTTTTGCAAATCAGAAGTAGTATAATAATAAATAATAAGGGTTAATTATATTTCACAGCAATAATAATGTTGCCATATATAACATTACGGTAGCTGAATGTTGTAAATTTAGTTTATTAACAATCCAGGTGCACAGAAATCAAAATCTTTACCAGTGTTCAATCCTGCATGAATTCACTTCACCACATTTTGCTTTTTTGCATCTTAATGTGCTCCTAAGGTATAATTTACATGCTACAGCTCTTAATAAGGTCAAGCAGCCCATAAAACATTGTGTGTCTTGATTAAAGCACAGCCTAAGTAAATGCCGAAATACAACAAAGTAGGATGGGTAAGGGGCTGGAGATATGGGATTTGACATTTTGCATATACATTATACATTATGTCATTTGTAGTTAAAAAAACTGCACATAGCATGTCACACTCCTTAGGAAAATAATGTGCGTAGTATCCTGAGTATTTCTAAAAGTCAAGACATCTTGACATTGAAAATGTAGAACTGGGAAGTATTCCTATGATTGTTTGTCCAATTTCCCTGACAAGGAATGTTGTATGCCGACATCTGATTCATTTAGGACGACACATCTGGATGTAACAGGAAATTATATCCTTTGAAATTAATGGTGTCAAAGCCCAGTTAAATTCACCATAGTGCCTAACTGCATTGTCTCTTCTCCCTCTCTTGTGTTTGCAGACCTGGGACACTCCTATGCCCCAGACATACATTTTGGAAGCCATTTCTTAATTCTTTACCAGATATTTGTATGGTGGTAGTGTTGCTGGTAAAACTAACTTCAGGTCAGACTATTACCTTGTTCGGAAATAATGGCAGCATTCATGTTCATGTTAATTAACCCTCGAATTGCAGAGGTGAGTGCACTGTATGAGCCACTTTTGCTCTCCAGCAACAACTTCGTAGGTTGTTACTGCAGTGTCTGAACCCAGGCACTTGGGTTGTTCATGGGTTAATCAACCCCAAATTAACCCAAGAACAAACCACTGTTTAACTTGGGATTGTTTAACAGAAGAACAACTCCAAATGCCCAGGTTTGGGTGTCAATTAACAACCTATGAATGCGGCATTCGTAGGTTGTTGCTGGAAACTGAATTGCAGCTATGTAGTGTGAACCCTTGCAATTCATGGGTTAATCTGGGGTTCGGAAAATTGCTGCTGAACACTGGCATAACATTCAAACAGCCCCTAGGACTCTGTAGTGAGTTCTAACCCACCAACTGAAGCCCAATGTTGCATACTACTACTGTGTATCTTTCTTTCTGTTTACCATACTTTTTGAGATTATGCTGAAAAATAAAACGTACTACACACTCAGACTCAACATACTACAAAATTATCTTCAGCTTTTGGTAATTACCTGTATAAAATAAAAGCATTTAAGTTACGGGAGTAAAATCTGGCCACTCCTAAGCACCAAAATGTATGCCCATTCATGAATACCCAGAGATAGGCTCAGTTCAGACAACATGTTAGTCAACGCAGTGTGAAAACTCCACTCAACGGTTGAGTTTTAGGAGGTACTCCCCACACAACATGTTCTAACTCCACCGTTGTGGAGTTGGGTAAAATCCATTGTGATGTTTGACTGGACAGTTCCTGTGCCCTCTACCCTCCCCGGTCCTCCTGATGGTATCCCATCAGCCATTGCTGCAACAAAAACAATCCTGGTGGCTCTCCTAGAGCTGCACTCACTCCTTTCTCTGCTCTTGCCAGAGAACTCTATAGCCAGTGGGAAAAGACAATAGAGCGCAATGGAAAACTCCATGGAGCCTGCCATACAACACACAACACAACAATTGTGCAAGAACTCTCCTCTGCACAGCATGGCTATTCTGCATGGAGTGTTTTCCAAACACAACCGCCACCATTGCATGGAGTTTTCCCACCAGACAGCACATTTCTCAACAGTGGTGTAAAAACTCCACCATGGAGTTCTAAAACCACCATTGAGAAACATGTTGCCTGAACTGAGCCATAATATTCCTTACACAGTAGCCCCTATATAGGTTTACTCAGATACAGGTCCCAATCTTTGCAGTAAAGTTTGCTCCCAGGTAAATGTTAACAGGATTGCATCCTAAGTGAGCCATTCATTTCCACATTCCACATTGTAACAAGACCGCGTTAAATAAGGTCTACCTCATTGCTCATATTTGAAGGGTTAATATGTGTGTCTCTCAGTATGGAAGGCCATTTTTTTAAGTGCTTGCTGGCTTCATCCTGAGCTCTGTCAATTATGAAAGGTCATTCTGCCCAGCCAAGGGTGTCGAGACCTGAAACAGTTGGTGTGTGAAATGCTTGACAGAAGCCTTCTTAAAAACTGCTGGCCTGGCAATATTAGCCTTAAATTAAGTGAATGAAGAGGAAAAGGCAGCAAACCTTTCAAACTTGTTATCCTACTATGCCTTGTCTTCTTTGAAGTTTTTTTTAAAAAAAAATCACTATTGAAAAGCAGAGGCATATGGATTCAAATATAAGATTCTTCAAATGTTTTATCAGGAGCATCACTTAGTAAGATCATTATATTCTTTACTGTTTATGAGGTCCATCCATTTCTTTCCTTTTCAGCCCATTCTTGGCTTTCAGACTGACAGGAGGAGTTAAATGTGATAATCCTATTCTTTTTCTAACAGGGTTCTTGTGGTTTCAGTATCTATGTGACAGGTAGCAATTCAACTGGTGAAATGTCTCTCAGCCCTGCATCTCTGTTGCTTGTTGAACATCTGTCTGTTATGCAGCTGTAAAAGCACAAAGGCCCTGCCAAAACAAAGGCAGCAAGCCTACATCAGAAATAAGAGTAAATGGAAAATATTTCCTTTCATTGTGATACTGTGTACTAGAGGGCTGACTGTTCATTTTTAAGATTGCCAAATGATCAGAAAAAAAATGCCCCGGCCTGATTGTGTACCTTTAATAATTTGATCTACAGGAATCAGAAAGTGAAACATTTCATGGCATTGTGATGACTATTAGTGCCTGTATGTGGGTTGTATCCAGTGGTGTCATTCCACTGATAGAAGTAACAGTCCCATCAGTGGAACCCGGAGAGGAGGGGATTCCCTTTCCCCTTCCCCCTCAAAATCTGTTTCAGATGACCATGAAACTCTTTCCACCAGGCTGCAAGGGGGAGATTAGGAGAGAGGGAGAAAAATCCATGATGATAGTGGAGCACAACATTGGATTTAACTGAATGTCTGCAAATCAAGCCAGTCATGAACAGCCATAGAGTCCAGCTGAAGAAAAGCTGGAAATCCTATTAATAATACTGACTATCCACAGCTGAAAGCAATAAAAGGTGTGAGACCTTTAGGATGTTCAAAAATCTACAGCTCGTAGGGTGATCAGATTTTGAAGATCAAAATCCCGGACCCCCCCCGCCACCCCACCCACCCAAAACAACCCCCCCGCGCAGCCCCCCGCCCCTCCACGCAGCCCCCCCGCCCCGCGCTGCCCGCACGCATGCCCCGCGCCGCCCGCCCCGTGCTCCTTACCGGCTGGGGCGTCTGCTTCCCTCCAGTGCTCAGAATCTACTGAGAAACAGGTTTCCTGGCCTGTCTCTCAGTACCGCGCCGGGTGATGACGTCATCACCCGGCGCGCTACTGAGGGACAGGCCGCAAAGCCTGTTTCTCAGTAGATTCCGAGCACCGGAGGGAAGCAGACGCCCCAGCAGGTAAGTGCCTCGCGCCGCCGCCCGCCCCGCGCAGGCCGCCCGCCCCACCCGCGCCGCGCTGCCCCCCCTCCTCGCGGGAGGAGAACGAGCTGTTTCCCGGAGGTTGCCCCCTGGGGCCCGGTTGGCCCGGTTTGGCCCATTTTTCCCGTTTAGGACCGGGAAACCCCGGGGGGTCTGGTCAGCCTAACAGCTCACACATTTATTTGACAATCGTTAGCACATGTTTTATAAACATAATCTCTATTTTCCTTTGAAACTAATGAACATTTCCTACAAATGATTCTTCTATCTTGTAAAACCCCTGCTTTTCTTAGTAAGTTTTCCCAGTGAGGGAAGAATGGAAGTCATGATCTGTTTCTTCTAAGTAAACCCTGTGTAGTTTTCACTGGTTACGTCAGGTTTTTGTTCTTACTGTTAGGTATTTCAGCTCTGGGGTATGCAGTGCAATAGTCCATTTTGATGACACTCTGAACTTCTGGGGAGCTTTGTCTTAGTTAGAAACTGATATTCTAGGATAAGGAGCCTTTAAAAACCTTTACAATTAGTTTGGTAGCTTTGCCATAAAATGCACAAGGCAAGCAATACTTGCTGCAGTCAAATAATGCAAGTAACAATATCCCTGAAGGAAGACCATAAAAAATGTTTTAATATGTCCAAATGAAATGTACTTATTTTAAACCTTAACTACAAACTGGAATATGTGAAAGACGAGCTTTAAATTTCAGATACTTTGAAGAGCAAAAGATACAGCTGTATCCTCACCTTTACCTCCAGATGGCATTGTTGCTACATCATCAGAGCCTGGCAATCCATTCCTTATCCCATTGTTAAAGGTGTGTCCATCTGCTGGTTGTAGCTGCCAGTTTAGCCCAAGCATATGCATTGCTGCAAAACACAGAAAGCCAAGAAAAATAAACATACAATGCATATATTATAAAAGTCACAAGGGAAGAGGCAACCATTTTAAATTATGACCACTTCAAGAAGGTCTTGAAAGGACAGCTTTTCTCAGGGTAAAAAAAATAATTAATACACGAGACAAATGTAGCTTATAACTGTTGAATTACTACATTGTGGTGACAACAAAGCAATAGATAGGACTGTATATAATAAATTTAATTCATTAAGTGAGTAGGACAAAAAGTGTATTTCCAATCATAGGTTACTATAATCTTACATCAAGTATTAAGACAAAACATTCCTCAATATAAGAGTTTCTTCCTATTTTGGTATACAAAGGTTGCAATATTATGCACACCTGCCTAAACGTCAGTCAGTGACTTATTGCTGAGTAAACATGACTAGGATAAAGCTGAAATCTGATAACTGACTATGCTTAAAGCTGTATCTCATAATAAATTCAGAGCTTTTCGCAGTATTTTAACATGTGGAGAGTTTTCCCCTCATATATTTATACATTACTATGAGAAGCTTTTGTTTCAGGATAGATATCAACTGCTCATTAATTAGAGGAAAACCCCTTGCATGCCAAGGTCTTTATCTTTCACCAGTGGAGAAAAAGGTAACAAAGGCTGAAACCCAACAATAAATGCTTAATAGTTGACAGTATAGTAGGAGAGCAGCATTGTTGTCTCTGGCTCACACTCATTTCTTTTTAAAATGTTTGGACCTAAAAATGTATAGTGTAAAGGCTTTACTAACACTGTAAGTGGGACAGCAGCCTTGGATTGAATACATTTGCTGGCAAACACAGGCTTGACCCTGTATAATGTGTGAGCTGGACCTTAGAGGAATGTACAGACCACGAGCACAAATACCTCTATCACACCACCTTCAACTGTTGTGGGGGTGGAGGGATACTCTGCTTCCAGTCCTACACACAGAAGTCAAATCAAATTTAATTGACAAAGAGTCCTCCCTTAGATTTCCATATTACACTTCATTTCCAGGTCTGCTCTCAGTCATAAATTGATTTGTTGCTTCAAAGTTTCTTTTCTCCTGTTTTAAAGCAAGTTGTGACTTCATAACGGTATCATTTCTTGTAATTTGTTATTTTATTATAATTCGTTCTAATTCCTGCAAGCCAGCCATATATCTTTGATTACAGGATGACCAATAAATTATGTGTATGTATAATTAAATGAATGGATAAATAATAAACAAACGAATTTCTCACAGGGTTTCTATGGCTGCAAAAATTGAACAGGAGCAGTGTTGCTATGTATAGGGATGCTGTAAAGAATCAAGACGATCTGTGCTGCTGCAAATGCAAATGCTCTTCCAGCCATTAAAACCAACATGACAGAGAATTTATATCAGGCTGCCTGCCATGTAAATGCCTGGACAAATACTTGCTTTGTGAAAGGAATTTTCCAGCTTACCTACTATACTAAATGGGTCTTGATCTACCTTTGTCCCTATGACTCATTCAGCAGTTCTTTGTGACCTGATGCACTTTGTGATCAGCAGCTCTTTGCAATCTGAGTTACCAATATTTTGTAACATTTAAAATAGTGGTAAACCCAAAATAGGATTGCCATCTTGTTTTCCTGCACCAACTGTATAACAGGCAGAAACCAGTAGATGAAGCTTTTCCCATCAGTGAATTTCTAGTCAGTCAAACCTCTATCTACTGGTTTCTGCTAGTCATATAGCTTTTAAAGGCCTAAAAGCCATGTCAGAAGAAAAGCTGGCTTCAGTAATTGATAGGATAGCAATATTTAATAATACAAAGATTCACATCTGGAGAATGACTGCTGGCTTTACAGCACTATGTCTGCCTGCCTTTGAGCTGCCCTTGTGGAAACCTTTATGAGAGTGTTATGCCAGGTTTGGTTTCAAAAAGGAACAGCTCAGAGATTACAGGTACTGCTGCTCTTTATATTATCACCAGCTAAAGTTGCTAGGTCACTACACAGAACACACCCATATATTTTTCAAGCCCCCAGTGAAGCTGAAGACAAGACAGAGGTGGAACTTGCTGCACATTCTTTTTTCTGGTCAAGTAATCTGGACCATAACTTCCCAGCAGGACTCCAAATATACCACACAGCAGGTGACAAAAACAGGTAAGCAACAGGGAAAGGAGTGGGCTAGAGAAACTGTGGTTGCCTTACTGCATCAGGGAGTTTAAGAGGTGTTTACAGGAACTCCAGGTAATGACCTGGCATCCCTACCAACCAAATACATGCCCATGTGCATCTATCTATCTATCTATCTATCTATCTATCTATCTATCTATCTATCATCTATCTACATTGTACATCATTCTTAATTGTTAAAATATACCTGCAAACCTAGAATAATAACACCCACTGTTATAAATGTGCTTTGATTTACCTACAGAGCTAGGAGGCATTATGCTTCCCAAGAATCACACTCACACTCAATTGTTTTGTTGTTAATCTGTGTTAAGCTCTAAATGATTCTATAGAATTCACATTTATACCTCGTAAGGGACTAGACAGTTGTTGAAGAACTGGGAAGAGGATACAGTGGGTTAATTTATAAAACAGTACTTCTGCCTCAGGAGAGTGTGGTTCAAATGTGGCAGAGGTCACAAGTGAAATGAATTTGGTTGGCCTAGTCCCCAATGGTAGTTATGCCTACAGTCCAGAAAGAATGCACAATTCATCACCATTGACAGTACCTCCTCAAGAGAGGCCTGCAAATGGAATAGCAGAGTCTTGGGGGTCAGGATAAAGGACCAACAGAGCAGCTGTGTAGAGAAACAGATCCAGGCCTGACAACATTATATTTGATTCTGCTTAGGTCAATCAGTCATTTTAAAATTTGAGTACCAAAGGGATAAAATGCTACTGAAGTGAATCCAACAAGAAACAAGTGAATAGGTAAACATATTAGTAAGCTTCCCACACAAACAGCTATGCCTGTATATGGGTGGGGGGAAGCAAGTAGAACATCATGAACATAGCTAAACTGAATTTCAGTTCAGATTTTGCTAACAAGCCACACAACTCTAGAGACACTGAGCAATAATAGAGGGAAATGCTCAGGAAAGAAGAGCATATCCTTCACATACTAAGGTCAATACAGATTTGTGGGGCGCATCACTAAACTGTTCTCACACAAAAGTGTCTGGTAAAGGATAAAGAGCCAATCGATAAGTATTAGATGAAATATGTGGAATGACATAGTCATCTGCTTGTGTAAACACCGTAGCCAGCTACGTACTGTGGAGAGAGGGTTACCAAGACTGGAGATTTTTTTAAAAGATCAGCATTGTCAATATATAGCAGGAGTGGAAACTATCCACTTCTCATCTCACATGAAAGACATTAAGTTTGCCAAAAGCAGATACTCAATAGATACCAGATTTTTATGAATAATAAAAAAAAATTATACACAACGTCAGTTGTTCAAAGGGATCTTCTTTATAAGTGCAAATCAAACCCCAGAAGAAAAATAATTGGTGCTATGGGTGATTGCAAACAAAACAAGAAAAGCTTCAAACAGTGAAAGATCTCCTGAATATATTTCTGCCAAATGTCTGTAAATCCATTATGTTAAATACTAGTACTGGGGAGGGGGGGAAGTGAATGAATACTGTCATTTCACCCACATTTTTGCTGTTTTAACTGAGAGGTGGCATGAGTGGTTAGAGTCAGCTTTAGAACTCTAGGAGCTAACTAGTAAGATCTATCTTGTCTCTGACCTCTAAATCCAAATCACATCTATTCAGACGATGCTTCTCTTGGCTGCTCCTGAAGGCCCAGGTGCTTTTAAGCATCAGCATGCTCTTTGAATACATTCACCATCTTAACAGCCTTGAGGTGTTTTTACTCATCATGGAGCATAGGTAGCCTTGAAATATCAGCCCAATTCCCAGTCCATGCATCAGTTCAGATGCTTCAAGTTTTGGCTACAAGATATCTGGTAGATCTACGGAACTTAATGCCTCAATGCATTTCTCATGAGATGACTTCTGCCTGCACCTTGAGCTGGTTTCGAAGGCTTCATGAAAAATCTTCTAGGTATCCAATTCCAAAGCTAAAACCATTGCATTCCTTTGATAAATGCAGGTTGCCTACCTGTAACTGTAGTTCTTCGAGTGGTCATCTGTGCAGTCACACATATGGGCTCGCGCCGGCGCCGAGCCCCGTTCGGGAAACTTCCCTAGCTAGCCTAGCGTTTTTGGCGGGAACCCCTCCCCCCACCATCTCACCGCGCATGCTCCGGGTTCCCGCCTACCTCAGTTCCTTGAGACCGCATTGGCCTCGCAACCAAGGTAGTATGACTAAAAACTGGAGCATACCGGTAAAAAGAACACACTGCACACAAAGCGATGCAGAGAGGGGATGGTGGGTGGGTTGTGTGACTGCACAGATGACCACTCGAAGAACTACAGTTACAGGTAGGCAACCTGCATTTCTTCTTCGTGGTCTCTGTGCATCACACATATGGGCGAGTAATCAGCAGTACTTACCGGAGGAGGGTCTGCACGCTGGAATTCAATGGCAGATAGAGGAAAGGACAGCTCTCCCAAAGGATGCGTCCTTGACTGCTCTGGTATCTAGTCTGTAGTGCTTTACGAACGTAGAGGCATTCGACCACGTCGCGGCTCTACAGATATCCGGGATTGAAGACCCATGGGACAGGGCAGCAGATGTGGCTTGTCCCCTCGTGGAATGCGCGGAGAATTCGGCTGGCGGAATTTTCCGTAGCACTTGGTAAGCTAAGACGATAGTGTCTACGATCCAATGGGAGAGGCGTTGCGGAGAAACCGCTAGGCCTTTCGTCCTGCCTCCGTAGCAAACAAACAACTTATCCGACTTACGGAATGAAAGTGATCTGTCCTTATAGAAGGCTAATGCCCTTCTCACATCTAGGGTGTGCAACTTGGAGCAGAGAGAGTCCGTAGGCTCCTTGAAAAAAGTAGGCAGAACAATATCTTGGTTAATATGAAATGGGGAAGAAACCTTAGGAACAAACGAGGGTCCCGGACGTAACACCACCTTATCTGGGAAGAATTGTGTGTAAGGTGGGTGAAGCATCAGTGCGGCCAGTTCCGAAGCTCGCCTTGCCGATGTGATGGCAACAAGGAATGCCGTTTTCAGAGTCAGTAAACGTAGGTTAACGGTGGCCAAGGGCTCAAAGGGTTTTCCCGTGAGGGCAGTTAGGACCACCGATAAGCTCCATTGAGGGGTAATGGATCGCAACTGGGGAAATAAGTTCCTAAGTCCTTTCAGGAATGTTCTAGTGATGGGGTGCGTAAAAATGGAAAAACCATCAACCTTAACATGGTGCCTTGAAATAGCCGCCAAATACACCCTTAGAGATGATAACTTCAGTCCCGTGGAGTGTAGGGAATATACAAAATCAATTACTCCGGAGATGGGGCCATTGACAGGGCTAAAGCCATTTTGCTTCGCAAATTCCTGGAAACGCTTCCATTTCCTAGCATATGATGCTCTGGTGGAGGGTTTTATGGAAGCTTCAAAGATAGTCTTTAATGCAGGTGGTAAGTGGAGTGACTGCCAGTTGGTTGGATCCTCCACGCTGTGAGTTTCAGGGACTGCAAGTCGGGGTGTAGGATCTTGCCGTTTTCCTTTGACAGCAGGTTCTGGCGCTGCGGTAGATGCCAGAACTGGCGCCGCGCTAAGCGACACAGAGGGGTAAACCACGGTTGTCGTGGCCACCAGGGAGTTATTAAGATGGCGTTTGCGAGGGATCTGCTGGCTTTGGCTATTGTCCGAGATATCAGTGGGAATGGCGGAAACATATATAGGAAGTCTTTGGACCAATCCCACTGGAATGCATCTCCTAGAGACGCAGGTCCAATCCCCGCCCGCGAACAGTAATTTTGACAGGCTGCATTGGCAGAAGTCGCAAATAAATCTACAGAGGGGAGACCCCACCTGTCGAACAGCATGCAGAGAACGTCTCTGGCTAACTCCCACTCGTGAGTGTTGGCGAATTCCCGACTGAGAGTATCCGCCAACCCATTGTCTGTGCCGGCGATGTGCAGCGCGGAGAGACAGATCTTGTTGCGTATCGCCCAGCGAAAAATGCGTAGTGTGAGGTTGAGGAGACGGGAGGAACGCGTCCCTCCTTCCTTGTTGATATACCACACCACGGCGGTATTGTCGGAGAGTATTTGCACGTGGTGACCTCGTAAGAGGGGCAGAAAGCTGTGGAGGGCCCGTTTGACGGCCAGCAGCTCGAGGACATTGATGTGTAGGGATCTCTGGGCGTGTGACCATTTTCCTTGTATTCTCAGGTCGTCTACATGAGCTCCCCAGCCCTCCAGGGAGGCGTCCGTCGTGAGTTCCCGAGTGGGCTCGTGTTGATGGAACGGGAGGCCTTGCGAAAGATGAGCCATAACCGACCACCATTCGAGAGACGGAAGGACGGAGAACGGAAGGGTAAGTATCGTCCTGTGAGGGTTCTGTTCCGGGCAGTAGTGCTTTAGGAGCACCTGTTGAAGGGGGCGCATGTGTAGTCTGGCCCACCGAACAACGAATACTGAAGAGGCTATCAGGCCCAACAACCTTAGTACCGCGAACGCTGTTGTTCTGCGGGTGTAGCGGAGACGGGTGGCGAGGGCTTGGATACTGCGTCTGCGTTCCACAGGAAGAAATGCGCGACCCAGAACCGAGTCGATGGACACTCCGATAAACTGAATCTGCTTTGTTGGTTGCAATACTGACTTTTCCACATTTATTTGCAGCCCGAGCTCGGTGAGGCAGGAAGTAACCATGCGAACGTCTTTGAGAGCCTGCCGACGAGACGTGGAGACGATTAGCCAATCGTCCAGGTAGGGGTATATCTCGATATCTTGCGATCTGAGATGGGCGCATACAGCCGCCATACACTTGGTAAAAACACGTGGAGCAGTTTGAAGGCCGAATGGGAGAACCGCGAATTGGTAGGCTTGACTTCCCACAATGAATCGCAGGAACTTTCGATGCGCGCAGTGAATTGGGATGTGGAAGTAAGCATCTTTGAGGTCCACGGATGTGAACCATCTGTTTCGCTTTAGCAATGGTAGTATTTGTGCTAATGTAATCATGCGAAATTTCTTCGGTTGTATAAACTTGTTTAGATGTCTGAGGTCCATAATTGGGCGGAGGCCTCCGTCCTTCTTTGGAACCGTGAAATAGCGCGAGTAAAAACCCGCTTTTTTTAGTTTTTGAGGAACGACCGTGATCGCTCTCTTTTCCAAGAGCGTGGATATCTCTTGGATGAGTACTGTAGATGGTTGAGTGTGTCGCACCATGCCAAGGGGGGGACGAGCCCCAAACTCGATACGATAGCCCTCGGCTATGGTGGACAGAATCCACCGATCCGTAGTAATGCTTTCCCATGCTGGCAGGAAGGGTAGCAGTCTGTTGTAAGGATCTTTGAGGCTGCGAAAGGGTACCGCCGAGTCAAAGGCGCCGTTTCGCGCCATAGTCCTGCTTGCGAGACTTTCCGAACCTAGACGAAGGCTTACGTGATTGGTACGAAGTCTGGGGTTGCTGAGATTGGTAACGCTGGGAACGTTCCTGCTGCTGGCGAGACTGGTAAGGAAGCGGCCGATACCAGCGACGTTGCCGGTGAGGCTGTTGGTGCTGCTGCTGCTGTGACGGCACGCTCATTCTTTTTGCAGTCATTTTGGCTTTATGGATGACATCCATAGTATCGTCCGTGGTGGCATGGAAGAGCCCTTCCCCGTCAAAGGGCAGATCTTCGATCCGGGCTTTTGTTTCTGTCGGCAAGTTTGACGACCGTAGCCAAGCATGGCGTCGCAAAGCCACCCCCGCCATAAGAGCTTTTGCAGTACAGTCCGTTTGATGGTTGGCAGTGGCCAGCTGTTGTCTTGACAATCTCGCTGCCTCCGCCTGGAAAACTCTTGCCAACTCGCGTTGGTCGTCCGGCAGGTAATCGGTGAGAGTGGAGATTTTCTCCCATAAAAATAGTTGATAACGGGCCATGGTGGCCTGGTAATTCGCTACCTTGAACCCTAGTGCCGCTGAAGAATAAAGTTTTCGGCCGACTGCATCCAGCTTTCTTCCCTCCTTGTCAGTTGGAGCGGCGTGGGACCGTCCCGTCCTACCGACTGATGACTCCACCACAATTGAATTAGGTTTTGGGTGCGTAAATAGGAACGGGGCGTCCGCCTCTTGGACTTTGTACAATGCGTCCAGCCTTTTTGTCGTTGGGCCCGATGTAGCTGGATTTGGCCATGCTTCTTGCAACGTTTGCAGGAGAGTAGGCACTACTGGAAGCGTAGGCTGAGGTGTCGGATTCAGATACATTACATCATATATTTTGTCCTTTAATGGCTGCTTGGGTTGCTGCAGATCCAGACCCAGAGATTGAGCCATACGCTGCATCTGATCCGAGAATGCCCCTAATTCTAATGAAGGGGACACTCTGTCTGAGGCCACCACCTCGTCGGCGGGAGAAGGCGCCGATGGTGGGGGGGAAGGAATTGAAGACGTATCTGACGCATAGTCTTCTCGTGAGGATGGAGAAGGCTCTCGCATCGGTACCGACAGTTGTAAGGAATGCGAGGGTGTTCGTGACCTCGCTGCTGTTGGGGCAAGTCGCTTACCCGTATATGGGTCAAATCTAAATTGTTTCTGCGGGCGATGCCCAGAGGTACTGCGGGCTCGCTCAGAAGACACGTCCCAATCATGGGATCGGGATCGCGAAAGTGCCCGGGACCGCTCCGTGACCCCTGATGTACGGGATCGGGGGGAAGGCGGTAGATCTTGTTCCGGGTCAGAATCCAGCGAGATAGGCTGAACGGTACCGAGGGGGTCGGTGCCGAGGCCAGGATGGTCCTCGGAGTCGAGTTGATCCACTGTCACGATCTCGGAAATGTCGATCTCGGAAGAGAAGTCAATCGGAGACCGGGGCGGCCGCGGCGGTAGCGACGCAGCCCTGTCCCTCGGAGTGGACGCCCTTCGTGCATCCCTCGGTACCGATGCCGGTGGAGCTGACGTCGGCGTCGCGTGGGCCGTCCTCGGTGTCGAAGGTTGCAGTGTCAGCGGTGTCGATGGCGGTCGAGAAGGGCTCGGTACCGACGGGAGTTGCTGCTTCCCAGACATCGAAGCAGTTGTCGACGCTGTCGGCGCCGAGTGTTTTTTCTTTTTTGCCTTCGATGTCGACAGCGGCTCCGATGCCGATCTCTTCGACGCCGATGACGCCGCCGCCGATGGCTTTGGTACCGAAGATTTCGAAATGGCCGACTTATCTCGGTGTTTCTTCGGTTTCTGTAGCTGGGTCTTCGCACTTTTTGATGGGGGACGGGTCCCCGTCAGTGGGTCCAAAACCCCATGGCCTTCAGCAATCACAGTGCCGGGCGATGCTGGGTCTGAGCGACTTACTGGCGGCCGCCAGCGCTCCCCAGAAGTCGAGTAGGCCTTGTCGGACAAATCGTCCCGAGGAGAACGTGGCAATTCTCTCTGCCTGTCCACTGCCGACAGAGCGTTGCTCCAGAGGAGACTGCGCAGTCTATCTGCCCTATTCCGCCGGGTTTGCCGGGAAAAAGACATGCAGTGAGAACATGTCTCCACAACGTGGCCCTCTCCTAGGCACAGTAGGCAGAGGGAATGCCCATCGGTAAGGGTGAGCTTTGCCTTACATTTTAGGCAATGCTTGAAAAGGGCAGCCTGCGCCATTGCCGCAGCAGGCGGCTCAGCAGGAGCGAAAACGAATAACTTAACTACTATTACTATTATTAATTTTTTTTTTTTTTTTTTTTTATATATATATATGTTAAACACAATACTAACGCTAAGCTAACTAACTATTCTAACTTTGTTTTTTTTGAACAGATATACGAACGACGAAGAAACGTCGGAGGAAGTCTCCCGCGAGGCTAATTCACCAGCGGTCGAAGAAGAACTGAGGTAGGCGGGAACCCGGAGCATGCGCGGTGAGATGGTGGGGGGAGGGGTTCCCGCCAAAAACGCTAGGCTAGCTAGGGAAGTTTCCCGAACGGGGCTCGGCGCCGGCGCGAGCCCATATGTGTGATGCACAGAGACCACGAAGAAGATAACATAAATCCATTATGTTAAATACTAGTACTGGGGAGGGGGGGAAGTGAATGAATACTGTCATTTCACCCACATTTTTGCTGTTTTAACTGAGAGGTGGCATGAGTGGTTAGAGTCAGCTTTAGAACTCTAGGAGCTAACTAGTAAGATCTATCTTGTCTCTGACCTCTAAATCCAAATCACATCTATTCAGACGATGCTTCTCTTGGCTGCTCCTGAAGGCCCAGGTGCTTTTAAGCATCAGCATGCTCTTTGAATACATTCACCATCTTAACAGCCTTGAGGTGTTTTTACTCATCATGGAGCATAGGTAGCCTTGAAATATCAGCCCAATTCCCAGTCCATGCATCAGTTCAGATGCTTCAAGTTTTGGCTACAAGATATCTGGTAGATCTACGGAACTTAATGCCTCAATGCATTTCTCATGAGATGACTTCTGCCTGCACCTTGAGCTGGTTTCGAAGGCTTCATGAAAAATCTTCTAGGTATCCAATTCCAAAGCTAAAACCATTGCATTCCTTTGATAACAAACATGCGCTGCACATAGTTAATAAATAGCTGAGGGCCAGCTTTAGTTATGGGAATGGAGGAGGCACATATTGGCAAGCTTAGGTAGTACAAATGTTAGTCTTTATATAACCATAGAGCAGGGGTGGGAAATTTGTGGCCCTCAAGGTGTTTTAGCCTACAATCATCAGCCCTAGGCAATGGTGAAGGATGATAGGAGTCGTAGGCCAAAACATCTAGAGGGCTAAAAGTTGCCCACCTTAGAGGCTATAATTTAATGTAATCTTCATGTAAAATTAACTTGGTACTGGTACACTGAAATCTAGTCTAATACCAGAAAGGTGCCAATTCAATGCATCTCCCACAATAAAAATGAGACACTGGAACTGCATTGTGTTGCCATTTGCTACAAGTAGAAATGCAACTATTGTTCTCTAGTCAGGTTTTACAAGACTCTGGCTCCAAACTGATGCAACTAAGTCCTATTTAACTCAACCATATCTTGTTCTGAGTAAATGTCACAGTCTGAAGGACTGTTGTAGTGTGTGCATTAAACCACATTGAGTTCATATTTTGCTGAAACATACTGATGTTAATATGTACTAGTCAATGTGGATTTAAAGCCTCATACCTGCTGCTTTATACTCAAGCCTTTTCAGCATTAGGCAGGATTGGACAAAGGCAATGGAATATGCAATGAGGAGTCCTTTCCATTTGTCTGTTATCCATCCTCTAGTACTTTTGTCACTAGGTGGGAGAAGAGGGGAACTAATGGCTGTCAACATGGATATTGTTGAAGGATGAATGATATGACCAATTGCAATGAAGAAAAGTTCCGGTTTGCAAATGTATGTATTGTTTCCTTTTGGATTCCTGTTTCTAGGGCCCATATAAAGATATGGAAAGTAGGAATAAAAGTCATCTGATGACTTGCAGTGTGATTGCAAACAGAAGAGGTTTTGGGGAAATAAACACAAAAACCTCTTTCAAAACTGAGTCAGTGATTTTTCTTCTCCAGGCCTGTACTGCATGAATGGAATGGAATGAATTTTCAAAGAAATGCACGACAGATACGCCCACAAATCCCATTAGCAGTAATGGGATTTGTGTGCCTATCGCCCATGCAATGCTTTGAAAATTTACCCCTCCGTGTCCAATTTCAGTCTTTCTGTTTCCAAAATACTTGAAAAGCTTACACACACTTGGAATTACATTACAGTTTTTAAAAAATCACAAAGATCTGGCTTCAAATTCCCTGAAGCACCACCAGAAAGCATGTTTAAAGAGAGCTGGAACAATAGCAACAACCTGTATTATTGTTACTTTTCTATCTACTATTCTGACAGCAATGAGAACAAACTTCTGTTTTGTTCTCTTTTTGTATTTCCTCCCTTCAATCCTCCTTGCAGAAATGTTTTGATTTTGTGCCACTTCCCGAATGCAATTTTTGTCACAAGAATGATAACAGCACTGCATGCTGCATTCAGAATTTGAAATCTCATGACAAAGGCTGTGCAAGAGAAACAGAATGCAGCAACACCATTCATCCATTCTCATGACAGACCTTAGATTGTACAGAGAGCAGAAAATTGGCACAAGATTCATCAATTCCTGAAACCAAATAGAAGGAGCCTGCTTTTGTGTCAACCTTAAGATTCAAAATGCAACCTTTTTTGCCAAAAGTCCTCTTTGGCTGCAGGACCTGAATAAAAAACAAGCATAACAGTTTGTATTTTACATGGAAAAGAACAAACATGTTAAAAATATTCTATTTACCCTTTACCAAAGTATTTAGTCTTCATCAGTTTCACATGTGCCATGTTCCACATTAAACACAATTTCAGACATTCCGAGATTCAGGAAATATTATTATATATCTTCTAACACACTCATTTATTTTAATTTCTATCTTGTTGTATCACAAGAACTCTGAACAGGTAAGAGCTTATTGAAAAATAAATTAGAAATATGTAAAAAAATCAAAATTAGAACAGCAACCCATCCAAAATGTCTGAAATGACCACTTGACTGAACTCAGTCTGGGAAAGTTGTATTGCAGCTAGAATTAATTAGTATGTCGTTTATATACTCTGTTGTATGGGATAACCATAGTCCCAGCTTCCAGAGGCACAGCAGTGAAATAGCTGCTGGTACTGCAGTCTCCAAACGGCCAGGTAGACCTTGTACCCAGAAGCCTTGTAGTAGCAAAGATCCCCCTCATGTTTGTGCAAACTGCTCAAGATCTGTGCAACAAACAAACAAACCCACAATTCTGTGCCCAGAAGCTCAGGCCGTCCCCATACCTGCTGTCCTAAAAAAAAACATAGAGTCCAGACTCCTTTTTCCCTATAGCTAGATGAAATTGTAGCTGTAGTTAGGGTGAGTTTAAAATGCATCTAAAAAGCAGAAGAAACAGCTATACTTTTACTTGACAGTTTTCTCTGACTGTTCTCAGCAGGAATGAAATTGGCTAGGAAGCAGGAAAAGTATAGAATCGTAAAAGAGATATTTTAGGAAAACATTGCAGGAACATCTAAGGTAGTATACCTTTACTAGATGTGCGTTTGTGGCCAAGATAAATTTGGAACCATTGTAGCATACTCAAGACAGGATTAAACTTTAGGCTAAGTATGTGGTAAAACAGCATTCCTGCTGTCGTGTAATTATCTGAGAGTGCCTCTGGGTGAAAAATGGAATATGCCTACCTTGTGCCAGCTTCCTTTAAAGCTCTTCACAGTTCAAAATAAGGTGGCTATTTTGCTATCACAGAACAGTAGCCAAGTTCCCAACTGTAGGAAGTTTAAAATATGTGAGAGACAAAATGACCATGCATGTTCTATCACAATGTTTAATTAGCAATAAGAACAGAGGGAGGCGGAACCATTATTTCAACCATGGTTGAAAGAGGGTTTGAAAACCATGGTAATGAAAGACTCTGGTTAGCACAAACTGACCAATGAATAGTGTCGTTGCATATGTAATCCTTAGGTACGATTAATGCCAACAAGGCAAGGGTTGGGAGAGGGAGAAGAAACACACATTCCAGATGTTAGCTCCTGATTTGCACACCATGATTTGTAGCGAGCCCACATTTCAACTACACCAGATGCATTACTTTTGTGTTATATTTTTAATATGCACGTAGGCCTCCTCCACACGGGGCGTTTAATGAGCCTTGAAGGCTCATTATAAATTTTACCTACACACGAGCGGAGCGCAAAACGGGCGTACAGGCGCGTTATCTCCCCGATAATGCGCATTTTCGAACGCGCGTTAAATAGCGACTTTTATTTTGCTCCGGCCGTTAAAGCGCAATTTCGCTGTGTGAACAAGCGATTATGCGCATTAACTACCTGGAAAGCGCTTTTTGGGCATCTTTTAATGCGCTTCGCCGCTTCCCGCCGCCTCCCGTGCAGAGGGATTGTGAGTAAATGCGCCTCCGCGATAATGCGCATAATCGCGGAACCAGGCGCAAAGGCGCATTCTTGTGGAGGGGGCCTAAGCCACACATTCAGAAATCACAAATATATTAGGCAGTGTTCTTAAGGTGTCTTCTCCTTTCGGATGTTAGCTATCATTACAGCTATTTTTGTTTTTGACGCTGCTGCTCTAAATAACTGCATAGAAGTATAGCTATATTAGGCAGTATCAAATATGAAAGTACATGATATCATTAGCTCACCAGGGCTCTGACTTCGGAGATCAGAAACTGCTCTCTCCAACCCCTTGTAGCAGGTGAGATTCTCGCCGCTCCAGCTATGCCTCTGTACTCAGCAGAAATGGAGCGTGGAGAAGGCAAAAAAGGGGTGGTCCTGGGTACAGGAATGGGAGGGGACCACGGAAGCTGCTTTAGGCAGCTTCCTATGGGCCTCCAGGCCCCTTCCCTCCCCCAAGTCATGCCTGGATGGGTGAAATTGCCCATTTAGGCAAAAACGCAGGGCAGCCTGAGCACAGAGGAGAGGATCTGATCCATGCTCCAGCCACCCGGATAGGATAGTCAGCAGCCTCTGATTTCAGAGCCTGGCAACTATCTGGATAGGACTGCGCCCAAAGCAAAATTCAAGCCATTCCAATACCTGTAAACAAGTATGAGAAAACAAAGGTGCACAACAGTGTGATATAAGTCAGCTCAACTGAATGCTTATTTGAGTTATGAAACTGATATCTCTCTATTTATGTTTTTTCTCTATTATCCACCCCAAAGGACAATGCCAAAGTAATTATTGTATTCATATTTCAAACAAATCTTCTTTTTTCTGGATATGACTATAAACCAATCATATTTTATGATAGACGTAATTGTTAGGTGACCAGTTTTTAATATAATTTCAGATGTGGACAGAAGGTAAATCTGGATCTCCTGGTGATTTGCAGGAGATCGGCAAGAATTTCTGACTCTCACTTGGCTGCCTTCACAGAACTGAGTTGGCATCGCTCCACCACCAAACCCCATGATTTTGCTGGTGTGGGGTGGCGGCTGTGATGCCCTGCCTGTACCTGTGCCACTCACCAGGCTACACAACAGGGCTATCCATGCCACTCGCACTCAGGGCTTACTTCAAACCCCCCCCTGTGCTTATGACGTGTTTGAGAATTTAGGGCTACTGCTGCTGCTCCTGTCACGCCTTTATTCTTCTAGGCCCCACGGCTCCACAGTTCAGCACCCTAGCCCTCAAATCCCCCTTCTTATGTCCACTGCCACCAGTACCTTACTCAGGTACAATTCCAATGATCACACCAGTTGTAAATAAACAAGATTTATTAACAGAAGTATATGCAAGTCAATAAGCGTGATGGTTTCCTCAGGTATAGACTCGTATTGGTTACAGGCACAATGCTTTATGGTTTCAGTACTTTCTTCTTATAACATTGACAATAGAAACTCTAACGTTCTAATTATCCTGCCTACTCTACCCACTCTCCACTACTCTCCACTCTCTCCCACAAACCAGTTCCTCCAAAATAACAAAATACGTTGGTCCTTCCTATCTGCTAATCACTCTCCTCTACTCACTCTCCTCTTGTCCCACACTCTCCTTCACTAACTCACTCCCTGTCAGCTCTTGTCAGCTCTCTCAATATATACACAGACACTCTCACACAGCCAGCCAATCCAGGCACTCCCCCGCCACCATCCAATCAGCACTCACACATAAACTCCCCCCCTTATTCTTACCTAGTTACAACATAACTGTTCTCATATTTACCTTCTCTTATGGCCTTTTATATACCACTACTTACAATTGTTGATATAAACAGTTCTCCCAGCAGCTGAACATCACAGCGGCAAGTTATCCAAACGGAGGGAGGCAGTGCAGGCTTTCTGGTGGCATTAGGCTTACTAGGCCCACCCCTCCTCCTCCCATGGCTTCCGGCAACAAATGGCAGGTTGTCTTGTGCCTGGAATGTCTCCCAGAGCAGCGCCCGAGCGAGGACAGATGGGGAAGAGTCGTGTTGACTTCATTTGAGCAGGAAATGTCAGGGTAAATCCCTGATTTTCTGTTCTGTATCTTTGGCTCTTTGACCCTGGGTGGCTCCAAATTGGCGGCTGTGTGATATAACTGACGCAGCGCAGATTCGGAGCTACTCCAGGGCAGACAATGTATAGACAGCCACTTGTTTAACAACAGCTGCAACAAAATGATTCTCCCCTCCCCAAATCCTGCCCAGTACCCTAAATTAAACTACTGAAATAAAGAAAGCTTGCAGTAATCAGAAGTGAATGTTTGTGAGCTTCATTCAGTTGTGATACTCAAAACAATTTCCTGTGGTCTCAGAATTTTTTAATCATATAAGACCGACTCTGGCCTACTTGCACTGGCTGCCTATATGCTTCCAAGTTCAATTCAAAAGTAGATCTCACAAGACTGAAGTCTGCTTAGCCCTGTCACACCAATCTGGCTGCTAGCAGGTCTTGAAAGGCTGATCTATCATCTTTGCTTTCCTGTTGCAGTGACCAAATGTGAGTTGAAGAGTTCCTTTTTAGGCCTAATTGAGGATTGAAAAAGAGTATGGCATCAGTATCTGAAGTAGAAATCCATCTAGTGCCACAAACATTGTCATACAATAAAAATATATAGACATATGGAGGGAATGTTACATGAAAAACATAGTCTGAGATTACCAGTCATGCCTATGTTTACTCAGAAGTATGCTTACTTTGGAAGCTTTGGTTACTGTTGGAAATGGTAAATTATCACTTATAAGCAGGTTGGCTAAAAATGTAGGGCACAATCCAGCCAAAGCTAAGCACTTTTAACCCACTGATAATAGGATAGAATTGAGTACATCTGTAAGCAAATAGTCAATGTTGAATTTTCCTTGGTGAAGGGAACACGTTCCAATAGTTCTGGAAGGTTTCCTAGACATATAGGAGGAGAAGATAAGAGCTAAGTCAACATAGATTACAAAATTCATATAATAGTACGAGAGGATTATATTATGTGATATCAGAGTAGGGCAGGGAGGGAGAATTACTTGGCAGTTAATCAGTCATGTTGGATGTGGGACCTATATGTGTGTGTGTTCATATGTGCATGTATGTGTCTGCTCCCAAATCTACTGCCCATCATTACATTGCCCACTCTTGATATAGACAGGGGAAGAATGAAAGAAGAAAGTTGAGATCAAATATTACCAAGATCTGGGATTGATTTGTCAGTTATTTTGCTTCTCTGGCATCCAAGAGTCTTGGAAGACCCAGGATGTCTTGACTAGACAATAGGTTATAGATCAGGTAAGCCAGTAAATTTTAGGTAAGAAATCTGTATTGATGCTTTTTTAAAATTCCATTCATCTTACGATTCTTGCAGTCTCTACGTCTTAAAACCAATAGTGGGATCCTTAGAGTCATTTGGATTTTATATTGTACAGCCTATCATTTAGGGATATAAAAATCCAGGTGGGGATTCTCTGATATGCTTTATATTTTATAGGTGGCGATTTTTCCACAAAACATAGCAATAAGCATTTAACGATACACATATATCTATATGAAAACATGCTATCATAAAGTAAAGTGTAAGTTAGCCTGTGCCCAAGGTTAAAGAGTTAAATATAAAAATTGGACGCAGTGCACATTCCTGATAACTAAGAGTTTTTTCTTTTATCAAAAGTAGCATTTTAAGAACCAATCACATAGTATTTCAGTACTTGAAAAGTTCAGTCCCAGCAGATCAGCTTCCCTTTTTGTATTTTAGTAGTGCCCCCTAAACTTCCAGTTACATTTGTTATAGTTGAATTTTTCTTAACAGAGGAAATCAGTTACTGCTTACTAGAAGTGGCTGTTTATACTAATCATGTCACTTTCAAGTGAAATTCATTGCACTGGTACTTTCTAGAAACAAATGTATGCAGTTAAATTGAGGATATCAAAAGTTACTCATCTCTACAAGTAATACCATCAGGTATATCTTCTTCTTCTTGCTAAGTTCATGTCATATTCTTAAGCAATATTTTCTATTCAAAACATACATCTGAATTCTAATTAATGCCCCTTTTTTCTTTTGCAAAGAAACCATTCTATCCTCTAACCTGACAGATGACAAACTTACCCCAGTGCATTTTTCATGGTAGAATTTACACAGATGTAGACCTGCAACACAGCCTTCCCATTATATTGTTGTGTACTGTCACCTGCACATTGTCCCCAAATTTCAGCCTCTTGCCACTTACCGTTCTTTTTCTGGGGCAAAAAATATCCCAAAAAACTATTGATTTTGTCCTTGGGGTATCTTTGCACCCCAAACACAAGCAACGATCTCCCTCTGTCATCTGAATCATGAGAGGTTGTGCAAGTCCTGGAACATGCTTAAATTCAGCAATGGGTTAAATGAGGACCAACTAGTGTACAAAGCCCTAAACAACTTGGGACCAGGATACCCGAGACAGTACTTTCTTGCTTACCAACCTGTCTGGTAACAGGTCATTAGAGGGCATGCTCCTGGTGGTTCCACATGGACCTATGGCCCGATTGGAGTCCAACAGGAGACGAGCCTTCAGTGTGGTGGCCTCTTCTCTTTGGAACTACCCTGGAGGTCAAGCAGGTACCAACACCATGCTGTTTTCAGCACCTCCTGAAAACAACTCTTTTCAAGGAAGCATTCCTCAGCTGACCAGCCACCATTTTTATTGGTTTTTCCTATTAAATTGATAAATTTTAATTTGCTTTTTATTATTTTATTTCTTATGTACACCACTCCGGAATCTATTTTAGATATGGAACAGTATATAAATATTGTAAACAAATAAACAAACAAACTTCCTGGAGTATAAAAATACCTGATGGTGTTTTTTTGTTTTTGTTTTTTAAAAAGTGGTCTAGGGAAGCAGGTTTAAGTACTCAATGGCTCAATTCGGACGACACGTTAACCAACAGTTGTTAAGTTAAACAACCGTCAGTGGGTTAACCTAACGTGTCGTCCGAATTCAGCCACACAACGGTTAACCAACCCACAGTTGTTTAAGTTGCAGTTTTAAACAACTGAGTTAAACAACTCACTTGCGAGTTGTTTAAAAATTAGTCAATTGACTAACGTGTTGTCCGAATTCAGCCACATGAGGTGCATGGGTTAAACAACTGAGGTGAGTACGTTAACACAAAAGACCATAGAGGAGAGTGGCAAGAGCAGCAGAAAGCGGACGGGAGCTCAGGCGTGGATGAAACGGAGCGCTGGTTTCGCCGCCATAGCAACTAAGACGCCTGCCTTCCCCACCAGGCAGCCGGCACGGCGCACAAAAAGGAGCCAGCTCCTGCAAACACTCACACAGGGTGCCCATTCAGCCACCCAAACGGACAGGGAAGTGCACCAGAACAGAGCCATGGCAAAGGGGGGGAGGGGGAGACGGAACAAGCAACAACCCCAGGCACCCAGGAACAAGGGGTAGCCCCCCCACCCCAACAGGGGGAACGACATCCCATCCAGAGTAGACCCCCACCGCAATGCCACCCCCACCCTCGCATCACCCAGAAGGACGAGAGCAGGGGAAGCAGCGTCCAGATAGCTCCCCCCACCATTTGCCCAACACGGCTGGACAGCGAGCGTAGGTGAAGCCTATCCCCAAGACGCTAGAAATGCCTAGGCAATTGGTGCCTGTGGGCGACAGCCAGCCACCTGCGGATGTTGTGGAAAACCAACGAAGACATGCACAACAATCCCAAGGACACGAAGCGGCCCCGGCCACCAAAGACAACAACGCCTACGCACAGGGCACATTCACAGCAAGCACTAGAGCCCACCAGCACCCACCGACACACATCCACATGGGACTGGGAAAGGCAGCCCAAGGCACAGACCACCCTCACCACCGAACCACACACCCATTGGCAACATGGAGCCAGAGGGAGAGGGGCCAAGGGACGATCCGGCCGAGGACACCGACTCACAATCCCCTGAAGAGGGGAGCAGCCAGGACCCCCAGGAAAGATGCAGAGTGCTGCGCTGGTCCGAGGAGGAGATCGGCCACTTCATAGAGATCTGGGGGAGCCCGGAAGCCAGGAGGATCATGGCCACTGCCAGGCACAATAAGCTCTACCCCTGGCTAGCCGAGAAAATGCAGGAACGGGGATACGACCGCAATGGAAAGCAATGCAAGGACAAGCTCCACAGACTCAAGAGGAAGTTCAAGGAGGTTGTCACTCACAATAAAAGAACTGGCGCCCAGCCATGCACCATGCCCTTCTACGACGAACTGTCACGCCCGCTGTTGGAGTGTCACGACGTCAACACGGCGGGCAGCGGGGTCGCCACCAACGAGCCTCCGCGCACGCGTCAACGAGCACGGCTGGACCAAGGGGCGCAACGGGAAGAGGGCCCCACCGCACCGAAACAGGAGCCTCCGACAAGGCCGGTGGACCCACGGCCAACACCCCCTGCCAAGGCAGCCCCAAAACCATCATCCGCTCCTCCTGCCAAGGCCGCCCCGAAAGCATCCCCCGCTCCTCCTGCCAAGGTTGCCCCGAAACCATCTTCCGCTCCTCCTGCCAAGGCTGCCCCAAAACTGTCTTCCGCACCCCCCGCTAAGAGAGCCCAGAAACCATCATCCGCTCCTCCTGCCAAGGCAGCCTCGAAAGCATCCCCCGCTCCTCCTGCCAAGGCAGCCCCGAAACCATCTTCTGCACCCCCCGCTAAGAGAGCCCCGAAACCATCTTCCGCACCCCCTTCCAAGAAAGTTGCAAGGGCAGCAGCTGAAGCATGTCCGGCCAAGGCGAGGCCGATGAGCCGGCCCGCAGCATCCCAAAGTCCATCGGTGCTTGCGAGGCCGTCACCCGTGCCACCCAGGACAGCCACCACCTCAAGGAGCATCTCCCCCACGCCAGCCTCCTCCAGCAGCAGCAGCCCCATGGCCTTCTTACACCTCATCTGTGCAGACATGCAGGTAGAGGACCCCGCACCTACCCTCCTGGTGCCAGAGACCCAGCAGGGGGAGGAAGAGCCAGGGCCGTCCCGTACACGGGACACTCTTGTGAAGGGGAGCGTGGCTGCTACCATTGGGCGAGTGGCACGGCCAGTGCCAGCGCCACGCATGCGGCTAGGGTCCTCGAAACACACAACTATGGTGCAGGGAATACCGCACTGGACCCTGGATGTCGTGACGGAGACGGGGCCTGTGTCCCAGGAGGAACAGGATGAAATGGAGCTGCTCGTGGAACAACAGGTGGGTGATGTGCTCGAGCCAGAACTGTCGCCGTCCCAGGAAGAGCTGCTGCATATTGATACGCAGGCCTCCGACGAAACATACGTGGAGATGGAGGCGATGGAGGCAGAGGCGGCATCGGAAGTGGAGCTCGAGGCCGGGGAGGCCGTGCTGGAGCAGGAGTTCGAGGGGTCCCCACAGCCGGAGGACGAGCCGATGGAGGGAGGGCCCCCCCCAGAGGAGGAGCCGCCGCCACCGCATGTAGGCGAGCACGGTGAGGTCGCGGCCGAAGAAGCCCGTCCCCTGACCAACGCGCAGAGATGTGTCCGGATGTGCAACAGGCGCAGGGCAGACCGGCTGCAGGTGGCGAGGGAGTTGGTCTCTGTCACGGAGACAACTGGAGAGCGCATCCACGACCTGTTCACATGCATGGCGGCTGAAGAGGAGGCCAGGCGCACCAAGGAGCGCGTCCTCACCGTGTGGGCCACGCGCACAGCTGCGCAAGCCGTGGAGGAGTGTGCCCAAGCCACACGGGAGGCGGGGAGGGATGTGCGTATAGGTCTAGAGCGCCATGTCACCGGCATGACCGAGGCCATGGCTGCCACCGATGCCATCATCAACCGAGGCATGCGGGAGCGCACAGCAGCCATCGACCGCCAAACCGAGGTGCTCAGGGAGCTCGCCCAATCTTTCCGTGGAGCCTACCATGGGCCACCGCAGGCTGCGCTCTACATGGGGCCGTACTGCGGCGCCGCCGCCGCCGCAGTACCTGCCCCCACTGATGGCCGCACCATATCGGCCCCATGGTCGGCGTAGTCAGCAGCAGGTGCCTCAGGGAAGGCAGGAGGGGCGGCCAGAGGGCAGAAGCACCGGAGCATAGGCGGCCGCCCAAAGAGGGGCCGTGCCATCCCACCTGACACCGACGAAGAGGGAGAGGAGGAGGGGGACGAGGAGGCGGAGGAGGAGGAGGAGGGGGTGGAAAGGCCCACTCAGGACGACATGGCCTAAGGCGAGGTCGTCCTATGAGCCTCTAGACCCATCCCCCATAGAACCATAGGGACATGCAGTTGTATACTCTCCCGCACCCCTAGACGCGATAGGACCCCGTTAGATCCGTGTCCGGCTGCCGCCTCCCTCAGCCCGGTCTAGACGCTCAAGGCTATGTCCATCAGCATCCCTATGCAACATTGTTGCACACGCTGGATGCCTCTCGTTCCCAGCTCTATCTCCCCTCATTGCAGCCAGAACTGTTCGCGATGGCATCACCCTACAGGTCCGACGGCCACCAAGCAGGGCACATTGTCCGACGCCGAAGGGCCCTTCGGTGCGGAGGTTGGTAACTGGGCTGTGGTGTTAGTGTGGTGTTAGTGTGGCCAATGCTAGTGGTGTTAGTGTGGTCTCCGTGTCATTGATGACTCTCCCCCTCCTCTCCCCCCTTCTGTTCTCACCTCCCAGGGAAACTGCGCTCCCTCCGCCGTGCCATCTGTAGAAGGCGGAGGGCCCAAAAGGCACGCCATCTCCACGCTCTGGAGGTGGCCCTGGGAAAAATAATACGTCGCATTCGACGTCTGGAACGAAGCGTCCGTCGCCATCGTTGTCCGATCCACGGCCAGCCATAGGGTTGTTTGGCAGCTTGGAGGCTCATGCCCACCCCCCCTAATCGCAGCATAGTAACAGCCCGCTCTGCCGATTCCCCATCACGCGCCCCACTCTGGCCACTTCCTGTCACTCCCCTCAGCCTTGCAGGTGCGCTTTAGCCTAAACAAATCCTCCTGCCCTCCCATTCCCATGCTAACGATGTTGACGGTCCCATGCTCCATCTCTAGCCCCACCTCCCTCCACCCTACTGCTCCATCTCGCCCACCGCTCCTCCCGTCCTGCCTGCCCCCTCTCCGGCCAGCCCGGCATTTGCAAGGATGTCCCGGAGGGAGGTCGCGATGGCCTGCTTGCAAGGAGTGATCCAGGCGGCCACGCAAAACCACGCCGACGAGAAGGACCTATTCCGTGCCCGCCTATGCCGGCTAGGTGGGGCCATGCCCGCGAAGCCAGTGTTCGGGATGGGGACCTTCCGCTGGCCACTCGGAGCGACGGAGGCTGTGCCTTGTCTCCGGGCCACCATCCTGCCACTGGTGCGTCCCCGTGTGGCCTCCACGTTGCTTGCGGAGAAGTTGGCCGAAGGTGCGCCCAAAGGAGCCCTGCACCGCGCCCCACCCCTCTCAACATCGGCCGAGCTTCTTGCCGAGCGCAAGAGCCTGCGCTGCTGGGTGCTTCCCCGGACAGACGCTGTGTGGCATGAGATGCAGGACGTGGAGGACTGGGATGACGAGCGCTTCCGTGGGAGCTTCCGCATGTCTCGCGCAACGTTCGAGGTGTTGGTGGCCGAGGTGACACCTGTCATACAGCGGGAGTGTACAAATATGCACAGATGTATTCCAGTGTCCCGTCACCTCAGCCTGACACTGTACAAGCTGGCGTTCAACGTGGGCTACTTGCCCCTGTCGACCATCTTCGGGGTGGGCGTGTCTACTGCGTGTGAAATCTTCCGTGAGACGGTGAGCGTGCTGAACAAGCTGTACCTGGCCGACGTCATCCGGGTGGGGGACGAGAAGGAGAACACGCGTGGCTTCTGTGCCCTGGGCTTCCCACGGGCGGTGGGGGCAATGGACTTGACCCACGTGCGCATCCTGGCCCCACCCACCCATGGCGAGGAGTACTACAACCGTAAGCATTTCTACAGCATGATTCTGCAGGCGGTTGTGGATGCCAAGGGCCGCTTCCTGGACGTGTATGTGGGCGTGTCTGGGCGGAGCCACGACACAGCTGTCTTCTGGAACTCCCCCCTGGCTGCCAAGCTGACATCGGGGCGCTTCCTGAAGTCTGGCCCCGCTTCTGTGTGCGGCATGCAGTGGGTCCACTCCTCCTAGCCGACCAGGCGTTCGCCCTGCAGCCGTGGCTGATGGCCCCGTACCGCTACCCATGCACCAACGTGCACCGCAAATACAACTACTACCACTGCCGTGCCCACCTGCCCGTGGAGCGTGCCTTTGGGCATCTGAAGGAGCGCTGGCGCTCCCTGTTCAGCTTGTTGGACTTGCAGGCTGACATCATTCCGGATGTGATGGTGTGCTGCTGCATCCTGCACATCTGCGAGTCCCGTGGGGACGTGTTACTGGCCGAGCACCCCGACCTCCCTCGGGAGGGCGAGGACGCTGATGCCATCGCTGTGGATGGGCATGACATCGAGCCTTTGCCGGGGCCCGTTAATCCCGTTGGGGAGCGTCGCACCCGTGCGGAGGCGTCCCGGGTGCGTGAGAGCATCAGTGCCTGGATCTGGCTGCGCTACCCCGACCCTGTGTGTGCGTCGACTGCGGGGTTCCATCTGTGGACTGGCATCTCTCCCTAGCATGCCGCCCCTCAGCACCTCTTCCCCTTGGCACGTTCTGTGCTTGGCTCCCTCGGGGCGTGGCCTTGGCCATCCCCTCTTCACCACTGTGCCTTCCAGCCGCCTCCTCCACCCTTCCTGGGGGCGCCTGTCCTTTCTGTGGGCTCTGCCCTGGCATAGTGGTGCCCATGTGCCATCTTGCCCATGTCTGCCTTCCCTGCTGAATAAAGTTTTCCAAACCACCCCACTCTCGCCTTCTTTCCTGTGTGTGCGTAAGATGCTCTAGGAGGGGGTGGGGGGTGGGGGCTAGGGGCAGTGGGTCGTCCTGGCAACTGCCAGGTCCCCCGTGTAGGGTGGGTGGTGGGAGGCTCCCTGGGGTGTGGGTGCCAACGTTGGGATTGCTCTGCTGGGCGCGGGGTGCAGGGGTTGTATTGGTGCTGCCGTTGCTCCTGGCAGACTCTTTGCCCTAGGCTGATGCGTTCCGCCCACTGACTGAGGAAGCCAATGGGGTTTGGGAGGCGTGTCCTGCATCATCTAAGATGGCGGCACCCATGGTTTTCGGCCACATTGCTTGCTGGGATACCTGCTGGAGGACTGCCGGAGTTCGGTAAGCGGGGAAAATGGCAGCCGGGCTGTCAGTCAGAACTGAGTACGTTATTAACCACCAGGGTGGTTAACTTAACTTTGCATCCCCTGCTGCAGCGTGTCGTCTGAATTGAGGCCGCCTTTTTAACACACCGTCAGTGGGTTAAGTCCTCTCAGTTGATTAATGTGTCGTCCGAATTGAGCCAATGTGTCACTAGGTCAGCACATGGGACTTCACTGGAGGAACATTTACCTCACCAGACACAGATTTCTTCTGGGATCAGCAAAACATTCTAAATAACCAAATATATTTTAGTAATAATAAAATTTACCTAAAGTTTTACCATGATAGTATTTCAAGTTTAAAACACACTTCTAACACCAAATGCCCTTCCCCTGCATCCGGCTTGCCTGGCTGTGGGGAGACTATTGTGGGCAGGGGGGAGGGAAGAGACGTGCTTGATCACTATTGAGCAATCTGATCATGCCACTGGTCGCGGGGGAGGTGGCTGAGGCAATATTAGCCTGCCGTGCCCAGCTCCCTCATCATCCTCTCTTTGTGGTTCCCTCCCTGTATGCAGCGTGGGTTTGTCTGTTTGCCCTATTAGGGGCTGAGTAGGAATTTTTGGCTCATAGTCTGATTGGCCAGGGCCATGTGTCTTTTTGCCTACTTCACACTGTAAGTGTTTTAGGAAATTGAGTATGTTCCAATTTGGTCACATATGGTTTAGGCTAGTAGTAGGGGCGGGCATAATTAGAGAAAACAGGGAGGTTACCAATCCGTGGCACTGTTTTGGTGACAGGTGATGCCTGATACCTTTCGCTGAGAGTTTTGTGGCCCCAGTGACAAGGGCTACCTGTGAGGCCAACTCATGTCACCTCACCCAGTGTTTTGCAGCCCGTGGGGGTGACATGGAAAGGCCTCCCCTCCTCAAAGGGATAGTCCTACGGGTGGCGATCTTGCAGATGCCTCTCAGTAGGCATACAATGTTTCACCCAATATAATGCCTAGCAAGTTGCTGGCATAGATTAGGGTCCACCCAGTTTTCCCTTTGCAGATCTTCAATAAATGTGGCCCAAATTTTATACCATACACGCTTGTTTCATCTCTTTATTTTTCCACCTTCTTTCACTCACAATGAAACATTTTAGATTGTGGGGCATTTTACCATCCCAGGATACATTGGAAAATGGCTTGTGGTAGTAAAATGACCCCCAAACTCATTTGTGTACATACTTTTAGGGTTCTTAAATTCTTCTCCAATAGTCAAATATTTCCCAATTATTATTTCTCATATAAACAAATTAGAAAACACATCAGACCAAACTGCCAAACAAGTCAATAATAACATTGGTACTATGCCCTATAAACAAAAAATATATAATTATTTTAAAGCACTAAAAAAAAATTAAAATATTAAATATACACAAGTGCTTAGAGATATTTTAAATGTGATAAATGGCATAGAAAAATATTAAATAGAATACTAATACTAATACTAGAACTCACCAATTAAGGATAATTATCATTAACTCATACCCTTTAAGCAGGTCAATACCAACATGCAGACGTACATGTTTATATACATTCAAAGTGGCCATTAATTCCCCAAAGTAGTGACTGAACACCATTCCTAGTTCTAACATAAAAAGGCATACAAACAATGGAAATCTTGGGGAGAAAGTTTTTTTTAATTGTTGAAAACAAAAAAAAAAATGTGAATTCACTCCTATTCAGGAAAAAAACCCTCATATTCTACTTAACCAGGCACCAGTAGAACATCACAGAGGACTTCTATTTAACAAAGAAACAAACAACCAAACTCAGGTAGCAAAAACTGAGAGACTTGATTACCTTTCATACACATATCATTTAGCCCAGTTGTTGCTCCTAATGAGAACTATAGAACAAATACTCTTTCCCTTTTCTCTATCAGATGCAACTTTTTGGGAGGGTGGCAAGGACATTCACGTAACAGAGATGTCAACCACTTTTATCTAGGGCTAGGACTGCTTCTGAACTGAGTTTGCTAAAATGTAAGTATCTGTGGTTAATTATTTCACTGCACAAATAATTACAATGGAATTATGAGATAATATACTGACACATGGTATCATAGATACATCCCTATTTCAGGATGTGCCCCAAATAGTTCTCTGATTGCTCAGATAAACCAAAAAATGCACTGCTAAAATATACTCAGAGTTACCTTTTGCCCCACTGGATCTGGATTGACTCAACACTGTTGCTCACTGCCAAGGAGCAGGACTCCTGAAAGATTAAGCTTGTTGTAACATCCTCCCCCTCCCCACAATGGATCGTCCTGGGAGGCTAGAAAGGAAACAAGAGTATGGGCTGACAGCTTAGCTCAGCTTGAACTCTCATTTTTCACACGGAGCTAATTAAAAACTGAAATTAGTTAAATATGGAAATGACACTTGCAAGCACTTTAGCACAGTATTGGTAAAATCCCTCCAGAGTGCTGCTGCATTACCTGCTGCTTCGAAACTCCCCAACTGAATTTCACAGTTAAAAGGCTGAGCAAAGGGAAAGTTATTACTGAGATTTCCAATTCAAAATGTGACTGTAAAATTCCAAATTAAATTTCACGGTTGCCCTTGGAGTAAACTGGGGACGTTCTGTGCAGTCCAATGATATGGTACGCAAATAATGTCCCTATGTGCATGCTCTGATTATCTCACCTTTAGGCACAGTGCTAGTTTTGCCAAGGTTCTGAAACTCATAATGCATATGCTACTGTAGAAATTATGAAAACAGAAAGTCTCCCCGGTGGAAAACTAGGCTATATAAAGGATGGATTTTTGCAATTTAACAGCAAGCACGTCTGAAGCTTAGAGCCCAGCAGTTGAAATATATTCTATGCTTCATAATTTTAATATAAGTTTGTGATAATCCATCAACTTCATAACAGATAGGAGAAGGTCTGACAGTGCAATAAATTACGTTGTAGGTAGCATCACAGGGCAGGCAAGGTAACTGAAAGAACAAATCCTTTTCGCCTTGATCCAGAAAAGGTAATCCATGCAAAAAACAGCTTCCATACGACCACCAGGAACAGTAAACATAAATTGGTCCCACATCCTAACATAGAAGTTGTCTATCTGTGCTGCATTACCTTCAATGGGATGCACATCTATATCCAAATGTAGATGGGAATTTGCATTTTAATGTGCATCTGAATGCATATCCCAGCGAAAATAATAGATTACTTCTGCATTCCGATGCACATTCAATTATTGCTTGTGGTTCTTAATATGCATACAGCCTGCTTCTAGATATGGATCATCTAATCTGGATCAGGGTGCTTATATTTATATCAAGGTCTGATATATACACAAAAGGGACAATGATGGACGTTCACTTTTTAAACAAAGCAGCATTTCTCTTAATTTCACTTGAGATCATGTGACTGACTTTGACTCAAAAGAGTAAGGTCATTTACCCAAGGGCAAATTATGATTTCTGCATGCGATTACAATAAACCTGCCCACAGAGCAAAACATTTGGGACGTGAACGAAGAATTTCAGGATGTCTACCTACTTCCAAAACAACAGAAGTGCTGTGATTTTATTGATTTTCCCACATCCCTGCCATTTACCCTTAAGGCGATTCTCTCCCATTGGTCCCCAGTCACTATTGTGCCAACAAAGCCCTGTGTAGAAGGACTAACAAAGGAAGCCACTTACAACAAAAGCCACTGTTACACCACAAATCAATTGGCAGAAAGCACGGAGCACGAGTAAAGGTGCCAGAATCACATCTCTGGCACTGATCTGTATAATCTGTGCATCACACCAGGCTTTGCTAGTCTAGAGAGCCTCACATTCATCTCAGCTTACTCAGCTGGGGGCAGGGGCTGCTGCAGCTGTGGCATCAGACTGTCTTATTATGTTTAATTTTGAATGTGAAATTTCAAACCCATGCAAATGAATTTGCCCAAGGCTTCAGATTCTGAAAACCCTGGATACCACTTACAATCAACAGCACTCCTCAGTTTGTAGTTTGAAAAACAGGTGTGAGGGTGGGCATTGCCATTGTCACGACTGATATTCTTAAAGAAGCCTCCTACACACAAACTGGGCTTTGAAATTAGAAGAAGGAACTAAATGGCACCGAGCCCAGATCCAACAAGAGCCTTGGTGAGGCAGAAACATTTTGTGTTTATTAAGAGAAGATTTGAGTTAGCAAAATTGCTGGCACTTGATAATTGTGTGGGTTATTGGGAAGATAAACAAGGGGTAGGAGAAAGGAATGATTTAATAAAATAGAACTCTGCATTTTGCAAACATAATATTTAACACAGTACACTGTTCGTGTTTATTTTAACATTTGATAATCAATGTTTCAAAGCAGAGCTTTCATACACAGCACATTAGAAGTACTACGGCATTAATGTTCTCTCAGGCATTTGGCAATATCTGAGGAGCCTGGGTTTGTTTTTGTAGCTTTTTGGGTTGGTGCAGTGGTTTTAAATGTATGTGTGTATTGTGTGTATGTTGTATGTTGTATGTTTTGCTGTTTTAATTTTTGTATATTGTTTTTAATTGTTTTAATCCTATGTAAACTGCCTAGAGAGCTTTGGCTATGGGGCAGTATACAAATGTAATTAATAAATTAATTAATAAATAAAGTTTGCCCTATCAGTACATTATCACTTTACATTAATATTTGTGTGTGTGTGTGTGTGTGTGTGTGTGTGTGTGTTTTATCAATACCAAGTACTTTACAGTCTACACCAAAACAGCAATGCTGTACTTCTTTGACATGGAAGAAAGGGAAAACATCATGCACACATATATGAGCCAATATCATATTTTTTCCTAGAATCTGTGGACTAACTCTTTAAACAATGTGTCAAGAGCTTATGCTATAAGGTGATTTCATGTAGATATTTTCAACAGTAGCACCTGTAGTTTGAAGCAACCCTTCTCATTGTGCTAGCTTTCCCAGCGATTCTGCAATGCATGCAAACACATGTGACCTGTCAGCTTCCCCCCATTCACAATACCATCTAATGCGGATGCTATCTGGCAGGTTGTATACCCTTGAAATCTTTCCAGGGCATGCATGATTGACAGATACCAACAAAAATGCTGCTGGGCTCTGCAGCTGGCGAGCCATCAGACTGGGGCGGCAGCAAATTCTCAGTGAGAGAAAGCAGAGCATGTCAGCCACAGTCCTTTAAAAAGCTATGTCTGGGTGGAGGCGGATCCCAGCCCACCCTTCCAAGCTTTCAGTTCAAATCAGAGGATCAGGGAGCAAAATTCAGAGTTTTTGTGCCTTAATTCCATGTATATGCAAGCTTCTGCCCTGAGGAGAAATGGTAAATAGCACTGTCTTGTTTTTCAGAAAGGACAGCGTTATGTTTCTGGCATAGCTCTGGATCTGATTAAAAGGTTGATTTCTACCCTCTCTGATTAATTTAGCCACCCCTTCCTCTTTGAATGCATCTGACACCGCATCTGTTGAAACCCCAGTGAGGGTGATTTTTCACTTTGGTTGCTCTCCTTTCCTGCAGACTCAATGCAGGAAAATGACCAAGAAAGTAAGAAGACTTTAAAGAACAAGGTTTTGCCAGATATTGAGCACTTCTTTTACTTTAGAAAACATGCAATTTAAAACACACACACACACACAGCCACAAGCTATTATAGGTATCTCAAAATATTTAGAGAAGATGTCAAATTTCAGTATTCTTGATTCTTGCAGTTTAGCCAGATGAGTTACTTCAGCCCCAGGCCTAAACATTTTGGACCTGGTTACCTGAGAGTCTACCTTCTCCCCTATAGATACATTCAATCCTTGAGGTTATCTGTTGAGATCTGGTAAGGTCCTCCTGGTGGTCCCATATACTTCTGAAGCCTGCCCTGCAGTCGCCGGAACAGGCATTTAGTGTAGTGGTGCTCACTAGGTGGAATGATCTACCGCGACATTAAACATGCAGCAACGCTTTTTATTTTTAGGTAGATGTTAAAGACCCATCTGTTTATGCAAGCCTTCCCTGCGTAGTGTAGCCTACCATCTTATATAGATACGATAGATTCTTTGAAATCTTTAGATGCAAGTGGTTTATGTATACCGATAAAATAAATAAATAATTCCACCTAGCTTCTGTTTCAAGGCATGGAATGAACAGTCCCAGAGCCGCTTTCCACTGCGCTACTTGCCCTACCCTAGAGTGTGGGAAGTTTCCATTTGGATACACCGATTTCCATTTGGATATATCCATGTACAAAAATTCTTTAACCTAACCAAAAATTGAATCTACACTTGCCTTAAAATGTGCATCCCTTCTAAGGCATTTGTCTATTTTCATACCTGCTGGCCTTTGTAAATGACAAGTATTGACCCAAGCAAATTGCAAGGGCTGGGGGAGGTAATGGACTAGCACATGTAAAACTCTCAAATGAAGTATAGGATGTCCCCTAGTGGTCTAGCAAACCATGAGCAAAGGAGCCATATGAAATTGTTTTGCTGAGCCAAGGAACAAGCAAGTACTTGAGAAAAGCCTTTTAGAAAGATGCAGTCACAAGTGCTTCGTCTTCTAGGACTGTAAAAGTCATCTGGCTTGGCACCTTCAGAACCAGGTGGAGGTAGAGGGATGGTGGGAGTGAGAGAAAAAGAAATAAACCATTTTCAATCCTGAAAAAGATAGGTCCAAGTAGTGGATTGACATCCCACAACAGCCAGCTGCAACCAATTTTAACAATCTCAGGCAGGGTTGAAATTATTCCTTGCTCTTTTGGTAAATGGAGTGAGTAAATTCAGGAGTTGAGTTCCAGGACTATGCAGCATACTGTCTGGGTGGTACCCAGAAGTGCACGATAGGTGACACATGGAACGCCTGCTGTATCCAGTGAAATATTTACAATTTAAATTGAAAAAGCAAGCCTGAGCCTGTAGTGCAGCTATTCTGGGCTAGAAAGGCCAGGCGTCACAAAATATATTATTTACACAGTAGGAATACAATATATGTGCTTCACGAAGGGCAGGTGAAGCTCTAGATGTGCAAAGCATACAATCTGCAGGCTGCAGCCGTCCTTTCCCCAATCCGTCTCTCCTTGTAAGCCAAGGCACAGCTGCCTGCATGATGTGACACGCACAACAAAGCAAGACAATTGTGATGACGTTAAACAGCCTCTGCGAGCAGAAAAATCAACAGAGCAAATATTATTCCCAAATTCATGATCAATACAGAGGCGCTGGCTCCAAGAGACAAGCGGCTCAGGTACTCCAGCTGGCTTTCTTAGGCTAGGTTTCCCACATTTCGTAGTACTAGTCAGAACTCGTACAATAATTACACCATTTCATGCTTAAGTTATGTCATTCATCTAAGAAGAAACATAAAATTATCACAATCCAGGTTTTGCACAGACTGCTATCATATATTTTTAAGCACCAGTTAAATATATACTTATACCTGATTTATTAAAAAGAAACTGTTCCAATGGTAACTTAACTGAAAATGTAGCTTTAATCATGAATTATGTGTATATTGCGTTATTTTAAAAGTTCCTAAAATTCAGCATCCTTCTCTTCTCTAGATATAAATGTTAAAATCTGGCACATAGGGAAAATGTGCATGTCAGAGATTTGAATGCAAAAATGCTTTAGAACAAGCTTACTATGTGTAAAAAGCAATACAAAAGAAAGATCCCTGCAAAAAGATTTCCCCTTTAAAAGCTTGTGTTGCGACCCCATCATTCATTGTTTGATGACAATGGGGTTATAAGGCCAAGGCAGTAGAGAGATAAGAAAGAGAGTATTACCAAGGTGGGAAGACACCACACTTCCAAGTGGCAGACTTCTCTTTCCCACTGTATTGTCTTTTCCTACTAAAGCAATGGGAAGCTTATGGTGTCAGCTGCTGTTGTGACTTATGTTCTGCCTTGTGTATGTAACCCTACGACCACCACCTTCCCCTGCAAAATGCTGATTCCCCTCACAGAATTACATAGGCATGGTATGTGCAATGTTATAGAATTTAGGAGGGTACGTGGATCCCACAGTGAGACTCACCCCTATTCAAAGGCACCTTTATGTTCTCCATGCAATTATCCTCCATGCAGGGCCATAACGATTTGTAAAGGGTAAGGTGCTATAGTTTCTTTATGACTACCTTTCTGCATATTTTTTGTGTATGAATGCGTATTGGGTTTAATAACTTCATGGGGCTACTTTTCTGTCATTACATGTTGATTAGGATTTTCTCTACAAAGTTAAACATGGGGGGTGTTTATGCCTTGGTAAGCACGATCACTGAAGGCCATGGTGGCTTATTTAACCCACAGTGGGTTGTGGTGTGCATCAGTGGCCATTTTGGATATACAACCTCCACCAGGGGTGGTAGTGGCATTGTTTGTTGTGTCATCTGACCTTGGGTGGCAGGGGTTGCTTGAGGGTAAAAAAATCTTCAACTACCCCTACAACAGACCTCCAAACAACCCTTGCTGCCTGGGTTTGGATGACAAGACAAACCATGGCAAACCTTCACCAGGGTTTGAATATTCAAAATGGCCACTGGCATGCACTATAACCCAATATGATTTAAATAAGTTATATGGGCTGTGGTGATCATGCAAATTGGCCCATTGTGTACAACATTGTAGTTAGTGTCTGGTGACAGAGTTGTAGCAGTGATGGTTATTGCTTGCCATTTTGATTTTGGTTTCTGCAGCTGTGTTTGTGCAATGGCCTCTGCTCTGGTTGAATGTAGGCCTAACTAATGCCTGCCAGCGTAGCATGAGCACAGGATTGCCCTGCCCAATGGTAGAAAATGCAAGCAAGATGTAGCACACCTCAGGTTTACAGTTATGATTCAGATAAAATAACTGGCACCAGTCTTCTATGTGCAACTACAAAACATCCACTTCTTAATCTCATCACCTGCCCCAAAGGGTGTGTGTGTGAAAATATCTTATAAATAAATGTCTAATTTTCATGTAATATCTTCTTGCTCACTGACTAACACTGAAAACTTCCCAGAAGGCCAAAAGACAAAGCAAAACCCACTGAAAATCCAGCCCAAACAAACCCAAACTATTGGTTCATTCAGCTATGTTAAATGCCCTCAGTATAAAGGAGACACGGCTAAAATTGGTACAGTTCCTTAGAGCCTATCTACAGAGTCCCTTGGAACATTTTAAATAGTATTTTAAAACGTTCCAAATAGGTGCGTTCTAAAACGTCTTAGGCCACATTAAGGAATACTCATGTTACAGGAGAAAACTTCTTCAGTTTTCAAAGTGGTGTATACAGTCACACACTCTTCTGCCCCGTCTCTTTCTGTTTCGTTTTTAAAATGAGTTTAGGGCAAAGCATTGTGGGCGTTGTAGTTCAGTCACCCACTTCCTCCTTAGTCCCTCTTTCAATCCCTAGCTTTCAATGAGTATAGGGCTAAGGATTGTGGGTGTTGTAGTTCACTTGCTCACTTCCTCCTTAGCCCCTCTTTCTTCCCCCACCAATCAACTGCTAAGCATTTGGGCACTCGTACATGAAGCACTGCTCCCATGAATCACAAACGGTAAGGAAGGACACATTATTTTACTTAAAATGATTTATTAAAAGTAAAACCATTGTATATAGCTGAAGTGAGTTTTAAAAAACCTCGGGTATACATCGTTCAAGGGAGTGCATCATGTGGCCCAAAGAGTTTTCATGACTCTTATAAAACATTTAAAACCTAGCGTGTAGATCGGCTCTCAGTTTCAAAGTGATAGCCATTTGTACCCTTC